>CM065590.1:196195619-196795619 GCA_033119425.1 Bufotes viridis | reverse complement strand
TTATTTTATGTATTAAAAACCCATACAACATATAAAAAAAAAAGGTAAATTAATGTTTTTTCTATGAAATATTATCCAGCCGTCCGATCGCTTTTGGTCTGACCATAATGAAGCAACGGCCTTATCATCTGGGGTGTGGCAACATTGCCAACACACTCATAGAGGTGATGATTGCTTCATTGTGATACGCGAACCCCTTCACCACAACAAGGTTACGATCACGAAGGGGAATTGACACTTGTATGTGCCTTTTTTTTTTGGTTTGTTTTTGCAGCCACAGTGCTGCACCATAGGACAGAAAAATTAGGCATGTACACATGCCTGAAAAATAATGGTATTGTTGCACCCGCTATTGTAGCAGCGGCCGGAAAAATTGATGTTTTCCAGGCAGAAAAGCGACATTGCGGCTTGAACCCTAGTTGGTGGTGGAGAATTCACGAAAGTCATCCGGTATGCAGACATTAAATACAGCAGCGTGGGGACCATTTTGAGGCCAAGGCATGTAATCAGGCCTTTTGTTAGTCAAACGTATCCCCCACTGGCAGTCCCTTCGGGATCCATGCCTCATTCATCTTTATGAAGGTGAGGTAATCAACACTTTTTTGACCGAGGCGACTTCTCTTGTCAGTGACAATGCCTCCTGCTGCACTGAAGGTCCTTTCTGACAGGACACTTGAAGCAGGGCAGGCCAAAAGTTCTATCGCAAACTGGGATAGCTCAGGCCACAGGTCAAGCCTGCACACCCAGTAGTGAAGGGGTTCATTGCTCCTCAGAGTGTCGATATCTGCTGTAAAGGCGAGGTAGTCTGCTACCTGTCGGTCGAGTCGTTCTCTAAGGCTGGATCCCAAAGGGCTGTGGCGATGAGTAGGACTAAAAAAGCTCCGCATATCCTCCATCAACAACACATCTGTAAATCGTCCAGTCCTTGCCGCTGTGGTAGGAGGAGGATTACACTCACCTCTTCCCCTGTTAGATTCCCGTTGTGCTGTGACATCCCCCTTATAAGCTGTGTAAAGCATATTTTTTAGTTTGGTTTTGAACTGCTGCATCCTTTCCGACTTTCGGTAATTTGGTAACATTTCTGCCACTTTCTGTTTATACCGGGGGTCTAGTAGCGTGGCCACCCAGTATAGGTCGTTCTCCTTCATCCTTTTTATACGTGGGTCCCTCAACAGACATGACAGCATGAAAGACCCCATTTGAACACGGTTGAATGCAGAGCTACTCATTTCCCGTTCCTTGACCTCACTGATGTCATTGAAGGTCTGTTCTTCCCCCCAGCCACGTACAACACTATGGGTCCCAGATTGGTGACAACAACGAGCACTCTGGGGTGCCTGCTGTGGTTGGTCTTCCTCCTCCTCAAAGCCGCCACATTCCTCCTCTGACTCCTCTTCCTCATACTCCTCTTCCAGCGTTGCCGCAGGTCCGGCAAGCGATGATGACAAGGCTGTTTCTGGTGGTGATGGTGACCACAACTCTTCCTCTTCCTCTTCACGCTCATCTACAGCCTGATCCAGCACTCTTTGCAGGGCACGCTCCAGGAAGAAAACAAATGGGATGAGGTCGCTGATGGTGCCTTCGGTGCGACTGACTAGGTTTGTCACCTCCTCAAAAGGACGCATGAGCCTACAGGCATTGCGCATGAGTGTCCAGTAACGTGGCAAAAAAATTCCCAGCTCCGCAGAGGCTGTCCTAGCACCCCGGTCATACAAATACTCGTTGACGGCTTTTTCTTGTTGGAGCAGGCGGCCGAACATTAGGAGTGTTGAATTCCAACGTGTCGGGCTGTCGCATATCAAGCGCCTCACTGGCATGTTGTTTCTCCAATGAATATCGGAAAAGTGCGCCATGGCCGTGTAGGAACGCCTGAAATGGCCACACACCTTCCTGGCCTGCTTGAGGACGTCCTGTAAGCCTGGGTACTTAGACACAAAACGTTGTACAATGAGATTCAACACATGTGCCATGCACGGCACATGTGACAACTTGCCCAAATTCAATGCCGACAACAAATTTGTTCCATTTTCACACACTACTTTGCCGATCTCCAGTTGGTGCGGGGTCAGCCACTGATCCACCTGTGCGTCCAGGGCGGACAGGAGTGCTGGTCCTGTGTGGCTCTCTGCTTTCAGGCAAGTCAACCCCAAGACAGCGTGACACTGTCGTATCCGGGATGTGGAATAACCCCTGGGGAGCTGAGGGGATTCAGTTGATGTGCAGCCAGACGCCGCAGCAGAAGAGGACTCAGCCGAGGAGGATATCGAAGAGGATGGAGTAGTAGTAGAGGAGGTGGCAGTAGGTCTGCCTGCAAGTCGCCTGCAAATTAAATGCCTTATTTATCGGCAAGCTACTGTGCCACCCGGTATCAGTGGTTGGCACTGGCAGTGGGCACACTACAGTCTGTGGAAGTGGGCCTGACACACACTGGCAGCAGGCAAGCAACTGAAATTAGACTAATGTGTAAAAATTAAATGCCTTATTTATCGGCAAGCTACTGTGCCACCCGGTATCAGTGGTTGGCACTGGCAGTGGGCACACTAAAGTCAGTGGAAGTGGGCCTGACACACACTGGCAGCAGGCAAGCAACTGAATTTAGACTACTGTCTAAAAATTAAATGCCTTATTTATCGGCAAGCTACTGTGCCACCCGGTATCAGTGGTTGACACTGGCAGTGGGCACACTACAGTCTGTGGAAGTGGGCCTGACACACACTGGCAGCAGGCAAGCAACTGAAATTAGACTAATGTCTAAAAATTAAATGCCTTATTTATCGGCAAGCTACTGTGCCACCCGGTATCAGTGGTTGGCACTGGTAGTGGGCACACTACAGTCAGTGGAAGTGGGACTGACACACACTGGCAGCAGGCAAGCAACTGAATTTAGACTACTGTCTAAAAATTAAATGCCTTATTTATCGGCAAGCTACTGTGCCACCCGGTATCAGTGGTTGGCACTGGCAGTGGGCACACTACAGTCTGTGGAAGTGGGCCTGACACACACTGGCAGCAGGCAAGCAACTGAAATTAGACTGTGTAAAAATTAAATGCCTTATTTATTGGCAAGCTACTGTGCCACCCGGTATCAGTGGTTGGCACTGGCAGTGGGCACACTACAGTCAGTGGAAGTCGGCCTGACACACACTAGCAGCAGGCAAGCAGCTGAAATTACACTAAAGTGTAAAAATGAAATGCCTTTTTTGATGCAAAGTCCTGTGCCACACGGGATGACAGGGGTGGAGCACTGGCAGTGGGCACACTACAGTCAGTGGAAGTCGGCCTGACACACACTAGCAGCAGGCAAGCAACTGAAATTACACTAAAGTGTAAAAATTAAATGCCTTTTTTTGATGCAAAGTCCCATGCCACACGGGATGACAGGGGTGGGCACTGGCAGTGGGCACACTACAGTCAGTGGAAGTCGGCCTGACACACACTAGCAGCAGGCAAGCAACTGAAATTACACTAAAGTGTAAAAATTAAATGCCTTTTTTGATGCAAAGTCCCAGCCACACGGGATGACAGGGGTGGGCACTGGCAGTGGGCACACTACAGTCAGTGGAAGTCGGCCTGACACACACTAGCAGCAGGCAAGCAACTGAAATTACACTAAAGTGTAAAAATGAAATGCCTTTTTTGATGCAAAGTCCTGTGCCACACGGGATGACAGGGGTGGCACTGGCAGTGGGCACACTACAGTCAGTGGAAGTCGGCCTGACACACACTAGCAGCAGGCAAGCAACTGAAATTACACTAAAGTGTAAAAATTAAATGCCTTTTTTGATGCAAAGTCCCAGCCACACGGGATGACAGGGGTGGGCACTGGCAGTGGGCACACTACAGTCAGTGGAAGTCGGCCTGACACACACTAGCAGCAGGCAAGCAACTGAAATTACACTAAAGTGTAAAAATGAAATGCCTTTTTTGATGCAAAGTCCCATGCCACACGGGATGACAGGGGTGGGCACTGGCAGTGGGCACACTACAGTCAGTGGAAGTCGGCCTGACACACACTAGCAGCAGGCAAGCAGCTGAAATTACACTAAAGTGTAAAAATTAAATGCCTTTTTTGATGCAAAGTCCTGTGCCATACGGGATGACAGGGGTGGGCACTGGCAGTGGGCACACTACAGTCAGTGGAAGTCGGCCTGACACACACTAGCAGCAGGCAAGCTAACTGAAATTACACTAAAGTGTAAAAATTAAATGCCTTTTTTTGATGCAAAGTCCTGTGCCACACGGGATGACAGGGGTGGGCACTGGCAGTGGGCACACTACAGTCAGTGGAAGTCGGCCTGACACACACTAGCAGCAGGCAAGCAACTGAAATTACACTAAAGTGTAAAAATGAAATGCCTTTTTATGCAAAGTCCTGTGCCAGCCGGTATGAGTGGTGGGCACTGGCAGTGGGCACACTACAGTCAGTGGAAGTCAGCCTGACACACACTGGCAGGCAACTAACCTTAGATTAAAGTGTAAAAATTAAATGCCTTTTTTTGATGCAAAGTCCTGTGCCACATGGGATGACAGGGGTGGGCACTGGCAGTGGGCACACTACAGTCTGTGGGCCTGCAGCTCCTCACAAACAGGCAGGCCAGGCAACTGCAATATGTATATGGAGAAAAAAAAAAGCAGACTAATGTTGCAGCCCTAAAAATGGCTTTTTAGGGTGCTGTCAGGACGCTGTCCTTACAGCAGAGATCAGATGAGTCTTTCAAGACTGGAGTGGACACTGAATTCACTAGCCTAGCTATCGATTTCCCTATTAAATCAGCAGCAACTACACTCTCCCTCCTCTCACTAAGACTGCAAATTCTGAATGAATCTAAAATGGATGCTGTTCAGGAGATGGGAGGGTCTGGGAGGGAGGGTATGCTGCTGATTGGCTGGAATGTGTCTGCTGACTGTGAGGTACAGGGTCAAAGTTTGCTCAATGATGATGTATAGGGGGCGGACCTAACATCGCATGTGTTCGCCCGCTGCGGCGAACACGAACAAGCTATGTTCGCCGGGACATGTTCGCCGGCGGATAGATCGGGCCATCTCTACTAGTATACAGGACAAGGGAAGTGGTACTGTGCAGTGTCCATATATACAGAATACGAGCAGATACTGAGCATTACACCTAGTATACAGGACAAGGGAAGTGGTACTGTGCAGTGTCTATATATACAGAATACGAGCAGATACTAAGTATTACACCCCATATACAGGACAAGGGAAGTGGTACTGTGCAGTGTCCATATATACAGAATACGAGCAGATACTGAGCATTACACCTCGTATACAGGACAAGAGAAGTGGTACTGTGCAGCGTCCATATATACAGAATACGAGCAGATACTGAGCATTACACCTCGTATACAGGACAAGAGAAGTGGTACTGTGCACTGTCCATATATACAGAATACAAGCAGATACTAAGGCTTACACCCAGTATACAGGACAGTAGTGATGAGCGAGCATGCTCGGCCGTGTACCAGTTCGGCTAGAGCACCTCTATGCTCGGCACATGGTGGTATTCGGCCAAGTACCGCATGTGCTCGGGCGAAATGCTCGAGTCTCCGCCCCGCACGTTTTGTGGGTTTTAAGCAGCCAATAAAGGTGCAGGTAAGTACTGCCCTCACTGTAATGCCAGTAGCCATGTTAGCTGCTGGCATAACAGTGATTGGCTGGCCGGAACGTGTCATTGAAGGTTATATAGCATCCGATGACACGTGCTTGGATCAGTCATAGTCAGGGAGAGCATCGGGTAGGAAGGAAAACAGAGCCGGGAGTGAATTTCAGTGATTTTAGATACAAAAAGCTTTTCAAAGATCCAAAAAGCTTTTTAAGGAGTACTGTGTGTGTGTGTGTTTTAGATCAACAATACATTTAACAGCAGTGTCAGGGACATCGGTGCTAAGGAAGGGACAGAAGGAGAGAAATTTGCTCTATTTAATACCAAAAGCTTTTCAAAGCCCCCACAATGCCTTTTAATGACTACTGGGTGTGTTTCACAGCAGCAAGATATTTTTATTTTGTACCTATTAGTGACATATCTTATACATCATCCGCAGACTGTGTCTTTAATAAACTGGCTCACATCTAGTGACCATAGTGTGTGGCTTTGTGTAAAAAATACAGTCCTACTTCAGTCTTAAATACAGTGTCTGCAGCGCAAATTCCAGTAATCTGGGTCTTATAGTGTCCACATTCTGTGGATTTATGTGACATACTGTCCGGGCTCCCCAAACAGTTTCTGCATTTAAAATTACATTAATCTGGGCATAATATAGTGTCTATTTTATGGGTTTATGTGACATATACCACCCGGCATACGAAAAAGTGTCTGTATTTCAAATTGCAATAATCTGGGTCTAATATAGTGTCCATATTTTGTGGGTTTTATAGGACATATACTGTCCATCATCCGAAAAGAGTGTTTGATGCGCAAATCTAAATAATCTGGGCCTAATCTAGTGTCCAAAGCGTGTGCCTTACTGTATAAAATACTGTACCACAGGTGAAACCAGTGTATTTTGGAGAAATGTACATTTGTGCAACATTTAATGTCCATAGCGTGTGTCTCTCTGTGTCAAATACTGTACCACAGGTAAAACTAGTGTATTTTGGGGAAATGTACATTTGTGCAACATTTAATGTCCATAGCGTGTGTCTCTCTGTGTCAAATACTGTATCACAGGTGAAACTAGTGTATTTTGGGGAAATGTACATTTGTGCAACATTTATGGTCCACAGCGTGAGCCTCTCTGTGTCAAATACTGTAACACAGGTGAAACCAGTGTATTTTGGGGAACTGAACATTATTTGTGCAACATTTAGTGTGTCCACAGCATGTTCCTCTCTGTGTCAAATACTGTACCACAGGTGAAACCAGTGTATTTTGGGAACTGTACATTATTTGTGCAATATCTAGTGTGTATGCTACTCTGTGACATTATCAGGGCTGCATCTCCTGTGTAAAGTGTGCGCATCCCAAATACCTGTTTTAATTTATTGGCGTATACACTTACAAATCCTACGCTACTGTACGTGTGACATACTTTGTAGCATATATAACATTTAATATTAAGAATGCAGCCTGTAAGGGACGTGCAAGTGGCCGTGATGCTGATGGTGCACGCAGAGGCCGTTGCCCTGGGCGCAATGAAACAGAGTAAAAGAATGTAGCTGAGGGCCTGCAGCTGTGCTAACCCTCTAAAACAGTGATGTCAATGGCGAACCTTTTAGAGTCTGAGTGCCGAAACTGCAACTCAAAACCCACTTTGTTATCGCAAAGTGCCCACATGGTCATTTACCCTGAATACTACAGTCCAATATAGTATATCTTCCATTGTCCCTATCATTTAGCTATAGATGTAGAGCACCAGTTCGTGCCACCTGTCCTGTTTGGACACCCAGTAGTTGTAAGGCACTGAGGGATCACTGAGGACGCTCACACGGTCTGCTATGTACTCCTTCACCATCCTCCACATTTTTTTCCATTCTTGTGACACTAGGCCACGCATCAAGGTGAGAGTGCTGGCGGGGTGTCATGAAACTGTCCCAGGCCTTGGAGAGTGTTGTCCTGCCTCTGTTGGAACTGCTGTGTGTTCCCCTCATCTTCCCTCCTTCGTTGCCCAAGGAACTACGTACTCTGCCGCCAGCATTGTCAGATGGAAATTTATTGAGCAATTTTTAAAGAAAGACCTTCTGGTATTGTACTATTTTGCTAGTCCTCTCCACCAAAGGAATTAGAGATGAGAAGTTCTCTTTGTAGCGGGGGTCGAGAAGGGTGAACTGAACAACCAGTAATCGCTGTCGTGCAAAATGCGCAGAATGCGAGGGTCACAGGAAAGGCAGCATAACATAAAGTCAGCCATGTGTGTCAGAGTCCCAACAGACAAGACTTTTCTGTCCTCATCAGAAGGATGACTCTCAACCTCCTTATTCTTTTCCTCCTCTCCTGCCCATCTATGCTGAACAGATGTAATAAACCTGCTACGGTTACTACCCTCTGTAGCGGAGGCAACCGTCTCTTGCTCCTCCTCCTCATCATAATCCAATTCACACTGACAAGATGAACTGAGTGTGGTCTGTTTATTACCCTGTGTAATGTTTTTCCCCTAGTTCCACCTCCTCCACATGTAAAGCGTCCGCCTTTATTGTTAGCAGCCAGCATTTCAGTAGACATTGAAGTGGGATGGTTAGGCTGATAATAGCGCCATCGCCACTCACCATCTGTGTTTATCCCTCAAAGTTGCGTAAAACCTCACAGAGATCAGACATATTAGACCATGTTGCAGCTGGTATTCCACTACTGCCTTCTGCTGCTCACAAAGCATGGCCAACATGTGTAATGTGGAATTCCAGCGAGTGCTCACATCGCACCACAGTCGGCTACCTGGCAAATACAAGCGATGCAGCAGCGCTGCCAGACTTTTGGCAGCTGTAGATGACCTTCTGAAATGGGCATACACACGTCACACCCTCACAAGTAGCTAAGGCAAATTGGGATAGGTTTGGAGAAAGTTGAGAACACGTGGGCTAGGCGTGTTATGGCCAGATCCCGGACATTAAGGAGGGATCCACATGGCCATATCAGCATATCACCACTACATGAAGAACGTCCAAAGAAAGATAAATCCTCAATACCTAAAGATGATGAGGAAGAAAAGAAAGTATCAGTATTCTCTTGCAGAGTGAGGGAAGGAGAAAGAAATGGCACATCAATGGTTATACCAGCGTTCATTTCAAATCCTAAAAGGAGGAACAAGAAGGTATATGCCTATGCGCTACTGGATGCCCAGAGTGATGTCACCTTCGTTGATCAAGAAATCTGCAAGAAATTACGAGTGGCTACAGAACCAGTGAAGCTCAAACTCACCACGATGACGGGAAGAGACACATTAGTGAATAGTCAAAGGGTCAAAGGACTGAGAGTTAGAGGACTTCATTCAAAGTTCACATTGGATCTACCTCCAGCTTATACAAAATATAATATACCTGTAGATCGATATTGCATGCCTACCTGTGAAACAGCCAATGAATGGGAGCACCTATCTGTCATATCTCTTGAAATGTCCCCGCTGAAGGAGTTTGGTGTTGGACTGTTGATAGGCTACGATTGTCCCGAAGCCTTGGTACCCCGAAAGGTAATCACAGCAGGAAAGGGTGAACTCTACGCTCTTCAAACTGATCTTGGAAGGGGTGTTGTTGGAGGAAAACAGCAGATTGCAAACTCAAGACAGGTGACAGAATTGTGTCATCAAATATCTGTCCAAGAGTTACCAACCGTAAGTCCAGCGAAAGTAATCAAAATCCTTGAATCCGAGTTTGCAGACATAAGTTCTAAGTCTGCCAAATAACAGAAAACTTGCCATAGCAAGATTGAAATGTTTTAAGAAAAAGATGGGAAGAGATCCCAAAGTCAAGCAGGATTATTTTAAATTTATGGAAGGCATCCTTGAAAAAGGACATGCAGAGAAAGTTAATAACCAACATAAAGAAGGAGAAGTGTGGTACAACCCACATCAAGGTGTTTACCACTCAAAGAAACCAAATAAGATTAGAGTAGTATTTGATTGCTCAGCAAAGTACGATGGTGTTGCATTAAATGATCATCTACTAAAAGGACCAGATCTTACCAAAACACTATGCCTGGAGTACTCTGTAGATTCAGAAAGTATCCTGTAGCAGTCATATATGACGTTGAAAAGATGTTCCACCAGTTTTATGTGAAGAATGAAGATAGACTTCCTGAGGTTCCTATGGTGGGAGGACGGAGATACAGTTACAGAGCCAGCAGAATACAGAATGAAAGTACACTTGTTTGGAGAAGCATCGTCTCCAGGTTGCGGCAATTATGGTATAAAGTACCTGGCCAATAAAAATGAAAAGGATTGCCTATCAGCAGCAAATTTTCTGAAGAAAAACTTTTATGTAGCTGATGGTCTTATAAGTCTTGAGTCCACAGAATCTGCAATCAAACTAGTGAAAGAAAGCCAAGAGTTATGCGCAAGAGGAAACCTGCACCTTCACAAATTTATCTCAAACAACAGAGAGGTACTGGAATCCATCAGTGACTCTGAACGTGCATCAACAATGAAGAAGGTAGATCTCAGTTATGATCATCTTAGGCCCCAGTGATCCTCAAAGCAAAAGATATACTGCAAGAATTATGTAGACAGGAGTTAGGATGGGATGTTTTGTACCTCGTGATTTTGGAAAGTACAAGAAAATAGAACTTCTTCGCTTTTCAGATGCCAGTAGCAGGGCCGGGCCGGCACAGAGGCTGGGGAGGCTCCAGCTCTGGCCTCAGGGCACAGGCAGGGGCCGGCCAGAGGGAGAGGGACTGACAGGGGGGAACCGCTCAGCGCTCCCTCCTGTCATTCCCTGATTGTAGCGTGACCGAGCTCTGTCTGGTCCGCAGTTACAGAGATCATCAGTCTCCTGTACCCTGCCGGACTGACAGGAAGTGCGCACACAGTTTGCACTTCAAGTCAGTCGGCTCGGTACAGGAGACAAAAGCTCCTCCTCCTGTACCCGCGGAGGCGCAGACCACTTGGGCAGCTCAGCCTCTGTTGGTGGTGGATCTTGTCCCAGCCCTGGCCAGTAGTTATGGTTATGGTCAGTGCTCCTACATCAGTGATAGGAGAAGGAGAAATACACTGTGCTATGGGCAAGGCCAGAGTTGCACCTACCAGTATTCAGACAATACCAAGACTTGAACTGACAGCAGCCGTAGTTTCAGCATCAGTAAGCAAGTTTCTAAAAGAAGAATTGGAATTGAAAATAGATGAAGAATATTTTTGGACAGACTCACAAGTTGTTCAAAGACAGAGAAACAATGAAGCCCGAAGATTCCATGTCTTTGTCGCCAATAGGGTTGAGCGAACAGTTGGAGCATAGTTCGGGTTCGTACCGAATTTTGGGGTGTTCGGGACACGGACTCGAACATTTTCAAAAAAGTTCGGGTTCGGGTCCATTGTTCGGCGATTTCTTCCCGCTTTCTGAAGGGCTGCACAGCAGCCAATCAGCTAGCGATTTACTTCTTGCCCTAAGAAGCCATCACAGCCATGCCTACTAATGGCATGGCTGTGATTGGCCAAGTGCAGCATGTGACCCGGACTCTATTTAAGCTGGAGTCACGTAGCGCCGCACGTCACTCTGCTCTGATTAGTGTAGGGAGAGGACGCAGCTTCTGTGAGGGCGAGATTAGGCAGGGAAAAGTCAGAAAAAACACCTAATGAAGTGATCGATCTACAGCTGTGAATCATTCAACTTCTGCTAGTTAATTGCTCACTGGTTTTTAGGCTGCAGAGAGCGTTTTTCTGTCACTTTGATCAGCAGCCATTTTGTGTCTTGTGGTGCACCAGCAGAAGCTGCCACCAAGTCCATCAATACTAGGTTGTTGTTTTTTTGCTATATCCTACATCAGGGGCTTGGCTGTGCTTATTGTCACCCCTAAAAAATCAGGATAGAAATGTCTATATTTTATTAAGGGGTTAAATTCAATAGCAATCCCCTAAATCTGGTGTTCCAGCTGTGGCTAGCCAAGTGTAATACTGTCTGCTGTCTGGCAAAGGATAGATTTTTTTTTTCTGTGGTGAAATTCAATTGCCAAAATAGCAATCCCCTAAATCTAGTATCCCAGCAGTGGCTGGCCAAGTTTAATAGTGTCCGGCAAAGGATAGATAATTTTCTGGAGTGAAATTCAATTGCCAAAATAGCAATACCGTAAATCTGGTGTCCCAGCAGTGGCTGGCCAAGTTTAATAGTGTCCGTAATAGGATATATTATTTTCTGCGGTGAAATTCAGTTGCGAACATAGAAATACCGTAAATCTGGTGTTCCAGCTGTGACTGGACAAGTTTCATAGTGTCCGTCATAGGATATATTATTTTCTGCGGTGAAATTCAGATGCAAAAGTAGAAATACCGTAAATCTGGTGCTCCAGCTGTGACTGGACAAGTTTAATAGTGTCCGGCAAATGGTTTATTATTTTCTGGGGTGAAATTCAGTTGCCAAAATAGAAATACCGTAAATCTGATGTTCCAGCTGTGACTGAACAAGTTTAATAGTGTCCGGCAAAGGATATATTTTTTTATGGGGTGAAATTCAATTGCCAAAAAAGCAATACCGTAAATCTGGTGTCTCAGCAGTGGCTGGCAAAGTTTAATAGTGTACAGCAAAGGATATATTTTGTTCTGGGGTGAAATTCAATTGCGAAAATAGCAATACCATAAATCTAGTGTCCCAGCAGTGGCTGGCCAAGTTTAATAGTGTCCGGCAAAGGATAGATAATTTTCTGGGGTGAAATTCAATTACCAAAATAGCAATACCATAAATCTGGTGTTCCAGCTGTGACTGGACAAGTTTCATAGTGTGTAATGATAAAAGCCCTTCACTGGTACGTGTAGGGCTGAGGGGTCTCCGTGACGAAGGAGCCTGCTTTGGCTCGGAAACGCGTTGGAGGAATAAAGTCCCTTCCAGGCTTCTGTACAGCTGTGACATCACGAGCTTTCAGAGTTTACAAGCAACACCTCGGCTCCCTCGCATGTGCACGCGCTGCTGGCAGGAGCGCTGGCACTCTAGTAGGTAGAGCCTCGGACTGCTATTGCCAGACAAATCCAAGGACAGAACTCCATCCAGGATGAACTTCATACAACCTTTTAGGTAATGCAGCAGATTTGTGCAACAGTATATAACCTTTAAGTACTTGCTGCTAATGAACTGTTAATTACTGACTATGCCATTATTGAGACTTACTATTAACTTGTAACTTGGATACAGCCCGCTACGTGAGCGGTCTGATTTCCAAGTCACACACCTTACCAGCACGGACGCCTCAGCCCTACACGTACCATTACATATCATTTGAGTACACCGGCCAGGACAGCAGGCCGGACAGGCAACCAGCAGCGTGCATTGACCTAGCTGATTAACGCTAGCATCAGTGCAAACATACATACGGGAGCGCATGTGTACATCCTGACTAAAGTTTCATAGTGTCCAGCAAATGATTTATTATTTTCTGGGGTGAAATTCAGTTGCCAAAATAGCAATACCATAAATCTAGTGTCCCAGCAGTGGCTGGCAAAGTTTAATAGTGTCCGGCAAAGGATATATTTTGTTCTGGGGTGAAATTCAATAGCCAAAATAGCAATACCGTAACTCTGGTGTCCCTGCAGTGGCTGGAGAAGTTTAATAGTGTCCGGCAAAGGATTTATTATTTTCTGGGGTGAAATTCAATTACCAAAATAGAAATACCGTAAATCTGGTGTTCCAGCTGTGACTGGACTACTTTAATAGTGTCCGTCATAGGATATATTATTTTCTGCGGTGAAATTCAGTTGCGAAAATAGAAATACCGTAAATCTGGTGTTCCAGCTGTGACTGGACAAGTTTAATAGTGACCGGCAAAGGATTTATTATTTTATGGGGTGAAATTCAATTGCCAAAATAGCAATACCATAAATTAGTGGTTTCAGCTGTGGCTGGCTAAGTTTAATACTGTATGGCAAAGGATATATTTTTTTCTGGGGTGAAATTCAATTGCCAAAATAGCAATACCGTAAATCTGGTGTTCCAGCTGTGACTGGACAAGTTTCATAGTGTCCGTCATAGGATATATTATTTTCTGCGGTGAAATTCAGTTGCCAAAATAGAAATACAGTAAATCTGGTGTTCCAGCTGTTGCAGGCTTAGTTTAAATCTGTCCGTAAAAGGGTATATTTTTATCTGTGGTGAAATTTAATTGCCAAAATAGCAATACCCTGAATCTGGTGTTCCAGCTGTTACAGGCCTAGTTTAAATCTGTCCGTAAAAGGGTATATGTTTTCTGGGGTGAAATTTAATTGCCAAAATAGCAATCTCCTAAATCTAGTGTCCCAGCAGTGGCTGGCAAAGTTTAATAGTGTCCGTCAAAGGATAAATTTTGTTCTGGGGTGAAATTCAATTGCCAAAATAGCAATACCCTGAATCTGGTGTTCCAGCTGTGACTGGACAATTTACCTAGTGTCCATCAAAGGATATATTATTTTCTGGGGTTAAAGTCAGTAGCAAAAATAGAAATAAAGTAAATCTGGTGTTCCAGCTGTGGCTGGACAAGTTTAATAGTTTCCGGCAAAGGATATATTTTTTTCTGGGGTGAAATTCAATTGCCAAAATAGCAATACCATAAATCAGTGGTTTCAGCTGTGGCTGGCCAAGTTTAATAGTGTACGGCAAAGGATTTATTATTTTCTGCGGTGAAATTCAGTTGCCAAATTAGAAATACAGTAAATCTGGTGTTCCAGCTATGACTGGACAAGTTTAATAGTATCCGTCAAAGGATAGATTTTGTTCTGGGGTGAAATTCACTTGCCAATATAGCAATACCCTGAATCTGGTGTTCCAGCTGTTGCAGGCCAAGTGTTAATCTGTCCGTAAAAGGGTATATTACACTCAAGGTGTATATACAAGTGCTGAGAGGGTCATCCTCAATAACTTCACACGCTACCATGCATCTCCCATTGTATTTCTGTCCGTTAAAGGGTATATTACACAAAGTGTTAAAATACAATTGCTGAAGGCATAATCCTACATATTTTTTCACACGCTACTGTGCATCTCCAAGTGTAAATCTGTCCATAAAAGGATACCTTTCATCCAGGGCCTAAATACTAGGCCTACAATTGATATTCCCCTAAATCTGTGGCTACTGCTGTGCCTGGATTAGTGTCATACGGTACATAAATAAATAGGCAGATAGTGTTAGGTGCCTGTAAAAAAAGGCCTGAATTTGAAATCAATACATTGGGCCAAATATTTTTTTTCTTATTGTGGTGCTTGGTGAACGGTAACAATGAGGAAAACATCTAGTAAGGGACGCGGACGCGGTCGTGGTGGTGTTAGTGGACCCTCTGGTGCTGGGAGAGGACATGGCCATTCTGCCACAGCCACACGTCCTAGTGAACCAACTACCTCAGGTTCCAGTATCAGCCAGAATTTACAGCAATATTTGGTGGGGCCCAATGCCGTTCTAAGGATGGTAAGCCCTGAGCAGGTACAGGCGCTAGTTAATTGGGTGGCCGACAGTGGATCCAGCACGTTCACAACATTATCTCCCACCCAGTCTTCTGCAGAAAGCGCACAGGTGGCGCATGAAAACTAGAGATGTCGCGAACATAAAATTTTCCAATCGTGAGCGGCGAACGTGCGAACAGTGCGAACCCCCATAGACTTCAATAGACAGGCGAATTTTAAAACCCACAATGGACTCTTTCTGGCCACAATAGTGATGGAAAAGTTGTTTCAAGAGGACTAACACCTGGACTGTGGAATGCCGGAGGGGGGTCCATGGCAAAACTCCCATGGAAAATTATGTAGTTGATGCAGAGTGTGGCAAGTTGAATTCGCAATGCGATTAATATGACCTGCATTAATCGCATTGCGAATTCAACTTAGAGCTGAGTTTCTAATGGTTGTATTGCTAGAATATCTCAATCTTCGTTATATTCTAGCAATACAATCATTAGGAACTCAGCTCTAAGTTGTAATCGCAATGCGAATAATACTTACAATTATTAATCGCTTTGCAAATCCATTTGATGCCTCTATTTGATTGTATATGACGGTTGACGATGACTCCACCAATGTTCTGCTGCCTCCGAGGCAAGATATCTGAACCCCCCAGGGGCCATTTGGGCGTTTTTGATAGAAAACGCATAAAAAACGCATATGCGTTTTTATCATTGTTTTATTTTTTATTTAATTTTTTTGTGTATTTTGCCACATTTGGTTGCATATTTACATTTAGTATAGGCAAATATGGTAGTCTAGAATTCAATGTTTCCCAACCAGTGTGCCTCCAGCTTTTGCAAAACTACAAATCCCAGCATGCCCGGACAGCCTTTGGCTGTGCAGGCATGCTGGGAGTTGTAGTTTCGTACAGCTCGAGGCACACTGGTTGGGAAACACAGGTCTAGATCATTACTCTGCCCAAATCTATATTCAGCTACATGGCTTAGAAAATATGCTGTCAAACAATGATCCTAGGTTTTGGTATAGACACATGATCTAGACTACCATATTTGCCTATACCAAAAGTAAATATGCAACCAAATGTGGCAAAATACACAAAAAAATAAAATAAAAAATCGAAAAAATTATAAAAACGCAGATGCGTTTTTGATGTGTTTTTAATGCGTTTTCTATCAAAAACGCCCAAATGGTCCCTGGGGGGTTCAGATATCTTGCTTTGGAGGCAGCAGAACGTTGGTGGTAGTCATAGTCAACCGTCATATACAATCAAATAGAGGCATCAAATGGATTCGCAAAGCGATTAATAATTGTAAGTATTATTCGCATTGCGATTACAACTTAGAGTTGAGTTCCTAATGGTTGTATTGGTAGAATATAACGTATATTCTAGCAATACAACAACCATTAGGAACTCAGCTCTAAGTTGAATTTGCAATGCGATTAATGCAGGTTATATTAATCGCATTGCAAATTAAACTTAGATCTGAGTTCCTAATGGTTGTTGTATTGCTAGAATATAACGAAGATTGAGAATATAGTGCTATATTCGTTATCTTCGTTATATTCTAGCAATACAACCATTAGGAACTCAGATCTAAGTTGTAATCGCAATGCGAATAATACAGGTTATATTAATCGCATTTCGATTTACAATTACTAACATTGCAGCTTCAGAATTAATCTAAGATGGATGCTGTCCTTGCGTTTAGATAAGAGGTGGGAGGGTCTGGGAGGGAGGGTATGATGATTTGGTGGAATGTGTCTGCTGACTGTGAGGTACAGGGTCAAAGTTTGCTCAATGATAAAGTATACGGGCGAACGTGAACATCGCATATGTTCGCCCGCAGCGGCGGACGCGAACAAGCTATGTTCGCCGGGAACTGTTCGCCGGTGAATAGTTCGGGACATCTCTACTGAAAACCAAGCCCATCAGTCTGTCACATTACCCCCATGCATATCAGGAAAACTGTCAGAGCCTCAAGTTATGCAGCAGTCTCTTATGCTGTTTGAAGACTCTGCTGGCAGGGTTTCCCAAGGGAATTCACCTACCCCTTCCCCAGTGATGGAAGACATAGAATGCACTGACGCACAACCACTTATGTTTCCTGATGATGATGACATGGGAATACCACCTCATGATGACGAAAAACAGGTGCCAACTGCTGTGTCTTTTTGCAGTGTGCAGACCGAACAGGAGGTCAGGGAGGAAGGCTGTGTGGAAGACGATGAGGTCCTAGACTTCACCAGGGGACGATGAGGTTCTAGACCCCACATGGAATAAAGGTCGTGCCACTGACTTTCATAGTTCAGAGGAAGAGGCAGTGATGAGACCGAGCCAACAGGGTAGCAAAAGAGGGAGCAGGGGGCAAAAGCAGAACAGCCGCCGCCAAGAGAGTTCGCCTGCTACTGGCCACCGCCACCAGGGACTGAGCACCCCAAAGGCAGCTTCAAGAAGTTCTCTGGCATGGCACTTCTTCAAACAATGTGCTGACGACAAGACCCGAGTGGTTTGCACGCTGTGCCATCAGAGCCTGAAGCGAGGCATTAACGTTCTGAACCTTAGCACAACCTGCATGACCAGGCATCTACATGCAAAGCATGAACTGCAGTGCAGTAAACACCTTAAAAACAAGGAACTCACTCTGGCTCCCCCTGCTCCCTCTTCTCCTGCTGCCTCGGCCTTTTCCTCTGCCTCAGGAGGAATGTTGGCACCTGCTGCCCACCAAACAGAGGATGTGCCACCAACACCACCACCTCTGTCACCAAGAATCTCCACCATGTCACACGGCAGCGTTCAGCTCTCCATCTCACAAACATTGGGGAGAAAGCGTAAATTCCCACCTACCCACCCTCAAGCCCTGGGCCTGAATGGCAGCATTTCTAAACTACTGGCCTTTGAAATGCTGTCATTCAGGCTGGTGGACACAGACAGCTTCAAACAGCTGATGGCGATGGCTGTCCCACAGTATGTTGTACCCAGCCGCCACTACTTCTCCAAGAGAGCCATGCCTTCCCTGCACAACCAAGCATCCGATAAAATCAAGTGTGCACTGCGCAATACGTGGAACAGTAAGCACGGCCAGGGACGCTATATCTCCCTAACTGCACACTGGGTAAATGTAGTGGCGGCTGGGCCCCAGGCGGAGAGTTCTTTGGCGCACGTCCTTCCACTACCAAGGATCGCAGGGCATCATTCTTTGCCTCCTGCAGCCTCCTCTTCTTCCACCTGCTCATCCAGTCACCACCAACTTCAGCACAGCCCAGGGTAAACATCAGCAGGCCATTTTGAAACTTATATGTTGGGGGGACAGGCCCCACACCGCGCAGGAGTTGTGGGGAGGTATTGAACAACAGACCAACGAGTGGTTGCTGCCGTTGGGCCTCAAGCCCGGCCTGGTGGTGTGCGATAATGGGCGAAATCTCGTCGCAGCTCTGGGACTAGCCGGTTTGACGCACATCCCTTGCCTGGTGCGTGTGCTGAATTTGGTGGTGCAGAAGTTCATTCACAACTACCCTGACATGTCAGAGCTGCTGCACAAAGTGCGGCCCGTCTGTGCGCGCTTCCAGCGTTCACATCATGCCGCTGCTTAATTGTCTGCGTTACAGCGTAACTTCGGCCTTCCCGCTCACCGCCTCATATGCGACGTGCCCACCAGGTGGAAGTCCACCTTGCACATGCTGGAGAGACTGTGCGAGCAGCAGCAGGCCATAGTGGAGTTTCAGCTGCAGCACGCACGGGTCAGTCGCACTGCGGAATGAACCACTTCACCACCAATGACTGGGCCTCCATGCGAGACCTGTGTGCCCTGTTGCGCTGTTTCGAGTACTCCACCAACATGGCCAGTGGCGATGGTGGCCCAGGAGGAGGAGGAGGAGGAAGAGGGGTCATTTTTAGCACATTCAGGTCAGTCTGTTAGAAGTGCCTCAGAGGGAGGTTTTTTGCAACAGTAGAGGCCAGGTACAAATGTGGCCAGCCAGGGCCCACTACTGGAGGACGAGGAGGATGAAGAGGAGGTGGAGGAGGATGAGGATGAAGCAGGTTCACACAAGGGTGGCAGCAAACACAGCTCAGGCCCATCACTGGTGCGTGGCTGGGGGGATACGGAGGACGATGACGATACGCCTCCCACAGAGGACAGCTTGTCCTTACCTCTGGGCAGCCTGGCACACATGAGCGACTACATGCTGCAGTGCCTGCGCAACGACAGCAGAGTTGCCCACATTTTAACGTGCGCTGACTACTGGGTGGCCACCCTGCTGGATCCCCGGTACAAAGACAACGTGCCCACCTTAATTCCCGCACTGGAGCGTGATAGGAAAATGCTTAAGTACAAGAGAAAGCTGGTAGACTCGCTCCTGAGAGCATTCCCAACTGACACGGGGGGACAAGTGGAAGCACAAGGCGAAGGCAGAGGAGGAGCAAGAGGTCGCCAATGCAGCTGTGTCACGGCCAGCTCCTCTGAAGGCAGGGTTAGCATGGCCGAGATGTGGAAACTTTTTGTCACAGTGGGACAGCTAACTGTACCACCAGCTGATAGGGAACGTGTTAGGAGGAGGCAGCATTTCAACAACATGGTGGAACAGTACGTGTGCACAGGTCTTCACGTACTAACTGATGGTTCGGCCCCATTCAACTTCTGGGTCTCCAAATTGTCCACATGGCCAGAGCTAGCCTTTTATGCCTTGGAGGTGCTGGCCTGCGGCCAGTGTATTGTCTGAACATTTATTTAGCACGGCAGGGGGCGTCATTACAGACAAACACAGCCGCCTGTCCACAGCCAACGTGGACAAGCTGACGTTCATAAAAATGAACCAGGCATGGATCCCACAGGACCTGACCATCCCTCGTGCAGAATAGAGATTTATAACTGCCTCGCCCTCAACCATACATTCTTGTACTCCAGGGCACTTCTGTATTGAATCTTTTTTTTTTTTATTTTACCATTATATTGCGGTGCAACCAAAAGTTGAATGAACCTCTCCTCTGTCTGGGTGCTGGGGCATAAATTACTGAAAGTGGCATGTTCCAATGGTGGGTAACATGATGCCTCTTTTGTTGGTATGGGACCTTTCTCCTCTGTCTGGGTGCCAGGGGTTTACATTTCAGATAATCGCCTGTTGCTTTGGTGGGTGACATTATCCTCTTTTTGATGTCGAAAGACCTCTACTCTGTCTGGGTGTCAGGGGCCTATATGTCGTTTAATCATTTGTTGTCTTGGTGGGAGATATTAAACTCTTTTTACTGTCAAATAAATGCCCCATTGTGTGGGTGTCAGTGGCCTATATGTCGTTTAATCATTTGTTGCTTTGGTGGGTGACATTATCCTCTTTATACTGCCAAATGACCGTTAAATTGTCTGGTTGTCAGAGGCCTATATTTTGTTTCATCGCTTGCTGCATTGGTGGGAGATATTAAACTCTTTAGGCTGTCAAATGACCTCTACATTGTCTGCTTGTCAGGGGCCTATATTTCATTTAATCGCTTGCTGCATTGGTGGGAGACATTAAACTCTTTTTACTATCAAATTACCTCTCCTTTGTCTGGGTTTCAGGGGCCTACATAAATGATAATGGCCTGTTCCATTGCAGGTTGACCTAAGGCCTGTGTTGCTGTTACGGGGCCGCTCTACTCTTTGCGAGTGCAATGGTTCTCCTGAGTTAGTAAATGAGGCCTGTGGCACTGCTGGGTGAAATCAATACTGATTTGGCATGATTATAACTCTCCTCTTTGTGGGTGCCATGGGTCTGAATCTGTGAATGAGGCCTGTGGCATTGCTGGGTGAAATCGATACTGTCTTGGCGTGATTTTAACTCTCCTCTTTGTGGGTCCAGTGGGCCTGAATGTTTGAATGAGGCCTGTGGCCCTGCAGGCAGACATGATTCCTTCTTGGCTATGATGACAACTTCAACTCCCATGTATGGTTGCCATTGGCCTGAGTCTGTGAATGAGGCCTGTGGCACTGCAGGCAGACATGAATCCTTTTTGGCTGTGATGAGAACTTCAACTCCCATAGCATTCCCACCTGACGCCACCCAATTTTTATTTATTTTAAGTCATTTCCCTATCCGCATTTGTTTGCAGGGCATTTACCTACATTTTGATGCCTTTTGCAGCCCTCTAGCCCTCCAGGGCTATTTTACAGCCTTTTTAGTGCCCAAAAGTTCAGGTCCCCATTGACTTCAATGGGGTTCGGGTTCTGGCTCAAGTTCAGTTCGGCCTGTCTTCTCAAACCCGAACATCCAGGTGTTCGCTCAACTCTATTCTTGGGCACTTCAAACTTTTGATATGTGTATCTAATGTATTTCTGTACATCCCTGAATTTCCTGTTAGTGTCTCATTACAGTCAGTCGCCCCTATGTGGTGCTGGCATTACTTATTTACATAGACTTGGGTAGGCTAGAAAGGAAGGGAGAGTTCAGTAGTTCAGTGAGGAAGTTGAGTGTAACTGGTTAGTGGAGGAGCATTACAGGCCTAGTCCACCATGTAGCTACCATATTAGCCCCTTAGCTCTGGCCAGGCTAAGGGAGCACACATATCCAGAACAATATTATGGCAGCATAGCACAGACCAGTGAGTCTATGTCCAGGTATAGAGAAAGACTAGTGGAGGTTGGAGCTAATTTAGCCAATGGACTTCACAAGCACCAGTGACAGGAGGAACCTAAAAGTACCTGGACACAGCTGGATGAAAAATGCGCAAAATTATCCTTTACCACGTGCCTCCATGGACATAGTGGACCGTAATTCTTTAGTGAGCATCCTTTCCAAAGAATGGAGCAGAAGACTGATGCCTGTCATTAGGGAGTCGTCCTGTGGATTGCTATTGACTAGTAGGAAGTTTATTATACCCAGTACCTGAGTGATAGAGTGTGGACCACCTAGACTAGAAACATATAAGGAGAAGAAAAACCTCAACTTTAGCTTCCATTTTGTTAAGTTTTTGTTTCCCAGCAGACAGAATAGCATAGTCTGCCCCTCACAGTCATAAAAAGGGGAACCAAATGGTCATTCCACCTTCGTATGTCAGCTCCGTATTCTGTCAGGCCTCATTCACATTTCCGTTTTTCACTGATGTGTGCTGTCCACATTTTCCATGGACAGCACACGTACCCATTGATTTAAATGTGTCTGTTCACATTCCAGCATTTTTTTTACTGACCATGGGTCAGTAAAAAAATATAAAAGACCACGGAGACATGTACTACTTTGATCCGTGATGTGCACCAAGCATGCCTGTAGAAATCTATGGGTCCGTTTTTCACTAAAGACTGATAGGAGATTCTTTGGAAATTAATTTTCAGCTGAGCAACATCAGTAAATTACGGATGGTAAAAAACGGACACACGGACCAATCACTGATCCTTCACAGACATCTTCATGGATGAAACACGTACGCTTTTTTTCATGGATGTGTCACTGACAGAAATGTGGATGAGGCCTCAGGGTGGAGAAGGTGTCCAATGAGCCAAGGTTATTGTGTGAAGGTGTACCTCCGTGTTTGTCGAGGCTGACATGTAGTACCATTAGTGGATAATGCTAACACTTCTACCACTTAAGGTTTAACAAGTTTATTACTGAAGGTAAAAAACAAAGAACTTCTTGCGTTACAATAGTAATGTTTCAGTACTTCTAATACATCTATAGGCTTCTTCTTTTATTTCCATGTCGGGGAAGAGTAATAATGGTACAAGATTTCTTTGGAGTACTGCTGGATCTTTAAACAGAACTGCATAGATGGAGTCTTCTTTAAGGTGACGGGGGCCATCATACTGCTGATCTTTAGCCAGGTTCTCAGAAAGATTTGCTGTAAAACTCAGGACTCTTATGAGAACATCCCTATTAATGCTGCCATCAAAGAGTGACGGGAACAATGGTGGTGCCTGCAAAGAGATCAGATCATTATTGCTCCAGATTATATACCTTGTGCCAGATTAGGACTGATTCACATCTGAGTTTAACTGATCCAAATTACTACGACAATGCAACGCCAAACCCTATTGACTCTAATGGTGTTCAAGGGCGATATGGCTGCTTTCTGGCATATGTTCTGGTTTCTGCTGGACAAAGCAGGGCATGCAGGACTTTCTGTCCAGCCGAAGCCGGCACTTATGCCAGAAAGCAACCAGATCCCATTATAGTCAATGAGGTTTGGCTGTTTCAGATCTGGTGAACTCCAGCAGGCTGTTCCTCTACCGGATCCGTTAAACACAGATGTATCATATATGAATCATCCCCTATGTGTTTCTGCACCTCATCACATAGTTAAGGGTTGGTTCAAACAGTTTTTAGAGAAGATTTTGAGGTGGATTTTCCAGTAAGTTTTTCAGACAAAGCCAGAAGTGGATTAAAAAGGAATCAGAAATAACGAAAGGACTACTTCACCTTCCTGCTGGATTCCCTTCTGGCTTTGGCTAAAAAACAGAAACAGGAAAATCGGCCTCAAAACCTCCTCTAAAAAACTGTGTGAACCTACCCTAAGTGTCTAGAAGGAGGCATGGCTTAGGAATCTTTAAATGTAATAAACTGCACTAAGATTTTGGTGCAACATATTGGTCTTAAGGAAGCCATAATTAAGTGTCTACCATTACTGGTAAGGTGTCCCAAAGCTATCATGCTGAGTGAGCCCCTGTGAGAAATTTGGTGCACCTTCTGCCTGCTCTAGTTTAGAGCTGTCTAATTTTAAGATCATATGGAGTTTCCCCCAATTTGCCTACTCTGCATGTCAGTGTATACAGATGACTGGTAAAAGAGAACTTATGCCTAAATCACACATCAGTGTTCGGTCAGGGATTTCCATCAGTGATTTTGAGCCAAAACCAGGTGCGGCTCTAAACACAGAACAGGTACAGATCTCTCCATTATACCTTATGTCTGTGGAGGCGCCAGTCCTGGTTTTGGCTCACAATTACTGATGGAAATCACTGACGTGTGAATGAGGCTTAATGGACTGGAACCATTGTATCCCTGCTCTCAGATCTGCTTATGGGGACATGCAGGAAACAGACGTCATGTGTTCCCTAAGCACCAAAGTATAGCATGATGTAGCTAATATATTAATGTAAATATAGATAAAATACCCCAGAAGTGAAGTGCACAACTCTCTAACATGACAAACCCATTTTGTGTGACATCAGGTAATTATGCATTAATACAGTCATGTATTATAACTAGGGTTGCCACCCGGCCGGTATCTCACTGTCAAGGCCGGTATTTTAGTGGCCCTAACGGTGCCGGTAACTTTTCTATAAGGCCAGTTACTAATGAGCGCTTCCATTGTGGAGCGCTCATCAGTGCAGCCTTTACCTCCCCCACTTCTGTAAAGAAAAGAAAAACCTCACCTCCTCCATTTGCTCTCGCTGCAGGGAACACTGGCTGCTGACTGGAGGACAGGACCTGCGGGAGGTCTTCACGCTGGAGTGCAGGTCCTGTCCTGAGCTTCCAGTGAGCAGTGAGTGTTCACCTCAGCGCAAGCAAATGGAGGAGGTGAGTGCTTTTTTTAATTTTTATTGTGCAGAACCAGAGAAGGGCGCACTAATGGGGGTATTACTCCTACTATGGGGCACTAATAGGGAGCATTAATTGTGGAGCGCATTAAGGGTGGCATTACTATTACTGAGGTCACTAATGGGGGTAGTATTCATTTTGAGGGGCACTAATGGGGGCATTATTCATTCTGGGGCACATTAATTCTGGGGTTCATCATTATTACTGGGGGGGACCTAATGAGGGCATTATTTATTCTGGAGGGCACTAATGAGGGCATTATTAATACTGGATTGCACTAATGGGGCATTAATATTACTAGAGGGCACTAATGAAGGCACTAATAGAAACCACAGTATGACAGCGACTTAACACCCCATGTTAAGCCATGCCCCGACAACCACACCCTTTGGGGTATGGCTTAACTTAGTCAGAATTTTTTGTTTGGAAAAGTGGCAAACCTAATTATAACCCCCAACTAGCAATTATTATCCCAGGCCACCGATTTCTCTATAAGATTGGGGATAAACAGTATTGTCTAAACCTTTATAATGCTGCATTACAAAACTGTGAAATTTGGGGAATAAATGTCTAAAAACATCCCCCAGTGATGAAAGGGTTATGGATAACAGCTCCGTAATCAGTCAGTGAGAGAAAGTGCACAAGGAACCTCTGTTATTCTGTGGAGGTGATTGCACCTCCATATTTCCACATGGATGCTGTGGATATCTAAGCTGATATCTAGTGGCATGGGGTACTAATGGAAGTTAATTACGTGAGGCAGAAGACAAAAAGGGGAGATATAACAAAGCTGCTGCAAAGTTAAGTATTTGCCAATGACAACCAATCAGGTCACGGCCAAAGGACCTGTAAAAAAAATGATATCTGGAATGTGACTGGTTTCCATAGGCTACTACCCTGCTAAGCATTTGCACTACTTTTGATACAAATCCTCCAAATAACTACTCCTACTTTATCTTTTATCTCTAATACGTCTTTTCACTTATTTCCTAATCAAATAGCTTACTGATCATTAAAGTCTATGGGCACATCAGTGTGTACATCTAGGAGTACATGCCAACCTTGCACCAGATTTATACCTCATGCACAAGTAGAATCCATTTTTCTGTCAGCAAAAACTGATCCTTAAAAAGAATTGATAATTCTGTGCAGATTTTTTTTTCACATGGAAAATGATCACAAAATGATCCGTGAAAAAAAAAAGGAATTGTGTATTGCCTCGTTGAATTGTATGGGTCAGTGTGATGTAAGTTTAAGGAAAGGATGGCACACTGAAGAGACCTGTGCTCGTGTGCATGAGGCCTTACCCTTAGACACACTACAAAGTAGGCAATCAACAAGTGTAGAGTTCACAATAGACAAAGTAAATCTTACCTTACTTGCAAGGAGAGGTCTAGTCATCAAAGGATTTGCAGACATGTTCACAAGAAGTTTTAATGTGTGTATCTTATGGGGGAAATACAGAAATACCTGATAAACTAATAGATCACAATTCAAGACAGGCACCAATATTTTATACGCAATTTATATTTAAATGGTTATTCCGGTTATGCCACAGGATAGAGGATAACTATTAAATTTTTGAGGATCCGACTTCTGGGACTCATACCCCAAAATGAATGTAGTGGCTAGCTGAGCATGCACCATGCCACTCCTTTTATTCGGTGGGACTGCCGGAAATAGACAAGTACATTGCTCAGCCATTTCCAACAGTCCCATACAGAATGAATGGTTGACCAGCCTCTATATTCATTTCATGTTAAGGGGTTCTCATAGTCGGTGGGGGTCCGACTTATCCAAACCTTTCTGAAAAAGATTTTTCGTGATATGTCATACTTTATGTTAGTAGTAAATTTGGATCAATATATTTGAACTTTATTTGTCAAAACAACTAAAAAAATGGCGTGGTGTTAAACAGGCAGGAAATGCTCAAACCCAAATGCAGTTGTGCATATATACACAGGGGAGCAGATCCTGCACTTGTAGCCCGTTGCTAATGTCGATCCCCAGCAAAAATGCATACAATGGAGGATGCCCGCAGCGGACCACAAGTACCACAATAGACATCCTACACAAGATGGCAATTGTGTGGCTGTGATAAACAATATACCAGTAACAATAGTAAAGACAGGTCCACTCTGCGGTCTTACTAAACCCTCATATTGATGTTAAAATTGAGAGATTGGCCAACATATCCTACTATGGAGGACATGTCTGAGCCCGAGCACCGCGCCAAGGTTTCTCAAGTAGCTCGGGACCTAACACTCACCCACCTGTGCCATATGGGCAATACCAGGGGCCAGTGGGCAAATTACAGGAGTCTAAAGGCAGACTCGCAGCAAACTCCTCGGTTACCTCCAGCATGTATCCATGTCTGCAATGGGAGGAGGGAGAAGGCTGTGAGCCCCACCCAAGACTGGCTGATATGGCCCAGGCCTCACAGGTGCACCTAAATGTAGCCTGTGGATGAAAATCAGGCATATTTAATAGGAGTTTATACACCTCCAAGCATCTCTATATACAAAACACCACACCAACACAGAAAATGAGGAAAAATTTGAAATTTAAAAATTTTTCTTTTTTCTACTTTAACCCCTTCAGAACCGGGCTCATTTTCAACTTAAGGACTCGGACATTTTTTTGCAAATCTGACCAGTGTCACTTTAAGTCGTGATAACTTTAAACCGCTTTTACTTATCCACACCATTCTGAGACAGTTTTTTTGTCACATATTGTACTTCATGACACTGGTAAACTGGAGTCAAAAACATTCATTTTTATTTATAAAAAAAATACCAAATTTACCAAAAATTTCAAAAATTTGCAAGTTTCAATTTCTCTACTTCTATAATACATAGTAATACCCACAAAAATAGTTATTACTTTACATTCCCCATATGTCTACTTCATGTTTGGATCATTTTGGGAATGACATTTTATTTTTTGGGGACGTTTCAAGGCTTAGAAGTTTAGAAGCAAATCTTAAAATTTCCAAAAACCCACTTTTTAAGGACCAGTTCAGGTCTGAAGTCACTTTATGAGGCTTACATAATAGAAACCACCCAAAAATGACCCCATTCTAGAAACTACACCCCTCAAGGTATTCAAAACTGATTTTACAAACTTTGTTAACCCTTTAGCTGTTCCATAAGAAATAATGGAAAATAGAGATAACATTTCAAAATTTCACTTTTTTGGCAGATTTTCCATTTTAATAATTTTTTTCCAATTACAAAGCAAGGGTTAACAGCCAGTCAAAAGTCAATATTTATTGCCCTGATTCTGTTTACAGAAACACCCCATATGTGATCGTAAACTACTGTACCGGCACATAGCAGGGCGCAGAAGGAAAGGAATGCAATAAGGTTTTTAGAAGGCAGATTTTGCTGGACTGGTTTTTTGACATCATGTCCCATTTGAAGCCCCCCTGATGCACCCCTAGAGTAGAAACTCCAAAAAAGTGACCCCATTTTAGAAACTACGGGATAGGGTGGCGGTTTTGTTGGTACTATTTTAGGATACATACGATTTATGGTTGCTCTATATTACACTTTTTGTGAAGCAAGGTAACAAGAAATAGCTGTTTTGGCACCATTTTTATTTTTTTATTATTTACAACATTCATCTGACAGGTTAGATCATGTGGTATTTTTATAGAGCAGGTTGTCACGGACGCGACAATACCAAATATATTTTTTGGTTGTTTGTTTCAATTTTACATAACAAAGCATTTTGTTTTTTTTTAAATGATTCTTTAGTGTCTCCACATTCTGAAAGCCATAGTTTTATTTATTTTTTTGGGCGACTGTCTTGAGAAGGGGATAATTTTTTTCGGGATGAGATAACGGTTTGATTGGCAATATTTTGGGGTGTGTATAACTTTTTGATCGCTTGCTATTACACTTTTTGTGATATAAGGTGACAAAAAAATTGCCTTTTTTACATCGTTTTTATTTTTAGTTTTTTTACGGTGTTCACCTGAGGGGTTAGGTCACGTGATATTTTTATAGAGCAGATTACTACGGACGCAGCAATACTTAATATGTATACTTTTTATTTGTTTATGTAAGTTTTACCCAATGATTTCATTTTTGAAACAAAAAAAAAAATCATGTTTTAGTGTCTCCATAGTCTGAGAGCCATAGTTTTTTCAGTTTTTGGTCGATTATCTTGGGTAGGGTATGATTTTTTCGGGATGAGATGGCAGTTTGATTGGCACTATTTTGGGGTACATATAACTTTTTGATCGCTTGTTATTACTTTTTTTGTGATGTAAGGCGACAAAAAATGACTTTTATTACACCGTTTTTATTTTTTACAGTGTTCACCTGATGGGTTAGGTCATGTGATATTTTTATAGAGCAGGTTATTACGGACGTGGCGATACCAAATATGTATACTTTTTTTTAAATTTCCTTAAGTTTTACACAATAACAGCTTTTTAAAAACCTAAAAAACAACCATTGCTTACCGGTAATGGTTTTTCTTGATACCCATGACGGCACCTGTGCGAAGTAGGACCCTCCCATCCAAGACAGGAAACCTGCTGAGATAAAAAAGCTACACGCCCCTACACACCTCAGTGATTATGAGAAAACTACTCCGGATGTATCTGCATTCATATTAGAGAAAGATTCTTCTCTCTTTCTTTTTAATATATATATACACACATTTTATTTTATTTATTTATTTTATTTTTATTTATTTATTTTATTTTTTTTTTTTTTTGAATAAAGGCAATGTATTCAGGACATACATTAGTACCGCCAATCAAGAAGAGAACAAGGGGGGGAAGTTATAGGTGCCGTCATGGGTATCAAGAAAAACCATTACCGGTAAGCAATGGTTGTTTTCCCCTCACCCATGACGGCACCTGTGCGAGATAAAATAGAAACTGTAATCTAGGGGGGGGAACTATCGCCTGAAGGACTTTCCTTCCAAAGGCCATGTCCGAATTTAGGTTCAATCTATAGTGCTTTATGAAAGTGTGTGGAGAACTCCACGTGGCTGCAGTACAGATCTGAGAAAGAGAAGCCTCTGCCCTCTCTGCCCAGGAGGTGGCCATAGCTCTGGTTGAATGGGCTCCAAATCCCGTCGGGGGGAGGTAGATCTAAAGTGTAAGCTAGAGAAATGGTATTCTTGACCCATAAATTCTCATCCTTCCTCCAGGAGCCGACACTCTCCTCGCAGTAGTTATGGCCAACAAAAAAGCTAGTTTGTACGACAGGATCTGTATAGGGACCTCACCTAACGGTTCAAAGGGTGCCTGGCATAAGGCGGAAAGGACCGTGTTCAGATCCCATGGGGGAGACAAGGGCCGAGGGGAAGGATTGGCTCTAGCTACTGCCGAAATGAATCTTCTGCTTAATTAATGTTTCTATGTTCCTATGGACGGAAAAGCTTCTATGCCTCTTAGGACCTAATCCCTCAACGGCCTGGTCAGCAATGGACTTTGGCTGCTTTCCTTCCTCTAATTGCATAGTCAATTTAACCGCCTTAAGTAATGGCTGGACATCTTCTGGTGGAAATAGGGCTCTCCCTGCGAGATCTTCATCCGAGGAAGAAAACTACTGATGATACCTCTTCCCCTGATTCCAGATCAGAATCCATCTCTGGGATCTCTGAGTCAGAGTCCAGATTAACCTCTCTCATTTCAGGCTTAAATTTATAACGCTTAAGAGACCTTAAGGATGACTTTACTTCCGCCCGTACCATGGCTTTCATGGACTTAGAAAAGCTGCTAGATTCTTCTAATACTAATCTGTCAATGCAAGGCTGACACATGGGCCTGTTATAAGAAGAGGGTAAGGGCACTTTACAGCCAGCACACTCCTTATGTTTGCTTTTCCCAAACGCCTTATTAGGAGGTTTGGCCACCTAGAAAAAAACAAATTACACCTCCATCAATAAGGCAAAAAGGGCTTAATCTTACCAGGGTAGATCATTTTTCCCCACTCCTCAAGTTACCAGGCTTGAAGGCCTTGAGGGATCCACGGGGTCGGCGCGGCCCGAATCTGTGCCTTCCATGCTTCCCAGAGCACACGGTGCCTCTGAATGTATGTGGCTGGCTACCCTCCTGCCGCCACATTTATAACGCGCCTGAGGCCCTCTCCCGCCGGCCGAAGCCGTGCCTAACCCCGCTTCCGGTCTCGAGTGGTGCCTGATGACATCAGAGTGCCGGAAACTTGCGCATGCGCACTATGCGCATTTACCTCCGGGCGCCATCTTGGAACAGGGAGGTAGCGCTACCAGGGCCGGGAGCCGCCTGAGCACGGCCACAGCTACTCCCCACGAGGCCGGGAGAGGTGCAGGAAGGGAGCAGACTTAGTGCCGGCTGCTACAAGAGACTTGTGCCGCAGGGAACGGTCCTGTTAAGGTATGGAAGACCTGGACCTCCCCAGCCACTCCAGGTGTGTAGGAACTCCAGCAGGAGCTTCCCATCCGGAGGACAGGAAACCTAAACTGAGGTGTGTAGGGGCGTGTAGCTTTTTTATCTCAGCAGGTTTCCTGTCTTGGATGGGAGGGTCCTACTTCGCACAGGTGCCGTCATGGGTGAGGGGAAAATTATGTTTTAGTTTCTGTTTTATTTTTTGGGCGCTTGTCTTGGATAGGGGCTCATTTTTTGTGGGATGAGGTGACGGTTAGATTGGTACCATTTAGGTGGGCATACGCCTTTTCGATCGCTTGCTGTTGTACTTTTAGTGATGTAAGGGGACATCCCTATTTTTTACCAATTTTTTTTAACTTTATTTGGGGAAAATTACATTTTATTTTTCTTTTACTTGAAACTTTAAAAAAAAAAATCACTTTATTTTTTATCCCACATTGGGACTTTTGGGGGTCTGATCGCCTTTACAATGCATTCCAATACTTCTGTATTGGAATGCATTGGCTGTATGAGTAATACAGTGTGTATTACCCATACAGCGTCCTGCCTGTGAGATCAAGGGGGCTGGATCTCACAAGCTCGTCATCAGAAGGCAGCTCCGATGCTAAGGTAAGCATCGGGGCTGCCTTCCCTGCTATTGAGTCCCCCCCACAGCAGCACGGGGACCCGATAGCCCACACACCCACCGCCTGATTATATGGAAAAGCAGCAAACCGCAGGTCTGAATTGACCTGCGGTCTGCGGCGATCACTGATTCGGGGGGATCACAGGACCCCCCCCGCGCATTGACACAGAGTACCTGCTCAATGATTGACTAATCTCTCAAATCAGTTTGAGGGCTTAGTAAGACCGTAGTGTGCACCTGTCTTGTCATTTGTTAAGACAAAATGATACAAATAGTTATTAAAGAGGACCTGTCACCTCTGCTGACATGCCTGTATTAATGGCTTCATGCATCCCCCATGTAATAACAATTTTGGAGCATCTATTCTTATGGTTATGAATGACTTGCTAGCAGTCTGGAACTGAGCATGGACATATAACTTAAGCCTCATGCACAAGATCATTCCATTTTTTGTGGTCCGCAAATTGTGTATCCGCAAAACACAGAAGCCACCCGCGTGCCTTCCGCAATTTGCGGAACGGAACGGGCGGCCCATTATAGAGATGCCTATTCTTGTCCGAAAAACCGACAAGAATAGGACATGTAATATTTTTTTTGTGGGGCTACGGACAGAGCAACAGATGCGGACAGCACGCGGAGTGCTGTCCGCATCTTTTGTGGCCCCACGTAAGTGAATGGGTCCGCACCCGAGCCGCAAAAACTGTGGCTCGGATGCGGACCAGAACAAGGTTGTGTGCATGAGCTCTTAGCCATCTGGAGTTAGGCGTGGCAGTACTATTAATGTAGCTCCGCACTTTATAAAGTTCAGGGGAGGCAAAAGATTCCCTTTCAGGGGTTAATGGGGGGTAAACCATACCTTGGTGGTGTCATTTCCTTCGTCTAATAAATTGAGTAAATTTGGAATATAATCTTCCATCTTTTCATGGTACTTATTGGTGACTGACATGTTGATCACCAGTCTCAGGCCCGCCAGCTGAACTTCAGAATTTAACGAACACTCTGTGATATCCTTTAATACTTCATTTATAAAAGCCTAAGTAGCAAAAGAAACAGATTAAGTTGCAATACTGTTCCATGTGCTGGTTAAATGTTCGACTTTTGTTCTAAGGGCTCTTTCACACTTGTGCTTTTGCTTTCCGTCCTAGAGTTCCGTCCTCGTGGCTCTGGGACGGAAAGATACTGATCAGGATTATCCCAATGCATTCTGAATGGAGAGAAATCCGTTCAGGATGCATCAGGATGTTTTCCGTTCAGTATGTGAATGTTTTTTGGACGTTGACAAAACCGTAGCATGCTGCGGAATCCGGATGACATGCCGTAACACCGGATCCGGAATTAATGCCCATTGAAGTGCATTAATCCGGATCCGACATTAAGCTAAACGCCGTTTCGGCGCATTGCCGGATCCGATGTTTAGCTTTTGTGAATGGTTACCATGGCAGCCAGGACGCTAAAGTGTAGTGGGGAGGCAGGGGAGAAGTATACTTACCGTCCGTGCGGCTCCCGAGTCCCGGGGCGCTCCACAATGACGTCAGAGCGCCCCATGAGCATGGATCACATAATCGCATGGATAATGTGATCCATGCGCGTGGGGCGCTCTGACGTCATTCTGGAGCGCCCCGGGAGCCTCACGGACTGTAAGTATCTGCTCCCCTGGCTCCCCACTACTTACTATGGCAACCAGGACTTTAGTAGCGTCCTGGCTGCCATAGTAACACTGAAAGCATTTTGAAGTCTTCAGTCTTCAAATGCTTTCAGTTCTCTTGCATTGTGACGGATCCGGCGGGCATTTCCGGCGACGGAAGTGCACACCGGATCCTCACAACGCAAGTGTGAAAGAGGCCTTAAGGCTACTTTTACATATGCGTTTTGGTTTCAGGTTTTGAGATCTGGCAGAGGATCTCAAAAACTGACCAAAACGGTTCCGTTTTGATTACACATCAGTATGCATCGATTTTGTTAGGATGCGTTTATTTGAAATCGAAACGAAACAAACCGGATCCTTCACTAAATACATTGAAAGTCAATGGGTGATGGATGCGTTTTTTAGGACCACTAAAAAAAACAGTCAGTCACAGTTGACTTAGGGCTCATTCACACGACGGTGGTTTGGTTCTGCATCTGAGCCGCATCAATGGGGCAGCAAAAGCTACGGACAGCACTCTGTGTGCTGTCCGCATTCATTGCTCTGTTCTGTGGCCCCGCAAAAATTATAGATCATGTCCTATTCTTGTCCGTTTTGCGGACAAGAATAAGCATTTCTATAATGGGCCGTCCATTCCGTTCAGCAAAGTGCGGAAGGCACACGGGCGACATCCGTGTTTTGCGGATCCGCAATTTGCAGACCACAAAACACGGCACGTTTGTGTGAACAAGTCCTTACATTGTTTTTAGTAGCAGATCAGGGTTTTTCTGTTTCAATGACAGGACACAAAACCGCATCTTGCAGCAGTTTTGTGTCCGGCCACAAAACAGAATGCTAACAGGACGGAAGACATCCGAAACGGATCTCTTTCCATTCAGAAAACAAGGGGACAAAACAGAACCGCTTTGGCCCAGTTTTGAGATCATCTGCCGCATCTCAAAACCAGAATGGTAAAATGCATATGTGAAAGTAGCCTAACTGAGGAGGCTTGAATGCAGGCAAGACAGTGGCCATAATGTATGTCACAAAGCATACTTTTTAAGAGAACGTATTGAATATGAGGGGTCATTATGGAAACAAAAAAACATTATTGCTGAACATGGGTGACAAAAGAGAATGGAATGAAATACAGAGATATAAAATGTTATATTACATGCAGATCTGTTGCAGAAATTTTTGCGGGCTTGTTGCAGAAACTTTCCCATTTAGATGCATGGAACTGATGTTTAGTTGCAGAAATTTCTACAACATATCTACTAAGTATAAATTCTCCCTAATGGTGTGCTCAGATTGGACGCATCGGCTGCATATCTTTCTGAATTCGCAGCAGCAAAATCTGCACTAAATTGTACGAATTTGTATCTGGAATTCATAGCGTATATGCTGCGGGTTTAAAGATTTACCATCTGCAGTCCTAAGGGTGGAATCTTCAGGAAAATCCCACAACATAAACCGACATGCTGTGGATTTAAAGGAGTTTTCCAGGGTTTTAATATTTATGACCTATCCTCAGGATAGGTCATCAATATCAGACAGGCAGGGGTCTGACATCCGGAACCCCAACGATCAGCTGTATGAAGAGAAGGCACGCGCCGTCTCCTGTCTCTCTTCTTCCTCGCTGCTGCTATGTCTATGGCAAGCAGGAAGAGAGACAGGAGACGGCACCACCGCTTTCCATGGATTATGTCTGGTACTGTAGCTCGACTCCGTTGGATTCAACGGGACAGATCGGCAATACCGCACACAACCTAAGGACAGGGCTAGTGCTGTTTTTAGAAGAAAGCAGCCATGTTTTTCTAATCCTGGACAACCCTTTTATGGAGCAGAATCTGGCAGAATAAAAGTGCATAGTGACACTACTCCTGAGGAGAAAAGGTCCACAAAAGGTATGTTTGTACTGCTCTCCCCAGCCCTTTCCTAGTTCTGTTAGAAGTTCTACATGGTCAAAACGGCTGACAGATTCCCTTTAACGGTGCCCAGATTCTATAGCTGTCTCAATGCAGAGAGGTGCAAAATAAAATGTTCTATGTAACCACAGTTTATAATGGCAGCCTCTGCTGTTCTACAATGTTACTTAAGGTAATCTTACCTGTATTTGTTCCTGATTTGGAAGGTTCAAGCTCAGGTTGTTGAGTACATTAAGAGCACCTGCTTTTATTTTCGGATCAGCGTGTGAAAGGAACCCTCCAATAATACGAATACCATCTAAATTCCGAATTATATCCTAAAACAGAACAAATCCAGATGAAATACTATAGCAGACGGCCCCTTTATAGGAAAATGCCCTAAATACCCATAAACAGTTATTTTGTGCCCGTGGCATTAAGTGCCTAAGCGGGCGTTCCCATGCGTGAGCAGTAGGAGGCTTCAATTTCACAGCTGGAGAAATGTATAAACACAGTTATAGTTGTATGAATCACAACATGACAGTTTATTGTTGTTTGGGTAATTTTCCTATAAAGTGATCAAAAGTATGTGGACACCCAAACATCACATTCATGCTCTTTATTTCATAACACAGGAACGCGTCCTCTGCTCTGTGTACCAGGTGTATCACTGTGCCTGGTATAGTAGCCGAGTTCCATTCTCTTGAATGGGATGAGCTGCAGTACCGGGCACAGCGCTACCAAAAAGGTAGAGCACTGTATGGGTAATACAATATAACAGTGCCACCGAGGCAAAGTCTGGGATAGGATTCACCCGGTACTGCCTCTGTATACCGATTGCATGGCTTACGAGAGAAAGCGGTGTATGAAAATGTCCTGCACATGTCATCCAGAGTGGCAGAAAAGCAGAATTTTGACCAGGTGTATAGTAGACCGTTCACCACAGAAATTGTCTACTGTTACTAACATGGTTTCCGGAAAATGCTGAGATGTTACAGAAAGTGATTAAGATCTGCTCTTGAGCTGAAGCATCTGAGTTGCTTGAGAGAATCTGAAGAAGTGTTTCTAAATCATGTCGTTCCAGATTACTAGCAGACTTCGGAATGGCTTCAGATCGGGATTCTAAGAAAGAGGAAAAATATTCTGTATATACATCTGCAGAACAGTCAAGAATTCTGTACAGGAAAACATGATCATTTACACATATGTTACAAAAAAAAGATTATGAACCACATAACCATTACAAACCATGCCAGAGTATTCAAGGGATTGTGCCAAGTTCAGGTTATCCAGTTATCCCCTATCCACAGTGTAGGGGACAACTAACTTATTGTTGGGACCCCCACAGATCCCAAGAACTCCACCGAATCTGATGGAGCAGCAGGTCAAGCATGCACCCTGCCGCTCCTTTCATTAGGCTTCATGCTTGACCCGCTGCTCCATCAGAATGGGGAAATAGGAGCCCAGTTCTGAGGACTGGTGGGGGTCCCAGCAGTTAGACCTCAGTGATCAGTTAGTTAGGGCATAACTTCTAAACGTGACATAACCCCTTAATAAAAGCACACATTATCTCATGCGCACACTAGAAAGAAAAGTGTTAGAGGTCTCAAAAGAGTCCTTCAGAAAGTATGTGTTTTCAGTCAGGCACATGTCTATGGTGTATTTTTGCAGTAGCAGTTTATTTCTCCATTAGGTCATCACACATGCCCTGACCCCCTTATGTTCCCCAGGTTATACCACCTTCTGAATGCAAAAGACATTATCCTCTTCATCATTGAGATGGCCTAAAATCAAATCTTCCTATCTTCTAACAAATCAAGGTGTGCATTAGTCATTGTTATGCTCCATCTCAATGCACTGCAGGTTCACTAAACTAATGTGTGTTTACAAGCAAGGCACCGAGGCTTGCAACCACTGTTGTAGGCATCTCAGCTACTACTGAAAGAGTTAGTGTATTTCTGCAGCCTGGTTCTTCCTTCATCCCGTGAGGCAGACGTCTGGAGAGCTGTGTCAGAAAGAAGCACCAAGCCAGTGACCTTCAAACACAACTCTGGTTTATTCTTATACAGTGTCTACCTTATATAGTACATACATACATAACAAGAGATAGCGGTGTTTCACATTCCATTGTAACAGGCAGAGACCTTCCCATATATGGAAATAAGGCTACTTTAAATATATCCCCCCTCTAGCATGATCTCACCCACCATCCTGTCATCCATACATACCATATGGCTTATTCTATTTAACCCTTCAACTACCAGAGTGGAACAGCTGGGGTAAACCTCTTTCCTTGCCTATCGAGATTGTTTTCTCCCACTAGTGGTAGGGGAAGAGGAAGGTAGGGGAAGACCCCAGTTTGAGAAGATCATTTGCTGTAAAGGCTTTGTACACCTTCGGCGGCAATTTTTGTTTATGATTGCATTTTACTCATTTTTGGCTAAAATCATATTTTCAATTGGCCTTTATTAAAAATATTGAGCCGTACTGTCACAAAGGGTTAACAGTTTTTTTTAACTGTGTGACTGGTACTGTCACTTTGTGTCAGTCATAATAAACCTCATCTCTAAACTGCTAAGAGGTCGTAAACATTTAAGCCACGTTCTTATCAGTAAGATAAGAACTGAGATATAATAAATGTTTATAAGGTCAGAGAGCAGATAAGGAGCCTGTCAGCTCCCCAACTGATGGAAAAGAGAAAAACCAGAGGCTGCTATTAGAGCATCTCAGCTATATACAGAAAAAAGGGTTCCAAATTTTTAATACAGACAAATTGAAAAATGAGTTTTAGTTCAAAATGAATACAATGCAAAAATTGCCCCCAAAGGTGTACATAGCTTTTAAGTTGTAGCCAAAAAGATCAACTGTGCTGCAGCCCCAGTGGCCATGGAGTAAGTCCGTCCCATACCCTACAATTCGGGCAGTGTGCTAATGTCAGGCTTGGATGAGTTCCGTGCCAGGTTGAAAGCCACAACTGCTGTATGTTTTATTATATAGTGCTTTTTCCTCCAAACTTTATGTAAGCTGCAAGGATGGAGGACAGGGAGATGCAGTAATATCTTCTCCCTCACATCATCTTCCAGTTGCCTGATCTAGAAAGTAAAGAAATAATCTGGACCGATTGACAGTAAGACGCTTCTCAGTCTACTCTATTTCTTTTGGAATCAAACACTTTCCCTTTTTGACTCAAAATCTGCATGTATGATTTCTGTCTAAAGATATGGGCACCGTCCTTTTTTATTCCAGAGTTTTTCTGAAGATAGATTGTAGTAATCAAAAGTTTTAAAAAAAGTATTAACAAAAAGTTGTTTTTAGGGAATGTCTTTGTGGAGGATCTGTCCAGCATTACACGGACATTCCACTGATAAGAATGGTCACTGTGTAATGCCATATGTCCCCCTGGTACCACTAAAGGGAATCAAGCTGTTACTACCAGGTATCCCCACAGATTATACCTGGTCACTGGTGCACCCAGTGGTGGGACACATTAGCCAATTTTCCACTGCATGGTACTGGGTCTAACCCCACTTTTAGGTATGAAGAAGCAGTGTAGTGAAGATTCTCTCTGGCTAATCACTAGACAGCCGTGTGTAGGGATGTCCCGATACCGATACCAGTATCGGTATCGGGACCGATACCGGCATTTTCACGAGATTAGGTTAATAAACTGCCCCCCCACACACATACACTATGATGGCACTTATGGGGGTCTGTGGATGACATTAATGGGGGATCTGTGGATGACACTTATATAGCATAATATGCTATATATGTGTCATCCAGAGATCCCCCCCATTAGTGTCATCCAGAGATCCCCCCCATTAGTGTCATCCAGAGATCCCCCCACATTAGTGTCATCCAGAGATCCCCCCACATTAGTGTCATCCAGAGATCCCCCATTAGTGTCATCCAGAGATTCCCCATTAGTGTCATCCAGAAATCCCCCCCATTAGTGTCATCCAGAGATCCCCCATTAGTGTCATCCAGAGATCCCCCATTAGTGTCATCCAGAGAGCCCCCTATTAGTGTCATCCAGAGATCCCCCCATTAGTGTCATCCAGAGATCCCCCAATAGTGTCATCCAGAGATCCCCCATTAGTGTCATCCAGAGATCCCCCATTAGTGTCATCCAGAGATCCCCATTAGTGTCATCCAGAGATCCCCCCATTAGTGTCACCCAGAGATCCCCCATTAGTGTCACCCAGAGATCCCCCCATTAGTGTTATCCACAGATCCCCCATAACAGTGACATCCACAGATCCCCCATAACAGTGACATCCACAGATACCCCCATAACAGTGACATCCACAGGGCCCCCATAACAGTGACATCCACAGCGCCCCCATAAGTGTCATCCACAGCACCCCCATAACAGTGTCATCCACAGATCCTCCATAAGTGACATCCACATCCTATGACATAGTGGGAATAACTGAGACATGGCTGGATGATAACTATGACTGGGCAGTTAATATAAAAGGTTACAATCTGTTTAGAAAGGATCGTCAAAACCGGAGAGGTGGAGGGGTCTGCCTCTATGTGAAGTACTGTCTTAATCCCGTAATTCGAGAAGACATCTGTGAGGGACATGAACATGTGGAGTCACTGTGGGTAGAAATACATGGAGGATAAAACAATAATAAATTACTAATAGGAGTGTATTATAAACCACCTAATATACCAGAGTCCACAGAAAATCTATTACTAAATGAGATAGACGAGGCGGCAAATCATAATGAAGTCGTTATTATGGGAGACCCAGATATAGACTGGGAAACTGAAAGCTGTACATCCCAAAAAGGAAACAGGTTCTTGGCAATAGCCAAAGACAATTAACTTTCCCAACTGGTTCAGGACCCCACTAGAGGGACGGCCATACTGGACTTAGTATTAACCAATAGATTTGATAGAACAACAGATGTGCAGGTTGGGGGACACCTGGGAAATAGGGACCATAAAGTTATAACCTTCCAATTATCCTTCAAACGAGAGTTTCTAAAGGGAGGAACAAAAATACCAAACTTCAAAAAAGCTAAATTTAGCCAGCTAAGCGAGGCCATAGGCCTAACTAACTGGGACAAAGTCCTCAAAAATCAAAATACAACCATAAAATGGGAGATTTTTAAAAACATTGTAACATCTTATTGTGAGAGGTACATACCTTATAGGAATAAAAGGCTAAGGAACAATAAGAAACCAATGTGGATAAATGGAATCGTAAAGAAAGCAATAAATGACAAAAAGAAAGCATATAAATCACTAAAACAGGAGGGGAGTCAGGAAGCACAGATAAACTATAAGGAAAAAAATAGAATATGTAAAAAACGAAAAAAAATTGGCCAAACTAGAGACCGAGAGATTCATTGCCAAAGAGAGTAAAACTAACCCTAAAATGTTCTTCAATTATATAAATAGTAAAAAATATAAATCTGAAGGAGTCGACCCTCTACATAGCAATGAGGGGGGTGTTGCAGAGAGCGACGAGGATAAAGCAAAACTATTAAATATTTTTTTCTCCACTATATTCACTGAGGAAAATAAACTGTCAGATGAAATGCAGAATGTAAAAGTAAATTCCCCATTAAAAGTGCCCTGTCTGACCCAGGAAGAAGTACAACAGCGACTTAAAAAGATTATAATAGACAAATCGCCAGGACCGGATGGCATACACCCCCGTATCCTAAGGGAATTAAGGGATGTCATAGCCAGACCTTTATTTCTGATATTTACGGACTCTATACTGATAGGGAATGTTCCACAGGATTGGCGCATAGCAAATGTGGTGCTAATATTCAAAAAGGGTCAAAAACAGAGCCTGGAAATTATAGGCCGGTAAGTTTACTATCTATTGTTGGTAAACTGTTTGAAGGTTTTCTAAGGGCTCTTTCACACTAGCGTTTTTGTTTTCCGGCATAGAGATCCGTCGTCGGGTCTCTATGCCGAAAAAATCCTGATCAGGATTATCCAAATGCATTCTGAATGGAGAGAAATCCGTTCAGGATGCATCAGGATGTCTTCAGTTCAGGACCGGAACGTTGTTTGGCCGGAGAAAATACCGCAGCATGCTGCGCTTTTTGCTCTGGCCAAAAATCCTGAACACTTGCCGCAAGGCACGATCCGGAATTAATGCCCATTGAAAGGCATTAATCCGGATCCGGCCTTAACCTCTTAAGGACGCAGGGCGTACATGTACGCCCTAGCGTCCTGGTACTTAAGGACTCAGGGCGTACATGTACGCCCTGAGAAGTTCCGATCACCGCAGCGCTGCGGGTGGTGATCGGAACAGGATGCCTGCTGAAATCATTCAGCAGGCATCCTGTGACAATGCCGAGGGGGGTCCTGTGACCCCCCCGTGTCGGCGATCGCAACAAACCGCAGGTCAATTCAGACCCGCGGTTTGGTGCGCTATGTGTAGTCTCTGAATCCCGCGGTCTGTGATGTCAGCAGTTTAACCCCTTCTATACCGCGGTCCGTATGGACCGCGGTATAGAAGGTGTTAACATGGAGGGAGCTCCCTCCCTCTCCCATCGGGGGGCTGCCGTACCTTTGCAGCCCCCCCGACGGGATAGGATAGTAGAGGGAGGGAGCTCACTTCTCTTCCCATCACCCGCTGATCTGTAATGGCAGCGGGTGATGGTTACCATGGCAGCAGGACGCTTTCAGAAGCGTCCTGCTTGCCATGGTATAGTAACTCTGGTCAGACTTCTGCTAAAAGGCAGAAGTCTGACCAGACTGTGAAAAGTAAAAAAATACAGTGCAGTACACTATATAGTGTACTGTTCTGTATTATATAGACACCAGATCCACTGGATCTACAAGAACCAAGTGGGTCTGGGTCAAAAAAAAGTCCAAAAAGTGAAAAAAAAAGAAAAATACATATCACTGAATAAAAATAAAAATAAAACAAATAAACTACACATATTAGGTATCGCCACGTCCGTAAAAATCTCCTCTATAAAAATATCACGTGACCTAACCCCTCACGCAAATACCGTAAAAAAAAACACAAAAAAATGGTGTAAAAAAGCCATTTTTTGTCACCTTGCATCACTAAAAGTGTAATACCAAGTGATAAAAAAGGCGTATGCCTCCCAAAATAGTACCAATAAAACCGCCAAAAATGAGTCCTTATATAGGACAATCGCCCAAAAAAATAAAAAAATATGGCTCTCAGACTATGGAGACACTAAAACATAATTTTTTTTTTCTAAAATGCTATTATTGTGTTAAAGTAAAATAAATAAATAAAAAGTATACATATTATGTATCGCCGCGTCCGTAAAAACCTGCTCTATAAAAATATCACATTATCTAACCCCTCAGGTAAATACTGTTAAAAAAATAAAATAAAAACAATGTAAAAAAAAAACATTTTTGTCACCTCACATCTCAAAAACTGTAATAGCAAGCGATCAAAAAGTTATATGCACCCAAAAATAGTGCCAATCAAACCGTCATCTCATCCCGTAAAAAATGATACCCCACATAGGACAATCACCCCCAAAAAAAATAAAAATAGGGCTCTCAGACTATGGAGACACTAAAACATGATTTGTTTTGTTTTAAAAAATGATAATATTGTGTAAAACTTAAATAAATAAATAAAATGTATACATATTTGGTATCGGCGCGTCCGTCTCAACCTGCTCTATAAAAATAACACATGACCAAAACCCTCAGGTGAACACAAAAAAATAAAATAAAATACGGTGTCAAGAGCCATTTTTGTCACCTTACATCACAAAAAGTGTAATAGCAGGCGACCAAAATGTCATATGCACCCCAAGATAGTTCCAATCAAACCGCCATCTCATCCCACAAAAAATGAGCCCCTACATAAGACAGTCGCCCAAAGAATAAAAAAAATATATGGCTTTCAGAATGTGAAGACACTAAAAAAATCATTTTTTTCAAAAATGCTGTATTATGTAAAACTGAAACAAAACCCCCCAAAAAGTAGCCATATTTGGTATTGCCGCATCCGTAGCAACCTGCTCTATAGAAATAGCACACAATCTAACCTGTCAGTTCAACGATGTAAATAACAAAAAATAAAAACGGTCCGAAAATAGCTATTTTTTTGCAAATTTTCCATTTTAATCAATTTTTCCAGTAACAAAACAAGGGTTAACAGCCAAACAAAACTCAATATATATTGCCCCGATTCACTAGTTTGCAGAAACACCCCATATGTGGTCGTAAACTGCTGTATGGCCAAACGGCAGGGCGTAGAAGGAAGGGAACGCCATATGGTTTTTGGAAGGCAGATTTTGCTGGACTGGTTATTTGACACCATGTCCCATTTGAAGCCCCCTGATGCACCCCTACAGTAGAAACTCCAAAAAAGTGACCCCATTTTGGAAAGTACGGGATAAGGTGGCAGTTTTGTTTGTATTATTTTAGGGTAAATATGATTTTTGGTTGCTCTATATTACACTTTTTTTGAGGCAAGGTAACAAAAAATAGAAATTCCGAAATTTCATCTCCATTTGCCAATAACTCTTGTGGAACACCTAAAGGGTTAACAAAGTTTGTAAAATCAGTTTTGAATACCTTGAGGGGTGTAGTTTCTTAGATGGAGTCACTTTTTTGGAGATTCTACTCTAGGGGTGCATCGGGGGGCTTCAAATGGGACATGGTGTCAAAAATCCAGTCCAGCAAAATCCGCCTTCCAAAAACCATATGCGTTCCCTTACTTCTGTGCCCTGCCGTTTGGCCATACAGCAGTTTACGCCCACATATGGGGCGTTTCTGAAAACTACAGAATCGGGCCAATAAAAATTGAGTTTTGTTTGGCTGTTAACCCTTGCTTTGTTACTGGAAAAAATGGATTCAAACGGAAAATTTTCCAAACAATCGAAATTCTGACATTTTATCTCCATTTGCCATTAACTCTTGTGGAAAACCTAAAGGGTTAATGATGTTTGTAAAATCAGTTTTGAATACCTTGAGGGGTGTAGTTTCTAGAATGGGGTCATTTTTGGATGGTTTCTATTATGTAAGCCTCACAAAGTGACTTCAGACCTGAACTGGTCCCTAAAAAGTGGGTTTTTGAAAATTTCTGAAAAATTTCAAGATTTGCGTCTAAACTTCTAAGCCTTGTAACGTCCCCAAAAAATAAAATGGCATTCCCAAAATGATCGATACATGAAGTAGACATATGGGGAATGTAAATCAATAACTTTTTTGTGCGGTATTACTATGTATTATAGAAGTAGAGAAATTGAAACTTGGAAAATTGCTAATTTTTCCAAATTTTTGGTAAATTTTGATATTTTTTTATAAATAAAAATGAAATTTTTTGACTTAATTTTACCAGTGTCATGAAGTACAATATGTGACGAAAAAACAATCTCAGAATGGCCTGGATAAGAAAAAGCGTTTTAAAGTTATCACCACATAAAGTGACAGTGGTCAGATTTGCAAAAAATGGCCAAGTCCTTTAGGTGAAATAGGGCTTAAGGGGTTAAGCTAAATGTCGTTTCGGCGCATCGCCGGATCTGACGTTTAGCTTTTTCTCAATGGTTACCATGGCAGCCAGGACGCTAAAGTCCTGGTTGCCATGGTAAAGTGTCGTGGGGAGCGGGGAAGCAGTATACTTACCATCCGTGCGGCTCCCGGGGCACTCCAGAGTGACGTCAGGGCGCCCTACACACATGGATCACGTGATCCATGCACATAGGGCGCTCTGACGTCATTCTGGAGTGCCCCAGGAGCAGTATACTTACAGGAGACTGTAAGTATACTGCTCCCCCCTACTACTATGGCAACCAGGACTTTAGTAGCGTCCTGGCTGCCATAGTAACCTCAAAGCATTTCGAAGACTGATCAGGATCCTGATAAGTCTTCTAATGCTTTCAGGCGACTTGCGTTCTGACGGATCCGGCGGGACGGAAGTGCCCACCAGATCCTCAGAACGCAAGTGTGAAAGAGGCCTAAGAGATGCTATTTTGGAGTATCTCAATGAAAATAAGCAAATAACGCCATATCAGCATGGCTTCATGAAGGATCGGTCATGCCAAACGAATTTAATCAGCTTCTATGAGGAGGTAAGTTCTAGACTTGACAGCGGCGAATCAATGGATGTCATATATCTGGACTTCTTCAAAGCATTTGACACTGTACCTCATAAAAGGTTAGTATATAAAATGAGAATGCTCGGACTGGGAGAAAATGTCTATGTGGGTAAGTAACTGGCTGAGTGACAGAAAACAGAGGGTGGTTATTAACGGTACACACTCAGATTGGGTCACTGTCACTAGTGGGGTACCTCAGGGGTCAGTATTGGTCCCTATTCTCTTCAATATATTTATTAATGATCTTGTAGAAGCCTGCACAGTAAAATATCTATTTTTGCAGATGACACTAAACTGTGTAAAGTAATTAACACTGAAGAGGACAGTTTTCTGCTACAGAGGGATCTGGATATATTGGAGGCTTGAGCAGAGAAATGGCAGATGAGGTTTAACACTGACAAATGTAAAGTTATGCACATGGGAAGGAATAATGCAAGTCACCCGTACATATTAAATGGTAAAACACTCGGTAACACTGACATGGAAAAGGATCTAGGAATTTTAATAAACAGCAAATTAAGCTGCAAAAACCAGTGTCAGGCAGCTACTGCCAAGGCCAATAAGATAATGGGTTGCATCAAAAGGGGCATAGACGCCTGTGATGAGAACATAGTCCTACCACTTTACAAATCACTAGTCAGACCACACATGGAGTACAGTGTACAGTTCTGGGCTCCTGTGAACAAGGCATACATAGCAGAGCTGGAGAGGGTTCAGAGGAGGGCAACTAAAGTAATAACTGGAATGAGGGATCTACAGTACCCTGAAAGGTTATCAAAATTAGGGTTATTTACTTTAGAAAAAAGACGACTGAGGGGAGATCTAATAACTATGTATAAATATATCAGGGGTCAGTACAGAGATCTGTCCCATCATCTATTTATCCCCAGGACTGTGACTGTGACGAGGGGACATCCTCTGCGTCTGGAGGAAAGAAGATTTGTACACAAACATAGAAAAGGATTCTTCACTGTAAGAGCAGTGAGACTATGGAACTCTCTGCCTGAGGAGGTGGTGATGGTGAGTACAATAAAGGAATTCAAGAGGGGACTGGATGTATTTCTGGAGTGTAATAATATTACAGGCTATAGCTACTAGAGATAGGTCGTTGATCCAGGGAGTTATTCTGATTGCCTGATTGGAGTCAGGAAGGAATTTTTTTCCCCTTAAGTGGGGAAAATTGGCTTCTGCCTCACAAGGTTTTTTTGCCTTCCTCTGGATCAACTAGCAGGATGACAGGCCGAACTGGATGGACAAATGTCTTTTTTCGGTCTTATATACTATGTTACTATGTTACTATGTCCTCAACTATTATAGAGCAATCCACTTGAAAAGATGGCTCTAAATTCAAGTCCCCAATTATAGGTCCCACGGATCCGCAAAACACATATGGACGTCTGAATGGAGCCTTACAAGGGGTGTGATCAATGACAGGGGGGTGATCAGGGGGTCTAGATGGGGTGATCAAGGGGTTAATAGGTGAGGGGGGGGGGGGGTGGGGGGGGTTAGTGTAGTGTTTGGTGCAATTTTACTGTGTTACCTGGTCCTCTGGTGGTCGATCCCAGCAAATGGGACCACCAGAGGACCCGGTAGCAGGTATACCAGACACTGTTCACAAAACAGCGTCTGGTATACATGTTTGATGCGATTTATATCGCATCTACAGCCTGCCAGCAATTGATCATCACTGGCAGGCTGTAGTTTAACTCTCGAGACGCGCGCGCGCGTTCACAGGAACTCACGGGTCTCGCGAGAGGACGCGCCGATGCGTCCACTCAGAAGATCCCGGCCGCCCGCAGGACGCAATCCTGCGTACGGCGGTCCGGGACTGGTTAATAGATAAGCAATTCTATTAGGTCTGGATTCTCAAATTGGGGTGAATAAGTTGTCTATTTTTACTGTTATTGGAGTTTCTTAGATAAGCAATTCCATTAGGGCTTTGATTCTCAAAGCAGGTGCTAGGCCAACATAAGAAATTAGCAATTCTAGTACCATCATGGATATTTATAAAACATGATGGTACAGTATATAAAAAAAAAAGTGAGTCTTGTAGACTCAAACATGAGCTACAAAACCATAAAAAAAGTTATTGAATATTTTTTTAAAAAATAATAAAAGCGACAGATTGTCCTGCAAAAAATGAGCATCCACACAGCTCAGTAGATATAACTATAAAAAAGGTATGGGGGTCAGAAAATGGTGATTTAAAAAAATTATTATTTTTCAAAGTTTTCATTTATTTTTACACCATTTAGACAAAAAAAAACCTAAGCATATATGGTATCGTTGTAATTGCACTGACTCCGAGAATGAAGATCACAGGTCAGTTTTTCCACAAAGGGAACGCCATAGGCACAAAACCCATAAAACGGTGGAGGAATTGTGTTCTTTTTTTCAATTCTACCCCAATTGGAATTTTTTTTCCTGCTTCTCACTACTTTGTATGCCATATTAAAAGGTGGTATTAGAAAGTACAACTTGTTACTCCAAAAAATAAGCCCTTATATGGATATGTGAATGGAAACAAAAGTTATGGCTCTAGTAAAAACAAAAAAAATCCGGTATCCAAGAGGTTAAAAGATAAACAAATCTATTAGGCCTTGATTCTCAAACTGGGGTGAATAAGCTTTCTCATTTAACTGGTATTGGGGTGCCCACCTTGTTTAATAAATAAGCAATTCCATTAAGCATTGATTCTCAAATTGAAATGAATAAGTAGTGTAATTTAACTGTTATTGGGGTTTTTACCTTGTTTTATAGAGAATATAATAATAAGTTATCAGGTGATGTTACATAGGACTATAGGTAACATCTACTACATTATATGTACTCACAGTTATCACTATTATCTATGCTGTTACATAGGACTATAGGTAACATCTACTACATTATATGTACTCACAGTTATCACTATTATCTATGGTGTTACATAGGACTGCAGGTAACATCTACTACATTATATGTACTCACAGTTATCACTATTATCTATGGTGTTACATAGGACTATAGGTGACATCTACTACATTATATGTACTCACAGTTATCACTATTATCTATGGTGTTACATAGGACTGCAGGTAACATCTACTACATTATATGTACTCACAGTTATCACTATTATCTATGGTGTTACATAGGACTATAGGTGACATCTACTACATTATATGTACTCACAGTTATCACTATTATCTATGGTGTTACATAGGACTATAGGTAACATCTACTACATTATATGTACTCACAGTTATCACTATTATCTATGGTGTTACATAGGACTATAGGTAACATCTACTACATTATATGTACTCACAGTTATCACTATTATCTATGGTGTTACATAGGACTGCAGGTAACATCTACTACATTATATGTACTCACAGTTATCACTATTATCTGTGCTGTTACATAGGACTGCAGGTAACATCTACTACATTATATATACTCACAGTTATCACTGTTATCTGTGCTGTTACATAGGACTGCAGGTAACATCTACTACATTATATATACTCACAGTTATCACTATTATCTATGGTGTTACATAGGACTATAGGTGACATCTACTACATTATATGTACTCACAGTTATCACTATTATCTGTGCTGTTACATAGGACTGCAGGTAACATCTACTACATTATATGTACTCACAGTTATCACTGTTATCTGTGCTGTTACATAGGACTGCAGGTAACATCTACTACATTATATATACTCACAGTTATCACTGTTATCTGTGCTGTTACATAGGACTGTAGGTAACATCTACTACATTATCTGTACTCACAGTTATCAATATTATCTATCGTGTTACATAGGACTGCAGGTGACATCTACTACATTATATATACTCACAGTTATCACTGTTATCTGTGCTGTTACATAGGACTGCAGGTAACATCTACTACATTATATGTACTCACAGTTATCACTATTATCTATGGTGTTACATAGGACTGCAGGTAACATCTACTACATTATATGTACTCACAGTTATCACTATTATCTGTGCTGTTACATAGGACTGCAGGTAACATCTACTACATTATATATACTCACAGTTATCACTGTTATCTGTGCTGTTACATAGGACTGCAGGTAACATCTACTACATTATATATACTCACAGTTATCACTATTATCTATGGTGTTACATAGGACTATAGGTGACATCTACTACATTATATGTACTCACAGTTATCACTATTATCTGTGCTGTTACATAGGACTGCAGGTAACATCTACTACATTATATGTACTCACAGTTATCACTGTTATCTGTGCTGTTACATAGGACTGCAGGTAACATCTACTACATTATATATACTCACAGTTATCACTGTTATCTGTGCTGTTACATAGGACTGTAGGTAACATCTACTACATTATCTGTACTCACAGTTATCAATATTATCTATCGTGTTACATAGGACTGCAGGTAACATCTACTACATTATATATACTCACAGTTATCACTGTTATCTGTGATGTTACATAGGACTATAGGTAACATCTACTACATTATATGTACTCACAGTTATCACTATTATCTATGGTGTTACATAGGACTATAGGTGACATCTACTACATTATATATACTGTGGGGATTCGCTCTGGTAGACAGGACCAGCGGGTGCAGTACAGAGGCAACGTTCAAGCTTGTAAATTAAATGTCCGTGTTTTATTCACACAACAAAAAGAGCATCACAAAAAACAGGTGGCTTGGTGTTTGTTCACACACACAAAAGTCCATAAACGGAAAAGTCACCTTAGCTCCTTGGTGTTAGCAAGTCCATAGACAGGCTTTTTCAGGCAGCCTGTTCGTTTTCACAGGGGTGTGAGCCCTCCAGCTTGGCTCCAGCCGCAGGTCCCAAAAACACAGCCCTCAGCTCCCAGCACTATTAGCAGCTCCAGGACAATCACTCTCCCAGCTGCTGGTGCTGGCTGAGTTTTTAAACCCAGCCCAAAACCAGGACTGGACCGTGGGGAGCAACCACCCACCCTACACTTTAGCTGCTCCCGGTAAGAGCCGGCCCGGATCGGCTTTGCAGCCATGCTATCTATCAATGTCAAGCAGCACTAGCTGCTGCTGACACAAAAACCCGGCTCTCACCTCACCGAGGCCAGGAACCTCGGTGACACGTATCTTCCGTCCATGACGGCACCTTGCGCCCTCTTACATACCTCCCCCTTTGTTCAACCCGACAGGGTGAACACACGCCAAACACTGTACTCGAGACAGTGCATCCGCATTTCCTTGCAAGCGGCCTGCCCTGTGTTCCACTGTGAACTTGAAGTTCTGCAGAGACAAGAACCATCTGGTGACCCGAGCATTCCTGTCTTTCGCCTGGCACATCCACTTTAGAGGGAATGGTCGGTCACCAGACGGAACTTTCTCCCTAGCAGATAATAGCGGAGAGACTCTAGTGCCCACTTGATGGCCAGGCACTCTCTCTCCACTATACTGTACCTGGTTTCGGCTGGGGTGAGTTTGCGACTCAGGAAAACCACGGGATGCTCCTCCCCATTGATTTCCTGAGAGAGTACAGCCCCGAGGCCCACTTCAGAGGCATCGGTCTGTACCACAAACTCTCTCTTGAAGTCGGGCGTCACCAAAACCGGGGACCCACACAGGGCCGACTTCAGAGCAGAGAAAGCCTTATCCGCCTGCTCATTCCACTGGATCGACACTGACCTGCGTCCCTTTAAAAGGCTTGTCAATGGAGCAGCAATTGTAGCGAAGTTGGGAATAAACCTCATGTAGTATCCCACCATGCCCAGGAATGATTTTACTTGCCGCGTAGTGACAGGTCGGGGCCAATTCTTAATTGCCTCAATTTTGTTTACCTGAGGTTTGACCACCCCCGCCCAATGACATACCCTAGGTATTTGGTCTCTTCTAACCCTATCACACACTTTTTGGGTTAGCAGTTAAGCCAGCTTTCTAAGGGAGTCCACTACGGCCTGTACCTTCGGTAGGTGACTCTCCCAGTCGGTGCTATGGACAATGATATCATCCAGATACGCTGAGGCGTACCGTCGATGTGAACGAAGCACAATATCCATAAGCCTTTGAAACGTGGCGGGGCGCCATGTAGACCAAAGGGTAATACCTTGTACTGATACAACCCCTCGGTGTGATAAAAGCAGTTTTTCCTTGGCAGCCTCCGTTAAGGGTACCTGCCAGTACCCTTTGGTGAGGTCCAAGACAGAAAAATACCTGGCTTGGCCCAATTTTTCAATGAGCTCATCCACCCGCGGCATGGGATACGCATCAAACTTGGACACCTCATTCAGCTTGCGGAAATCGTTACAGAACCTCAATGTCCCGTCCGGCTTGGGTATTAAGACTATCGGACTGGCCCAATCACTTTTTGACTCCTCGATGACACCTAACTGGAGCATCAGCTGCACTTCCTTCACAATGGCTTGTCGCCGAGCCTCGGGTACCCGATACGGCTTTAACCGGACTTTGGCCTGAGGCTCAGTGATAATGTCATGCTGGATTAGGGATGTGCGCCCAGGGAGGTCCGAGAACACATCCGTGTTCCGACTAATGAACTCCTTAACTTCCTGGACCTGTTTGGAGGACAGGCTGTCTGAAATTTTTACGGTGGCGGCTGCTTCCCGGACTTCGAGGTGAGGGCTGGATCCTTCTCACCTAGAAGCCCTGGCCGGGGCTGTCATCGCTGGACGAGTTCCTATCCTTCCATGGCTTCAGCAAATTCACATGATACACCTGCTCCGGCTTCCGCCGCCTGGCTGGTGCACCTTGTAATTTACTTCCCCCACTTTCTCGAGCACTTCATAGGGCCCCTGCCACCTAGCTAGAAATTTGCTGTCAAGGGTGGGTACCAGAACTAAAACTCGGTCTCCGGGATTAAAGTCTCGTACTCGAGCCTGACGATTATAGACTCTACTTTGGGCCTGTTGTGCTGCCTCCATATGCTCCCGGACCAGCGGTAACACCCTCTCCATACGTTCCTGCATCTGGGTAACATATTCAATTACGCTTTTGTGGGGACGGGCTGTTGCTCCCACGCTTCCTTAGCGATGTCCAACAGGCCCCGTGGGCGTCTGCCATAAAGCAGTTCGAAGGGTGAGAACCCAGTAGAGGCCTGGGGCACCTCTCGCACTGCGAACATGAGATAGGGCAGAAGCAGATCCCAGTCCTTCCCATCTCGGGACACCACCCTTTTAGCATATTTTTTAAAGTTTGGTTAAATCTTTCCACAAGGCCGTCCGTTTGCGGATGGTAAGCGGGCGTCCGCAATTGCTTTATATGCAACAGTTTACACAATTCCCTCATAATCTTAGACATAAAGGGGTCCCTTGGTCCGTCAGAACCTCCTTAGGTAGGCCCACCCGGGTAAACATCTCCATTAACTCCTTTGCAATGAGCCTAGCCGATGTGTGTCGAAGAGGCACCGCCTCTGGATACCGAGTGGCATAGTCCAGAATCACCAGGATATGTTGGTGACCCCTAGCAGACTTCGGTGCGGGTCCGACCAGATCCATGGCAATACGCTCGAATGGGACCTCAATTATTGGGAGAGGGACCAGGGGACTTCTGTAATGCGGATGGGGGCTATTTACCTGACAGGTCGGACAGGACTTACAGAACTCCTCTACTTCCTTAAACAAACCGGGCCAGTAAAATCGCTGTAGTACGCGGTCCTGCGTTTTCTGCCACCCCATGTGTCCCCCAAGAACATGTTGGTGGGCAAGCTCCATAACAAGCTTGCGATATGCGGTGGGCACCACCAACTGTTCAACTGGCTCACCTCGGATTTGGTTCACCCGATACAACATATCCTGAAGAATAATAAACCGTGGAAACATTAATTCAGCCCCAGGTTTCTGGGGTTTACCGTCAATTATTACAACACTTTCCCAGGCCCTGGTTAGGGTTTGGTCCCGGTGTTAGGCGGTCCCAAAATTTTCCCGGAGACATTGAGGTCTGCCAACTCAGGTCCCGGTGGCAAGTCCTCCGTGTCTCCCACCATTACACTCAGTGGGGTTGTCTCCCCCTCTACCGCTGGAGCAGTGGTCACCCCTACCGCTGGCCCTTCAGATTCGGGCTCCCAGGGTTCTGGCCTTCCAGTGGTATCGGGCCACTCTACTAGGGTTACCCCTGTCTCGGGCCCATCAGACACTTTTATAGCCGGCCACAGCGCCGGGAAACCTGGGAAGTCCCTCCCAAGAATCAGTTCATGTGGGAGTTTGGTAGCGACAGCCACCTCGTGGGTCCACTTACCAGCAGCTGTGGACAAAGTCACTAGTGCAGTGGGGTAGTCTTTTAAGTCTCCGTGGATGCATAGGACCCCGACTTTACGGCCGGTATACTCCGCAGGCCGTACTAGGGCAGCTCTTACCAGGGAGACTAAACTCCCGGAGTCCAGCAGGGCCACCGCCAGAGAATCTCCCACCTCTACCTGACACAGGTGGGTATTGTCCTGCCCCTCACGGGTGCCAGTTGCACACAGCTTCCGTGCATACAGGGAGTGGCGATACCCGTAGTTCACAACCATCGGCTCACCCTGATGCGGACAGTCGGCCCTGATGTGGCCTGGCTCCTGACACCTCCAGCATACCACGGGAGGCGGATCCGCAGGGATACATTCCGTGCAGGTCTCTCAGTCGCCGGTCGTCGGAACTGGGGTGGAGGCCTCCGGGGTTTGACTGGCCCCTTCCCAGCAAGACTCCCCTGCAGGTTTCTGGTGGCCTCGTAACGCTCCACCAGGTCGACCATCTCCAGGGCACTTACCGGAGACGCCTGGCCGACCCAGTGCTGGAGGGGATAAGGCAGGGCCCTCCAAAAGATGTCCGCCAACAGTCGATCCAGCATGGCAGTGGGACTTAGTAGATCAGGCTGCAGCCACTTTTGCAGCCTGTGCAGCAGATCGTAGTACTGCGGCCTAGCAGGTTCAGTCGTTTTAAAGTCCCACTGGTGGACTCTTTGAGCGCGGACCAGCACGTTCACCCCAGTCTGGCTAGGATCTCTCCTTTCACGGTGTCATAATCGGCCGCTTGGTCGTCCGACAAGTCGAAAAACACCTGCTGGGGTCCGGAAGCCAGGAACGGAGCGACCACCTCAGCCCACTGGTCACGGGGCAGCTTCTCCCTCACGGCCACTTTTTCGAAGACTGCCAGGTAGGTCTCGGCATCATCCTCGGGGGTCATCTTGGGAATTGCTGCACGGACCGCTTTCCGGGCATCATGGGCACGGTGAGAGGCTCCAGTCGCTTGCAAAGCCATTACATGTTGCAACAGCAGCTGGTTTGTCTCCTGCTGCTGCTTGTTGGCCTCCCGCTGCTGTAAATTGGCCTCCACGAGAGCCTTTACAACTGCCTCCATCTTGTCAGAGTTCACGTGTTGAAACTTTGCTGGCTTGACATATGACATTCACTTTGGAAAAAACTTCGGCGTTTACGCCAGCCTCACTGCGCATGCCCGCATCCGACACCAAATGTGGGGATTCGCTCTGGTAGACAGGACCAGCGGGTGCAGTACAGAGGCAACGTTCAAGCTTGTAAATTAAATGTCCGTGTTTTATTCACACAACAAAAGAGCATCACAAAAACAGGTGGCTTGGTGTTTGTTCACACACACAAAAGTCCATAAACGGAAAAGTCACCTTAGCTCCTTGGTGTTAGCAAGTCCATAGACAGGCTTTTTCAGGCAGCCTGTTCGTTTTCACAGGGGTGTGAGCCCTCCAGCTTGGCTCCAGCCGCAGGTCCCAAAAACACAGCCCTCAGCTCCCAGCACTATTAGCAGCTCCAGGACAATCACTCTCCCAGCTGCTGGTGCTGGCTGAGTTTTTAAACCCAGCCCAAAACCAGGACTGGACCGTGGGGAGCAACCACCCACCCTACACTTTAGCTGCTCCCGGTAAGAGCCGGCCCGGATCGGCTTTGCAGCCATGCTATCTATCAATGTCAAGCAGCACTAGCTGCTGCTGACACAAAAAACCCGGCTCTCACCTCACCGAGGCCAGGAACCTCGGTGACACGTATCTTCCGTCCATGACGGCACCTTGCGCCCTCTTACAATACTCACAGTTATCACTATTATCTGTGCTGTTACATAGGACTGAAGGTAACATCTACTACATTATATATACTCACAGTTATCACTGTTATCTGTGCTGTTACATAGGACTGTAGGTAACATCTACTACATTATATATACTCACAGTTATCACTGTTATCTGTGCTGTTACATAGGACTGTAGGTAACATCTACTACATTATATGTACTCACAGTTATCACTATTATCTGTGCTGTTACATAGGACTGCAGGTAACATCTACTACATAATCTGTACTCACAGTTATCACTTATCTGTGCTGTTACATAGGACTGTAGGTGACATCTACTACATTATCTGTACTCACAGTTATCACTATTATCTGTGGGGTTACATAGGACTGTAGGTAACATCTACTACATTATATGTACTCACAGTTATCAATATTATCTATCGTGTTACATAGGACTGTAGGTGACATCTACTACATTATATGTACTCACAGTTATCACTATTATCTGTGGTGTTACATAGGACTGCAGGTAACATCTACTACATTATATATACTCACAGTTATCACTGTTATCTGTGCTGTTACATAGGACTGCAGGTAACATCTACTACATTATATATACTCACAGTTATCACTATTATCTGTGCTGTTACATAGGACTGTAGGTGACATCTACTACATTATCTGTACTCACAGTTATCACTATTATCTATGGTGTTACATAGGACTGCAGGTAACATCTACTACATTATATGTACTCACAGTTATCACTGTTATCTGTGCTGTTACATAGGACTGTAGGTGACATCTACTACATTATATATACTCACAGTTATCACTGTTATCTGTGCTGTTACATAGGACTGTAGGTGACATCTACTACATTATCTGTGCTTAGAGACTCTGACTACAAATAATGTAGTAGATGTCACTTACAGATAACATGTTTTGTGTCAGTGAAAACGGATTCGTCCCCATTGACTTACATTGTGTGTCAGGACGGATCCTTTTGGCTCAGCAGCATTTTGGTGTCTGCCTCCAAAGCGGACTGGAGGCGGAACAGATCCAAACTGATGCATTCTGAGCGGATCCTTATCCATTCAGAATGCATTAAGGGCAAAACTGATCCGTTTTGGACCACTTGTGAGATCCCTGAAAGGATCTCACAAACGGAAACCAAGACGCCAGTGTGAAAGTAGCCTAAGTAATAAGATTTAAAATGTGATAAAATCAATCAGAAGTGCTACAAAAAGTTTCTGTGTAGCCCAAGCCTGACAACTGCTGTTACTATTCCCCTCATCCCTACGATCAGACTATGCAGGAAGTATATAGGTTGTCAATTTGTTCATAAATTTCCAGGAGGAATAACAGAGCAATGGCACAATGCAGAGAATTATCAAAACAGAATATTTTTTATAAATCTGGCACGTGTCTAGTACGAATTTTATCATGCAAATTATTAATTTTATAATATTAAAATGATTAATAAAAACTTATTAAATTTGTGACATTTTATTTCATAAGAGTTTCCAACATATTCCTTAAACCTCACAGTAAAAAGGAAACTTAAATCCATTATATTTCAGATAAGAAATGTATTTTCAATAGATATGTTCAAAAAGAGCCTGGCACAAATGGCTGAACGCTATTGGCCAGTTACTGGGCACATCACAATCCATGTAGCCAGGGCAACTGTGGGGCCCGTGTCTGAATGGTAGGTGGCAGTTAGAAGTGGCAGTTGGAGTTGACTGGCGACGGTGGACATATCGGCTTACCCCAGGGAAAGCGCTGCGATGGATACAGAGGAGATTTCTGTGAAGAGGAGAGGACAGAAGAAGAGGAGACACATTTCTGACTCATCGGCTGATGAGCAGAAGAAGATGGAGGAAGAAGAGGAGATTATCATCAGGAGGAAAGGAGGGAAGAAGCAACGTACCATCCTGACCTCAGCTGATGAAGACAAGGAGACACCCAAGAGGAGCAAGAAGAGGAAGAAGAGGATAACATCCAGCTCCTCTGAGAAGATGTCTCCTAATCAACCCATCATTCCAGTGGATGAAGACGTGACTGAACAACCAAAATGCGGCAAGAAGAGAAAACTCATCCTCATCTCTTCAACAGATGGAAAGAAGTCACGGATCAAGAAAGAAGATGATGTCGTGAAGAAAGAAGACCAGCAGGAGGACCAGGGAGTCTCAGGTAGATGCACACATACAGTAATACAGAATCTACACATCCTGGACACATTGTATAACTTTACATGAATCTGGTCTGTAGAGCTGAGACCTGAGACAAGCAGAAGGAAGGGGATTCCACATCTATATCTGGGGTGTTACTAGAGGTGGGGGAGGGGTGCTAGTGGGCATGTACCCTGGGAGCGCCAATAAGCCATTCTGCCTGGTCAGGGTATTTAGATTCTGGGCTAGGGCAGTGCAGTGTGAATTAGGCCGTACACAGTTCTGTTTAGAGCATTTAATGTTATTATAGGAATTATTTCTAATCCCCCAATAGTGTCCTGTATGAGTTGTCAGCAGAGCCTGTGCATGGAGAGAATACAGGCTGTCATAAACAGCAGCCTGTATTGTGTATAGTACAACACTGTAACAACCCTGCATACACGGGAGTGATTCTGATACATGGACAATGTGCTTCTATTGTAAGTGATTAGAAGTCATCAGGAGCTCCAGGTCCCTATAAATGTACAAGGCCACGTGCTGAGCTCATGTCTACAGATCACTGACCTCCAAGGTGACTTCTAATATTCTTAATAATGTATTATAGGAAGTGCATTCCACCCTTCAGCTGCTGCAGAACCTCTTCCTCTAGAGTTAGGTCACTGTCAGATGTAATTTGGTTACAATTTGTATGTCAAACCCAGGAATACAGAATACATAAGAAATACAGAGGTCTCCACCATCCTTTCTCTCTGTGTAGGTTCCACTCTGGGTTTTGGCTTACAAATACTGATCCCAAATATTGACCAGAATATATAAGTCGGAAAGTGCCCCCAGTAATGAGATGAAAGAGGTTCAGCAGCATCTGAGCTGTGTAATTCTGTTCTGCAGCATCTTTGACACAAAACGGTATTAATTTAGATGATTTGGGGTCTGCATTTATTATGGGGTGTGTATTTATTCCAGGGTTTGTATTCAGGGTCTTCTCTACAAGTTTGTAAGCTTTTTGTGTTTATGGCGCTCGGTGATGTTATCTTTATCCCGCGGATCAGCACAGTCATGACGCTAATAAATATACATTGTTTTCCTTATGTTTTATTACATGTACAAAATAAAATAAAACTTTCTGCATTGTGTGTGTGTTTTTGAAGCATTTATCATGTGGTATATGTTATTAGGTTAGAAGTTTACAGACACAGTGACACCAATTATATAATTATTACTGTATATTATAAAAAGGAAAGAGGCTTTTTTAGCTTCTTTAAATATATATTTTTAAATGTGATTATTTTTATTGAACATTTGGCACCCACTGTGGAGCCTGCTCCATACACTGTCCTGCAGCATTACAGTGTATAGGTATATGATATGTCAGGAGGGGAAATGGGTTGGTTCACCATTATATGTCATTTATTTATCGATATATATAAGAATAGCAAATTTACCATTCAGATTCTGTAAAAATTAGCTCAGTAGATGGACCTGCACATTGCTATACACTGTGAACACCAGGTGGCACTATACTATGTAAGTAAATGTCATAACTCTAAAATTGATTAATTTTTAATCTATTTTAGAGTTATGACATTTACTTACATAGTATAGCGCCACCTGGTGTTCACAGTGTATAGCAATGTGCAGGTCCATCTACTGAGCTCAGTGAGCCGATTAGACTCACTCTCCAGAGCCAGGTCTCTGCATAGTGATCCTGTGATCCCAGCAGAAGAACCAATAGAAATAGCTTTCTGCATGGAAGAAGCCTTTCTTATTAGCTCCTCTGCAGTGAGCACAGGGAAGAAAGCTATTTCTTCTAGCTGCTCTGCGGTGAACTAGAGAGGACCACTGTGAAGAGACCTGGCTATGAGGACAGTGACTGACCTGTGACCAGCAGCACTCAGCTCAGAAGATGCAGAATGTTATACGCTTTAAACAGCAGGTGGCGCCATACTGTACATGTAAATGTCATAACTCTCCATCGGAGTAACAGCAGGAAAATAGCACATAGGGTTCAGTTTTTATCATCCCTCCCCTTAATGCATAATCACCTACATGTATATCATATATGATAAAGGGTTATATGGATCAAGCTCACACATTGAGGTCGCCCTCTATATAAGGTGGATGCTGACTGTATAATACAGGAGACACCTGCCAGCAGTGCACGGGAACAGCGATGATGATAATACTGGTCTTTTAACCCCTCATATGCTGCTGACAATAGCGACAGCAGCAGCTATGGAGTTGGACAGAGGGAGGGGGGGGGGGGTTCCCTAAGTCCTCCGATTGGAACCCCCGTGGAAAAATTGCAGAGCTCCTGTTGATTGCCATGACAGCCTGCGTCCTTATTAAAAGTCCCAGGCCTGTCATGGGTTGGTGCCCAAAAATACAGAAAAATAGCCGAAAAGTTTGACATCATGGTGCAAAGAACAAAAAACAAATACACCCAAAAAAAAAATAGCTATATATATATATATATATATATAAATTTTAAAAAGTTATGGCTCTTGCAATGTAGTAAAAAAAACAAAACAAGAAATAAAAAAAGAAAATCAGTCCATTCCTAAAGGGGTTAAGGCACTTGGTCTGGGGTCTATATTTATTAACCAGCTCAGCCCCCCTAGCTTAAACACTCTTAGGCTGGGTTCACACGAGAGTGTCCGGATTAGGTCCGGATGCGTTGCGGATGCGTTCAGTGAAAACTGTGCGATTTCACAGGCAAAGACATTTAGTTTTGCCTGCGATTGCGTTCAGTTGTTCAGTTTTTTCCGCGCGGGTGCAATGCGTTTTGATGCGTTTTTCACGCGCGTGATAAAAAACTGAAGGTTTACAAACAACATCTCCTAGCAACCATCAGTGAAAAACGCAACGCACCCGCACTTGCTTGCAGATGCAATGCGTTTTTAACGCAGCCCCATTCATTTCTATGGGGCTGCGGATGCGTTTATAACGCATAAGATAGAGTATGCTGCGATTTACACACGTTGCAGAAGTGATGTGTGAAAAAAAAGCTCATGTACACAGCCCCATAGAAATGAATGGGTCAGGATTCAGTGCGGGTGCAATGCGTTCACATCACGCATTGCACCCGCGCGGAAATCACGCTCGTGTGAATGCAGCCTTAATGACCAGACCACTTTTTACAATTCCGCACTACACTACTTTCACGGTTTATTGCTCAGTCATGCAACTTACCACCCAAATGAATTTTACCTCCTTTTCTTCTCACTAATAGAGCTTTCATTTGGTGGTATTTCATTGTTGCTGACATTTTTTATTTTTTTTTCATATTAATAAAAAATTACCAAAATTTTTTCAAAAAAATGACATTTTTCGCTTTCTGCTGTAAAACTTTTTTAAAAAAAACTACATTTCTAATTTTCTCTAAATTTATTGTTCTACATGTCTTTAATAAAAAAAAAAATCCAATAAGTGTATATTTATTGGTTTGGGTAAAAGTTAAAGCGTTTACAAACTATTTTCGCTTTCTGCTGTAAAACTTTTTAAAAAAAAACTACATTTCTAGTTTTCTCTAAATTTTTTTTTCTACATGTCTTTAATAAAAAAAAAATCCAATAAGTGTATATTTATTGGTTTGGGTAAAAGTTAAAGCGTTTACAAACTATGGTGCAAAAAAGTGAATTTCCGCATTTTGAAGCAGCTCTGACTTTCTGAGCACCTGTCATGTTTTTTCAGGTGCTAGAATGTCAGAATAGTATAAATACCCCCCAAATGACACCATTTTAGAAAGAAGACACCCCAAAGTATTCGCGGAGGGGCATGGTGAGTTCATGTATCATTTCATTTTGTTTCACAAGTTAGCAGAAAATGACACTTTCTGAGGAAAAAAAAATTATAATAAAGTTTCCATTTCTGCTAACTTCTGGCAAAAAAAATAAAAAATCTCCCACGGACTCACCATGCCCCTCAGTGAATACCTTGGGGTGTCTACTTTCCGAAATGGGGTCATTTGTGGGGTGTGTTTACTGTTCTGGCATTTTGGGCGGGGCTAAATTGTGAGCAACCCTGTAAAACTTAAAGGTACTCGGACTTTACGCCACATTACGCACCTAGGCTGCAAAAAAGTGGCACACATATGGTATCGCCGTACTCAGAAGAAGTAGGGCAATGTGTTTTGGGGTGCATTTTTACATATACCCATGCTGGGTGAGATAAATATCTCTGTAAATTGTCAACTTTGTGTAAAAAAATTAAAAAAGTTGTCATTTACAGAGATATTTCTCTCACCCAGCATGGGTATATGTGGGGCCCAAATTCCAATGAGTACCTTTACCCTAAGTTCACACTTGCGCGTTTTACAGCGCGTTCGAACGCGCTGTAAAACGCTCAACACATAAAAAACCAATGCTTCCCTATGGGACTGGTTCATATTTTCGCGTTTTACAGCGCGTTCGAACGAGTACTTGAGCTTTTTTTGGGGCGTTTGTCGCGCGTATTGTGATTGACACCACAGTAGTCAATCACAAGAACGCGCGTACAATGTGCGTTTCCTATTTGCAAAAACGCGCGTAAAACGCGCGTTTCAAGAACGCTCAGGTCTGAACCCAGGGTTAGGATTTCACAGGGCATTTTTACGCATTTGTATTCCAGACTTCTTCTCACGCTTTAGGGGCCCCTAAAATGCCAGGGCAGTATAAATACCTCACATATGACCCCATTTTAGAAAGAAGACACCCCAAGGTATTCCGTGAGGGGTATGTTGAGTTCATGTAAAATTTTATTTTTTGTCACAAGTTAGTGGAATATGAGACTTTGTAAGAAAAAAAAAAATGCCAATTTTCGCTAACTTGTGCCAAAAAAAAAAATCTTCTGTGAACTCGCCATGCCCCTCACGGAATACCTTGGAGTGTCTTCTTTCCAAAATGGGTCACATGTGAGGTATTTATACTGTCCTGACATTGTAAGGGCCCTAAAGCGTGAGAAGAAGTCTGGACTCCAAATGCGTAAAAATGCCCTCCTAAAAGGTACTCGTTGGACTTTCGGCCCCTTTGCGCATCTTGGCTGCAAAAAAGTGGCACACGTGGTATCGCCATACTCAGGAGAAGTAGGGCAATGTGTTTTGGGGTGTATTTTTACATATACCCATGCTATGTGTGAGAAATATCTCTGTAAATGACAACTTAAAAAAATATATATATACAAAGTTGTAAATTTACAGAGATATCTCTCTCACCCAGCATGGGTATATGTAATAATACACCCCAAAACACATTGCCCTACTTCTTCTGAGTACGGCGATACCACATGTGTGACACTTTTTTGCAGCCTAGGTGCGCAAAGTGGCCCAAATTCTAATGAGTACCTTTTAGGAGGGCATTTTTACGCATTTGGAGTCCAGACTTCACACTCTTTAGGGCCCCCTAAAATGCCAGGGCAGTATAAATACCTCACATGTGACCCCATTTTGGAATGAAGACACCCCAAGGTATTCCGTGAGGGGCATGGCGAGTTCATAGAAGATTTTTTTTTTTTAGCACAAGTTAGCGGAAATTGACTTTTTTTTTTCTTACAAAGTCTCATATTCCACTAACTTGTGACAAAAAATAAAATTTTACATGAACTCACCATACCCCTCACGGAATACCTTGGGGTGTCTTCTTTCCGAAATGGGGTCACATGTGAGGTGTTTGTACTGCCCTGGCATTTGAGGGTCTCCGCAATCATTACATGTATGGCCAGCATTAGGAGTTTCTGCGATTCTCCTTACATTGAGCATACGGGAAATGAGATTTTTTTTTTCTGTTCAGCCTCTGGGCTGAAAAAAAAAAAAAAAAAAAATAATGAACGGCACAGAAAAAATCTCTGCCAAAAAATCTGCAAAAAAAAAAAAAAAAAGAGACCCATTCACACTTCCGCAAAAATATCCGCATTTATTCCGCAATTCTGCAGAATAGATGCGGACCCATTCAGTGTGAATGGAGCCGGCGGTGATGCGGAGAGCACACTATGTGCTCTCCGCATCAGCATTTGCAGAGTTGCGGCCGCGAACTTCCGGGTTTCGGCCCCGAAACATCAGGCTGCAGCTCCGCAAAAGATAGAGCATGTCCTATTCCTGTCCGCAATTGCAGACAAGAAAAGGCATTTTCTATATAGTTCTGGCAATGTGCGGATCCGCAAAATGCGGAAAGCACATTGCCGGTGTCCGTGTTTTGCGGATCCGCAAAACACATACAGACGTCTGAATGAGGGGTTAATCGGGGGTTAATCAGGGGTTAATCAGTGACGGGGGGGGTGTGGTGTGGTGATTGGTGCACTTACTTTAGCTGCCTGTGTCCTCTGGTGGTCCCAAGCAAAAGGGACCACCGGAAGAGCGGGCAGCAAGCATATCTGACGCTGTTTACAGGAAATCTCGCCTCTCGCGAGATGACGCACCGGCGCGTCAATGAGGAATAACCCGGTCGCCCGCAGGACGCATCCCTGCGTTAGGCGGTCGGGTAGTGGTTAAGGGGTTTGATTTCTGCATTTGTTTTAGAGTCTGGTCTAGGTCTGTATTTATCTACGGTGCTGGATTCTGTTAAAGGGTTATTCCCTTTCTCTAGGATATGCCCCCATTGTCTCATAGGTGCAGGTCCCAACTCTGGGACCCCCACCTATTTCATTAACGCAGCCGACAAAGTCCCAGAGGGCAAACAAGCATGGCTGCCCTCCATTCATTTCTATGGGGTGGCAGAAAATAGCCAAGCCCCATAGAGATAGCTCGGCCCCATAGAAATGAATGGGATCAGCGGCTTCGCAAGCAGGGTGGCGCTCCCATTCACTTCTATTGGGACAGTGCTTGGTGGTGGCCGGACACAGGGAAAATCTGGGGTCCTCCAGCCACCACTCTCCCCGCTCGTTCTCGATATAGGCGAGACCCATACCTCTCAGACAATGGGGATATATCCTAGCAATATTCCCCCATTGTCTCAGATGGGTATACCCCTTCAAATAGAACAGTATAGACCCTCACCGATCACCATTCAGAGTCTATGGGACTGCTGGAGATAGCCAAGCTCTGTACTTGGCTATAGAAATTCGGGAGTGTTGACAGCTATCGTCTATCAGAGTAACAGAAAGAACCAAGCCAACCAATATTGTATAAAAGCCTAAGATGGGCATATCCTTTCACATGTCTTTCTATTGTTTTCCCCCTAGTCGAGGACAGTGGTGTTCGGCCAACCTGCTCTAGAAGCACAATCTCCGATACCATCAGGGAGAGATTAATTTTCCATCATGTACTCGGGCAGGGAAGTTATGGTAAGGTCGTCTTGGCGGAGGATACTTCTAACCATCAGAAGTATGCTGTTAAGATCATCAGCAAGAGAGCCATGCTTGCCGACTGCGATGAGGCGGATGTGTTGGTGGAGCACCGAGTCTTACGGCTGGCATCTGGGAGCCCCTTCCTTATCCACGCGGACTTTGCATTCCAGACCAAGGTACACTTCTGACAACTTCACTTTTGTCAAATGTCTCCATTCGTAACCAAATCAGCAGAAAAGGGGGCAGCAGCACTCAGTGGAGAACTTTGGCCCCTTCACTGCAGCACCTGACAGAGGGACCAGCCATATGCAGGCTCGGACTGGCCCACAGGGGTACAGGGGAATCCCCCGGTGGGCCCCTGAGCAAGGTGGACCCCTAGTCTCCCACCCCCTGCACAAGTGGCACATAAAACATTAGAATTACTGCACTACATACATATATTCAATGTACAGCACCTCAACCAGCCTATGTTCATATAAAAAAACTTGTTAGATTATTTATTATATTTGAATGTATCCATACGGTGGGCCCCCAAAATAAATTTTATTGGTGGGCCCTAGGTACTCCAGTCCGACACTGGCCATATGAGAGCAAATGGGTCTGGTAGGACTGCAGGGACCCCCAGTGATCAGAAGAATGGAGGTCCCTGAGTCCCCATATGAATGAAGTAGTAGTTTGCATGTATGACCACTGCTCCGATTGGATAGGGTGAGCCTGTGCAGGTACCCCCCCCCCCCCACCCCCAACTGGTTAACACCCCTCTGTACCCTTACTGCAGACTGCTAGCAATTCATTCATAACTTTTAGTAGAAATAATAAAGGAATGGCACAACATACAGTCATAAGAATAGATGCTCCAGAATTCATATTACATGGGGAATGCATGAAGCTATTAAAACAGGCATGTCAGGAGCGGTGAAAGATCCTCCTTAAAGGAGCAAATAAAGGTTATTTATTCTATGATGGCAGGTTATATCATTTTCTAATTTACTTTATTTGGGGACTATAAGGCGCCCCCAGATTTAGATTACAGAAAATGAGAAAATAAAAGTTTACACTTATTAAACCTTTCCTGGTCGATGTCACTTATTTTGGGGTCTAGCGTAGAGTGAGTTAATAGATTTAGTCAGTGTGCCATCTGCTGACCATAGAAACAAACCGCAATGGCGCATGTGATCACCTTATTAAATGTACCTACCCAAGTGTCTTCTGTCATTGCTCTGCAGTGTCCTGCCATGCTTCTTCTGCTGCATTATTTCATTTTTTAGGTATTTTTTTACCTTCTAGGATCATGACATTGTACAAATACAGTACACATGCCCAACTCCTCGAGGTGCATATTACACACACAACTCAGCTTATCCATAAACATTGTATTACTTGTAGTTATGTAACAGGATCCTTCATCGTTTACCTCCAGTGGCTAAAAACCTATCCTCCCCATGTCATGGACACACAGACACTCGGCCCAATAAAGTCCAGTGATCAGATCTGTGTCGAGTGCTGTGCACCATATCTCCATCACAGGACCAGGACACATTTATAGCAGCTGGGAGGAAAACAATGATGGTTCCCATTCAATAACTGCAAGTAGAGATCCTAATAACTGAGAACTTGATACAGAAAGATTGTATAATTATAGAATCTTTCACTATATACAAAGAATAACCTATACGTATTGACACTGGAATATCCCTTTAAAGATGTCAGAAGCCACTGCTAGATTCCATATAGTTCATGTGTAGATGTTCTGATGCTTTGGTAATGGTGTCTTCTACGTCACAGATGCTTGTTCTACTTGGTCTGGAATACATGAGCTGCGGGGACTTTGATCAGTTCCTACGGATGAAGGGGCGGCTTGACATCCCCAGTGCAAGGTACGGTTAAATAAGAACCTCAGCTAAACGGTTAGAAAACGGCATGAAATATTAGATCCAGTGTCCGGCCTCATGCACATCACGCTGATGAGATCTGCTCCCCTGTTTGTCTGTTCTCTTCAAAAGAAGAATCGAAGACAGAGAGGAAACGTTCCTCCAGAAATCACATCTTTGTGATCTGATCTGTTTTCTGATATCTCCCCAGTCTGATGCGAAGGAGCCTTAATCATATCACTAGGTATTAAAGGGGCCCTCCGGGAATAGTTATTAATAGCCATAAGCAACACATTCTAGAACATGACTAGGACTGGTTGCTCTTTTAACCCCTGGAATAGAAGCCTATGTGATATTAAGCCACCATGCAGCCCTGGCCATAAGACACTGCCTCATCATTTGAAAATGATAAGAAACATTATTTTCGCTTATTCTGGTGACTAGTGATAAAGTCTAAGAGTCTTTTCTGTTATCCTCGCATTATATTCATTAATTTACTTTTCTGACAGATTCTATGCCGCTGAGCTCGTGTGTGGCATCCAATATCTCCATTCTAAGGGCATCGTCCACAGAGACCTCAAGCCTGAGAACATCCTGGTGGCTGAGACGGGCCATATTAAGATCACGGATTTCGGTCTCGCACTTGAGAACATGCTTGGAGACCGCACAGCCACCGAATATGCTGGAACAGAAGGCTACGTGGCTCCTGAGGTGAGAAAAAGGGCAGTTTTCATCATTTTCACTGATCCATTTGTATTGAAGGGGTTCAGAATATTGATCACTCATCCTTAGGATAAACATGAGCATCATATTGGTGGAAGTCTGACTTTTGGCCCCCCTGCCCTTCACCTGTTTGAGGGGCCACATTGATTGTGTAAGCACTTCATTACCTTCATGCCATCTACTGATCTCAGGGATCAGCTGTTATTGCCAGGGGAAGCTCGGGGTGGCCATTCATTTCCACTGCAGTGGCTGCACGTGGACAAACCTAATATTAGAATATGCCCGTTTATATGAATGAACCCCCCCATGTAACACTTGGTCACACTGAGTCTACAAGAGATGACTTTGTGGTTGCAGTTTATCTGCTGCTGGATGGAGGCAGAACATCTTGGCATCATTCAGCTAAACACCTTGAGTGACTCCATTTTAGGGTACTTTCCCACTTGCGTTGTTTGATTCTGGCAGATAGTTCCGTTGCCTGAACTGCCTGCCTGGAAAACTGTATGCAAACGCATGTCATTTTTTCAGACTGATCAGGCATTTTTCAGACTGATCAGGATCCTGATCAGTCAGAAAAATGCATTGCAATACAAACGGATCCGGTATTTTTTTTTTTTTCACATGTTTAAAGGTCTGCACATGCGCAAAGAGGAATGCCGGATCAGTCAATGTGGTAATTTTAATGGCGGATCCGGCACCAATACATTTCAATGGAAATGAATGCCGGATCCGACATTCCAGCAAGTCTTCTAGGAATTTTGGATGGAGATAATACCGCAGCATGCTGCGGTATTATCTCTGGCCAAAACGCCATTCAGTGACTGAACTGAAGACATCCTGATGCATACTGAACGGATTTATCTCCATTCAGAATGCATAAAGATATAACTGATCAGTTTTTTTCCCAGTATTGAGCCCCGAGGAGGGAACTCAATGCCGGGAAAGAATAACGCTAGTGTAAAGTACCCTTATGCGATGTTGGCACTGGCAGAAGCCTGACGGCCTACAATAGAAGTATAAGTATAAGCTATATAGTCACTCTTCTCTCCTTCCTGGCAGATGCTGGCTGAGGAGGAGTATGGCGTCGGAGTGGACTGGTATTCATTTGGTGTCATCTTAAATGAAATGATTACCAGTAAGTGTACGTACCATCCTACACTATTTGACAACACACGCTCCAGTGCAGAAGCCATCATTAAACAGGTCAGTATGTTACTGCATGACACTACTGTATTTTATACAATGTTACATGACAACCTATGATAGAAGACATGTTCCCCTACAATACCCCATAGTGCACCATGATCTCCTTCACTAATACTCACCACTGTAGTGTTTAGGAGAGGTCCCCCCTCAGAGGTGCTGCTCGCTGGATAACAATACACAACCAGCACTTCTGTAGTCTACAAGGTGACAATACTGGTCTCCACAACAGAGGATGCTGAGGAGTCCCCCCTGGAGCCACAACCTGACCAGATCCAGCAGACTTAGCAATAGCACAATCTCCGACAGGAGTCCTGGCCCGGAGCCTGGTTAAATAGGAGCAGCATGAGCTGCCATTTTTACCAGCACTGAGGCAGACATTATAGTCGTTCTCCCATGGTAACATTTTTGGGAATAAATTACCTATTGGATAGTTGGAATATGAGTTTCCCTTTAGGGTAAGAGTCTGGTAGTTCATGTACTGAGGAGAAGTCTACATACATAGCCTACCCCTCTGAGATTATGTAACAAGCAGCCACAGATTTCTGAAATCTCCCATTGCTGACACTATAGCCCGAGTCCAGCATTCAGACAGAATAAACATTATCAAATTTATCAAAACTAGCGCAAGAGAAAAGTGGAGATTTAATTTCCCAGCTTTCCCCTGAAAATGTAAGATCTGGAATGTGATTGGTCATTGTGCTGAAAGGTCGTTATAGTCACTAAGTTATCATTACATTTCTCATTTTCAGCTCCTCCAGAGAGATCCTGCCAAGCGCTTAGGAGTCCATGGTAACATCAGAGGCCATCGTTTCTTCCAGCATATTGACTGGGTCTCAGTGGAAGCCCTTCAGATGCCACCACCACACATCCCTGTAGTAAGTACAGAAACAGAAAGTCTACCGTGCTGTAGATACACTTCATACACTGTATATGGTTCTCAATGTCAGGGGCTTGATAGGAGGACATGTTGGCAGGTAATAAGGAGGGGGGCAGAGCCATCAAGCAGTTGCGATTGTCACAGGACATGGTGGTTTGGGGATTGGGCCACTGAACTCCGACTCCAGTAATACATGTCAGCATACAGAGCTTTTATGTGTTTTCAGTAGTTCGCACCTTGAATGTATTTTGGAAGATAAAGTCATAATTATATTTGTAACAAATAATTCTTGAATGGAGCTGGTTGGAGGCAGACCCCTGTAATGAGTGCAGGCCACTACCCTAATTTGGCATTTAATATGCTTTATACTCCTACAGAAAAACCACATCTTATTATGGTGGGGGATGAGTACATAAGGTAATCATATTACATGTGGAAATACTACCAGCATGAGCTTCATATCAGGTCTGTGACCAATCGTGATGACCATATCCTCATTTCTATCTATTTCTATTTCTTGTAGCCATCTATACCTCAACGCTGTTCCAGACCATTCAACCTGGACAGAATGGAGGCAGCAGCGGCCAAGAAGCGACCACGATTGCCACTAAAACATCAGGCCATTTTCAGAGGGTTTTCATTTGTCACCTGGTAAACCCTCCACCAGCTCTAATGTCACCAGAGCAAGATGTCCTCCTGAGCCCCTGGAGAAGATCACTGGATGAAGAACTGGATCCTGGAAATCCTCCCTGAGATTGGACTAAAGAAAACATCTTGAAGACACTGGACGACGGAGGACACTGATCCTGGAGCCAATCCCACTGGATGAGGTGAGTATGTGCACGGGCATTTGATCCAGGGATTATATTCCCACTGCCTTATTTGCAGTCTGGAAGGAGCGTTTTTCCCATTAGATTAGGACAGATTGGCAGATGTCATAAAGGGGTTTTTTCTCTTCTTCTTCTGGATCAACACAGTTGCCCCCCCCCCCCTCCCAATTCAGCCATTCACCTAATTTAAAGTACAATTTGGCCAACCCCTTGTGGACAGATTATTTAGTAATTGATTCTGGGACTAATCTGACTGCCATGCATGGAGTTCGGAAGGAATTTTTCCTCATTAGAAGCTGATGGCTGAGGCTCAGTGAGGTTTTTTCGCCTTCCTCTGGATTAATAATATCTAATCCAGGGAAATGGTCTGACTGCCCTAAGTGGAGTCGGGAAGGAATTTTTCCCCCTACAGGGGGTTTTTTCACCTTCCCCTGAATCAATAAAAGTCAATGGATGTAACATATTCTTGACTTTGATTTGGAATTTACATCAAAACATCTGTCCCATCATTAATAAGATTATAAGTGAAATAAAATTCTCTATTCTCCCCCTATATCGTTGTGTGTCTGGTTTTATTTCCACTAACTAACACGTGCTCAGGGCTGGATCTCGCTGGTCTCATCATATGACCACATTTTAAGCTTCTGCTCTTTACTTTCTGTAAGGCCAAGTTCACACATCAGTTATTTGGTCAGTTATTTCCATCAGTTATTTTAAGCCAAAACCAATACTGAAGCCTACTCAGAGAAAAGGTATAATGAAAAGATCTGCACCTGTTCTGTGTTTTTGACCGGCACACGGTTTTGGCTCACAATAACTGATGGAAAAAACTGACCAAATAACAGATTAAGTAATCTCCACGAGCTCCAGGAGATACATGCAAGCAAGACCTAAAAGAGAAGGATTTGCATGGCTACAGTGAGAGATGGACAGCAAAGTAACCTAGCTTAAGGCGATCCAGACCCTGCTGCTGCAGATGGATAACAAGGTAAGGCCTCTTTCACAAGACTGTATGGTTTTGCGGTCCGCAAAAAACAGATCCGCAAAAAAATAAATAAATAAATAAATAAATAATAGATGACATCCGTGTGCATTTCATTTTTGGTGGAAGGGAACATCTGGCTCCTAATAAAACAGTATTATCCTTCTCCGTAATACGGGCAATAATAGGACATGTTCTATGTTTGAACGGAACGGAAATATGGAAACGGAATACCTTTCGTTTTTTGCAGACCCGTTGAAATGAATGGTCCCGTATACGGACCGCAAAAAATGGCCCGTACACTCGCAAAAAAACACAAAACGTCCTAAGACAACCTATACACCCTAGGATAGCGGACACTACAGCCACAGTTGCTAGAGCACAGCTATTAGCCAGAGATGCCAGATAGCAGATATTTTAGCCAAAGTAATCGGAGGGTCAATGACATTCATCTGCTTAGCTCATGCTGGAACATCGGTGAGGACTTTGCATTGAATACAAACTACTGTTGCATGTACTAGAACTTTAATCCTGCACACAATAAGGCTTGGTTCAGACTTGCGCGTATTTGATACGCGCGTAAAACGTATACGTATTACAGTGCAAATAGGAAACGTCGTACGCGCGTTTGTGTGATTGACTACTGTGGCGTCAATTACAATACGCGCGACAAAACGCCCCAAAGAAGCTCAAGAACTTTTTAGAGCGTAGGGCGTTTTTCAGCGCGTTCAACCGCGCTGTAAAACGCTCAAGTGAGAACCAGGGCCATAGGGAAGCATTGGTTTTCATGTGTTGAGCATTTTACAGCGCGTTTGAACGCGCTTTAAAACGCGCAAGTGTGAACTGAGGGTAAAGAGAGACTCTTGTTTAATCTAAACTGGTCTCTGACTCTCTTTGACACCAAATGTATGCAAGGCTGTGCAGGATGCAGAATTGCAGGGCTGGAGGCTAAATGTCCACCCTCTGCAGTCCTACCGCTTCCTGAGGCGAAAAGATCAGTTTGGATGGTGCACCCCGTTGCACTGAAGTGGGGGAAATCTTTTGCAGAAAACCACAGCCTACTAAGGCCCCTTTCACACCTACGTTTTTCCTTTCCGTCCTAGAGTTCAGTCCTCGGGGCTCTAGGACGGAAAGATACTGATCAGGATTATCCCAATGCATTCTGAATGGAGAGAAATCCGCTCAGGATCTCTTCGGTTCAGTACTGACACTTTTTTGGCCATAGCAAAATCCGCAGCTGCGATTGGCCAGCGCTACAGCCTGGGATACGCCTACTCTAACCAAGTGATACTAGGCTCCTCCTAGTAGAACCAAGTCCTAAAAGATACCGGAGCCTATACCGGGCGAACGGAGCGGCGCCCAGGGATAAGAGTAAGTGCAGGGAGATCCCTGGGTGCCGCTCTACATATCAGCATACTTAGTACACATTTTTTACCCTGATGAAAGGTCCTCTTTAAGCAACGAGGACATAACCATATACTTTATTTTTATTTTTTTTTATATATACCGTGAACACCACTTGGGCACATACAAGCTAGAAAGGGTGGGAAACTCCATGGTGCTGTCGTGACTATGAGGGAAATAGAATTACCGGTGAGTAATTACCGGCTTTCCCCCATGTCACGACAGCACCACCAGAGGGGCTGGCATCTGTGGTTATGACCGCCGAACACTGAGGGTTCCAATCCAGACCTCTGGGTACATTTACCTCCTGTATCCACCAATATAAGGAAGAGATACCATCTTTAGGTAACTTAATCTTCCTATCTAAGCCCAACTGAGAACCATCCCAGGAATCTAATAACTGTAATCTTTTAGAATGCGGTAAACAGTCCTAACAGAGACATTACCTTCCTTATAGTTATAAAGGGAGCAGAGGAAACTTCTTGAATTAAAGAAAAAATCCTTTCAATTTTTTGCCTGGGAAGAAAGGATTTTTGAACCTCAGAATCTAATAAGATTCCCAGAAAAACCTTCTGCCTTGTAGGAAGGGGAGTAGATTTTTTCCCAGTTAATTACCCAACCCAGTTTTTCCACAATTCCTTGTGTATGAACTAGGAAATTTTATACCTTTTGTTTGGATTCTGCCATCAGCAGGAAGTCGTCCAAGTACGGGATAAATATGCCGTCCCCTTCTCTGATGTGAGCCGCCATTCCGGCTATGATCTTTGTGAAGATTCTTGGGGAGATAGCAATCCCAAATGGCAGGGCACAGAATTGTAGGTGCAACAGATGGGAATTTACATGAACTGCCAACCTTAGGTACTTTTGAAAGCCTCCGTGGATGCGCACATGGAGATAGGCATCTCTTAAATCTAGCGGCGCCATGTAACAGTCTTTTGTCAATAGATTTATTGTTGACTTCAGGGTCTCCATCTTGAATCGATGGTAGGTGAGAAACTGGTTCAGAGGTTTCAGGTTTATGATGACTCTGAAAGTTCCATTTGGCTTTTTTACAAGGAAAAGAGTGGAATAGAAACCCTGACCTATTTCCTCCGTTGGAACTGGAACCAGAACCCCTTTTTCCATCAGGGATAATGCTTCCAGCTCGAGAGAAGACAGACCTGAGGGACCTGAAGAGTATCTTGTGACTATGTAACAGGTAGGTGGCGGCTTGATGAACTCTAGACGGAGACCATCTTTTATGGTCTCTAGGACTCACATGCTTCTTGAGATCAACTGCCACTGTGCCAAGAAGTTTTTTAATCTGCCACCTACCCGCAAGACCCAGTCACTGGGGGCTGGGCTTTTTAGAAGAGGAGGAGGGCTGATTGAACATAAAGCCAGTACCTTTACGGGAACCCCTCCATCTAAAGCCTGTCTGGACTCTACCCCTATCCTGCCCCTTCCCTTTGCACAAAAGGGCCGGTACTGCCTAGAGGGCTGCGGAATAGGGAAACCCTTCTTTTTATCCCCTGCTTTATCCAATAAATCAGTAAGGAGTGAACCAAAAAGTAACTCGCCCTCATATGGGATGGAACACAATTTATTCTTGGAGCCAAGGTCCCCTGACCAGTTCTATACCCACAGAGCACGCCTAGCAGAATTAGTCAAGGATGCAGCTTTAGCGGACAGTCTCAGGGTTTTAGAAGACGCATCTGCAAGAAAGGCGGCCGCCTTTTTAATTGAGGGAAGAGAGGCTAGCAGCTGATCCTTAGGCACCTCATTCTGGATGTCCGCTGAGAGCTGATCTATCCACAACATCATGGATCTTGCCACTGAGGTACCTGCTATGCTTGGCTTAAGAGCAGCCCCAGCGGTCTCCCAAGCTCTCTTAAGGAACCCCTCCACCTTCTTATCCATGGGCTCTTTAAGAGTCCCCAAATCTTCAAAGGGTAAAGAACCCATTTTTGAAATCTTGGCAATAGCCACATCTATTTTAGGTGGACAGTCCCAGGACCTAGTCTCGGTGTCATTAAAGGTGTATTTTCTTTTAATGGCCCTAGGAATAAATAATTTCTTATCCGGGTTTTCCCATTCTCTTTTAATAAGCTGGGATACAGTCCGGTGAATAGGGAAAACTTCCCTTTTCTTTAATTCAAGCCCCTCAAACATGATGTCCTGGATAGACCTTTGTTCCCTAGTCTCTTCCAGACCCATAGCTGATCTTACTGCTTTGACCAATTGATCCGTATCTTCACACTGAAACAACGGTCTGTCTGATAAATCATCCTCAGAACCTTCAGACTCCCCTCTTAACATAAGAAAAAATAGCCGAAACCTTATCCTAAACATAATATATACCGAAGGAAAGGTAGAACAAGGCGCATGACTTTACCTAAGTCTGAATGAGCCACGATTAAACCCTCTTCCTCAACATCAGATAGTTTGATTGGTTTTTCACCATGTCCTGCATCTGTAGCAGTAGAGAAGGAGTCTCTTGCGCAATAACCTTATTAGTTTAAAATAGGTTTAACATAGTTGGCAGCAAGACTGACTCTGCACATGGCACATTCCTTAGTCCTAGGCTTCTTAGACTTCCTAGAAGCCTCATCCTAAAAAACAGTAATCATACTACAGGTCCAAATAAAACATATTCCAAAACACATACACTCACCACCTCGTCACACGGTACCGAAATTCCGTGCGAGCCCTTTTTGAACCTGCGTCCTCGCTGGAGCCACTCATCTTCTTGGCAATCACCCCCTCCTGGAAGCTGAACTATAACAGATGGCTGTTGAGTTCACACATAGGAGGCAGAAGCTGCAGTAAAAGGAACACCTTTTAAATCTGCCGCTCTGAGCTGGGAGAGCCGGCGTCTGAAGTCATCACCGAGCTCCGGGTAATCCCTCCTCTTCCCAGCAATCACATGAGTTTTACGCCCCAGCTCCAAAATGGCCGCAGCCACCGAGCCCTTTGCGCAACCATGCTGGAGCTCTGGATCCCCTCCTACATTCCACCAGCAGACCGCCTGATGCGGTGAGTTTTCTCAACTGTCGCGTCCTCCCCCGAACCACGAGCGGGCCGCAGCGAGGAGCAGGCGGAGGGAGCGGGAGGCGGTCAGCAAGGACCTGCTGCTGGGGGTGAAGAACTGGCTCCACACCGGGAGTCATACGGGGGACGCGGCTACCCAGAACTACCAGGATTTCTCGCTTCCCAGGTCTCCCAGCCATATCTTTTACACAGCCCACCAGGCTATGCTCGAAAACACTCCAGGCTTCCTAGGGACAGGAAACCACTGATGATTGGGAGGGAAGTACTTCCTTTTGTACTCTAGGTTTCCTGTCCCTAGGGGAGGAGTCCGTCTCTCTGGTGGTGCTGTGGGGGAAAAATAGAAAATTTGAAAAAAAAAATTGCAATTCTGAAATGTCATCTTCATTTGGCAATAACTCTTGTAAAACACCTAAAGGGTTAACGTTTGTAAAATCAGTTTTGAATACCTTGAGGGGTGTAGTTTCTTAGATGGGGGTCTCTTTTAATAAGGAGTTTCTACCCCAGGGGGGCTTTAAATGGGACATGGTGTAGATCAGGCATGCTCAACCTGTGGCCCTACAGCTGTTGCAAAACTACAACTCCCAGCATGCCCGAACAGCCTACATCTATCAGCCTACAGCAGGGCATTGTGGGAGTTGTAGTTTTACAACAGCTGGAGGGCCGCAGGTTGAGCATGCCTGGTGTAGCTAAACCATACCAGCAAAATCTGCCTTCCTTAAACCACACGGCGCTCCTTTCCCTCTATGCCCTGCCACGTGGCCATACAGTAGTTTACGACCACATATGGGGTGTTTCTGCAAACTACAGAATCGGGGCAATAAATATTGGGTTTTGTTTGGCTGTTAACCATTGCTTTGTTACTGGAAAAAAATGGATTAAAATGGAAAATTTGACAAAAAAAAAAAAAATTCTTAAATTTCATCTCCATTTGCCAATAACTGTTGGCAAATGATGTTTGTAAAATCAGTTTTTAATACCTTGAGGGTGTAGTTTCTAGAATGGGGTCATTTTTGGGTGGTTTCTATTATGTAAGCCTCACAAAGTGACTTCAAACCTGAACTGGTCCCTAAAAAGTGGATTTTTGAAAATGTCTGAAAAAAATTTCAAGGTTTACTTCTAAACTTTTAAGCCTTGTAAAGTCCCCAAAAAGTAAATGGCATTTCCAAAATGATCCATACATGAAGTAGACATATGGGGAATGTAAATTAATAACTTTTTTTGGCAGTATTACTATGTATTATAGAAGTAGAGAAATTGAAACTTGGAAAATTGTACATTTTTCTAAATTTTGGGTAAATTTGGTATTTTTTTATAAATAAAAATGATTTTGTTTTACTCAATTTTACCAGTGTCATGAAGTACAATATGTGATGAAAAACAATCTCAGAATGGCCTGGATAAGTAAAAGTGTTTTAAAGTTATTTACACATAAAGTGACACTGGTCAGATTTGCAAAAAATGGCCTGGTCCTAAGGTGAAAATGAGCCCGGTCCTTAAGCGGTAAAGAGAAGCGCTCCCGCTACCAAGCTGCTTCTAAGTCTTATAGCGCAATCTATCCCCACGAGATGGTGAAGATTCAACCTAAAACCCACCTGGGAGAGACGACTGGCGCTGGAAATCCAGTGAAACCATATAAAAGCATGGAGAAATACCTCAACAAACAGTCGTCCCTGCCGGCTGCACGTGCTGGCAAGATGGCGCCTAAAGACCCGGACGTACCGTTGCACAGCGCTGATAATCCCAGCGAGGGCTCTGACATTGAAGCAGAGGCTTTCCCTGCACAGCAGTCGGTGAGTAAATCATCTCCCCTTACCCACGACTACCTAGATCGGGCCCTACAGAGAGCTTTTGCTCCCATTGCCGCAGACTTCTCGGTCAGTAAAGGGGTATTCCCATCATAGTGATCACTGTGAAATCTGTTATTGATCTGACAGTGATCATTTTTCTAAATATATTTAATTACCCAATTCCCTCCCTTTTTAAGAAATTCATCCCCACTTACCTGATTGTTGTTATTCGGTCTCCCCTGGTTACGGCCACCGCTTTTCACCCGAATCACGGTGGCCGCGCTTGCGCAGAAGATGACTCCTTTTCCCCAGCTGGTCTTGATTGAAGACTAAGAAAATAGGAACCACAGGAAGAATATTCGAATTCGAGGTCTTCCTGAAGCTGCTGATAAAGAAAACCTGTTTGTGGTCATGCAGGGCTTGTTTTCAAATCTACTGGGTTCAGAGCGAGCGTCTACCATTGTTGTAGAGCGAGTGCACAGGGCTTTGCGCCCCAAACCTCCTCCCTCAGAGAATCCGCAGGATATTATTTGCGGCTTGTTGAGATATTGGGACACTGAAGCCAACCTTTACAAAGCCAGGAACATGGAGGAAATAATATTGGTTGACTCCAGTATACAAGTCTTTCAAAATATCTCGCCCTCTACCCTCCAGAAGAGGAAAACCTGAGACCTTTCACAGAGTCACTACAGCAAAAATCCCTTACGGGTGGCTCTTTCCATTTGGCCTCTTGATTACCTCCGTCAATCGGCGCTTTATTATCCGTACTCCGGAAGATCTACAACTATGGGAACCCCTGGGTCCAACACCAGTAAAGGTTCCTTCGTGGATGCCAGTACCCCAAGATGAAGATCTACCTACTTTGAAGCTTCTAATAATGTCGTATGGTAGGCAACTCTAGCATTGTGGTACACGCTGGACCTATCATACACCAGCCCCAGCCCCCTTCCCTTTCAGGGTATTAGACACTGTCTTCACCTCTCTAATTACTTGTTTTAATACTCAATGCAGTTTATTCTTTGGGATAGTTTTTTCTTCCTTCCTAGCTGCAGGCTTACCTGTCAGGAGCTTGGGCAGATTGGGTTACACGAATGTCCGTGTTTACCTCCCCTTACCTTATGGAGCTCTAAAGTACATTTACACTTTATATGTTTTACCTCAGTTTGTTGTTTTGTTTCACTGTTGGATAATGTCACATGTAGATGGCCTTTATCCCTCTTCTCAATGTTTGGGTTGGCCCCCTTAAAACTAAATCTAGCTTCCTTTAACGTACATAGGTGTAATAATCCCGTTAAGAGAAGCTGTGTCTTCCAAATATTGAGAAAAGAGAAAGCAGAAGTGATTATGCTACAGGAAACTCACTTCAAACGAAGGCACATCCCTAAAATGTCAAATTCTTGTTACCAATCCTAGTACCGTGCTTGTTATAACTGTCCATCTAGAGGAGTTAGTATAGGGATCCACAAGAATGTGCACTTTTCTGCCGTGTCCGAGGTGGCGGACCGCGAGGGTAGGTAACTGCTTTTAAAAAGGTAAAATAGCAGGGATCTCAAGTCTCCCAGACGTTCAGGGAGTCTCCCGCTATTAGATAGCGGCTCCCTAACGCCCGCATGAGAAACAATATATGCCGGAAAGCAGGGCTCGAGTCCAGAGGGAACGGGTGGGAACGGCAATCCTGCACTTTTTTCACAGCAGGAACGCCGTTCCCGTTCAGGGCAAAAGGACCAGGAAGCAGTGAAGGCTTTGTACTCACCGCTTCCTGGTCCTTGGCTGTCGGCTCTGCAGCCTGCGCACAGGAGTGAGTCGCTCTGTGACGTCACGCTGTGCGCAGCCTTCACAGTCGACAGCGTCCAGGAGCAGGAGTGGGCAAGTTTTTTTTTTATATATTTTATGGACTGGTGAGAGGCACTGACTGGGTGACTGGGGGCTGGTAGGAAGCACTGTGGGCTAATGGAGAGGCACTGAGGGGCTGATGGAGAGTTCATGAAAAAAAAAAAAGAAAAACCTCCCTGAAATGAGAAGTGCACCTCCCTGAAATGAGTTTTCGCAGGTTGGGATGTCTGAAATAGGCAACATTGAGGTCACTTTCTGTAATCTATATGCTCCCAATGTGGGAACTGTCACGTGGCTAAGTAAGTACTACATACTATTTCCCTAGTCACTTCTGGCTCGTTGATAATAGGAGGCGACCTCAACTTGGTTCTAAATCCTACATTGGACTCTTCCACTGGGAGGTCCGCAATCTCGTACAGGGCACTAAGAGGATTACATGGTAGATTAAGAAAGCTTTGCCTAAGCGATGTCTGGAGGTCAAAACATGGAGACTCTAACCCTTATAAGTCATACCAGGGGTTAGACTACTTCTTCATTCAAGATCGATATCTTCATCAGGTGTGTAGTGCAGATATTCACTGTATTACAGTTTCTGACCATGCCCCCGTTTTTATTTCCTTGGCTATTCCTGAATTATCCGAAAGAGAATAGACATGGCAACTAAATCCCACGATTTTGGACACGCCCATACACATAACTTCCTTAACCAAGAAACTCCAAAATTACTTTGAGTTAAATACCCAATCAGCGGCCTCACCAGCCTCCATTTGGGAAGCCCACAAGTCTGTTATTCGAGGGGGAACTTATTTCCCTAGGCTCTTACCTGAAAAAGAAACGCCTAGCACAGATCACATCCCTACTTTCTCGTATTGCAGCCTTAAAAAGACCCCACAAGAGGTCCCTCGCTCTAAAGGGTCACCAAACGCTAGTTGAGCCTAGAAATGAGCTTAAAACAATACTAAACGCAAAGGCAGCACAAGCCTATTTGAGGGTTAAGCACAAACATTATGCTCATGGCGATAGGGCAATAAAATCATGTCTGCGCTTATTAAACAACGAGCTGAACGCTCACACATTAACCAGATGAGATCTCACAATGGTAAAACTTTCAACACTACACTGGAAATAGCAACGATTTTTACCTCTTATTACCAATCCTTATATAACATTCGCCCACAAGTATCACCTGATGTCCTAGCCTCTAGACTAGATAGCATACAACAACTCCTATCTAACATTAGCTTGCCCACTTTAACTAAAGAGGAAGGAGAATAGCTAGTGAATCCAGTCACTGTGGAGGAAATTCGCTAAGTCCACCATACAATCCCCAGGGGTAAAAGTCCTGGACCTGATGGGTTACTAATATCCTACTACAAAAAGTTTCTACTTGTGCTAGGACCCCAATTGGCTATCTACTTCAAAGCAATGCTCTCTGGCTCCCCGCCATCGAAGCAGGCATTTGAGGCCCATATAGTTGTGCTTCCTAAACCAGGCAAGAACACCGAAATTCCCCCCAGTTAGAGGCCCATATCCCTCTTAAACACCGACAAAACTATGGGCAAAATTACTTGCCCACAGAATTGCTCCACTGCTCCAAAAACGGATCTTTCCCGAACAATCGTGGTCCGTGGGGGGCAGAGTGTGCAGGGACGGCACATTTAGGGTACAGCAGGCGATCGAATATGCCTTACAGAATAATGCACAGCTCGCTATGCTCAGCACGGATGCTGAAAAAGCATTCAACAGAGTTGGCTGGAGATTTATGCAAGCCGCTCTACACAAGTTTGGCTTCCCTTCCCAATTCATAGCTGCGGTCCTGTCCTTGTACTCTTTCACCCCATGCTAAGATCAGAGTAAATGGAGTTCTATCCTCCTCCTTCCTAATCTCAAATGGCACCCGTCAAGGGTGCCCAGTGCCCAGTGCCCCCCTCACTTTTTATCTTATGCCTGGAGACACTTAGACAGGCCATCAGACAGGATAATATACGGGGCCTAGTGGTAGGGCCAGTGACCCACACTGTAGCTTCCTTCGCCGATGACATGCTTCTGTTCTTGTCTGACCCTGTTGTGGCATTTCCGGCTATTCTTGGGCTGCTCGATGAATTTGGCCCCATTGTCTAACTTTAAGTTAAATCTTTCCAAGGTTGTATCCACCAAGGTTGTATCCACCTTAACTAAGGAATACCCTTTTCAATGGTCTAATTCTCACATCAATTACCTTGGAGTCAATATACCCAATAATCCCACTTTGTCTTTTAATCTGAACTACCCTACGCTCCTGTCAAATATTAAACAACAGATAAAGGGATATGTAGGTCTTTAATGTTGTGGATAGGCAGAAAGAACTTAGTGAAGACTTACTTACTTCCCAAACTACTTTAGTTAATGCAGACACCTCCCATATACCTACCAGACTCATATTTATTGTCAATCCGTAGGTTCTTCTTCTTTATCTGGAAACAATCCAGACCCCGTTTAGCTTACTCTACACTGGCGCTGCCCAAACATAAGGGAGGTTTCGGGTTGCCTGATGTCAAAACATACTACTTATCTATTCAATTGAGACTTCATTCTGAACTCATAAACCCCCATAATACCAAGTTAGGTTGTTAAATCGCCCCTAAGTGACTTTCTCCCTCTGATTTAGCCAAGTTGTGAAGGGCAACTACTGTGCCAGGGATGAGCAATGGTGTCTCCCTCTCATATAGGGGGCTCTTAACTTCAATGGCCAGACTATCTTCCCTCTTCAACTTCCCTAGGGGCCCTTCACCTTTTATGCCATTGAGACTTCTCCCCTTCTATATGCACAATAGTTATGTTGACACTTTTGGTATTTGGTCCGTCTTCGGCGATCGCACTGTCAGAAACATACCTAAAGGGTAGCGCGATCCCCACTTTGGGTGACCTCCAGGCATCGCTCCGGGTTTCGAAATGGTCGCTCATTCACTATTCCCATTTCAGCTCATTTTGCCGGCAATATTTAGCCATTGCCCAAAGCAATTATGTACCATCTTGGTACGATGCTATATTAGACTCCCCTAACTCAAGGAGAAAATTAATCTTGCTTTTCTACAATAAAATTTTAGAGACTAATAGGGGTGGGCGATATGGCCTAAAATTTATATTGCGATATAATATGAAGCATGTGCGATATGTGATATATATTTTCTATATTGGAGGGGGGTTATTAAACTTTTTTGTTTTTTTTTCCTTCAACTTTTTATTTAATAACTATTTAGCCTCCTTAGGGGCTAGGACTCTTGTGCTATTCACCCTGATAGAACTCTATTAGGGTAAATAGGACTTGACACTGTCCCTGCTGCCCTGTGCTCTGTGCACACAGCAGCAGGGAGATGACCATGGCAGCCAGGACATCAGTAGTGTCCTGGCTGCCATGGTAACCGATCAGAGCCCCAGCATTACACTGCTGGGGCTCCGATCACAACTGCCACTGCCACCAATGATCGGGGGGGCCCACTGTGCCACCAATGAATGAATAGAAACGTAGCCTGCATGTGCCGGCCATATACCATACTGGGCCTCTGTGACTGCACTCTGCGATCCACCGCAATTAACCCCTCAGGTTCTGAGGGGTTAATTGAGGCGGATCGCAGCAGGCAGTCATAGAAGCCGGGTATGGGATATGGCTTGCACATACAGGCCTATAGGACCTTTCATTAGGTAGCAGCACATAGGGGGCACTTACTATTATATCTGTGCGGGGCTCTGTTCGCCCGCTCTGGCCCCGTCACATGGTGGGAACACCAGGAAGGAGACATCAGCTTCTCTCCCTGGGCGTTCCTTCTCCCTGCCTGTGACGTTCTGCACTGCCCCGCTCTCATTGGTGGCAGTGGCCACAGTCCCTCCCCTCCTCCGCTCTCATTGGTGGCAGTGGCTACAGTCCCTCCCCTCCTCCTCTCTCATTGGTGGCTCTCAGTGGGGAGGGAGGGACTCCCTCCTTCTCCACTGTGCCGGCTCAGGAGAACATGGTATGCGCCGAGAGCGGCGCATACCATGTTCTACCGCGATATGGCGATATAGACGAAATCGATACCGTGGCACAAATTCATATCGCATATCGTCTATATCGCCATATCGCCCCACCCCTAGAGACTAATATACCTTCTAAAGCACAATTTATCCAACAATGGGAAAAAGAGATGGCATTGACTCTACCCATAAGTGACACATCCAAGATCCTCAGAAATTCACACGGTATATCGAGGTGTGTCAGGTCACAGGAAAATTCTTATAAGCTTATCACGCAATGGTACCGTACCCCTGTCATATTACATAAGATAGATCTATCTACTCCTTCAGTTGGCTGGAGATGCCATACCAACCCAGGTTCGGCCTACCATATCTGGTGGACATGCCCGATAATAACTCTCTACTGGGAAGCAGTGGCCAAAGCAGTCCAACAAATCTGCTCCATAGCTACACCTTTCTCACCTTCACTGGTCCTTTTAAATTTACCTACTCAACATTATCCCCTAGACAGGCACTCATTGACTTTGTATCTCATAGCAGCGGCTAAACTCCTTATCCCCCCATCGGCTGTGTGAACAGGTACACTCCCTAGCGGACTGGATCCACAAAGTTCATGAAATATGCAGGCTGGAAGAACTTCTCCCACGATGTACACCTTATGGTCCCCCTGGTTTCAGTGGTGTAACAAGAATAACAATCCCCCATCCTCCCCAACATAAGTGCCTCAGCTCTCTCTTCCCTCGTTTGTATACTTATTCTACCTACAGGCTACATTACAGTATTTATGTTTGGATGTAGCATCATGTCACTAACTACCACAGTCCTTTTGGCTATCTGTACTGCTCATGTGATCCTAGGCTTGTTGCCATTTGTTGTGTTGAATGCACTCGGCATTCTGTATTGCTATACTATGTGTGCTGGGCATTTTGAAAAATAAATAAAGATTTGACAAAAAATAAAAATCTGCAGATTTGACTGAGCAAACTTTCTACAATGTGTGAGTCAGACCATTTCAAATCGCACCCACCTCGTTGATATGTGAATGTGGCGGAGTTAGCAGAGTGAACATTTTAAATTCGCAGCCAATTTCTGATACAGATTTTACAAGCGCCGTTTCTTGCTATCAGCAGTGTTATCATGGTTAATGGTTTACTGACCCCGACTACGTTTGTTGACCCTACCTACCGGTTTCCAGTTTGGACCCACCTACAACATGGGGTCTCTAATTTTTTTCCAGACTAAAGTTGTTTTTTTTTCTTGGCACAGCCAAGAGGGGCAGTGCACAGGAGGAACACTATTTGGCAGGGGCTCTTTGGGTGATGGGGAGATATTAAGTGGTAATTCTGTATCAGAGGAGTACTGAGGGCACAAAAAGGTCCAGTCTTTGGATAGAGGGAGCAGAAGCAACAGAAAGGAGCATTGGGGGACGGGAGGGAGAGGTCAAAGGAAAGACACTACACTTCTGAGGGGTACGGGGGAGTCAGTGGTTGGCAGGGGCTTTTGATGTGTATTGAATAGTGTTTAACAAACTTGTGTTTTTTAAGTTCGGCGTACAAGGTTCGGGTTATCCAAGAATCCTGTTATGGATTACGCTACCACGGACCATAACGTTATTCTATGACGGCATGCACCACTGAAGGCTATAGGAGGCCATAGACTATGCTATACGTAACGCCTCTTATAGGCTTCTGTGGTGCATGCCGTCATAGAATTCCGTTATGGTCCGTGGTAGCGTAAACCATAACGGGATTCTTAGATAACCCGAACCTGGTACGCTAAACTTGAAAACACAAAGTTCGCTCAACACTAGTGTTTAACAACACATAGAAGAAATCTGCTCTCTGAAGCTGCTGCCTGTACTAAACACAAGCAGACAGCAGCTTCAGAACTGTACCGCCCTACACAGCTACTTTTCCTGGTTATATGCTGCCTGTCTGCAGGTAGTAGTCAGTGAGGCCACTCCAAGCCCAAGTATCACTCAACCAGTACAGCAATACAATACTGTCATAACCAAAGGCTCCAAAAACGGACTTTCTGTAGAGAAACCTCATAGTCTGTGTCTGTCTGTCCCGACTACAACCACTGAGTAACCAATAGATGGATCGCTACTATAGATATACATAGAGAGTGCAATGTGCAGAAGCACTCGGGTGCTCACCGGGGCCACCTGGTGGCGCTCTGTCCCGTGCACCGCTCCCGTGCTTCCTCCTCCCAGCTGACAGCGCCCTGTAGACGCAGTAGCAGACACCCGTACCGACCGCTAGGGCCAGCAGGTTTCTCGCCACTGTCACCCTCCCAGCCGGGGACATCTTCTGTAGGTAGTTCTAGGAGCACGTGACCTGCCGATGTAACATCGGCATCCGTCTCCGCCTTCTCTAACCACGTGCTACTCCTCACGCTACAGTGGACCTGGGGCGCTCCCCGCCCTACACTATGAGGAGGTGATCTATGGCTTTAAGTGGGCGGATTTACTGGAGGGTAGGGGTGTGGCTATCCCCATAGAGAGGTTTGGCTGGTTGCTAGGGGACGGTAGACGCCACTTTTTCTGTATCAGAGCAGTGAATGGGGGGACAATCACTGACGGTCCAGTAACATGGCGTCTCTACGTAATGCAGATGCCCAACTTAGGAACTACATCAAGCAGCACTCCCTGCCCCACGTTTACGAGGTAACAGAAGCTCCGCACATGCCCTCCCTACTTGGGTGTCACCTCATGAATCGAATAGACCAGGGATCAGCTGCTGTGAAACTACAACTCCCAGCATACAGACTTACTTTGCTGTTTTTGTAACAACCATAGAAGGGAAAGGAAGATTCTGGGAGTTGTAGTTTCAGTACAGCTGGAGTGCCTGAGGTTGCTGATCCCTGCTATAGATAGTATTGAACTTGTATGAAGGAAAGTTTTACATCATATGTGCAGATGACAGAAGATTGGACAGGGTTATTCAGGGGTGGACTGACCATAGACCCAACAGAGAAATGCCCAGGGGTGCGCCCGAGCCCTCCTCATGGCCGCCAGCCAGGTACATAACCATCCAGTGCTCTTAGCATTAATGCTAGGAGAATCTGGCACTGGTGAAACTGATCAGCAGCAGCAGGTGCCTTCTACTGTGGTGCTGGTGGCAGTATTTTGTGCTGCACTGTGGTATTTGGCTCTGCTGGGGCAGTATTCTGTGCTATGCTGCAGTATTTGGCTCTGCTGGGGCGGTATTCTGTGCTGCACTGTGGTATTTGGCTCTGCCGGGGCAGTATTCTGTGCTGCACTGTGGTATTTGGCTCTGCTGGGGCAGTATTCTGTGCTGCACTGCGGTATTTGGCTCTGCCGGGGCAGTATTCTGTGCTGCACTGTGGTATTTGGCTCTGCCAGGGCAGTATTCTGTGCTGCACTGTGGTATTTGTTTTTGCAGAGGCAGTATTCTGTGCTGCACTGTGGTATTTGGCTCTGTTGGGGCAGTATTCTGTGCTGCACTGTGGTATTTGGCTCTGCCGGTGCAGTATTCTGTGCTATGCTGTGGTATTTGGTTTTGCAGAAGCAGTATTTTGTGCTGCACTGTGGTATTTGGCTCTGCTGGGGCGGCATTCTGTGCTGCACTGTGGTATTTGGCTCTGCTGGGGCAGTATTCTGTGCTACACTGTGGTATTTGGCTCTGCTGGGGTAGTATTTTGTGCTGCACTGTGGTATTTGGCTCTGCTAGGGCAGTATTCTGTGCTGCACTGTGGTATTTGGCTCTGCCGGTGCAGTATTCTGTGCTATGCTGTGGTATTTGGTTTTGCAGAAGCAGTATTTTGTGCTGTACTGTGGTATTTGGCTCTGCTGGGGCGGTATTCTGTGCTGCACTGTGGTATTTGGCTCTGCTGGGGCAGTATTCTGTGCTGCACTGTGGTATTTGGTTCTGCTGGGGCAGTATTCCGTGTTGCACTGTGGTATTTGGCTCTGTTGGGGCAGTATTCTGTGCTGCACTGTATAATTTGGTCATGAAGATCCAGTATTCTGTGCTATTATGTGGTATTTCGTCTTGCAGAGGCAGTATTCTGTGCTGCACTGCGGTATTTGGCTCTGCCGGGGCAGTATTCTGTGCTGCACTGTGGTATTTGGCTCTGCTGGGGCGGTATTCTGTGCTGCACTGTGGTATTTGGCTCTGCCGGGGCAGTATTCTGTGCTGCACCGTGGTATTTGGTTCTGCTGGGGTGGTATTCTGTGCTGCACTGTGGTATTTGGCTCTGCCGGGGCAGTATTCTGTGCTATGCTGTGGTATTTGGTTTTGCAGAGGCAGTATTCTGTGCTGCACTGTGGTATTTGGCTCTGCTGGGGCAGTATTCTGTGCTGCATTGTGGTATTTGGCTCTGCCGGGGCAGTATTCTGTGCTATGCTGTGGTATTTGGTTTTGCAGAGGTAGTATTCTGTGCTGCACTGTGGTATTTGGCTCTGCCGGGGCAGTATTCTGTGCTGCACTGTGGTATTTGGCTCTGCTGGGGCAGTATTCTGTGCTGCACTGCGGTATTTGGCTCTGCCGGGGCAGTATTCTGTGCTGCACTGTGGTATTTGGCTCTGCCAGGGCAGTATTCTGTGCTGCACTGTGGTATTTGTTTTTTCAGAGGCAGTATTCTGTGCTGCACTGTGGTATTTGGCTCTGTTGGGGCAGTATTCTGTGCTGCACTGTGGTATTTGGCTCTGCCGGTGCAGTATTCTGTGCTATGCTGTGGTATTTGTTTTTGCAGAAGCAGTATTTTGTGCTGCACTGTGGTATTTGGCTCTGCTGGGGCGGTATTCTGTGCTGCACTGTGGTATTTGGCTCTGCTGGGGCAGTATTCTGTGCTACACTGTGGTATTTGGCTCTGCTGGGGTAGTATTTTGTGCTGCACTGTGGTATTTGGCTCTGTTGGGGCAGTATTCTGTGCTGCACTGTATAATTTGGTCATGAAGAGACAGTATTCTGTGCTATTATGTGGTATTTCGTCTTGCAGAGGCAGTATTCTGTGCTGCACTGCGGTATTTGGCTCTGCCGGGGCAGTATTCTGTGCTGCACTGTGGTATTTGGCTCTGCTGGGGCGGTATTCTGTGCTGCACTGTGGTATTTGGCTCTGCCGGGGCAGTATTCTGTGCTGCACCGTGGTATTTGGTTCTGCTGGGGTGGTATTCTGTGCTGCACTGTGGTATTTGGCTCTGCCGGGGCAGTATTCTGTGCTATGCTGTGGTATTTGGTTTTGCAGAGGCAGTATTCTGTGCTGCACTGTGGTATTTGGCTCTGCTGGGGCAGTATTCTGTGCTGCACTGTGGTATTTGGCTCTGCCGGGGCAGTATTCTGTGCTATGCTGCGGTATTTGGTTTTGCAGAGGCAGTATTCTGTGCTGCACTGTGGTATTTGGCTCTGCCGGGGCAGTATTCTGTGCTATGCTGTGGTATTTGGTTTTGCAGAGGCAGTATTTTGTGCTGCACTGTGGTATTTGGCTCTGCTGGGGCAGTGTTCCATGCTGCACTGTGGTATTTGGTTCTGCTGGGGCGGTATTCTGTGCTGCACTGTGGTATTTGACTCTGCTGGGGTAGTATTTTGTGCTGCACTGTGGTATTTGGCTCTGCTGGGGCAGTATTCTGTGCTGCACTGTAGTATTTGGTTCTGCTGGGGCGGTATTTTGTGCTGCACTGTGGTATTGGGCTCTGCTAGGGCAGTATTCTGTGCTGCACTGTGGTATTTGGTTCTGCTGGGGCAGTATTCCGTGCTGCACTGTGGTATTTGGCTCTGCTGGGGCAGTATTCTGTGCTGCACTGTGGTATTTGGCTCTGCTGGGGCAGTATTCTGTGCTGCACTGCGGTATTTGGTCATGAAGAGGCAGTATTCTGTGCTATGATGTGGTATTTGGTTTTGCAGAGGCAGTATTCTGTGCTGCACTGCGGTATTTGGCTCTGCTGGGGCGATATTCTGTGCTGCACTGTGGTATTTGGCTCTGCCGGGGCAGTATTTTGTGCTGCACTGTGGTATTTGGCTCTGCTGGGGCGGTATTCTGTGCTCCACTGTGGTATTTGGTTCTGCTGGGGCGGTATTTTGTTCTGCACTATGGTATTGCTGGCTCCGCCCACTTCTGTTGTCCCTGCCCACTTGTGTTGCCATGCATTCTGTAAATTAGGACCCACCTACAACATGGGGCCACTTTTAGGATTTTTTTCCAGTCCGCTCCTGGGGTTATTTTATATCTTAAGACTACCAGCATGTGTAACTAGGGTTAACTCTGAAGGGAAGTATTTCCACTACTGACCATGATAATTAATGTGGGGTACTGAAGGCATCAATCATGTATATGTTACAAGCAATGGGTGAAATGCTGGCATAGCACATCAGTACCCTGTACCCATGCATACCTCCCAACCGCCCCGGATCCGGCGGGACAGTCCAGGATTTCAGTGGCTGTCCTGGTACAGAGGAGGTATGTCCCGCTCTCTGGCAGCTGTCCCTGCATCCACAGGAAGCAGAGACAGCTGCCTGTAATGATGAAGCAAGAGCGTCCATCGGCTCTCTGCTTTATCATTCTTCCCCCCCTGCCGGCACCCCACACTGCAGGTCTGGGTAGGGATCGTGGCAGGGGGCGGGGCTGGTTGGGAGCTCCGTGTGTCCTGCTGTTGGTGTTGCTGCTGCTGGGGAACGAGGCAAGTATGTGGAGTAATATGCCCAGATGTGTACGGGGAACAGCTGGGCATATTACTGCCTGTGAAGGGGGCACAGCTGGGCATATCACTGCCTGTGAAGGGGGCATTTTACTGGGCATATTACTGTCAGGGGCACTTTACTGGGCATATTACTATTAGAGGGGAACTTTTCTGGGCATACTACTGTCAGGGGGCACTTTAATGGGCTTATTACTATCCACTTTACTGGGCATATTACTATCAGGGGCACTATTACTATCCACTTTACGGCATATTACTATCAGGGGCACTATTACTATCCACTTTACTGGGCATATTACTATCAGGGGCACTATTACTATCCACTTTACTGGGCATATTACTGTCTGGGGGCACTTTACTAGGCATACTACTATCAGGGGGCACTTTACTGGGCATATTAGTGTCAGGGGGCACTTTACTGGGCATATTACTGTCATATTACTGGGCATATTACTGTCAGGGGTCACTTTACTGGGCATATTACTGTCATATTACTGGGCATACTACTATCAGGGGGCACTTTACTGGGCATATTACTATCGGGGGCACTATTGCTATCCACTTTACTGGGCATATTACTATCAGGGGCACTATTACTATCCACTTTACTGGGCATATTACTGTCTGGGGGCACTTTACTGGGCTTATTACTGTCAGGAGGACCTTTACTGGGCATATTACTGTCAGGGGGCACTTTACTGGGCATATTACTGTCATATTACTGGGCATATTACTGTCTGGGGGCACTTTACTGGGCTTATTACTGTCAGGAGGAACTTTACTGGGCATACTACAATCAGGGGGCACTTTACTGGGCATATTACTGTCAGAGGGCACTTTACTGGGCATATTACTGTCATATTACTGGGCATATTACTGTCAGGGAGCACTTTACTGGGCATATTACTGTCATGGAGCACTTTACTGGGCATACTACTATCAGGTGGCACTTTACTGGGCATATTACTGTCAGGAGGAACTTTACTGGGCATACTACTATCAGGGGGCACTTTACTGGGCATATTACTGTCAGAGGGCACTTTACTGGGCATATTACTGTCATATTACTGGGCATATTACTGTCAGGGAGCACTTTACTGGGCATATTACTGTCATGGAGCACTTTACTGGGCATACTACTATCAGGTGGCACTTTACTGGGCATATTACTGTCAGGAGGAACTTTACTGGGCATACTACTATCAGGGGGCACTTTACTGGGCATATTACTGTCAGGGGGCACTTTACTGGGCATATTACTGTCATATTACTGGGCATATTACTGTCAGGGGGCACTTTACTGGGCATATTACTGTCATATTACTGGGCATATTACTGTCAGGGGGCACTTTACTGGGCATATTACTGTCATATTACTGGGCATATTACTGTCAGGGGGCACTTTACTGGGCATATTACTATTAGGGTAAACTTTACTGGGCATTTTACTATCAGGTGGCACTTTTCTGGGCATATTACTGTCAGGGGCACTTTACTGGCATATATATGCCAAATATCTGGGCATAGGTACTGTGAGAGGGCACCTATCTGATCATAACTACTGTATGGTGGCATAAATGAGGAATAATTACTGTGTGGGGTCATTTAGGGGACTGGGTGGGATTAGGTCTTTAGTTATGTTTTGGGCGGAGTTCGAGGCGTGGCATAGTGCTAAAAAAATTTGCCGTGCCTCGCTTTGCGCCCACACGTAATGTCCCTTCTTTTCAGAAGTTGGGAAGTAAGCCCATGTGCTGTGCCAGGATTAGTGGAGCAGAGCGGGCTCCTGCCTCGATGTCAGCCCTTAGTGAAGCAGGCACAGGCAGGAGCTGCTCCGCTCAGCTAATCCTGGCAGAGTACATGGGTACAGGGTGCCCGTGTGCTATGCCAGCATTTAGTAAACCTCCGGGGGGCACTGCTGCTCCTGCCCGTACTCACAGTGCTGCTGCGGCCCGATTCATAAATTTCACACTCCGTACTCCGTACACCGCTGAGCAGTCAGCAGTGTACAGGGAAGTACAAAGTACAAAAAGTGTTATTATGGTATCAGGGACATTTTAACAAAATGGAAATCAAAAGTTTAGTTACTCTTAAAGCATTTTATACTGTGCCTGAATACTTTATGCATTCTCCAGAATCAGTTCCCGATTTTATACATTGCCTGTAACGTATACAATACAGAATTTATACATTGCTATGGCTTATTTTGTTTTGGCGCAGTGTCAAATTTCATAGCTTATTATTAACCAAAATAATGCAACTGTGATCTTCCAGGGGAAATGTAATACAAAGCACGTTCCTCAGAAGAGGTCCTGTATTACTCTGATCATAGAAGATAATGGTTAATACAGATTTGGGCTCATGCACACGACCGTTGTAGTTTTGCGGGCCGGTTTTGCACGTATCCGTTGTTCCATATCTGAGGGTTTTTTTTCTCTGATTTAAGTCTTCTTCTGTTCCGTTATCCCACAAACCATATCCGTATGGTTTCTGTATGCGATCCATTTTTTGCGGATCGGAAATGGAAACAGTAACTTATTATTCACCAAACACATGAGCAATATGAGCTGGGCATAGCATTTCTACAGTATGGATCCGCAAAATACGGATGACATACGAATGTGTTCCGTATTTTTTGCGGACCCATTGACTTGAATGGGGCCTCGGACCTTGATTTGCGGACAATAATAGGACATGCACTACTTTATTGCAGAACGGAAATACGGAAATAAAATGCACACAACCTTCCGTTGTTTTTGCAGACCCATTGAAGTGAATGGTTCCACATACTGTCCACAAAAAAAAAAAACGGAACAGACGCGGAAAGAAAATACATTCGTGTGCATGAGCCCTTGGAGTGAAAGATATTGTTACCGCTTGACATCTTGGAATTCAGAGGTCATCTGAACACCTCCTGTCTCATCCTTCCTTCCTGCTTTAGGCTAGATGCACACGTCTGTTAAACCCGGACGTGAGCAGTCCGTGGTAACCAGGACTAGATTTCTTCTTTACAGCCGGAGCGCACGGCATCATTGGTTGCTATGACGATATGCGCTCCCTGCCGCCGCTGCAGGACAGTAATATTACTGTCCTGCAGTGGCGGCAGGAAGCGCACGACGTCATAGGAACCAATGACGCCATGCGCTCCGGCTGTAAAGAAGAAATACAGTCCTGGTTACCACGGACTGCTCACATCTGGGTTTAACAGACGTGTGCATCTAGCCTTAACATGGGACTGTGTTGCCCAGGTTCGCTAGTCCTATGGCATACGGTTGACAGCCTCTAGACCTGCTCCAGATTTATCACAGGGGCTCAGGCTGGACACTTTTTTCCAACTCTGTGGGGGAGATTTACTAAGACCGGAATGTCCTATGTCAGACTTAGAATCTATACAGACGTCCGTAGTGTTTTGCGGTCTGCAAAAACGCCACACATCGCCAGCACTTAATAGATCATTCCTATACTTGTCCGCAGCTGCAGACAAGAATAGGACATGCTCTATTTTTTTCCGGAGCCGCGGACCAGAAGTTCGGGGCCACGGACTAGAAATGCGGCCCCATTGAAAATGAATGGGTCCGCACCCGTTCCACATAATTGTAGAACGGATCCGGATCCATTCAAGGGACGTCTGAATGGACCCTTAGTAAAAGGTGTGCTGGAGAAAAATGTGCCAAATTTTTTTAACTTTGGTGTATATTATGGCCTTCCGTGTGTCAGAAACAAAAATCCTGAGAAGCCACACCCATTTTTCAGTAGGTTGTTAAAAGTATAGAACCCTTGTTGCTGAAAATTGCGCCAATTTGCATCACTTTTAAGAAGAAGTCTAGGCACAGACATATTAGTCAATCCGTGCCTATCTGTTCAGTTTATTGTGGTATATATGCAAAAGCTGCCCAGAAAGAAGACTGTTGGGTTATTACCACACATATAGACTAAGGGTCCATTCACACGTCCGCATTCAGTGTCCGCACCCGTTTCCGCAATTATGGGGGACAGGTGTAGACCCATTCATTCTGAATGGGGACGGAATGGATGCAGGGAGCACACAGTGTGCTCTCCGCATCCGCATTTCCAGAACGCGGCGCCGAACTTCAGGTCTGCTGCTCCGGAAAAACATAGAACATGTCCTATTCTTGACCGCAGCTGCGGACAAGAATAGGCCGTTCTATGGGGGTGCCGGCCGGGTGTATTGCAGATCAGCAAAACACCACGAACGTGTGAATGAACCCTAAGCCAAAGAAGGCACTATTCACATGTCGTTCAGGGTGCGCATACATTGTTGTGGCCAAGCTGCAGATTAACGCTGGTTGCTGTTCTAGTGCAGTATGGCGGTTAGCAGTTATCCGTGTTTGGTTAGGTTTGTTCAAATGCAACCCGTATGGCCTTTCCATCAAAATGAAATTGATGCTAGTGTGAACAGAGCCACATTAAGGTGGGAAACAGGTTCTCTACCCGTGGACCACCAGTAAAATTCATTCTGGGGGCCCACTGTACAGCTACATGCAAATAATGCCTGGTACAAGATGATTGATTATGAGGGTCCCTGCAGCAAGGCTAGGGTAAAGAAGATGCTGGCCGGCTTGCCTCTATTCCTAGAAGTCATCTCGGCCACCCAATGTGTCTATAATAATAACCTGGGCAGTTTGCTAAATAATTTACCCAGTTTTTATATGGACATAGGCCGGTTTAGAGATGGGGGACTAGGGGCCCATTTTACTCAGGGGTTCACCTGTTCCCCTGTGGGCCAGTCCGAGCCTGACATAGTGTCAGCAGTTTTGACCCCTCAGAACTGCTGACGGCACTGTATAGGTGACTAGAAGGCAGTGTAGCCACACCTCAGGTGATGGCCATGCAGGTTGACCAAAACCTCCAAATTGTAGTCCTCCTAACAGTCTGCTGATTGGACACTACAGCCGTCACTCACAAGCAGAAGGGATGTGTTTGTTGAACAGAGCTGAGGGCACTGAACGTTAAGGGGCCGCCTCCCTGGTTCTTCCAATCCTGGTGCCAGGGGGATTAAGGCCCTATTCACACGTCCGTAGTGTTTATGGATCCGCAAATTGCGGATCCATAAACACACCCGGCCGGCAGCCCCATAGAAATGTCTATTCTTGTCCGCAATTGCGGGCAAGAATAGGACATGCTCTACTTTTTTGCGGAGCTGCGGCCGTAAGATCGGCGGCGCGCTCCGCAAAAACTGATGCGGAGAGCACAGTGCGTGCTCTCCGCATCGTTCCGTGCCCCATTCACAGTCAATGGGTCCGCATGTATTCCGCAGAATTGCGGAATACATGCGGACGACATTGCGGACATGTGAATGGGGCCTAAAAGTTGGATTTCTTTGTCACGCAACCTATATGACCATCTCCACAGGTATGATTACACTGCTCCACCCAACACCAGTATAGAGATGTAAGCAGTTCTGAGGGGTCAGAGCTGCTGACAGATTCCCTGTAATGAACAATATTGGGTATGCAATGTATTTGAAATTATTTAGCCCGAGAAGGTTGGTGATTTGAGGCCTGTGCAGACAGATCTACACTTTGTAAAGAATTTATATTAATACCTTATCTTTTTTTCCCAGGCTCTGCTATGTGGGCTGTGTGCTATGTGTCCAGAAAATCCACTGCAGTTTTTGGAGGAGAAGATCAAGGAGATGTTAGAGAAGGGTCATCATTCTCTAATATGGTACTACTGTAATGAGGATAAATAATACAGCATTGTAGTGACAGTCATTCTCATACATATTAGCACACTGTCAGGAAGCCATCGCTGGGTCCCAAGTTATTTTGCATATTCAGTGAGCAATCATTCTCTACCGCAACATACAAGATACTCCTGCATCTAAAAGAACATCCGATGGACTTTCACATGTATTTTGCAGTCTGCAAAACATGGATCTGCAAAATAAATGACGTCTGTGTGATGTTCATGTTGCATCCGTTTTTTTTTTTTTTGCGGAACCATTGACTTCAATGGATTTTGCAGCCAAGTATAGGATATGTTCCATCTTTTGCCGAACAGACATATGGATGTGGAAAGTAACTTGCATATTATGATGTCACAGTAACTTGCTTGTATGAAACAGTTATGATGTCACAGTAGTTACCTGACACAAACACACTTTTATTGTGATAACAGTCTAGCTGATGGAACCGCTGTGTGAAGTCACAGTATATTATCTGTCTGACACCCACTTGTGATGTCGCAGCAGTTTACCTGACTAAAATCCACTTATGATGTCACAGTAGCTTACCTGACACAAACACCCTAATAGTATTGTCATACTAGCTCACCTGATGGAAACACTTTGTGAGGTCACAGTGTATTTCCTGCCTGAAACCCACTTGTTGATGTCAGAGTTGTTTAACTAACTAAACCCCACTTGTGATGTCACAGTAGATTATTAAACAGTTGTGATGTCACAGTAGATTATTTGACTGGAGCAGTTGTGATGTCACAGTAGATTATTTGACTGGAGCAGTTGTGATGTCACAGTAGATTATTTGACTCAAACAGTTGTGATGTCACAGTAGAATTTTTTGACTGGAGCAGTTGTGATGTCACAGTAGATTATTTGATTAAAACAGTTGTGATGTCACAGTAGATTATTTGACTCAAACAGTTGTGATGTCACAGTAGATTATTTGACTCAAACAGTTGTGATGTCACAGTAGAATTTTTTGACTGGAGCAGTTGTGATGTCACAGTAGATTATTTGATTAAAACAGTTGTGATGTCACAGTAGATTATTTGACTGAAACAGTTGTGATGTCACAGTAGATTATTTGACTGGAGCAGTTGTGATGTCACAGTAGATTATTTGATTAAAACAGTTGTGATGTCACAGTAGATTATTTGACTGGAGCAGTTGTGATGTCACAGTAGATTATTTGACTCAAACAGTTGTGATGTCACAGTAGAATTTTTTGACTGGAGCAGTTGTGATGTCACAGTAGATTATTTGATTAAAACAGTTGTGATGTCACAGTAGATTATTTGACTCAAACAGTTGTGATGTCACCATGGGCGTAGCTATAGGGGGTGCAGAGGTAGCAGTCGCTACCGGGCCCAGGAGCCTGAGGGACCCCAAAGACCCTTGTGCCGCATAAGAATACACACAAAGCACTGAGGGAAGGGGGGCCCAACCTGAACTCTTGCACCAGGGCCCATGAGCCGTTAGCTACGCCCCTGGATGTCACAGTAGATTATTTGACTGGAGCAGTTGTGATGTCACAGTAGATTATTTGACTGGAGCAGTTGTGATGTCACAGTAGATTATTTGACTCAAACAGTTGTGATGTCACAGTAGATTATTTGACTGGAGCAGTTGTGATGTCACAGTAGATTATTTGACTGGAGCAGTTGTGATGTCACAGTAGATTATTTGACTCAAACAGTTGTGATGTCACAGTAGAATTTTTTGACTGGAGCAGTTGTGATGTCACAGTAGATTATTTGATTAAAACAGTTGTGATGTCACAGTAGATTATTTGACTCAAACAGTTGTGATGTCACAGTAGATTATTTGACTCAAACAGTTGTGATGTCACAGTAGAATTTTTGACTGGAGCAGTTGTGATGTCACAGTAGATTATTTGATTAAAACAGTTGTGATGTCACAGTAGATTATTTGACTGAAACAGTTGTGATGTCACAGTAGATTATTTGACTGGAGCAGTTGTGATGTCACAGTAGATTATTTGATTAAAACAGTTGTGATGTCACAGTAGATTATTTGACTGGAGCAGTTGTGATGTCACAGTAGATTATTTGACTCAAACAGTTGTGATGTCACAGTAGAATTTTTTGACTGGAGCAGTTGTGATGTCACAGTAGATTATTTGATTAAAACAGTTGTGATGTCACAGTAGATTATTTGACTCAAACAGTTGTGATGTCACAGTAGATTATTTGACTGGAGCAGTTGTGATGTCACAGTAGATTATTTGACTGGAGCAGTTGTGATGTCACAGTAGATTATTTGACTCAAACAGTTGTGATGTCACAGTAGATTATTTGACTGGAGCAGTTGTGATGTCACAATAGATTATTTGACTGGAGCAGTTGTGATGTCACAGTAGATTATTTGACTCAAACAGTTGTGATGTCACAGTAGATTATTTGACTGGAGCAGTTGTGATGTCACAGTAGATTATTTGACTCAAACAGTTGTGATGTCACAGTAGATTATTTGACTGGAGCAGTTGTGATGTCACAGTAGATTATTTGACTCAAACAGTTGTGATGTCACAGTAGATTATTTGACTGGAGCAGTTGTGATGTCACAGTAGATTATTTGACTGGAGCAGTTGTGATGTCACAGTAGATTATTTGACTGGAGCAGTTGTGATGTCACAGTAGATTATTTGACTCAAAGACTTGTGATGTCACAGTAGTTACCTGATGGAAAGACATTTATGATGTCACTGCAGATTACCTTCTTACTAGAGACAAACACGGCTGTGATGTCATAGCAGGTAACTCGACTGAAACCCACTTGTGATCCTAGACACTACTAGCAGAAAAGCTGCACTTGAAAAATGCTGTGTGACATTCCCCCTAGGCTGGTGTCACAGTTTATTGTGGCAGTTTTTCACGCCGTTTTTTTTTTAGCCAGAAGTGGGTTGGAAGTCAATGATAAATATGAAGGAAGGACTTCTCCTTCCTGCTAGATCTACTTCTGGCTGTGGTTTAAAATCTGCATTAAAAACAAAAAAACTGCCACAAAAGGTTGTGTGGGACATGACCCTAAGGCCTCATGCACACAGCCTTGTGCGACCATTCCGTGATTGGGGACAGCAATTTGCTCCATCCGTGCGGCAGCCGCGACGAATCCAGACCCATTCAACTTGAATGGGTCCGTGATCCGTCTGCACCATAAATTCTATTTTTTTGCGATGCGGGGGCACGAACAGAAACACCACAGGGAGCACACAGTCGTGCCCGCATATACAGAACAGACATACGGAAGCGGACCCATTAAAATGAGTGGGTTCTCGTCCAATCCGCAAAAAAAAAAACGGAACGGACATGGAAACAAAATACGTTCGTGTGCATGTAGCCTTAGGCCTTATGCACACAAAGTATTTTCTTTCCGTGTCCGTCCCATTTTTTTGGCGTATATGGAACTATTCATTTTAATGGGTCTGCAAAAACAACGGAAGTTACATTCCGTTTCTGTATTACCGTTCCGCAAAAAAATAGAACATGTCCTATTATTGTCTGCATTATGGACAAGGATAGGACTGTTCTATAAGGAGCCGACTGTTCCGTTCCGCAAAATACGGAATGCACACAGACGTCATCCTTACTTTTTGCGGATCAGTGTTTTCTGGACCGCAAAATACATACGGTCGCGTGTATGAGTCCTTAATCTGTTTTTAATATCCCCGAGACTATTGGTCTCCCAGGGGGATGGGTCAGTGACTTATGTATTTTTGGTAAAAAAACACCACAACGGCTTTTGTGGGAAAGGAGGTAACAATTTCTCACGGATGACGTCCGTGTGCATTCTGTATTTTGCGGAATGAAACAGCTGGCCCCTAATAGAACAGTCCTATCCTTGTCGGAGTAACGGAGAAACTTTTTTATTTTTTATTTGAGGACCCATTGAATGAATGGTTCCGCATACACAAAAAAAAGGGAATAGAAAGAAAATACGTTTGTGTGCATGAGCCCTAATGCTGAGTGAGGTCAAGACAAGACCTCTCACTGACACAGTCTTCGAGTTTATCGCATTGAAGCTGCCCATGTGTCTCTGGCCTAAGACTGGGGGTACACAACAATATCACGTGGACAATGATTACTGTGTAGCACTGCAGCTACTGAACTCCGCCGGCTCACAGCACGACTCGCCGGTTGGCACAACGGCAACCCCAGAATTGCAGTCAATTTATGTTGATATCTGCTGCAGATTTCTCCTTCACAATTCAGAGGATGGAATTTCCATCAAACCAGCAGCAATTTCCCGATATTAACACCCGCTACGTGCGACTGTACCCTTAGGTGTTGTACAGTATGAGGAAAGTGTATGAGATAGACAAATCTCATGTACACCTAGAGGCACACTTATCAAGCTCGTCTGTTTTTTAGACTGCATTTAGACTGGAGTACTGGATTCAACTGTCAATATTCTGCAGAGTGTTTATAAAAAGTCGCACAGCAGTTGATGAGTGCAGCGAGGTGTCTTTGTATTAGGCCTCATGCCCGGCCGTGGCAGTATTGCGGCCTACATACAACGGGTCCGCAATACACGGGCACTGGCCGTGTGCACCCCGCATCACAGACACGGACCCATTCAAGTCACAAAAATTAGACAACTGCATCATTAAATGAACTTTCATCATTAAATGAATAACTTTAAACTTTTATTTTCTGAACCTGTAATACACCTTTAGGACATAAACCCAAGATACAAGGGAAATCCCAGTACACCCTTTTACATTATATATGTCTCCCAGTTACGTTTCTCTGTTTTTTCCAACAGGGATTCATACATCGATGACTCAAGGAAACCCAAAGTAAAGGCAATGGCGGGAAGCTATTTAGAATACCTATTTGGGCAAGATGAAGATCAGCTGGTAATTTATGGCTATCACTCAGCAGTCTGAATAAGGGCTTATCTTGTGGATAGGTGATAACTTTTACAAACCAGAATACCCCTTTAATAAGCCCCTGGGGTATCTGGAGTGAATGCACCGCAGGCTTTTATAGCCAAGTGATAGTGTTGATATCTGGGATCCCTGTGCTGAGATTGGTATCTCTATAACGAGGAGTCAGAAGGGCCCAGCCGAGCGCTGCTTCTCCTCATCGCTGAGCACAAAATTGGAGAGGGTCCCATAGACTTTCTATTGAGACTGTCTTCACTACAGCGCTAAGCAGTAAGGAGAAGCAGCACTTGGCTGAGTGCTTCAGACTCCTTATGGATATCAGTGGGGGTCTCAGAGTTGGGACCCCCGCTAAAGTCCACTGCCCAGAAAGACCTCTTACTCTGTGGGGCGCCTCCTGGTGAAGATCCCACACCACTGCAGAAGTCTCCCTCCACATTTAAGCGGTGCAACGAATGGTCCGGCAGCCCACCCAGTCAGACCAATAACAAAGCTCTTTGCTTTAAGGAGCTTTGTTATTGGTTATTTCAGGCATAGGCAGCTTCGCTGCGCTGCCTGCGCCGTTCAGAGCACTCCCTGCGCTGATGAATGGCATGGAAAAGTGCAAGGCGAATTTCTGCAAGACAACCCGCACCCGTGTAACCTTACTGAAGTTGGACTATCGATAACACCTGGCTTAAAGTGCCAGAATCCATAATTCTGTAAATCGGCCATTTTGACCCTTTTTTCGTTTCGCCTTTTTCCATGTAGGATTATTACTTTTAGATTTTGATGTGGGCGTTTGCTCATGATGTGTATTTTTATTATTTTTTTATTTTTTTTATTCTCATTTTTGGAGAAAGGGGATGATTACATTTTTTTTAAAGACCCGACATATTATGTAATTTTAAGTCACATATTAAGTCACATGTCGGGAAGGGGTTAAGTTCCTCCCTCACAAGGTGATGCCCCTCTTAAATGCACAGTTTTGCCCCTTAAGTCATCCCCACACAGTATCATGCCCCTCCAGAGAGTGATGCCCCTTGAAGTGCTCCCTCAGAAAGTTATTTCCAGTAAGTTCCCCCCACAAGTGATGCCCCATATTGCCTCCAATTTAAATACTCACCTGTTCCATGTTCCCCGGCCATTAGCTGCCTGCTTCACCATTCGCCATCAGTGGGGCACCGCAAGGAGGCACAGTGCAGTGATGTGATTGTGCCTGCTGAACTGAACTGCTCCACCTTGTGTTGTGTGTGGCTCAGCATGGCAGGTGCGATGATGTCACTGCATTGTGTCTGTTTGCGCTGCACCACTGATGGTAGGGGAATAGTGGAGAAAGGAGCTGACGGCTCTCTGTTTCACCATTGTATTTAACTGTATCTGCCTCCTGAGGACATGAAGGTGTCTAGACTGCTGGCATCTCCAGTCCAGATTCGACCAGGACCCACCATTTAAGTGCCCCTGTTGTATACTTTACAAGAACGAATTGAATTATCTAAATCCTTTAGAAATAGGATCACTAGTAGGAAACGGATCACTAAGTGACAGGTGTCATTACATTCGGCTGAGCCAGCCATACAAGGTGTAAATGTGAATTCCTGGTGACGGACTCCCTTTGTGATGACGTGGTACTGGATGTAAACCAGCAGATTTTCCTATTGCTTAACATTCCTTTGACAGGTCTTCTTTTTCCATTCAGGTGTCACCGGAGCTATTTAAGAAGGCATACTCATTTTACATCAGCAAGCTGCAGAAGCTGTACTTTGAGTGAGTACTTTACTGCCTGACAAAGGGGGATTAGCTGCTAAAAGTAAAGTAAAAAGTTCAATAATTTAGCTCTAAGGTCCTCAGTGTATAAGATGGGTTCCTCTCAAGGTTTTGCTGTCATAATGGGACGGAAACAAAGAAACTCTGCTATTATCAGAGTACTGGTTAGCGTCCCTTCCACTGTAATAACTTTTTTGGGACCCACAGCAGTCACTTAAAATGGCTTTAGAAAACAATGGACACAATATGACTTAGACCACAGATGTCTACATGAACATACAGGCCATGATTTATCATACCTTCACTCCAGAATTCTGGCATCAAAAAGTCCCGAAATAGGGCATTTGCGACTTTTCACACTCATTTGCGCATAATTTTGAGACTTTTTTACATGTGTACACCACTTACTCCAGTTTTGTAAAAATGGGCGTGTTAGCCATGTTAATGAGTTTCACTCCAGATTTATCATTGGGACTTTTTAAAAAAGTCGCAAAAAAGTCCCAATTTCACTCCAGTGAGGACCATGCTTATCTTATGTGACTTTTTAATAGAACATGCGACTTTTTTGTAAATATGTGCGACTTTTGTAAAGCCGTTTACTGAAGGATGAACTGCTGCCATCAAACCACATTTATCACAGTATTAAAGGACCATTAATAAATCTGACTATCCTAAAGTGACTTTGGACTTATGTGAAATTGGAGTAAGATGGAAGTGTAATGATAAATCTGGCCCACAGAGTAACCTTTTCATGCTACAGAGTTAAACTTGTAGGCTGAGGTTTTCTTTTACCAACCAATGCTTTTTCTGAACTCCTTGATTTTAGCATCATGGAAAAATTAGACCTGACATTGCAAAGTAAACTGTACTGTGATATGAAGCATCATTGCCAAGCCTTTGTGATGCATTATTAAGGCTCCTAACTACTATATAAGGCCTCGTTCACATATGTTTTTCACTCATGTGTCCTGTCCGAGTCCTCCACGTTCAGCACATGTAGCCATGGGCTGTAATTGCGTTAGTTCAGTGGTTTTCCACTCACCTTGGGTCAGTGAGAAAATCATGGTAGCATGCACAGCTTTAGTTTGTGATGCGACCCAAACATGTCCAGTGAAGTCTATGGGTCCATAAAAAACCACTGACAGAACATGGACAGCATTAGTGTTTGGACAGTTTTTCACTGACCACTGGTAGGAGATGCTCTAGAAATTAATTTTTAGCTGAGCAGTGTTCATGGAGGACACGCAGAGTGCAAACAATGGACAGACGGATTCTTCATGGGCGAAAGATGGACGGATTTTTCCACGGACGTCAAACGGACATGGAAATGTGAATGAGGCCTAAGGGTGAGAAGAGGTCAAAGCCGAGGTTCCCTATTATCTCCATGCTTAGTCCACTTCAGTATCCCATTGCTGTATTTCTAACCTGTACATAAACAAGTGGGGAACATCCTACATCTATCTCAACAGCACATAAGTGTTCTTAGGAAGGACAATCCTCCACCTTTCCCACTGCCACAAATAGGAAGAGAGGAGAAAGGGGAGACACACTGGGAGAGTATACAACTTTCTGAAGCAGTTTGTTGGGGTATACACTGAGAGCTGCCATCTTATAAGTCCGCTACTATTCGCTTATCAGCATCACCGGGAATGTTCTCAGCAATTCTGACTCTATGAAAAGAGATGACATATAGATGGCATCTCAGACTTCTTTACCAAAATGTCCTTTTCAGCTGGATGCCTCATAGTATATAGCTGCCTACATATTTTGGTTCTGAAGACTACATCCACTAGTTTTTACTGATGATTTATATCTATGTATAGCCATAGAAAGGAAAAGTCCAGGCCGCACTGCAATGTATTTAGGTACAATAAAGGATTGTCCACTGGGTGCTTCCTGGACTTTTCCTTTTTGTATCATATGGACACTTGGACCAGTGTTTGGTGAGGCGTGCATCAATCATTTTTTGAAGGTAGTTCTGTTATATCTTCAGGTTTACTATGTATAGATATATTTATGAATGTAATGTATATGTGTGTGTATATATATGGCATCCTATTCTAAAGCCTAAGGCATTGATGTGAAGTCTGTCCTGCCCCTGTTTTGTAGCTAAAACAACTTCCGCTTTTCTGGGAGGGTTTGCTACAAGAGTTTGGAGTGTTCTGTGGGGATTTTTTCCCATCAGCCAGCAGAGCATTTGTGAGGTCAGACACCGACGTTGGACAAGAAGGCCTAGTTCACAATGTCCCTACTAGTTAATTCCGAAGGTATCGGATAGGGTTGAGGTCAGGGCTCTGTGGGCCAGTCATGTTCCTCTATACCAAACTCACCCAACCATGCCTTGATGGACCTTGCTTTGTGCATTGCGGCACAGTCATGCTGGAATAGAAAAGGGTCTTCCCCAAACTGTTCCCACAAACATTTCTTGGCATTTTGAAGCATTACGATTTCCCTTAACTAGAACTAGGGTCTAGGTCAATACCTGAAAAACAGCCCCATAGAATTATGTCTCCTCCACCAAACTTCACAGTTGGCACAATGCAGTCAGGCATGTAATGTTCTCCTGCCGTTCACGAAACCCAGACTCCGTCAGATAGAGCAACATGATTTTCCACTCCACAGAGCTCATTTCCACTGACCCAGAGCCCAGTGGCTGTGTGCTTTATACCAGTCCATCTGACACTTGGCATTGGGCTTGGTAATGTAAGGCTTACATGCAGCTGCTTAGCCTTGAAAATCCATGCCATGAAGCTCCTGGAGCACAGTTAGAGGGGTTTGCTAAAAGGGTTGTTTGATATTTTCTTACTGAGGGTCTATCCTCAGGATAAGTCATCAATATAAGATCAGTGGGGGTCCGAGTCCTGGCATCCCCGCCGATCAGCTGTTGTGGTGAGCGCAGCGGACTCCTTCTAGGCCAGTGACACCACATTGGTTACATGGGCTAAGCGCAGCTGCATGCCACCGTTCTTACGGAAGAGCCAAAACCTCTTTAACCCCTTAAGGACGCATGACGTACCTGTACGTCATGGTTTCCGAGTCCTTAAGGACCCATGACGTACAGGTACGTCATGAGTAGTTCCGATCACTGCTGCTCAGCCGGCAGTGATCGGAACAAGGTACCTGCTGAAATCATTCAGCAGGTACCTTGTTACAATGCCCAGGGGGGTCTTGTGACCCCCCCCATATCGGCGATCGCTGCAAACCGCAGGTCAATTCAGACCTGCGGTTTGCAGCTTTATGCGATCTCTGATCCCGCGGTCTGTGACCGCGGGGATCAGAGGGTTAATGCCCCCAATGTGTTTATTTTTAACCCCCCCTGCAGCCCCCAATCATATTGTGGCTGCGGGGGTGCAGGGGGGGTGGTTGCGGGCGGCGGGAGGCGGTGCGGGAGGCGGGCAGTGCGGCAGGCGGGATCGCGATTGCGATCCCCCGCCCGCCTCCTCTGATATGTTTCCCTGGTGTCTAGTGGGTCTATCAGAGTGTCAGCACATTGCTGACACTCTGATAGAAACGGCTGGCATCTGTGCTTGATCAGATGCCAGCCGTTTAACCCCTTCCGTACCGCGGTCCGTACGGACCGCGGTATGGAAGGGTTAACAGGGAGGGAGCTCCCTCCCTCTCCCATCGGGGGGCTGCTGTGCCTTTGCAGCCCCCCAACAGGATGGGATCGCAGAGGGAGGGGGCTCCACTCCTTCTGCTTCAATCACCCGCTGCCCTCTTATGGCAGCGGGTGATGGTTGCCATGGAGACAGGACGCTTTCAGAAGCGTCCTGTCTCCATGGTGCTGAAAGTCTGAATAGACCTGCTAAAGGCCTATTCAGACTTTGTAAAGTACAAAATACAGCACAGTGCACTATATAGTGTACTGTACTGTATTATACAGACACCAGATCCACTGGATCTTTCAGAACCAAGTGGGTCCGGGTCAAAAAAAAATTAAAAAAGTGAAAAAAAAGTAAAAATGAAAAAAAAAACACATATCACTGAATAAAAATTTGAAAAAATAAAATACACTACACATATTAGGTATCGCCGCGTCCGTAAAAATCTGCTCTATAAAAATATCACATGACTGAACTCGTCAGGTGAACGCCATTAAAAAAAAAAAAAAAATGGTGTAAATAAGCCATTTTTGGGCAACTTACATCACTAAAAGTGTAATACAAAGCGATCAAAAAAGCGTATGCCTCCCAAAATAGTACCAATCAAACCGCCATCTCAAAAAATGAGCCCCTACCTAAAACAATTGGCCAAAAAATAAAAAAACTATGCTTCTTTTCAAAAATGCTTTTTAGTGTTAAATGTATAGAAAAAACTAAAAAGTTGACATATTGGGTATCTCCACGTCCGTAAGAATCTGCTCTATAAAAATATCACCTGACCTAACCCCTCAAGTAAAAACTGTAAAAAAAATTAAATAAAAACTTTGTCAAAAAGCCATTTTTTTGTCACCTTACATCACAATAGCAAGCGATCAAAAATTCATATGACCCCCCAAATAGTGTCAATCTAACCGCCACCTCATCCCGCAAAAAATGAGCCCCTACATAGGACAATCGCCCAAAAAAAAAAAAAAATATGGCTCTCAAACTATGGAGACACTAAAACATGATTTATTTTTGTTTTAAAAAATGATATTATTGTGTAAAACTTATATAAGTAAATAAAAAGTATACATATTAGGTATTGCCGCGTCCGTCACAACCTGCTATATAAAAATAACACATGACCTAACCCCTCAGCTGAACACATCAAAAAAATAATAATCAATACGGTGTCAAAAGCCATTTTTGTCACCTTACATCACAAAAAGTGTAATAGCAAGCGACCAAAATGTCATATGCACCCCAAGATAGTGCTAATCAAACCGCCATCTCATCCCGCAAAAAATGAGCCCCTACATAAGACAGTCGCCCAAAAAATAAAAAATAAACTATGGCTTTCAGAATGTGGAGACACTAAAAAATAATTTTGTTCAAAAATGCTTTATTATGTAAAACTGAAACAAAAACCCCTAAAAAGTAGTCATATTTGGTATTGTCGCGTCCGTTACAACCTGCTCTATAGAAATAGCACACAATCTAACCTGTCACTTCAACAATGTAAATAGCAAAAAATAAAAACGGTCCCAAAACAGCAATTTTTTTTGCAAATTTTCCATTTTAATCCATTTTTCCAGTAACAAAGCAAGGGTTAACAGCCAAACAAAACTCAACATTTATTGCCCTGATTCTCTTGTTTGCACAAACACCCCATATGTGGTCGTAAACTGCTGTATGGCCAAACGGCAGGGCGTAGAAGGAAGGGAACGCCATATGGTTTTTGGAAGGCAGATTTTGCTGGACTGGTTTTTTGACACTATGTCCCATTTGAAGCCCCCTGATGCACCCTTACAGTAGAAACTCCAAAAAAGTGACCCCATTTTGGAAACTACGGGATAAGGTGTCAGTTTTGTTTGTACTATTTTAGGGTAAATATGATTTTTGGTTGCTCTATATTACAGTTTTTTTGAGACAAGGTAACAAAAAATAGAAATTCTGAAATTTCATCTCCATTTGCCAATAACTCTTGTGGAACACCTAAAGAGTTAACAAAGTTTGTAAAACTGGTTTTGAATACCTTGAAGGGTGTAGTTTCTTAGATGGAGTCACTTTTATGGAGTTTCTACTCTAGGGGTGCATCGGGGGGCTTCAAATGGGACATGGTGTCAAAAAAACAGTCCAGCAAAATCCACCTTCCAAAAACCATATGCCGCTCCTTTCCTTCTGTGCCCTGCCGTTTGGCCATACAGCAGTTTACGACCACATATTGGGTGTTCGTGCAAACTACAGAATCGGGGGAATAAATATTAAGATTTGTTTGGCTGTTAACCCTTGCTTTGTTACTGGAAAAAATGGATTGAAATGGATAATTTTTCCAAAAAAAAATCGAAATTCTGAAATTTTATCTCCATTTGCCATTAACTTTTGTGGAAAACCTAAAGGGTTAATTACGTTTGTAAAATCAGTTTTGAATACCTTGAAGGGTGTAGTTTCTAGAATGGGGTAATTTTTGGGTGGTTTCTATTATGTAAGCCTCACAAAGTGACTTCAGACCTGAACTGGTCCCTAAAAAGTGGGTTTTTGAAAATTTCTGAAAAATTTCAAGATTTTCTTCTAAACTTCTAAGCCTTGTAACGTCCCCAAAAAATGAAATAGCATTCCCAAAATGATCGATACATGAAGTAGACATATGGGGAATGTAAATCAATAACTTTTTTTGGTGGTATTACTATGTATTATAGAAGTAGAGAAATTGAAACTTGGAAAATTGCTAATTTTTCAAAATTTTTGGTAAATTTTTTTTTTTTTTTACCACTGTTATGAAGTACAATATGTGACGAAAAAACTATCTCAGAATGGCCTGGATAAGAAAAAGCGTTTTAAAGTTATCACCACATAAAGTGACACTGGTCAGATTTGCAAAAAATGGCCTGGTCCTTAGGGTGAAATAGGGCTGAGTCCTTAAGGGGTTAAACCCTCCACCGATCAGATATTGATGACCTTTCCTGAGGATATGCTATCTATATCAAAGTCTCAAACAACCCCTTTAATCCCGGGGAAGGTTGGAACTCTGAGGTTATTGGGGGTCATTTACTAACAGTTCTTATGCCATTTTTAGGCACTTGTGTAACAATATTTTATCACATGCCCTCGACACTGGGGAGTGGCAGGTGTGGTGTGTGGGCGTTGGGGGGGGCTAGGAAACTGGAGTCAATGACACTTGAAATCTACTCCAGCCAGAGGCTGTAGGAGATTTCTCTCCAGGCACACGGACAGCTGGAGGATGTTCCTAATTTATGATGAGGCCTGCGTCTCGTCATAAATTAGGCGAATCCTCCGGCAGTTCAGAGGCGTAAAATCCCAGTCTTTGATAAATGAACTCCATTGAGTCAGCAGGGTGTTTGTGACTTTTATGCACTTTGCAGCTCACCACTCGCCGACCCCACTCATAGCTCACCACTTCATAGCTCAGTTGTTGTGGTTCCCAGGGCTGGGACAAGGTCCACCACCAACAGAGGCTGAGCTGCCCAAGTGCGCCCCCCCCCCCCTGCCATTTAGATATGTATGTTTGTTATTAATCCTGTCGACAGGAAACCAGATGGATCTGTTATGATTCCTATAGACTTCTACTATGATGTAAGCAAAACGGAATGCCTCTTAAAGGCTTCCGTTTTGACCTCTATCTTATAGATTCCGTTATTTTTTGTTATAACCATGTTATAATGGAAAGCCGTAACGGAATCCATAGCGCTAGTGTGAGCCCACCCTTGGGCTGGATTCAAACGTCCATGGAACACGGTCTGTGTGATACCGGTCTGGATTTCTTCTGAGTGCAGGAGCGCACTGCATAAGTGGTTGCTATGACGCCGTGCGTTTCCTGCTGCCGCCGCAGTACAGTGTTACACTCGTTTGATCTATACGAGTGTTTCACTGTTCTGCGGCGGCAGCCGGAAGCACACAGCATCATAGCAACCACTTACGCAGTGCGCTCCTGCACGCAGAAGAAATCCAGGCCGGTATCACACAGACCTTGTTCCACAGACGTGTGAATCCAGCCTTAGTTATAGAGCTACTGAGTGAGACAGATGTTTCAGGAGAAAGGATGCCTTTAACATACATATATCTCCTTGAGAAACCAATTTGATCCTAAAGGGTTAATTCAATCTGAATGAGGATCTCCTGTAAACTAAACTCTGTGTCCTGTCATTGCTCTTATCTTTCTGCTGACTGTCCTGTCTGTCCCTTATCACTGCTGCAATGAACAAAAGCAATAGACTCAGTAGTGCTCTCTGCTCTGTGGTGACAGGATTCTTTAAATTCAAAGAATCGAATGAGCCTATAAGTAGGACGGTCATTCGATTCTTTTAAAGGGAGCCTGTCAGCACATTTGACAGATAGCGCTATATGTGCCACTCTGAAGTTAAAAACGGTACCTTTGTGGTATATAAGAGCGTTTTCTTTCAGCAAAAAATGAACTTTGAAGAATATGTAAATGCGGGCTCTCACATGCCTAGGGCGGGGTCTCCAGCGTCCGAGCCCCAGGCGGCACCTTCTCCACGGCTCAGATCCCCGCAACGCCTCCTCCTCTGCCCGCCCATCTGTGCGTTTTAAAGTTCAATCAGAGCCCGCGCCGGGGCATGCGCAGTGCGATGCCTACTCCTGGCACGGTATCGCAGTAACTCCTGCACACGCGCTGGCTAACGCCGAGGGGACATTAACTGGCGCATGCTCAGGAGCTACTGCGATGCCGTGCCAAGAGTAGGCATCGCACTGCGCATGCCCTGGCGCGGGCTCTGATTGAACTTTAAAACGCACAGATGGGCGGGCAGAGGAGGAGACGGGGCAGGGATCTGAGCCGGGGAGGAGGTGCCGCCTGGGGCTCAGGCGCTGGAGACGCCGCCCTAGGCACTTGAGAGCCCACATTTACATATTCTACCGCCCAGAGGCTGGAGCCTCCCCAGCCTCTGTGTCGGCCCGGCCCTGGTGGTTCCTAAACACCTCCACTTCAGAATAATACCGCTCACAGTTGATGGTGGAATATCTAGGAGGGAAGACTTTTTATGAACTGACTTGTCGCAGCGGTGGCATCCAATTACAGCACCATGCTCAAATTCATAGAGCCTATTGGAAAGTTACATCCCTTCACAAATGTTTTTAAAGGCAAACTGCTTGGCTAGGTGCTGGATTTTATACACCTGTGGCAATGGGACAGAACTGAAAAACCTGAATTCAGTGATTAAGAGGTGTGTCCTTATACTTTTATCTATATAGTGCCTAGATAGATAGATAGATAGATAGATAGATCATAACTATGGTTGAACATTTTTATTTAGTAATAGTAATATGATGACATTTCCAGACACAATCCTTTCAGATCTCCTGGGTACGATTTTTCATCAGTTACATGCTATGTTTCAGATTAGATTACATGGATTTCATTTCATGCATCGAAAGCTTGTGTGAAAGCCTACTAAAATATTTACTCGCCATGCAGTGCCTGGATGGAGTATTGTGCTACGAGGAAAGCCAAAAGACTGGACACACAGGTCAAGCTGCAGAATGCGGAGGCTCATCATACAAAAACATTTTTGCAGTCCATAATTCGCCGTTGGAATAAGTGGGTGAAATTTCGCAATAAACAGCATATCAGTAAGTTTTCATACAAACATCAGTAAGTATTATATATACATGTGGTGCACATAGTGATACTGTGGTCTGTACAAATTATTGATATGATATGGATAATTTTATTCCGTTTCTTGGATTGCTTTGTCTGATTTCTCACCTTATTGTGTTAGAGCAGCGATGCTCAACCTGCGGCCGTCCAGCTGTTGTAAAACTACAACTCCCACCATGCCCTTCTGTAGGCTGATAGCTGTAGGCTGTCCAGAAATGATGGGAGTTGTAGTTTTGCAACAGCTGGAGGGCCGCAGGTTGAGCATGCTGGGTATTATTTATTCGTTGGTACTTTTGCAGATCATCTATTAGAATGCCCTCAATATTTTGCATTCCACATATGTCAAACTTACCAAGCTGTAGTTACATGGTTCCAACTTTTAACATTTATTAAAGGGGTTGTCTGGTCTAATTTAAAGGGCATCTGTCAGCAGATTATCGTCAGTGATTGTAAGCCAAATGAGGTCCTTAGTAAATTCTACCAATTTTCACCAGACAGGTATTATTTTAAACAGGAGGATCGGCCCTACCAGACAGTATACCTGGTTTTATAGGGTTGATGCGTATGACAGGTCCTCTTGAAATAATTGTTTCTGATGAAACCCTCTAATTATAGTGTTTAATCATATATTGTGCGCAAAATTATATGTGCAGCAGCAGCTACCACTATTGTGGGAGGGAATTTTTCTGACCACTGTACTCTAAGGTCTATAGGCTGAGGCTGCAGATAGAGAAGAATGGTGGTGTGAGCGAGGAGCCTGAGAGGTGGATGAGAAGACGTATGCTTACGTATCTCTAAGTAATATTATTGTATTGCAGCTACCAAAGCTAATCAGACAGAAGGAACACATTGTAAAGATTGTTTGCCTTGCTGTCACAAAGGGCAATGATGCAGGCTGGCATGCTGATTGTGTAACCTCAGGGCTAACCAACAGGTGGCAGCGTTCAGCTATATTCCTACAGTAGACACCATCACAGTCATAAGCCTAATGTGTTCTTATGTAGAAGGCAAGATATAAAACCTCAGGTTTGAGTGGCAGCACACACATTAGAGAAACATAGAACAATCACAAACAGCGTGTCCGCAATACACTGGTACCGGCCATGTGCACCCCACATCACGGATGCGGACCCATTCACTTGAATGGGTCCACAATCCTGAAGGTCCGCTGCAGATAGAAGGCACGGAACCCCACGGAAGCACTACGGAGTGCTTCCATGGGGTTTCTCTCCGTGCCTCCGCACCGCAAAAAAATAGAACATGTTCTGTTTTTTTTGCGGTGCGGACAGATCACAGACCCATTCAAGTTGAATGGGTCTGGATCCGTCTGCAGTCCCCAATGCACGGAACGGCCGACCAACGGCCGTGTGCATGAGCCCTAACTAGAAGACCAACTTACACCCAGAAGATTTTTACCTGAACCTATCTGATCATTCTGCCATTTGATATCAGTAACTTTGAACCCAAATTCAGACTAGTAACCTTGGTAATTGTCTTCCTGCTATCACATAGTAGACAGGAAACTTATATTTTTGGCCTGCCTGTCCAATTAATACCAAAGACCCTGCCAATGGAACGCACGACATCCTGTTCATCAGCTAAGGGTACCTTCACACTGGCGTTTTTGTTTTCTATGCTGAAAAAAAACTGATCAGGAATCAGGATTATCCCAATGCATGCTGAATGGAGAGAAATCCGTTCAGTATGCATCAGGATGTCTTCAGTTCGGTATGTGAACGTTTTTTGGACGGAGAAAATACCGCAGCATGCTGCGTCCTGAGATGCGGAGCAAAACGGATCTGTCATGACCACCAATGTAAGTCAATGGGGACGGATCCGTTTTCTCTGGCACATTCTGCCACTATAGAAAACGGATCCGTCCTCTATTGACTTTCAATGGAGTACAAAACGGATCAGTTTTGACAATGTTAAAAATCAGTTAAAGTTAATACAAGCGGATCCGCTCAAACGGATGCATGCGTTGTATTAACTGAAGCGTTTTTTTTCCGGCATAGTGCCCTGAAGACGGGACTCTATGCCGGAAAACAAAAACGCCAATGTGAAGGTACCCTAAGCCGAGCAGGGGTAGCATCAGATATTATATATACATACATGATATTAGATTTCTGCAGACAGAATAGAGTTCTTCAGAGAGGTCTAGTTGGGCTAGACGGTTTAGAAATCGCTGCTATACAGAGTTTTTCTACTACTAAAAATAAGAGCCATACTAGATATTGTAGAGATAATAATGCAGATTGTCTAATTAGTCTCACTATGTTGACCTTACAGGAGGGAATACAATTTGTAGGAACTATCCCTTCAAAAGGAGACTCTAGGTAGCTGTGGGTAGGGTCGGATTCAGATAGACTTTCTGCGTGAGCTAGGGACTGCGTGTGGATACCATACAGCCCATAGAAGTCAATGGTGCACACCGAGGGGATGAACTATTTCAGTCTGTGTCTCACAGAACACGGACTTGGAGACCGTTGGAGACAGATATCTATGGCAGTTTCCAAGTCTGAGTCCTATACAGACCTATGGACTGCACTGCGTAATAAAATAATGTGTGAGTGGTGGCCGCAACATGGAGGACTTTTTTATACGACCATCTGAATCCCGCCTAAGAGACATCCAAGATTCTCTTTATTATGTTTATTCTACCTGACTATCCTGTCCATATTCTTAGGAATGAAAGTTAGGCCTCTTTCACACATGCGTTGTGTGGATCCGACGTGCACTTCCGTCGCCGGAAATGCCTGCCGGATCCGTCACAACGCAAGACAACTGAAAGCATTTGAAGACTGATCAGTCTTCAAATGCTCTCAGTGTTACTATGGCAGCCAGGACGCTACTAAAGTCCTGGTTGCCATAGTAAGTAGTGGGGAGGCAGGGAAGCAGATACTTACAGTCCGTGCGGCTCCCGGGGCGCTCCACAATGACGTCAGAGCGCCCCATGCGCATGGATCACGTGATCCATGCTCATGGGGCGCTCTGACGCCATTGTGGAGCGCCCTGGGACTCGGGAGCCGCACAGACTGTAAGTATACTTCTCCCCTCCCTCCCCACTACACTTTACCATGGCACCCGGGACTTTAGCGTCCTGGCTGCCATGGTAGCCATTCACAAAAGCTAAATGTCGGAGGATCCGGCGATGCACCGAAACGGCGTTTAGCTTATGCCGGATCCGGATTAATGCACCTCAATGGGCATTAATTCCGGATCCGGCGTTACGGCATGTCTTCAGGATTTTTGGCCGGAGGAAAATCCGCAGCATGCTACGGTATTGTCAACGTCCAAAAAACGTTCACATACTGAACGGAAGACATTTTGATGCATCCTGAGCGGATTTCTCTCCATTCAGAATGCATTGGAATAATCCTGATCAGTATCTTTCCGTCCTAGAGCCTCGAGGACGGATCTCTAGGATGGAAAGGAAAAACGCAGATGTGATAGGGGCCTTACTTGTTTCCTGGTTCTTTGCTGATGATTATTGCATTTCTCCAGTGTAAACTGCACTTTTTTTTTTGCTGATGTTGGTGGTCTGCGTTTCAGAATATATCAATGACTGCCGAGATGAAACTTAGGGTCCATTCACACAACCATATTTTCTGCATCTGATCTGATTTTTTGTGGATCTGATGCAGATTCATTAATTTCAATTGACCCGCAACTGTTCCGCAGCTCCATTTTGCAGACAAGAATAGGCATTTCTAACATAGGGCGAAATGTGCGGGACGGCAAAATGTGGGATGCACATGGCCGATATCCGTGATTTGTGGACCACAAAATGGATACAGTCATGTGAATGGACTGTAGTCCAGAGGTATTCACATTTTACTTTTTATGCTGCAGAGATTTGTAGTTTCTCTGGTTTTGCATATCCGTTATTATCATAAATGTGCATTACCAGCATATCAAACCAACAAGTTCTATGGGCAGCATGTCATTTGATCCCTTGATCGGATGACAGTCCAAAACAAATTTAGCAGAGAATTCAGAGTTAGGGCTTATGTACACGACATTTAGATGTTTTGTGGTCTGCAAATTGGGGATCCGCAAAACACTGATACCGGCCGTGTGCATTTCGTATTTTGTGGAACAGAACAGCATGCCCCTAATAGTACAGTCCTATCTTTATCCGTAATCTGGACCATTATAGAAGATGTTCTACTTTTTTAGGGGAATAGCCATGCTGGCATACGAAAGCGGACTGCACATGGAGTAATTTCCAGTCTTTTCGGCCACAATGAAATAAATGGTTCCGCATACGGACCTAAAAAAAAAAAATGGAACAGACGAAAAATACATTTGTGTGCATGAGTCCTTAACCACCTCAGCCCCCCTAGCTTAAACACCCTTAATGACCAGGCCACTTTTTACAAATCCGCACTACACTACTTTCACCGTTTATTGTTCCGTCATACAACTTACCACCCAAATGAATTTCACCTCCTTTTCTTCTTACTAATAGAGCTTTCATTTGGTGCTATTTCATTGCTGCTGACATTTTTACTTTTTTTGATATTAATCAAAAATGACCGAAATTTTTGCAAAAAAGGACATTTTTCACTTTCTGTTGTAAATTTTTTTTAAAACTACATTTCTATATAAATTTTTCTCTAAATTTATTGTTCTACATGTCTTTGATAAAAAAAAATCCAATAAGTGTATATTTATTAGTTTGGGTAAAAGTTATAGCGTTTACAAACAATGGTGCAAAAAAGTGAATTTCTGCATTTTGAAGCAGCTCTGACTTTCTGAGCACCTGTCATGTTTCTTCAGGTGCTAGAATGTCAGGAAAGTATAAATACCCCCCAAATGACACCATTTTAGAAAGAAGACACCCCAAAGTATTCGCGGAGGGGCATGGTGAGTTCATGTATGATTTTATTTTTTTTCACAAGTTAGCGGAAAATTACACTTTCTGAGGAAAAAAATAATAATAAAGTTTCCATTTCTGCTAACTTCTGGCAAAAAAAAAAATCTCCCACGGACTCACTATGCCCCTCAGTGAATACCTTGAGGTGTCTACTTTCCGAAATGGGGTCATTTGTGGGGTGTGTTTACTGTTCTGGCATTTTGGGTGGGACTAAATTGTGAGCAACCCTGTAAAGCCTAAAGGTACTCCTCGGACTTTACGCCCCTAAGCTGCAAAAAAGTGGCACACATGTGGTATCGCCGACTCAGAAGAAGTAGGGCAATGTGTTTTGGGGTGTATTTTTACATATACCCATGCTGGGTGAGAGAAATATCTCTGTAAATTGTCAACTTTGTATAAATTTTTTTTTAAAAGTTGTCATTTACAGAGATATTTCTCTCACCCAGCATGGGTATATGTAAAAATACACTTCAAAACACATTGCCCTACTTCTCCTGAGTACAGCGATACCACATCTGTGACACTTTTTTGCAGCCTGGGTGCGCAAAGGGGCCCAAGTTCCAATGAGTACCTTTAGGATTTCACAGGGCATTTTTATGCATTTGGATTCCAGACTAATTCTCATGCATTAGGGGCCCCTAAAATGCCAGGGCAGTATAAATACCCCACAAGTGACCCCATTTTAGAAAGAAGACACCCCAAGGTATTCCGTGAGGGGTATGGTGAGTTCATGTAAAATTGTATTTTTTGTCACAAGTTAGTGGAATATGAGACTTTGTAAGAAAAAAAAAAATGCCAATTTCCGCTAACTTGTGCCAAAAAAAAAATCTTATATGAACTTGCCATGACCCTCACGGAATACCTTGGGGTGTCTTCTTTCAAAAATGGAGTCCCTTGTGGGGTATTTATACTGCCCTGGCATTTTAGGGGTCTCCGCAATCATTACACGTATGGCCAGCATTAGGAGTTTCTGCGATTCTCCGTATATTGAGCATACGGGTAATGGGATTTTTTTTTTCCGTTCAGCCTCTGGGCTGAAAAAAAAAATGAACGGCACAGATTTCTTCATTCGCATCGATCAATGTGGATGAAAAAAATCTCTGCCAAAATCAGTGACTGCGGTGCGGTGGGCTGGGCGCTAACTACCTAACAAGTAGCTAACTAACTGGCGGTGATAAGGGACCCTTAGGCCCCATTCACATGTCCGCAATTCTGTTTGCGGAACGGAATTGCGGAGCCATTCATTTCTATGGGGACAGACTTTGTCCCGCTCGGATCCAGAATTGCGGATCCGCGCTTCCGGGTCTGCACTTCCATTCCGCAAAAATATAGAACATGTTCTATTCTTGTCTGCAATTGTGGACAAGAAAAGGCATTTTCTATATAGTTCTGGCAATGTGCGGATCTGCAAAATGCGGAAAGCACATTGCCGGTGTCCGTGTTTTGCTGATCCGCGGATCCGTGTATCCGCAAAACGCATATGGACCTCTGAATGGAGCCTTACAGGGGGGTGATCAATGATAGGGGGGTGATCAGGGAGTCTATATGGGGTGATCAGGGGTTAACAAGAGGTTAATAAGTGACAGGGGGGGGGTGTAGTGTGGTGCTTGGTGCTACTTTACAGAGCTACCTGGTCCTTTGGTGGTCGATCCCAGCAAATGGGACCACCAGAGGACCAGGTAGCAGGTATATCAGACGCTGTTAACAAAACAGCGTCTGATATACCTGTTTTGATTTCATTTATTTAACTTCTACAGCCTGCCAGTGAATGATCATCGCTGGCAGGCTGCAGTATAACTGCAGAACCGCGCACCACATCGTGAGATGACGCACGGATGCGTCCAGCCAGAACAACAGCTTATATCCTGGGAGGTTGCAGAATATGAGCTGAGCGCTGCGATTGGCCAGCGTTCCAGCGTGGGAGAAGGAGACGCCCAGGGCAAAAGAGGATGTCTCTGCCCAAGGCAAAATTATCAGCAGCAGGAGCGCCGGTACCGGGGGCTACAGCGGGCGAACGGAGCGGCACCCAGGGATACAAGTAAGTGCAGGGACATCCCTGGGTGCCGCTCTGCGTGTACATAGCTTTGACTAACAAACTTTGGACCGGTGAAAGGTCCTCTTTAAGGCCTCATTCACACAACCGTATATTTTTTGCGGATCAGATGCACACCAATTTATTTTGATGGGGCTGTAAAAATTCTGCACCCTTTGTCTATTCCGCCGGCCCGCAAAAAAGATAGAACATGTCCTATTCTTGTCCGTTTTGCAGACAAAGACAGGACATCTCTACAGAAGTGAGAAAAAAATTGCGGTGTGCACACGGCCTGTATCTGTGTTTTGGAATCCGTTGTTTGTGGACCACAAAACACTTGCAGTCATGTGCATGAGACCTAAGTAAACAATTTGTTATGCAAGGGTGCAGGAGGAAAGGAGCCTGATAACTTGAAAAAGAAGCATTGTAGTCTGATAAGATATATTACACAGTTTCTAATATTTCTATGTGCTATTCATTTATGCTTAGTTTGTTGAAACAGCAGCGACCACTTAAAGCAAGCAGACGTTCCTATGAAATTTTTTGTTTTCTAATTTAAAAAAATGCTTATTGCATTCTTTTTTTTTCTCAGAGGCTTCAGCCAGAATTCAAAGTGTTTTTGATGATGCCTTCATGAAAAAAATCTTAAAAGCATGGAACGCCGAAGCTCAGGATTCCAAAAAGAAAAGAGAGTACTTTGAGGTACGATATGTCTAAGCCTAAGAGTTGTAATGTTGACATAGTCTAAAATTAATTTAGACACACCAAGTAAGGGACTTAAAATTGTTATCTGGGATCTAAAAATACGCTGCATGTTTTCACTATGACTGGGAGATGTAAACAGGCATAGAACTTTCCATTAGCAAAGCTTCCTTTAGTAAGGGCATGATGGCCGCTCTCCTGCAGCACAATATTCATTAAATGACACTCTTCTAAAAAGGTTAGATTGTGATCATTACCCTTATCCTAGTGTTATAAAGAGGGACATAGTCAAGTTTTATTTATAAGGGTTGTACAAATTAAAAAAAAATATTAAACGATGGGGAAGGTATTAAAACAATAAAAAATAGTCATTGGTTCAAACACCGTCCCGCTCCAGTGCTGCCATTTCGGTCCTTCCCATCTCTGAAGCCATGATGTTATGTTCTTGGCTGCAGCCATGACATCTCTTTTACTACAGTTGGCAGCAACAGCCAGTCACTGGCCTCATCAGTATATAGTATATACTGCCAGTTTGGAAATGCTATCCAACAGTGATTAGCTTGTACCATGGTTACTCTGTAGGCCGAGGGACAGCTATAGCAGAATGTGGACTCTACCAAAGAGCCGTAAAGATTCCTATATCCCTGTAATTCTTAAAGGGAAAAATATAAAATGGCTCAGAATGGTCTAAATAAATTGAAAGGTATATGTCACTGATCTCCCACCATTCCTATTCCAAGGCTACCTAATCTTTCATTGTTAGCTACATCCTGCTTTACCGGTGGTTTCCTGACATAGGCACATGTGACCCACTGAGGCCAGTGATTGGCTGCAGTGATTACACATCTGTGTCAGGACATCCTCACTGTGGCACGAAGTAGTGAATAGCGGTATATAGCAGTATATAGCATAACCACCCCCCCCCCCAGTATATAGCATAAGATACCCAACCCCACACAGTATATATTATAACACCCCCAGCCTCATACAGTGTACAGCATAACACACTGAGCCCCTCACTGTATATCACACTCCCAGCACCACACAGTATATAACACCTCCAGCGCCACACATACTGTATATAGTATAACACCTCCAGCCCCACACAGTATATAGTATGACACCTCCAGCCCCACATAGTATATATAGTATAACACCTCCAGCTCCACGCAGTATATAGTATAACACCTCCAGCCCCACACAGTATATAGTATAACACCTCCAGCCCCACACAGTATATAGTATAACACCTCCAGCTCTACACAGTATATAGTATAACACCTCCAACTCCACACAGTATATAGTATAACACCTCCAGCTCCACACAGTATATAGTATAACACCTCCAGCCCCACACAGTATATAGTATGACACCTCCAGCCCCACATAGTATATATAGTATAACACCTCCAGCTCCACGCAGTATATAGTATAACACCTCCAGCCCCACACAGTATATAGTATAACACCTCCAGCGCCACACTGTATATAGTATAACATCTCCAGCTCCACAAAGTATATAGTAGACTACCTCCAGCTCCACACAGTATATAGTATAACACCTCCAGCTCCACACAGTATATAGTATAACACCTCCAGCTCCACACAGTATATAGTATAACACCTCCAGCCCCACATAGTATATAGTATGACACCTCCAGCCCCACATAGTATATAGTATAACACCTCCAGCTCCACACAGTATATAGTATGACACCTGCAGCCCCACATAGTATATATAGTATATCACCTCCAGCCCCACACAGTATATAGTATAACACTTCCAGCCCCACACAGTATATGGTATAATACCTCCAGCCCCACACAGTATATAGTATAACACCTCCAGCTCCACACAGTATATAGTATAACACCTCCAGCTCCACGCAGTATATAGTGTAACACCTCCAGCCCCACACAGTATATAGTATAACACCTCAAGCACCACACAATATATAGTATAACACCTCCAGCCCCACACAGTATATAGTATAACACCTCCAACTACACAGAGTATATAGTATGACACCTCCAGCCCCACATAGTATATATAGTATAACACCTCCAGCCCCACACAGTATATAGTATAACACCTCCAGCGCCACACTGTATATAGTATAACACCTCCAGCCCCACACAGTATATAGTATAACACCTCCAGCTCCACGCAGTATATAGTATAACACCTCCAGCCCCACACAGTATATAGTATAACACCTCCAGCCCCACACAGTATATAGTATAACACCTCCAACTACACACAGTATATAGTATGACACCTCCAGACCCACATAGTATATATAGTATAACACCTCCAGCGCCACACTGTATATAGTATAACACCTCCAGCCCGACACAGTATATAGTATAACACTTCCAGCCTCACACAGTATATAGTATAACACCTCCAGCCCCACACAGTATATAGTATAACACCTCCAGCTCCACACAGTATATAGTATAACACCTCCAGCCCCACACAGTATATAGTATAACACCTCCAGCCCCACACAGTATATAGTATAACACCTCCAGCCCCACACAGTATATAGTATAACACCTCCAGCTCCACGCAGTATATAGTAAAACATCTCCAGCCCCACATAGTATATAGTATAACACCTCCAGCCCCACACAGTATATAGTATAACACCTCCAGCCCCACACAGTATATAGTATAACACCTCCAGCCCCACACAGTATATAGTATAACACCTCCAGCCCCACACAGTATATAGTATAACACCTCCAGCCCCACACAGTATATAGTATAATACCTCCAGCCCCACACAGTATATAGTATAACACCTCCCCACACAGTATATAGTATAACACCTCCAGCGCCACACTGTATATAGTATAACATCTCCAGCTCCACACAGTATATAGTATAACACCTCCAGCTCCACACAGTATATAGTATAACACCTCTAACTCCACACAGTATATAGTATAACACCTCCAGCTCCACACAGTATATAGTATAACACCTCCAGCTCCACACAGTATATAGTATAACACCTCCAGCCCCACATAGTATATAGTATGACACCTCCAGCCCCACATAGTATATAGTATAACACCTCCAGCTCCACACAGTATATAGTATGACACCTCCAGCCCCACATAGTATATATAGTATAACACCTCCAGCCCCACACAGTATATAGTATAACACCTCCAGTGCCACACTGTATATAGTATAACACCTCCAGCCCCACACAGTATATAGTATAACACCTCCAGCCCCACACAGTATATAGTATAACACCTCCAGCTCCACACAGTATATAGTATAACACCTCCAGCCCCACACAGTATATAGTATAACACCTCCAGCCCCACACAGTATATAGTATAACACCTCCAGCCCCACACAGTATATAGTATAACACCTCCAGCTCCACACAGTATATAGTATAACACCTCAGCCCCACACAGTATATAGTATAACACCTCCAGCCCCACACAGTATATAGTATAACACCTCCAGCCCCACACAGTATATAGTATAACACCTCCAGCCCCACACAGTATATAGTATAACACCTCCAGCCCCACACAGTATATAGTATAACACCTCCAGCCCCACACAGTATATAGTATAACACCTCCAGCCCCACACAGTATATAGTATAACACCTCCAGCCCCACACAGTATATAGTATAACACCTCCAGCCCCACACAGTATATAGTATAACACCTCCAGCCCCACACAGTATATAGTATAACACCTCAGCCCACACAGTATATAGTATAACACCTCCAGCGCCACACTGTATATAGTATAACACCTCCAGCTCCACACAGTATATAGTATAACACCTCCAGCTCCACACAGTATATAGTATAACACCTCTAGCTCCACACAGTATATAGTATAACACCTCCAGCTCCACACAGTATATAGTATAACACCTCCAGCTCCACACAGTATATAGTATAACACCTCCAGCCCACATAGTATATAGTATGACACCTCCAGCCCCACATAGTATATAGTATAACACCTCCAGCTCCACACAGTATATAGTATGACACCTCCAGCCCCACATAGTATATATAGTATAACACCTCCAGCCCCACACAGTATATAGTATAACACCTCCAGTGCCACACTGTATATAGTATAACACCTCCAGCCCCACACAGTATATAGTATAACACCTCCAGCCCCACACAGTATATAGTATAACACCTCCAGCTCCACACAGTATATAGTATAACACCTCCAGCCCCACACAGTATATAGTATAACACCTCCAGCCCCACACAGTATATAGTATAATACCTCCAGCCCCACACAGTATATAGTATAACACCTCCAGCCCCACACAGTATATAGTATAACACCTCCAGCTCCACGCAGTAAATAGTAAAATATCTCCAGCCCCACATAGTATATAGTATAACACCTCCAGCCCCACACAGTATATAGTATAACACCTCCAGCCCCACACAGTATATAGTATAATACCTCCAGCCCCACACAGTATATAGTATAACACCTCCCCACACAGTATATAGTATAACACCTCCAGCGCCACACTGTATATAGTATAACATCTCCAGCTCCACACAGTATATAGTATAACACCTCCAGCTCCACACAGTATATAGTATAACACCTCCAACTCCACACAGTATATAGTATAACACCTCCAGCTCCACACAGTATATAGGATAACACCTCCAGCTCCACACAGTATATAGTATAACACCTCCAGCCCCACATAGTATATAGTATGACACCTCCAGCCCCACATAGTATATAGTATAACACCTCCAGCTCCACACAGTATATAGTATGACACCTCCAGCCCCACATAGTATATATAGTATAACACCTCCAGCCCCACACAGTATATAGTATAACACCTCCAGTGCCACACTGTATATAGTATAACACCTCCAGCCCCACACAGTATATAGTATAACACCTCCAGCTCCACGCAGTATATAGTATAACACCTCCAGCCCCACACAGTATATAGTATAACACCTCCAGCCCCACACAGTATATAGTATAACACCTCCAACTACACACAGTATATAGTATGACACCTCCAGACCCACATAGTATATATAGTATAACACCTCCAGCCCCACACAGTATATAGTATAACACCTCCAGTGCCACACTGTATATAGTATAATACCTCCAGCCCCACACAGTATATAGTATAACACTTCCAGCCCCACACAGTATATAGTATAACACCTCCAGCCCCACACAGTATATAGTATAACACCTCCAGCTCCACACAGTATATAGTATAACACCTCCAGCCCCACACAGTATATAGTATAACACCTCCAGCCCCACACAGTATATAGTATAACACCTCCAGCTCCACACAGTATATAGTAAAACATCTCCAGCCCCACATAGTATATAGTATAACACCTCCAGCCCCACACAGTATATAGTATAACACCTCCAGCCCCACACAGTATATAGTATAACACTTCCAGCCCCACACAGTATATAGTATAACACCTCCAGCCCCACACAGTATATAGTATAACACCTCCAGCCCCACACAGTATATAGTATAACACCTCCAGCCCCACACAGTATATAGTATAACACCTCCAGCCCCACACAGTATATAGTATAACACCTCCAGCCCCACACAGTATATAGTATAACACCTCCAGCTCCACACAGTATATAGTATAACATCTCCAGCCCCACATAGTATATAGTATAACACCTCCAGCCCCACACAGTATATAGTATAACACCTCCAGCCCCACACAGTATATAGTATAACACCTCCAGCCCCACACAGTATATAGTATAACACCTCCAGCCCCACACAGTATATAGTATAATACCTCCAGCCCCACACAGTATATAGTATAACACCTCCAGCCCCACACAGTATATAGTATAACACCTCCAGCCCCACACAGTATATAGTATAACACCTCCAGCTCCACACAGTATATAGTATAACACCTCCAGCCCCACACAGTATATAGTATAACACCTCCAGCTCCACACAGTATATAGTATAACACCTCCAGCCCCACACAGTATATAGTATAACACCTCCAGCCCACACAGTATATAGTATACACCTCAGCCCACATAGTATATAGTATAACACCTCCAGCCCCACACAGTATATAGTATAACACCTCCCCACACAGTATATAGTATAACACCTCCAGCGCCACACTGTATATAGTATAACATCTCCAGCTCCACACAGTATATAGTATAACACCTCCAGCTCCACACAGTATATAGTATAACACCTCCAACTCCACACAGTATATAGTATAACACCTCCAGCTCCACACAGTATATAGTATAACACCTCCAGCTCCACACAGTATATAGTATAATACCTCCAGCCCCACACAGTATATAAAGTATAACACCTCCAGCCCCACACAGTATATAGTATAACACCTCCAGCCCCACACAGTATATAGTATAACACCTCCAGCCCCACACAGTATATAGTATAACACCTCCAGCCCCACACAGTATGTAGTATAACACCTCCAGCCCCACACAGTATATAGTATAACACCTCCAGCCCCACACAGTATATAGTATAACACCTCTAGCGCCACACTGTATATAGTATAACACCTCCAGCCCCACACAGTATATAGTATAACACCTCCAGCTCCACACAGTATATAGTATGACACCTCCAGCCCCACATAATATATATAGTATAACACCTCCAGCCCCACACAGTATATAGTATAACACCTCCAGCCCCACACAGTATATAGTATAACACCTCCAGCCCCACACAGTATATAGTATAACACCTCCAGCCCCACATAGTATATAGTATAACACCTCCAGCCCCACACAGTATATAGTATAACACCTCCAGCCCCACACAGTATATAGTATAATACCTCCAGCCCCACACAGTATATAAAGTATAACACCTCCAGCCCCACACAGTATATAGTATAACACCTCCAGCCCCACACAGTATATAGTATAACACCTCCAGCCCCACACAGTATGTAGTATAACACCTCCAGCCCCACACAGTATATAGTATAACACCTCCAGCCCCACACAGTATATAGTATAACACCTCTAGCGCCACACTGTATATAGTATAACACCTCCAGCCCCACACAGTATATAGTATAACACCTCCAGCTCCACACAGTATATAGTATAACACTCCCAGCCTCCCATAGCAGATAATGTAACAGCCAGGGCCCTCATAGTATATAACACCTTATAGTATGCAGTACATAGTATAACACCCCACAGTATGCAGTATATAGTATATAACACCCCACAGTATGCAGTATATAGTAAAACACCTCACAGCATGCAGTATATAGTTTAACACTCCTTAGTATACAGTATAACACTGAATAGTATGCAGTATATAGTATAATACCCTACAGTATGCAGTGTATAGAACAGTAGGTATGCAGCATAGATCTCCCTTACCCTCCATGCACAGTCAGCACATGCACATGCATGGGTACTTTCTTATAGTAGCAGGAGAAGGAGGACATACATGTTGCACATCAAAAGGGAGCTTTGAGCCCCCCACAGAGTGGTCTGACATCTGCACACAGTCCAGAACTTCAGCAGTATCCAAACGGCCATATTATGATCCGTCATTGTCACGGACTCCCAATAAGGTGAATTACACCATTTTTAGCGTAATGCACCAAAATGTATCTAATGTTCATGGGCAGCTTGACGTAGGAAGGTTGGTGTAAGGAGGAGATTACGGCAGATTTGTCCATTCAAATATGGATGACACATTTTTGAGGGAGATATGGGAGGGAATTTATTGAGTGGCATTTCTGACACTGATTTCTTGCTAGCGTATGTTGCACCAAAATAATTAAAAATATTTAAAATAATTAAATAATTCAAAGCACTACAGAGCAGTTTATATTCTGTCTTATATAGATAGGTCCTATAACGGCTCTTCAGGTAGGACATTTTCCTGGGTCATAACCAGATGACTAGAACTACAGTGAACACTGACACTTCTCCACAGCTCCAATACCAGAAACAAACCACAGACAGGCATGGCACTGTTTCTGGAAGAAGGAAGCAATAATTCCCAAATCTTGGGCGACACATTTAGTAAACTGGTCATACACAAGATAGCAGTTGTGCGTCCCATAGCTCTGTCTCCCAACTCCCACATAAACATGCATGCTCACATTAGTTGAGCATGCATGTTTACCACTAAGCATTAAGTGGGAGACGTCTCTGATAAAGCTTATTTGTCAGAGGAGCAAAGATCAGTAATATTGAAATCCAACCTGTCCAATCCCTGTTTCTCCTGGCAGCAGAAGTCAAGGAGCGGTCAGGCTCCACCACACGCCAACATTTGTCTGATATGTGTGATCAGTTTTATACATTACTGTGTAGGAAAGCAGGATGACTCAGACTGCTGGATAGAAAATGGCTTCCCACAGCTCGAGTATCATGTTTCCAGATTTGATTTTCTTTTTTTTCCTGGAAAATGCTCCTCAATATGTCATAATCTCGTTCCCTCCGTGTTACCGAGTACCAAACCCTTGTTCATAAGAACGTAGTCCTGGTCTACTTTCCATAACCGGAGCAGATCTGATACAAGTGATCAGATACAGCAGTGTGCTATAAGAACTGCTTGTGATGGATGTAGGCGTTATAAAACAGCCGTAAAATGCTCTTCCCTACCCGCGATGTGACAGGCCCTGCAGCACATTAAAACCCTTGCAGAATTGAAGCTGCCAAGTCTCGAGTGCTTACTATTCTAGCAGCCATTCCTGACGGACGTTTTACGGGCTGAGCTATCAAGTCTGTAATGTAGACATAATAAAACTTTCAGAGGAAGAAAGAAGATTTTTTTCACAAACATTCATGCTCTGTGGGTTCTTTTTGGGACAACATGGCACACATGGAAGTTTTAGGCTACTTTGACATCTGCAGACAGGATTCGGGTATTCTGTCCTGACAGAGGAGCGGAATACCGGAATTGCTTGTCCTATACTACTGGGGCCCACCGGATACCCATTTACTATAATGGGACCTGTCAATTTCGCAGTGGTGTCTTTCCAGCAGAAAGCCGCTCATTCATGTCGGAAAAGAGACGGATCCCATTATAGTGAATGGGTATCCGGTGGTGTACGGCAATTCCAGTATTCTCTGCCGGAACAGGCTACTGGAATCTCGTATGCAGATATAAACATCTCTTTTTAATACTAGCAATGGTGTTCAGCCCTCATTCAGCAATGATTCGGACGTCTCTACATCTGAGGAAATGGACAGCATGATAGCTAGTAGTTAGCACTGTCGCCTAGCAGTGGGGTCCTGGGGTCCTGGTTAAGGGGCAACATCTGCAGGGAGTTTGTATATTGTTCCCATGTTTTTGTGGTTTCCACCCTGCTTCACTTTTCTCTCACACTCCAAAAACGTACACAGAGGTTGATGTGCAATTTAGATGGTGGCCCCAATGGGGACAGGGACTGTCTCTGTACATCACTACAGAATAGGTTGGCACTATGTAAATAACAGCCTTACTTCCATGACTTCTCTTCTACAAGTCTTCAGTTTTTCCATCAAACAACTTATGACTGCTAATATCTGATTGAACTAATCCCATTTCTTAATGCATTTTGTCATGATTTTACATATATATACATATATATATATTTTTTTTTTACAAGCGTTTGGAAAGAGGGGACATGGATGATTTGGGAAATGTCAGCTCTTCTGCCATGAGGGAAGGTGAAGATGATATTTCTCTACTGCCGCAGAGAGCAGTTGTTAAGGTACAGTACTTTATTATTCTGTTCAGTGTCTGAAATCTCCAGACACCCATTACAATGAGGGTGTCATTCAGAATGTTTTCACTTTCTAACTTATTGCACAGGTCGTCTGCGCACCTTCTACCTGTCCTTAGTCAAGTCTGGGCCGTCTGCTAAGCAACTGCTAAACCACTTCACTACCAGGCGTTTTTACAATTGAACATGGAATATGAGGGGTTTAATTTCCTGGGTGTCTGCTGTTATAACGCCCGTTTAGGTCCTCATTGGGTGCCCTGTTTAAAGATCCTACTTCCACCATAGGTGGTAGGGAAGTGGTTAAATTGTTCCCCTTGAATATGTAGCTGATGGTGTGCAAATCCATTAAAAGGGTTGTCTCATGAAAATCCTTATCCGTATGGCCCCCTTTTATGAGCCAGCTCTGTGTGGCCACCATGCTGCATTTGAACCCCACCAGATCAGATCATTACCCCCTCCTATGGATAGGGGACATGTTCTTTTCCGTATGGCCCCCTTTTATGAGCCAGCTATGTGTGGCCACCATGCTGCATTTGGACCCCACCAGATCAGATCATTACCCCCTCCTATGGATAGGGGACATGTTCTTATCCGTATGGCCCCCTTTTATGAGCCAGCTCTGTGTGGCCACCATGCTGCATTTGGACCCCACCAGATCAGATCATTACCCCCCTCCTATGGATAGGGGACATGTTCATATCTTGACACAACCCCTTTAAATGTTGTATCTGTCATCAGCATTCTTCTCTCCACATCTTTCCGAATCACTTACTCATAGAACACCACTTATTGGTAATATCGTTGACAGTCATGACAGATTCATATAGCCAGATGGGAAAATCACACTGGTTCTGGTGCCATCAAAATATTTGGCTCCCACCATTTACTATAAATGTACTGTGTTCCTGGCCAAGACATCTGCTGGCTTGGAGGATTGTAGGAAATGACAATATTCATAATTCGTCTTTTACAGTTTGGAAATATTCTGGATTTTCAAAATTCTTCCGTGAATCTAATAATTAAGTTAGATTTTTTATGACTAAGGGCTCATTCAGGCGCGGACCCTCTCATTTCAATGGGGCCACAAAAGATGCGACCACACATCCATTGTTCCATTCACAAGCCCTGCAAGAAAGACATAGCAAGTCCTATTCTTGTCCGCAATCATGGACAAGAATAGTCATTTCCATCATAGTGCTGGCCATATACAGTCCGCAAAATGTGGAACGCATGCGGCCAGTATCCGTGTTTTTTGCGCAGTTTGTGGACCGCGAAACACTACAGCCATCTGAATGAGCCCTAAGGAATGTAACATTTGTTCTATACTGTTTGACCCACACCCTGGTTTGCCGCAAAATTTGTGACTTTTCCCACTTTGTAAAAAGTGGGCAAGGTGAGCGCAGGAGGGGGTCACATTTACAAAATGGGCACCAGAACACCTGCGCACATTTCACCTGAAATCAACTTCATCTCCTGACTGGAATAGATTTAGGTTCTGGAGCACAGGCGGCCCAAGATACAATGTAGTTGTTAAGAGGTGTGCACCTCTTAATCATTGTGGCGCATGCAGCAATACGCCCCAGCTACCTCAGGAACATTTTCAAACTTGATTTTTCACATAAAAACACTAATTAGGTACATCATGAAAACCAGAACGTTGGCAGCATGACCAGGGTAAACATGTAAATAGCTCGATAGTCCCGTTCTGGTGACCGGATCCCTTTAAGGCCTCCTGCAGACGACCGTGTGGCTTTCTCAGTGTTTTGCAGGCCGTTTTTATGGGATCCGTTTTTCTGTTTTTTTTCAGTTGTGTTTCCGTTTGGTTCCGTTTTTCCATATGGTATATACAGTATACAGTAATTACATAGAAAAAATTGGTCTGGGCTTAAAATTTTCAATAGATGGTTCTGCAAAAAACGGAACGGATACGAAAGACATGCGGATGCATTTCCGTATGTGTTCAATTTTTTTTGCGGACCCATTGACTTGAATGGAGCTATGGATCGTGATTTGCGGGCAATAATAGGACATGTTCTATCTATGCACGGAACGGAAATACGGAAACGGAATGCACACGGAAATACTTCAGTTTTTTTGGCAGAACTATTGAAATGAATGGTTCCATATACGGAACGCCAAAAAAACGGTCCGTACACTCGCAAAAAAAAAGTTTGTGTGAAAGAGGCCTAACATGTTTTTTTTTTTTTTTTTGCTGGGCTCTGCAGGATGGAGAGGCGCAGTATACTACACTTTTACATCCTTTTTTTTCCCAACGTATATTTTAAACATGGGACAAAAACCTCATGTGAACAGGGCCTTTTTTCATGTTAGCATTGATTGCAGCGACCTATTAATAAAGCTATTAAATTGCATTTCCAGTCCATGTATTAAATGCCCTCTCTTCACCTGTACCAAGAAACATTACAGGCACATTCAGAGCTTTCTAGTTTATTACATGTTTTGCCTTGTTGTGTCTTATGTCTAAGTTATGTTCCCATCATCTTGTATCTTGAGTAGACCGTTAGTTGCTTCTTTTCAGCTCTGCAGTGATACATGCCATGTGTGACGTTATCTAATCCTCCCTATCCCCTGAGAATGTTATCACATAGTGCAGGGATCACCAACCTCCAGCTGTTCTGAAACTACAACCCCCAGAATCCTTCTTTCACTTCTTACAAAACAAGCTGAGTAAGTGTGCATATTGGGAGTTGTAGTTAAACAGCAGCTGGAGTGCCGAAGGTTGCTGATGCCTGACCTAGTACATAGACCAAACCTCTCAAAACCAAAAGGTGCGGAGAAGTTTTCCCCTGGAAAGTGTCCTTCTCACCGAGGAGATGATGAATGCTTCTCCTTAGATGTACAGTATGTTTAGACTGCACAGTGATCCGCCTGAAGTGCTGAGGTTTTGGTTCCATAACATTATATAATTCAGCTGGAATGTATGATCTGGTTTCTTGGTTATTTGTTCTGCTCTGCTAGTATATCATTACAGAGATTATATGCAAACCTTCATTCAGGGGCTTTAGCTAGGAGCTGCTTTCATATGTTACATAGTTGCACTAAAAATGTGTTTTATTTAGATGTAATATAATAACGTATAGGACTATGGGTATGCTTTCCTTAAAGGCACTGTGTCACAAAACATATTTTACATTTTTTAAACCAGCACCTGGATCTGAAAACTGTAATAAAAAATGTTGTATAGCCAGTGAGTTATTCAGTAAAATGTATCTGTGTAGCGCCACCTGCTGTTTGTTCTTTTCCTTATTTTTTGTCCGTCTCGTTGAACTGGTCAAACGTGCTCAGCTTAAATCTTCAACTGGCACCAGCCAATATGTTCTGTTAGAGGCTGTGTCAGTCACAGGGAGAGAGAAGCAGCAGAAAGGACATGCCTCCTGAGCTGCCAGGCGGAAGATAATCTAGGAGAGCAACTGGAGCAGTGAATGTACAGATCTGTAGACCCATGCACAGTACAGGGCTGGTTCTAACTTTGTTAGAAAGGTATTGTCATATTTATACTATATCATGTCTGATTTTCATTTTTTACATCAATCACGGCATATCATAAGCATTTTTCTTTTGTCTTACATTGAAAATGTGAAGCTGTGCCTTGATTGGTGGCTATTGGAAACAAAGGCAGTTTTTCTGTTAGACAGTCTTCTTGAATCCCATTTCTCCCATCCTGCATGCAAGAGTAAGATGGTGGTTGGAGTCCTGTGCTGGACTGCGAAATTCTAAATGGCTGTGGCAGGCATTATGGCACATGCATACTAGCTAGTGTGAGATTCTGCAAGAGCGGAATGTTTCAGCATGGTCTGCCATGTCCTTTTTCACACAGCATTGGTGCAAACATTCAGAAATTTGCTTAACCCCATAGTGACGACCCATACATGTTTTTACGGTGGTCACTAAGGGGCCTTAGGCTGGGCCGACACTTTTTTCTGACGGCCCAGTCTAAGCACTGCACGGGTCCCCCGTGCAGCGGGGAGCAGGCACCTGGCTCTCACATGGCCCCTTTCACACGAGCAAGTTTTCCGCGCGGGTGCAATATGTGAGGTGAACGCATTGCACCCGCACTGAATCCGGACCCATTCATTTCTATGGGGCTGTGCACATGAGTGGTGATTTTCACGCATCACTTCTGCATTGCAATCGCAGCATGCTCTATATTTTGCGTTTTCCATCACGCACCATGTGATTGGACCATGTGATGTGATGTCATCACAGGTCCCTTAGACGGCAGCTAATGCTTGAAGAGAGAAGAGATCGCCAACTACGCGATCAAGTGGCTAAGGTGAGTTAAGTTTTTTATTTTTAACCCCTTAATCCACATTTTACAAAGCATTCTTTATTGAGAATGCTATTATTTCCCCTTATAACCATGAAAATCGCGCATTTTCCCGCAACGCACCCGCCTCTGATCCGGGCGTCACCTGTGAAAGAGGCCTAACAGCCCGGACCGGCAGGAGTGCCGATCCGGGCTGTTTAACACTTTACATGCCGCGGGCAATGGCTCCCACCGCATGTAAAGTGCTGACAGAGTGAGCGGACTCCCTCTGTCTCCCATCGGCACCCCACAAATGCGATCGCAGGGTGCCTATGTGTGTGAAGGCTGCCTGGGGTCTGATGTAGGCCCCAGACCAGCCTTCAGTAATTTTCAGCAGGCTACGCCTCTCTGGCACAGCCTGCTGGTCAATGTTAGAATAGCATTGCCAATAAAATGCAAGGCAAATGCTGATGCGGAGAGCACAGTGTGTGCTCTCCGCATCCATCACATCCCCATTCAAAATGAATGGGTCCGCACCTGTTCCGCAAATTTGCGGAACGGGTGCGGACAAACATTGCGGACGTGTGAATAAGGCCTAAGAAGAATCTATCTTTAGTATTCAGAAGACACCTGTGTGTAGCCTGCAGCAGCTCCTAGTCGTCGCTTGTCACTACCTCAGTCCTTGACTATGGACATGTGGCCTAACTATCACTGTCCATTACCCTGCTTATCTGACATCTTTAGTGTTCAATAACAACAGAAGGTACTCCGTATGCATTCCGTTTGCGTATTTCCGTCCTGTTCAAAGATAAAACATGTCTTGTTATTGCCCGCAAATCACGTTCCGTGGCTCCATTCAAATCAATGGTCCCGCAAAAAAAACTGAATGTATCCGTATGTCTTCCGTATCCATTCCATTTTTGCGGAACCATCTATTGAAAATTTTATGCCCAGCCTAATTTTTTTATGTACTTACTGTTTAAACATTATTTTATGCTTCCGTTTCCATTTGCGATCTGCAAAAAACGGATCACAAACAGAATCCAAGCGGAAAAACGGAACGGAAACAGAAACACTACTGAAACAAAAACCGGAAAAACGGATCTGTTTAAAACAGACCGCAAAACCATACGGTCGTGTGCAGGAGGCCTACCGTCTGTTTTTTTTTTTTTTTGCAGACCCATTGAAATTTTTATTTCCGGACACGGAAAGAAAATACTTTCGTGTGCATGAGCCCTAATGCTCAGTTGCAGCTTTGATAGACTCTTTAAACCGAAACATCAGTTACACTTTATGCTTAACTTTATTGAGCATTTTTTTCGTTTTTACTTCTTCAATAAATCAAGTTAAAAAAATAAATAAATAAAGAGCCTGTTGTGGAGTAAATAAAGTGCCTAAGGGAGCTTTCACACTGGCGTTTTTTTTCTTCCGGCGTAAAGATCCGTCGTTGGGGCTCTACACTGGAAAGAAACTGATCAGGATTATCCCAATGCATTCTGAATGGAGAGAAATCCGTTCAGGATGCATCAGGATGTCTTCCGTTCAGTATGTAAACATTTTTTGGATGGAGAAAATACCACACATTCTGCTACAATAGAAAACGGATCCGTCCTTTATTGACTTTCAATGGAATTCAAAACGGATCCGTTTTGACAATGTTAAAAAATAGTTAAAGTTAATACAAGCGGATCCGTTCAAACGGATGCATGCGGTTGTATTATCTGTAATTGAAGCGTTTCTTTCCGGCATAGAGCCCCGACGACGAAACTCTATTCTGGAAAAGAAAACCGCCAGTGTGAAAGAGCCCTAATTTGGCCCAGACGACTGATTACACTAATCATTTTTTCAGTCGATTTCTGAAAAAATAACCTCAGTATGTGATAACCAGAGCAAGTATGCTCTCTCATTGAGAAGTATGGGTCCATTCACACAAACGTATGGCCTTGTGAACTCCGTTTTGTGGTGCGGACCCACTGACTTGAATGGATCCGCGATCTGCAAGACTGCAAAAGGAAGGACAGGTCTTATCTTTTGCAGTGCGGAGGCACAGATTCTAACTGTAAGTTCACACCTGAGCGTTTTACAGCGCGTTCAAACGCGCTGTAAAACGCTCAACACATGAAAACCAATGCTTTCCTATGGCCCTGGTTCTCACTTGAGCGTTTTACAGCGCGTTTGAACACGCTGTAAAACGCCCGACGCATAAACAAGTACTTGAGCTTTTTTTGGGGCGTTTGTCGCGCGTTTTGTGATTGACACCACAGTAGTCAATCACAAGAACGCGCCTACGAACGCGCGTTTCCTATTTGCAAAAAACGCGCTGAAATACGCTCAGGTCTGAACCCAGGGTAAGGCCCACGGAAGCACTTTCAAGTCTGTGGGTCTGCATCCATGATACGGAGTTCACACGGCTGGTGCCCGTGTATTGCGGGCCGGCTGTTTTTGGTCCGCAACATGGGCACGGAGGCCCTAAGGGTGATGACATGAACAAATATTCATGTTACCATTTCATTTGCAGCCATTCAGGAATAGAAGGATCACATATCCTCCTCCTCTCCCTGCACGCTACAAGCATGGCCCTCTGGCCTCCTCTCCCACTCCACACAGACTGAAGCATGAACTGCAAGCTACTACTACAGCCTGCCCTAGCTGGGGCTAAATAGCAGCTAGAGTTGCAGTCTATCTCTTGTATCTCGTGTATTAAAGGCAAGAAAAGTGGTTGCCTTACTAAAGAGTTCAGTTTTCAAAGGGGATACAAGCAATGTAAGGCAAAAAAATGTGTGCCTATACAGTTGCAAACATGACTGGCATTAAAAATGTATTCCTTGTTTTTGTTTGACATTTCAGGTGCTGGAGTTGATCTTTTCATCTCCCGGTTTAATTTTAATGCTTGATCCTTGATATGTTTAGCTATACTATAGCACCATGCTAATCTTAATATACCAGGGTTCCTGTCCTCATGATTGCGTGAAGTAGACTGTGGAATTCACATAATAAGGCCTCATGCACACGACCGTATGGTTTTGCGGTCCGTTTTTTACGGATCCGTTGTGTTTCCGTTTCGGTTCCGTTTTTCCGTATGGCATATACAGTATACAGTAATTACATAGAAAAAATTAGGCTGGGCTTAAAATTTTCAATAGATGGTTCAGCAAAAACGGAACGGATACGGAAGACATACGGATGCATTTCCGTATGCGTTCCGTTTTTTTTTGCGGACCCATTGACTTGAATGGAGCCACGGATCGTGATTCGCGGGCAATAATAGGACATGTTCTATCTTTGCACGGAACAGGAAAACGGAAATACGGAAATGGAATGCACGCGGAAACACTTCCGTTTTTTTGCGGACCCATTGAAATGAATGGTTCCCTATACGGACCGTATACGGAACATAAAAAAACGGCCCGTACACCCGCAAAAAAAACGTTTGTGTGCATGAGGCCTTAGGATACCTGGAAGGTTTAAGGGAACACAAAGGACAATATATTGACAGCTGATTGTAATATATTATATATTTTAGTTGTTGAAATGCTATGTCCAAGGAGACTGCCAAACAGCCTCCAACATGTTCTGTCAGACAGGTTGAATTTAGCGTGCATGATCTTTGTGCTTCCACGGCTAATAAGTGTGGATAGAGGTGTCCCCTCATTGCCCCCTCTCCTTATGTATGTATTTCATGTTAATATAGTACTAGTATTAGCAATATATTACACAGTACTGTACACCCAGTGCAATCACCATCATCAGTCCCTGTAACCAGTGGGGCTCACAATCTAATTTCCACAGTGTCTGACAGAAACACGCACAAGCGCCAATTTCCTAGGGACTTGGAACCAATATCTTCCAGCTATTTAATGTCTATGGCATGTTTAACACCAACTTGCCACAATCCAATAATCAAACCAGTCTACTTCGGTGTGGGTGGATTATATGACACATGCATTTGGTTAGTGAGGTGTCATGATCTTAATATTTGAACCGGTTTTATCACAGAGGAATTGAGATACTATTAGCTAACAGGGTGTGGGCTAAGTAACAAGCAGACATTTTCTCAAAGCTAGGCTGTTAATCTAATATTGTACCCAGCAGTTTATCAATGCTTCTAATTTAAGAACAGAAAGGTATCACACGCAAGATATATAGAAAAGAAAGTAGTCAGCAAATTTGACAGTGACTGTGCGCTGCTGAAACAATACCTACTACAGTCCTTTACTGTCACTAGGATCTTGGCAGAGCTGGGATCCTATCGTAGAAGTTGAAGAAATTTCTTGCTGTACTACAGAATTTCAGCGGCAGGACTTGGCTCCATTTATATGAAATATGAAAACTCATGATTGCAGCTGCATAAGGCTGGATCCAGACTCTGTTTTAATGCTTTTTGAGCAGCAGATGGTCAAAAAAACATGAAAGAAATTAGTAATATTGTAATTCACATATTTGTATGGCAGCAGGAGTACACCGAGCAGCACGCTAGAAAACAAGCAATCTCAAACTCTTTTGGGAAGGAGAAAATTTTGATTAAAGTCGTATGTGCAACCCCTGAGGAACCAGTGCAGAGGATGGGAGTAGTAGTGGCCCTGATGGCCCTGATGACATGTTGTGTCACTGCGTACTCCCTCAGGTCGTTGCTCTCTGTGGATCGGTGCGGTAGAAATGTAGTTTTCAAGAATGAGGCCAGGAATAAACGTATAACTTGTGGCACATCCAGCAGTATTAAGTACAAAGTGCAGTTTCCCTGGCACCAGATGAGGAGCTATGGTGGCTGGTTGGATGGTAATAGGTTGGCACTAGCAAGCACTTGTGGATATAGGTGTCCACTGTAACACAGGCTTGATGTAGGTTTAGGTAGCGGTGGTGTCTGAGCTGTAGTCTCTCACCTTGCAGCAGTGCCTGTAAATCTGCATTTTGCTGATCTTGGAATGTTGGTCTCAAAGGGGCATTAGATATGGTTCCTAGGAGTAGGAGGTCTGCCAGGAACTCCTTTCTTCTCTCTAGCTATACTGGAACTCCCCCTCTTGGCAGGAAGCAGCAGCAGCCCACTTCTAGCAAGAGGAGAGGAACAGGGCGGTTAGCCCTATTCCTCCCATCCATTCCTCTGCTAGAATAAATGGCCAATACATATAAAACACACCAATTTCAGAAACCCCCAGGTCTGGGGTACTGGATACATTCTTAGGGTAGACTCTATCATTTATTACAGAAAGCTTGGCAACGATAGGCCTACCACATTGTTACTTGTAGTATAGCCCATTCTGTCTCCTCCTAGTCCAGACGTATCTACTTTGTATGTTCTTTTTGTTCTTGGGTGGACTTCCAATGTGAGCTCAGTTCTTAGGGCCCATTTACACAGGCTGACAGAGAAGGTGGTGGTTGGGAATCAGAAAATTCATTACTGATTGTTGCCTGAGCATTAGCGGCTTTACTAGTAGCAGTCATCGCAACTGCATGGAAATGAACAATTGTTACATCCCAGTAGTTTTCTTGTTTGTCAGCCCCACTTCCCTGTTTACAGCAATGTGCTGCAAAAAAACGAGTTTTTGGTGCCGAGTGAAAGATGTGATAAGCATTGCTTATTTGTCGGGTGGTTGGCAGCACATTTCTCAGGCCAGGACCGAGCATTGATGAGAATGATCCTGTCCAATGGTTGTGCCAATCCTTAGGCCATGTAAAAGAGCTGTTATTCAAGAACCCGCTGGGCAAAGCTCATCTATTGTGTTATGCCTAGTGGGGGACAATGCATGACTGATTTCTTCAAAGAACATAGAATTGCCCTAGCCTGTGTGTATGACATAGGGAAATTAGATTGTGAGCCACACTGGGGGCAGGGGCTTGTGTATAGTATAGTGCTGTGGAGTATGTTGGTGCTATAAAAAGAAAAAATAACGATCATGAAAATAAATGAAAATGTAACTAGGTGACACTTGAAATAATTTGAGAACATTAGTGTGCTTTAGCTGATTTCTTATGTTTGGCTTCAACTTGTGTTTGTATTTTGCATATTACTTCATGAACATGATTTGTAGCATAACTGATCCAGTCTAGAATACCCACATTTTAAAGGGGTTGTGCTAGGATTGACAATTATCCACTAATCACAGGATAAGGTCATAGGTGTCTGATCAATGGGGGTCTGACCTCTTGAACTCCCACCTCTCACAAAAATAAGCGTCCGGTCCCCCTTGTTTGAAGGGAGCAGCTTTACATTAAATAGCTTAGAGGGGTTTTACCGAGATTGTCACTTATTATTATCCACAGGATAGGTGATAGGTGTCTGATTCGTAAGGGTTTGACTTCTGGCTCACAAGAACAGGGGTTCCGTTTGAATGGAGACATGGTCAAGGATGTGCACTGCCGCTCCATTCAATCTGTATTGAACTGCCAAAGAAAGCAGAATCCAGCACTTGACTATCTTCGGCACGTACTTGACTCCTCCATTCAAAAAGGAAGTCAGGCCCTCCGTTCTCCTGATCCAGGAGTCAGACCCCCAGATTTAGAAGCACTTCTAGTTAGTCTGGGTTTTGCACATTGTACATTAAAAATGCAGAGGGACATTTACTAGTAGATTTACGGCTCTTTTTGGGGAGATATTTGTCGCATGAAATGTGGCGTGACTATTTTTCTGTTGTTTATGACAAGTGAACGTTTATACATCTGTTTTAGACTACATTTATTATTTGAGACACTTTCAAAAGTCACAACCTACGCCAGGCGCCCTCCTGGTCCACTTTTACCAAAAAGAGGTGTAAATCATATACATTCACGCCTAATATATTATTACTGCGCACCATTTCATAAATTCGGCGCAGACACATAAAGCAAAGACATACTTAAAAATGACACAGAAACAACTGCGAACGATAAATGTCCCCAGCAGTCTTTACTTCTTACTCATATTAGTGAAGAACTGAATTCAAACGGACTCTTCTGAGATCATGTTTCTAGAATACTCTTCATGTTTATATTGTGGTTACACACATTGTGCTAGCTTTGCTTTTTCCAATTTTTCTTTTTATATTTTCCATATGTTGTCATAAATGGCTTTGCTGTGTTTTCCTACAGATATTTGGCCTTATGGACCTGATAGATCTAGCAAGGAGTGCTCAAGTTTGCAGATCTTGGAAGATCATAACCCAAAATAGTTCACTCTGGAATAGTGTAAGTAAATTTCTTTTTGCAGCAGATTATGATAGGATACAAAGAAAAAAATCCCCAGCAGAGCTTTTCAGTTTGTTTTCCTAAGCTATGACAACCATTTTGGCACCTAACTTGAAAAATGTCTGCTCATCAGCAAAGTGAAATAAGTCACCATTACTTTCAAGTAAAATGTGGGAGTACACTTGCAGGAGATGGATAGATAGGAAAATAATTTATTAGCACAATATTAGGTTATTTTATTTACTTTGGTAAAAGTGTATGCATCAAATCGCATTTTTCTGCAGTACGTTTTGGATTCATGTTAGTCTAGGTTCACATCTACATTAACCCCTTGATGAAATCCACCGTACATGTACGGCAGACGCCGTCTCTTCCCTATCCGGAGTGGAGCGAGTGCCATAGCCACCGGGTGCCCACTGTTTCAAAACGCATACAATGTTTAACCCCTGAAATGCCATGGTCAAATGTGACTACGGCATCTAAGCGCTGAAAATCCAGGAGCACTGTGTTCATGGCGTTCGAACAGCTCCTCCCAGTGCCGATTATGTGAGCAGTTAATTTCCTGTGTCAGACTCTGTCCCTCTGAAGGATCCGAGGCCTGCCACAGCTATGTTACTGTGTGAAATTCTCATAAACTTCAATGCTAATGCATTGGACTCTATGACAGAAGCAATCTGATTATCTATTTCCTTACCCTGGGTTCAGACCTGAGCATTCTAAAAACGCGCGTTTTCCATAGCAATGTTTTCGGATGTCCCATAGCAGTAACCCTGGGTTCAGACCTGAGCGTTCCTAAAACGCACGTTTTACGCATGTTTTTGTTGCGCGTTTTTGCAAATAGGAAACTGTGGTGTCAATCACAAAACGCGCGACAAACACCCCAAAAAAAGCTTAAGTACTTATTTATGCGTCGGGCGTTTTACAACGCGTTCAAACGCGCTGTAAAACGCTCAAGTGAGAACCAGGGCCATAGGAAAGCATTGGTTTTCATGTGTTGAGCGTTTTACAGCGCGTTTGAACGCGCTGTAAAACGCTCAGGTGTGAACCCAGGGTTAGGGGAACTCTTAAAAAGTGTTAAAAAAAGAAAGAAAAAAAAACTTTTAAAAAGTAAAAAACATATTCAAATCAATAAAAAAAATTCAAAAAAATAAAACAATAAAAAATAAACATCTTGGGCAAAGACATTTCCCAGAATGCCTATGCTATTAACATCTAAAAATATTTATCACTCCTCATATCAATGAAAAGCATACATGGCCTGGCAAAAAATGAGCCCTCACACAGCTCCGTAGGCTTAAAAAAGTAAAAAAAAAAATAGGGGTCAGAATATGGTGATGACAAGAAAGTATTAAAAGACAAGAAAAGCTATACTATATCTGTAATCGTACTGACTCACAGAATGAAGGGCATGGGTCAGTTTTACTGCATAGGAAATGCTGTAAAAACAAAACCTATAAATTATATATTTTTTTCAGCTTCCAACTACATTGTATGCAACAGTAAATGGTGCCATTAGAAAGTACAATTTGCCCTGCAAAAAACAAGTCCTCATACAGCTATGAACTGAAAAATAAAAAAATTATGACTCCAGGAAGGCCAGGAGTAAAAAAAACTGAAATGCAAAAACATAAAATCACCATTTCCTCAAAGGGTTAAGAGTGCAGTTTCGAGTTTCGATTGTAATAGACAACAGAAATGTGAATACTAAAACAGTGCCCCAATGGACTTTATGGGTTCTATCAGGTCTGTCAAATAGCTATTATTTCTGCACATTCTGTATTCTTTCTACAAAGAATGTTCCTAACGGAACCTATATGTGCACTTAATCATCCTGTTCTTCAAAGTACAGAAATGGTAAATATGTACAGTTTTTATAATAACATTTGTACCTTCTGGATATGTTCTGCACATTATAAAAACTGTTTTTGTCCTCATCCATTACAAATTTACATGTATTTGAGGTAGAGGAACTACCTCCCATATAAGTGAATGAAGGGATGGAAGGGATGGCTTGGCAAGGGTTGCCAATCGTCCAGAAATTTCTGGACCGTCCATAGAAAAAGGTGACTTTTTTCCTATGTCCGTAAAAAAAAAAAAAAATAGATGTCTTTGTGATTTTTTTGAGACTAGTGGTACTTGACTAGATTAATTTTGGTGGTAATTATCATCATTTTACAGCTCACAATAAATGCTAGTAATGAGCTCTTGTTCATATATTGATTATAGACGTGTATAACTTATAAGTTTTATCATTCACTATGGTTTTCCAATTTGTCCGTAAAAAATATCTGGTTGGCAACCCTGGTGGCCGTGCATCTTTTCCTTTCACTTTTGGGCCTCATTCTCGAGATAGGAACGATTCCCAGTTGTGGAACCCACAGCGATTTCCAGTTGTGGAACATTTATGGTATAGCCTAGTGATATGCCATGAACGTCCCAGATGGGAATACCCCTTTAATGTCTCTGTCTTGGGTGCATGAACACAAGCAGATATTAGCCTATGTTTCTATACTTCCTAAACGGTTCAACCACATGTATAGAGAAAAATATAGAAAATATAATGAGAGAGGATCTGTCAGTTGCCTAGTAAAAATATATGTATTACCCTTGAAATAAAATCTCTGGATCACTTTACTTTTCTTACAACTCTGCATTGTTTCGTTCTTCTGTGTTCTTCCTGAAAACGCATGACAAATGAGTGATATATTTTCCCTATGCAATAGGGCGTTTCTCAACACACTATCTGCGCTGAGTAGAGACACTCCCTATTGACAAGGGCAGTGGTAACACCTAGTTTTCAATTAAAGGGGTTTTCTTGGAGTAGAATATTATGACCTACCCTCAGGATAGGTTATCATTATCTGATCAGTGGGGGTCCAACTCCAGGAACTGCCACAGATCTGCTGTTGGAAGAGGAAGCTGCACTCTGGTATGGCCTCCTCACGGCATACCAAGCACACCACTGTACATTGTATAGCAGCTTTGTTTGGTATTGCAGTCCAGGCCCATTCACTTGAATGGCACTAAGCTGCACATTGGCCATGTAAGGAATGAATGTGATGCTACTGGCCAGAGCGCCAGAACTGCCTCTTCAAATAGCCGTTCACCAGGGGTGCTGATAATGATCAGATATTGATCACTTATCCTGAGGATGGGTCATCAATAGTCTACTAATGGAAACCCCCTTTAACACCTTCCCAACATCCGCCATACATGTTTCACACAGCAGACACCCGGGGCTTATGCCTGAGAACGGCGATTAATCCATCAGATGCCATGTTCAATGGTGACCATAGCATCTGAGGTGGCATTCTGCCGAACTGCTGTGCACCTCTGGCCAGAACATCTACCCTTCGCTGAGATGAAAGACGGTCCTTACTGGTCGTGTGACATTTTCCAGCTACATTGGTTCCCTATGCCAATGACGTCAAGTCTACATCTGAGGCATAGCAAGGTGTTTAAGGCTGTGCCCTTTTGACACAACATCAATGACCTTGCCTCTGAGGGCAGTGTTCTGTTCATTCTCTTGGACTCTGCCCTGTAGGCGTGATGTCAGCAATAATGCTGCCTCTTAGGGCAGGGGTTTCCCAGCAGGGCTTCAAGCAAGCTTGGATCTGTGATGTTCAAGCTGGGAGGGGAAAGAGAGGCAGGGACCTGATGACACTCCCTGTGAGTTTAGGTGTTAAGGTCTTAGTAACATAGTATATAAGAGAGAAAAAAGACATTTGTCCATCCAGTTCGGCCTGTTTCCTACAAGTTGATCCAGGGGAAGGCAAAAAACCCCTGTGAGGCAGAAGCCAATTTTCCCCACTTAAAGGGTTTCTGTCACCAACTTTTGACATTATAAGCTGTCTGACATTAGCTATGTGCTAATGTCAGACCAGCTTGATAATGTCTTTTTTATAAAAATCCGCTGTATATATAGTCTGAAAAACTTACTTTTATATTATGTAAATTAGCCTCTAGGAGCAGGGGGGGCGTTGCCCTGCTCCTAGCGGCTCCGTCCGGCAACCTGCTGGCACGCCCCTTCACACTTTGATTGACAGTGCAGGGCAGCGATCCTCCTGCACTGTCTCGTTCTGAAATCGCGCGCCCGCGCCGCCGCTCTGTATTCGGCGCAGGCGCGGTGAGCAGAGGACAGCAGGCACCAGCGTCCTCTGCTCACCGCGCCTGCGCCGAATACAAGCGGCGGCGCGCGCGATTTCAGAAGCGAGACAGTGCAGGAGGATCGCTGCCCTGCACTGTCAATCAAAGTGTGAAGGGGCGTGCCAGCAGGTTGCCAGACGGAGCCGCTAGGAGCAGGGCAACGCCCCCCCTGCTCCTAGAGGCTAATTTACATAATATAAAAGTAAGTTTTTCAGACTATATATACAGCGGATTTTTATAAAAAAGACATTATCAAGCTGGTCTGACATTAGCACATAGCTAATGTCAGACAGCTTATAATGTCAAAAGTTGGTGACAGAAACCCTTTAAGGGGAAAAAAATTCCTTCCCGACTCCAATCAGGCAATCAGAATATCTCCCTGGATCAACAACCCCTCTCTAGTAGCTGTAGCCTGTAATATTATTACACTCCAGAAATACATCCAGTCCCCTCTTGAATTCCTTTATTGTACTCACCATCACCACCTCCTCAGTCTTCATTTAAGAGGTTCTACACCTTTTTATTACTACTGATGATCTATCCTTTGGATTGATCATCAGCATCTGATCGTCAGGGGTCCGAAACGCAGTACCCTACCGATTAGCTGTTTGAGAAGGCAGTAGCACTTGCAGTAGGGCCACTGCCTTCTCGCTGTTTCCTGCAGGTCAGTAACGTTACACCTATTTCACTGGCCTGGGTGCAGCTGCCTTCTCAAACAGCGTATAGGCAGGTTCCCAGGTGGTGAACCCCCGCCGATCACATACTGATGACCTACCCAAATGATACATCATTAGTAATAAAATGGTACAGAACCCCTTTAAGCAGAACTTATTGTAATTTCAGGTAAATGTACTGTACTGATGTACTGTAATGTACTGATTCTAATAACTGCAAGGTAAAAAAAAATATGCCATGTGCGCAATGTGAACATACCCTAAAGTATACCATAACAAAATACCATAACTTATTGAATTGATTTTGTCTTATATTACATTTAATGTAATATCCAGGATTACAGGAACTAGTAAAGTCCAGTCTTTACTTTTACATATTGTTAAACATTGGTTTTATTTATTTGTAGATCGATTTCTCTTCAGTACAAAATCGCATTCAAGACAAATTTGTGATCAACATCTTACGAAAGTGTCGTCCTTATGTCATACGGTTAAATTTCCGCACGTGTTCTACACTACACTGGTCTACCTTTAAATGCATAGGTATGAATATTTTTTCATTTACCATTTTTGAAATTTTTGGTTATAGTTTTAGGAACCCAAAAATAAATTAAAATGTACAATGGGGGTGGAACTAATGAAACATACAATGGGAGTGGAACTACTGTGTATTATTGCAGTTGGTACTCAAGTGTGTAAAAACTTGAAGAAGCACTCTTCTATTACTCCAATACAGCTATCTTCTAGCCTTCCGTCTTTAAAATCATGGTTTCCATTTGGTCCATTGGGTCACAAGATCAAATGGTGACCCCTTGGATTTACTGATATCTCTGTGTTTTAAGGCCTCATGCACATGACCGTAGTTTCAGTCCGCGTCTGATCTTCATTTTTTGCGGATCAGATGTGGACCCATTTTTTTCATTGGGGCTGAAAAAGAAAAGCACACCGTGCACTGTCTTCAGCCGTATGTCCGTTCCCCAGCCCCGCAAAAAAAATAGAACATGCCCCATTCTTGTCCGTTTTGCAGTTCTAACAGAGGGCAGGATATACCGATCCAAAAAATGCGAAATGCACACGAATGGTAGCAAAATCGGTAACAGCCATGTGCATGAGCCCTAAAAGAGGTTCACCATCTTCTTGTGTGAGACACCTTCCGGTGCGTTAATCACTCAATGCCACTGTCCCCACTGAATGGCCCCACAGGCCCTACCCATGTCCTGATGTCACTTTGCAGCATGGGAACAGAAGAGCGAGTGCCTCCTCCTGCTGCAGGAGTGGATGAAGATGCTCCAAAGATGGCCAACAAATAGAAAAATAAATGTAACCTGGGTTAGGTACCTAATGCTGGAAACAGGGAATAGATGTTATTATTTAATAACAATACAATATTGGAATTATTTGAAAAGAAATACAGGAGTTCTTCTTTACTGTACTTCTGCAAATACAGAGCTGTCACTAAAATAGGTGAGATTTTCAATTACGGTAATTATTTTATACACTTTGCTCTATTGACTCACAGTGAGATTTCAGTTTTCAGGTACTAGTTTCATATTGATTTAGCAAAAGCAAAAATGCAATGGCACTCTGCAACCAGCACTCTGCCCTGCCTCCATGCTGGATGTTGAATGAGGCATTAGTGTACATTTTGGCCAAAGCGTAATAAGCCACTCACCACGTCAAGGTCGCCTCTATGAGTGGTCCCTAACATTAGTTCCTACCTGTTATGGGCCATGACAGCCACACAAAATCCAGGGAGCGCAGGTGCAGCATGTATGCCAGGTACACTCTGCTTGTAACCCCGTCTGGTGCCATAACAGCTTCAATCAGATCCAGGGATGCAAGTACCAACATGCATTCTGAGCCCACTATATACTTCTCCTGGAGCCATATTGATTTAGGCTACTTTCACACTAGCGGCAGGACAGATCCGACAGGCTGTTCATCCGATGGAACAGCCTGTCGAATCCGTTTCTGCCGCTAGTGAACGTGTGCCACGGACTACCGCTCTGGCCCCATTGACTATAATGGCGGTGGGGCAGAGTTCCGGCGGAGGCACGGCAGCGCACGGCGAGAGCCTGCCGGAATAAAACTACGACATGTTCGGCATTTATTCCGGCAGCCTCTCCCCATGCGCTGCCGTGCCTCCGCCGAAACTCCACCCTGCCCCCATTATAGTCAACGGGGCTGGGGCGGAAGTCCGGGGGCACGCGTTCACTAGCAGCAGGACGGATCTGACAGGCTGTTCCATCGGGTGAACATCCTGTCGGATCCGTTCTGCTGCTAGTGTGAAACTAGCCTTAAAGGGTTTTTCCGAGGTATTTTAACTGATGACCTATCCTCTCGATAGGTCATCAGTATCTGAACAGTGGTGGTCCGACACCAAGGTCCCAACCGATCAGCTGCTTGAGAAGGTGTTGGCATTTGCAGTAGCGCCCAGCTTTTCCTAGCCCATGTGATACTACGTTCATCAGTCACGTGGCCTAGGCTCATCTCTGCCCCATAGAAGTGAATGGGGCAGAGCGCGATACGAAGCACAGCCACTATACAATGTATGGTGCTGTGCTAGGAGTGCTGGAGCCTTCTCAAACAGCTGATCGGTGTTGGACCCCCACGATCAGATACTGATGACCTATCCAGAGAATAGGTCATCAGTTAAAATACCTTATAAAACCCCTGTAAATGTTGTTTTAATCTACTGTGTTATAAATTGAAAAATATATTTTTTTTTAAAGATTAGTAGGAAAAGGACCTGTGATGATGTCACATGGTCACATGGCCCAATCACCTGCTCCATCACCATAGTGATGGAGCAGGTGATTGGGCCATGTGATGCTGTGACATCATCACAGGTCCTTTTCTTACTAACAAGCTAACGGAGAGGAGGCCGGGCTTCGCGATCAAATGGAACAGGTAAGTTAATATTAGTTTATTATTTTTAACCCATTCTGCACCTGTTTAAACATTAGGAAGATGGCCAAGGGTATTATTTTACATTATAACTATGTTATAATGTGAAATAATACAGAACCGGTTACACATCCCGATGGTTGCATAGCAACCATGCGGGAACATCGCAAAGCACCCGCACTTGCTTGCGGATGCTGGCGATTTTCCCGCAGCCCCATTCATTTCTATGGGGCCTGCGTTCCGTTAAAAACGCAGAAGATAGAGCATGCTGCGATTTTCACGCATCGCAAAAGTGATGCGTGAAAATCAACTGTCATGTGCACAGCCCCATAGAAGTGAATGGGTCCGGATTCAGTGCGGATGCAATGCGTTCACATCACGCATTGCACCCGCGCAGAAAACTCACCCGTGTGAAAGGGGCCTAAGGGATCTTAGCCTTTTTTCAATATTTAATACTAATAACGCCTCTGTCATTGATTCGGGAAGACTCCTGTTCTCTATTGCCTCAATAAATACTTTCAGAAGACAGGAAAGAACGACCTCCCTATATTTACGATAAAATTCATATGGAAATCCATTAGATCCTGGAGAAGAGTTTCCCACACAAGCTTTCAAAGCGGCCTCTAACTCTTGCAAGGAGAGGTCGGAATCAAGGGATTCCCTTTGAATATCTGTAAGGACTGCAAGAGAGATAGAATACCCCCCCTCCAGCTCTTGATCCGCGTATATCTTAGGACAGATATCTCAACTGAGACCACCTCTCCTCATCCCCCTTCCCCCACACGCCACAATAAAAAAAGAAAAAAAAAAAAGATCAGATGTTATTCTGATCAAGCCAATCTACCACAAGGTCAGGAGTATCAAAAATGTTAGTCGACTATTAAAGATTATGCGCAGTTTAGCCAGATAGACAAATTAATATTTAATGTTCTTTTCACAAAGTCGTCTCTTAACCTTGGTATAGCTACGTCTCTTTTCTTGAATATCCTTAGAAAAATCAGGACAAAAGGACAGTCTATTTCCATTGTATAGAATAGGGGGCACTCCCTTGCCCTTCTCAAGATCATGTCCCTATCTCGCGAAACAAGAGTCTTCACAAGAAGTATCCGCGGGTACCTTCCAGGAGTTGGTTTACCTCTTGGAATCCGATGGGCCCTTTCCACAAAAAAATAATGGAGAAAAATGCTCCCTTCCTCTCCAAAATTAAATTCTGTATCATATCACCCGGATTGTCCCCTTCCATGCCTTCTGGTAGGCCCACAATTTTCACATTACATCGCCTAGACCTGTCTTCCAAATCCACCATCTTTTATTTCAAGGTGTTACCCTCATATCTCAACATGTTCCGTTTTAAACACTTTAACTTCCTTCTCCAGGACCTCCATAGTTTTTTCTATGGTAGTTATGCTGACCCGCATTTTAGAAACATCATCTCTTATCACAACCACATTGGTCCGAATTACCCCAATTTGCGTTGAGATGTCTTTTATTACCTCTCCATTTTTTTTTATGCACCCAAGATTTCATTCAATGGTGAGGATTCATATTTGGGCAAGACATTTACGTCATCTCTTTCCGCCCCCACCTCCTGAATGTAATGATCTGATACTTCTTTCATTCTAGATCCACCTTTATTTTCTACATCCAAATCATGCGACCCTTTATGTCCCGCTCTTGTAGTTACAACCTTTGGGGACTTCAAGAATTGCTCAATTTTGACCGATTCTGTGGTAGAAAGGGAAAAAAAAAGGGGAAAAAATTGTTCATCCAAATAGTTTATCCAAAGTATGGCCAGTACCAGTCCGATAGTATATTCAGAGGAGCAATGAATAAAGCAGACCTTCGGTATGACAAAGTAAACACAGGAGGGTCGGAGGGTATAAAGAATTAGACAGCACGGAGGATGGATCAAACAAACAAACCAGGGAGGACACAAAGCAGCGTCTTTTCAAACCTCGATCCTGGGACCAGCAGGAAGCAGAGAACGAAGAGGCGGAGGAACAAGGAGCAGAGAGGCAAAAGAGAGCAGGCGGAGACCGGAGACAGGAACCCTCCACAGAACGCCAGATAGGAGCGGGCAGTAACAATGCGGAGATGGAGAGGGTGTTGAGGAGGTCCGGACGTGTACCAGGGCTCAGAAGCGGTGAGGCCCTCAGGTTATTCAGGGTATCACACAGGTTACACGACGTGGCAGGTGGAGCGGGAGGAGGGAGGCGCAACGTAGCATGACTATATCATAACGTCATCCGAAATGAAAAAATATTTAATAGAAAAAGATTTAGTTTATTAAAAGTCATAAACATAATGGTATTGTTGATAATACATGGCGTAAAACATTCAATACATAAGTCAGAATGTACTTTCCTGTTTAAATATATGACATCGGCTTGTGTTCTTGCATAGTTTACAGCATGGCAAAGCAGTATATTACAAAGCTAACAAACCTATATACAGACTGTATTACTATATACAATTACTGTAATAAAGTATTCATTCTTTACATAACTGTAGGGTTTTATTGTTCCTTCTGTCAAATACAGATGTAGTGTGATTGAATGTGTATAGGCACCCTCTGTAAAACAAAGATGCAGTCAAGTTGCAGATTGTAAAAAATACAAGAAACCAGATGGCATAGACACTACAGCTCAAAGTGGCCCATAGATTTTTCTCTGAGGATTCCGCCAGCGGGATTTACCAATCCAATTTTAATGGGAGTTGTCAGACATACTTGGCAATCTATTTTCAGGAGGGAAAACAGATTTCAGGGATTTTCTAAGCCAGTGCCTTGATTTATGCCAAAATGATTGGCATGGAAGATGTTTGACAGCAGCTTACCCCACTTCCTAAGCTTAAAGAGGTTCTCTCACGGAAAGTATTATACATTTTTAAAACTATTATCTGGATTTGAATACTTTTGTAATTGTATATGATTTGGGGCAGGGGCGTAGCTAAAGGCTCATGGCTCCTGGTGCAAGAGTTCAGCTTGGGCCCCCCTTCCCTCAGTGCTTTGTGTGTCTTGTTATGTGGCACAAGTCTCTTTGGGCCCCCTCAGGCTCCTGGGCCCGATAGAGACTGCTACCTCTGCACCCCCTAAAGCTACGCCCCTGATTTGGGGTGAGCTTTATCAAAACTGGTGCAAAACTGGCCCATAGCAACCAATCAGAATCCACCCAGTGGCGTACCTGCAATAAAGGCCGACCATGCAACTGCTACATGCCCGGGGGGCCCGGCACTGATCTCCTTCTGTTCACGGCATTGTCATGCAGCCACCACTGGGTGCAAAGACATTATTACAGCTTCCATTGCACTGTATAAACTCATATGCACTGAGCTCCCCCTAGTGGAGGCTGCAGGCAGACTACCTTGTAATGTATGAAGTGAAACTGGAGAATTTTTCATTTTATTTATGCCAGTTGTCTGGTTTAAATACATTGAAATATTTGCTGTACAGGATGAGCGACATATTGTTTGACGCGCCTGTTCCACTTTTTCTGACACAGAAGTTGAATAAAGTGGGTGAGGACACCCCACCTGAGCTCTGATAGGGAGAGCTCTGCAGCAGAAAGGACATACTTCTTAGAAAGGACATGCCCCCTGAGCTGCCAGCTTGAAATAAATCTAGTAGAGCAATTAGAGCAATGCATGGGATATTCTGGATCCATGTGAGGTACAGGGCTGGTTCTAGCTTTGTTAGAAAGAGATTGTTATGTACTGTAATGGGGCGGACTGGCCATAGAACGTACAGGGAAATTTCCCGGCCAGTAGAAGTTTTTGGAGATGTATTTTGTGCTGCTGGTGGCAGTATTTTGTGATGGACTGTGGTATTTGATCCCGACTACTAAACGGGGCCACTTTTTGTATTTTTTCCAGGTCCACTTTAAGTTCGCTGCTGGTCATGTACTACAGGATGTCTGATTTTCACTTTTACATTAATCATGGGATAACCCCTCTAAGTGAAAATGAATAGGGAAAAATAACTTGGCTATGGCTATATTATGTGTTTGACTAGCTATATACTGTTTTATATATATTAAGACAATTCACAGGTTTAGTTTGTGAATCTGTATGTAAACATGTGGATGTGACTTGCTAGCATTGTTTTTGTCAGTAAAAAAAATGTTTTTGTATGTGGTTTGGCAAGAAATGACTAGCAACCTGTCCATCTCAGATTACTCAGGTGTTAAGCTCAAGGCCGTGGCACTGAGAGCACCAAGTAGGCAAGTCCAGTTTTACCTTAGAGTAGCTCACAGATCAGCCCCTCTGTCTTCTAGTTATCATGGTGTTACCCATTTTACATAATAAAGCATGCTAATGACAGTACACGTACTTGCGTTCTGTTATGTGATTGGGTAGTCCCAAATGACTAATGCTCATTATCATCTGAAAGTTGTGTCTGCTCTGAGGCACATTTGACCGTGTAGCCCTAACCTAATGCATGTTGTTCAGCTGTAGATCCAATCTGACATGTTAAGCTGAAATAATCTTTATACAAAATACCTATTAAAGTTAACACAAAAAAACTAAATTCTTTTTTTCTTCAGTAAGGAAAACAATCTAAAAAAGTAGCCAGTTAAGTTAAGACTGTTAATAGGACAGCCTGTGATTTTGCTGACTCGATTTGCTTCCTGTCTTCCATTTTCTCCCAATCCTCTTCATCCATCCCCACATGAACCTGAAATCTCTCATTTGGACATTCCTCATAGTAACTCCTTACATACTTCCCGACATACCACCCTTTGTACTCCTCTGGTTCTTTACATTCGAAGCCATTGTAATTTACATTGTAATGATGTTTGAGCCAGTAGAATAAGTAATGAATGTGGTAGTCACACCGCCACGGGTTGTCTCTAAGCCATAGCTTTTTCAAAAAGTACAAATCTTCCAGGACACCATACTGGAAATTGCAGAGCTTGTTTTCTGACAAGTCTAATTCATGGAGGTTCATGAGACCTGAAAAGGCAGCTGTAAATGTAAAACAGGAATATGATTATTATTATTATTATTAATAAAGTAAAGGATAAACTATACATTATCCTGATTTATTGCCATATCTTAAGAAATTGGTCAAAACAGTTGCATACAATAAACCAATCCTAATGTTTCAAATTTTCATCACTTTCCATTTACATACAAGATGTCCTTCGTACAAGAGTGTTGTTTTAATTGTTTTTTAAGAATAATATGTATCCTTTTAAATACATATGGGTAAAAATTGTTTAAAGAATACAATACAGGGTGTTTCAAAAAGATGGCCCCAATCTGAAATCGCTATATCTCTGCAATCACAAACTGCCAATGAATGAAACTCTTACCACTTCAAAGAGTGGGACATGGAGTTTATTCACAAGACGGTGACCCTGCAACACAAGGCATTTTGTGATCTGCAGTTCAGCAAGACTGAATCCTCAATTGCAGTGCAGCGTGCTTTTCAGTGGCATTTTGGCATTGATCCACCAACATCGAAGAGTGTTCGCCGTTGGTACTAACAGTTTGAGGAAACAGGCTGTTTATGTAAGAAGAAGAGCACAGGGCAACCATGCTCTTGTGAGGAAAACGTGAGAAGAATTCAAGAGTTTTTCACTTAGGACACTTTCACACTAGCGTTAAAGTTTTCCGGTATTGAGTTCCGTCCTAGGGGCTCAATACCGGAAAAAAAACACTTCAGTTTTGTCCAAATGCATTCTGATTGAAAAGCATTCCGTTCAGTATGCATCAGGACGTCTTCAGTTCAGTCACTTTTATGGTATTTGGCAGGAGAAAATACCGCACCATGCTGCGGTATTTTCTCTGGCTAAAATTCCAGAACACTTGCTGGAATGCCGGATCCGGCATTATTTTCTATTGAAATGTATTAATGCCCGATCTGGTACCAAGTGTTCTGGAAAAACGGATCCGGTTTTCCAGTCTGCGCATGCTCAGACCTTTAAAAATGTGAAAAAGATAAAAACCGGATCCGTTTTTCCGGATGACACTGGAGAGACGGATCTGGTAATTCAATGCATTTGTCAAACGGATGCACATCTGGAAACAAATGGTATCCGTTTTCACACGGATTTCCGGATCCTCTAACGCTAGTGTGAAAGTACCCTTAGCCTGTGCAAGTCCACTCGTCATGCCAGCTAAGAATTGGCTCATACGAATACCTAGTGTGTTTAAGACGGGTTAATCATGAGGCCTTACTACTTGCAACAGGTACAGGCTCCTGGTGCAGATAACAAAGGAAAGTGTGTAGAATTTAGTGATGCTGTTACCACATTGGATTTTCAGTGATCAAGCAACATTTCATCTAAGTAGTAAAGTCATGTCACAATGTGTGCATATGAGAATTAGCGGATCTCCGCAAAACTGTACAAAATGAGCATGATTCCAAGAAAGTGAACATGTTTTGTTCTATTTCTCAAAGAAAGGTTTAGAGGTTTTCGAGGGAAACCCAGTTACAGGGCGAACATATCTTAACTCAAAGTGCTGTAGCACTGGCTTTTTCAATAACTTGATGAAGATACCGATGACTCAATTTTTCAGTAAACCAGAGCACTGCCACATTGGCACCTGCGGGCTTTACGTTTTCTACAAAGTTAGATGGGTAGCACTGCACCCCAAGACTTGGCGCTACTCTCTTGGTTCCCTAGATCCCCAGACATTACAGAGGACAAGACTTTGAAAGATAATTGGGATGAATTCAACTATCATTTGATCTTGTCCGTACAGCAGGTGGAGGGCACAGAGAACATTTTTAAAATGGTTAACAAAACTTGATAACTCATCAAAACAAAACTTTTGAGTAATTGTAATGTAAAATATACCACTGGGAAATTCCATCTTTTTAAAACACCCAATATTTTAAATAAACTTCTGGACAATCAACTTTATTGTGGGCTATGATAATATCCATTTTTTACCTGGGATATAAATATAGTTACACATATCTAAAATCCCATTATTATGGGAAAATATGAAAAACCTGTGTCTGGTGGTTTGAATAGAGTTAACTTGTGTGAGCTCTGCAGCCTCTTCAGTGTTTAGCTCAGCCCACCTACTTCACGGCGGTGGTGCAGGGTATTGAAGCTTTATTTAATTCTCTTGAATAGGATGAAGCTGTGATATCCTGCACTGCCGGTAGTACAGGAATGGAGTGCAGGTAGGCCGAGGTAAACGAGTGTGGCGGCCCCTTCAAATAGTTCATCACTGGGGGTACCTAGACTTGGACCACCATAGATGCAATATTGATGGCTTATCCTGAGGACTGATACCCTTAGAATCAATTGAATCCTAGGCTTATCAAATGTAAAAATCCATTTATCTTAAATCAAAAGTGAAACTGGGCTGAGTGTCCTAAGTTAATTCTTTAAAGCCAGCTCTGTCACTTTATAAAAAATTAGTATGCTTAGAATTATTTCCTATGCCTAACCACAGGTATATGGACAGTGTTTTTCTGTTGCAAGGGTGGGGAAAAGTTAGGCTAGGTCATCAAGATCTTATTGGTGGGGGTCAGACTCCTGGCATTCCCAACAGTTGGCAATTACAAGGGTCTGCGGCCTCTTCCTAGGCCTGTGATGTCACATTCAGTGAGCTGCAATACCAAGCACAACCACTGTACAATTTACGGTCCTATGCTTCATATGCTATGAAAGAGAATGCAGAGCTCATCCCCTTCAAACTTATCGGGGGGTGCTGAGAATCAGACACCACAGATTAGATATGATGACCTGAAGATAGATTCAAAGAAAACCCCCTTTCAAAAAACTATTCTGGTAGAAAGGAACACTTTTTTTCATGATCAAAACCACGGTGTGAAGATAAAAAACCATCACATTTATTTATTTTTTGCTAAATATCACTCACCGCATGCATGGTTTATTTAATACATTAATTTAAGCTAATTTCCATGAAGGATGCCAAGAGTTCTAGAGTTGACTGTAAACAGCAAGCTTCTAGTACTACCAAGCTAAAAGCTAACTAGAAATAAAGGGAAAATAAAATAAGAAACCCAGCCTATTTTGGTAGAGAAACAGTATTATTTAATGTGGATTGAAATATGTGTCAGCCAAAATGGAAAACTTGACGGCTCTCCTGAGTCATATGTAGTAACTTTGCAGATCTACCCTCCCCCATTACACACACTGTAAACTCAGGAGTGGTCTCTACTTTTGGCAAATAAATGTGTCTGTCCCTCTTTGCTTCATTAGCCTGGGGCTACACAGTGATCTTGGCCATGACATGCGTTGCTTGACCATTGATAGCTTCAGTATGTGTCTGCAGTGCTACACAGCAATCGTCAGTCATGTGACGGGCGTCCTAGGCCAAGATTGCCCCAGGCTTCATATCCCTTTTTGGAACTGACAAATATTGACCATAAAGGCGTGTGTTTGATTCTTAGCTGCATAGTAGACCCAAAATGGTATATTGCTTCATGGAGTAATGCTGTTTGGACCTTAAGTTCCAGCATTCCGCTCAGGGCTGGGACAAGGTCCACCACCAACAGAGGCTGAGCTGCCCAAGTGCGCCCCCCCCCCTCCAACTTGTGGATGACACTGCTATGGGGGATCTGTGATGGAGGACACTGTTATTGGGGAATCTGTGGATGACACATATGTGTCATCCACAGATACCCCCTCCCCATAACAGGGTCCGTGTAGGAATGACCCCCAATACAAGGGGTGAGGCTGTGGGGTTGTATCTGCTTTTTGATGACAGCGCCAGCGAGCCCGTGCAGTGACTGTATTCTACTACACCCCCCCACACGCTGTATATAATCTTAACTATATAACTGTAGCGATTTACTACAGTTATATAGTTAATAAGATTATATCCAGTGAGCGAGGGGGGTGGGGATGGGGGGTGTAGTAGAATACAGTCACTGCACGTGCCCTGCTGTCATTATGAAATAGCATATGTGACCCCTACCTCTTTTATTGGTGGTCATTCAGTAAATTAACCCTGTTTTGGGGGGATTGGAGGGGGTGTCAGTAATGTAAGCCACACTGCCCCCACACAGTAATGTCCGCCACACTGCCCCCCACACAGTAATGTCCACCACATTGCCCCCCACACAGTAATGTCCCCCACACCCCCCTCAACTACACAGCAGTGCCCCCACATAGTAATTTGTCATGCTCTCCCCCTCTTGTTCCCCCCCCCCTTGTCATAATCCCCTCTTCTTGTCATGCTCTTTCTGCCTCCTGTCATTCTCCCCCATCTTTTCATGCTCTTTATACCCCCCCATGTTGTCATGCTCTTTCTGCCCCCCTCATGTTCTCATGCTCTTTCTTCCCCCCTCCCATGTTGTTATGCTTTCTGCCCCCCCATGTTGTCATGCTCTTTCTGCCCCCCTCCATGTTGTCATGCTCTTTCTTCTGCCCCCCCCATGTTGTCATGCTCTTTCTTCTCCCTCCCCCCCCATGTTGTCATGCTTTCTGCCCCCCATGTTGTCATGCTCCTTCTTCCCCCTCTCCTCTCCTCCTACCTCTGCTGTAGCGTGGCCGAGCTCTGCATGGTCTGCACCTCCGCGGGTACAGGAGGAGGAGCTTTTGTCTCCTGTACCGAGCCGACTGACTTGAACTGCAAACTGTGTGCGCACTTCCTGTCAGTCCGGCCGGGTACAGGAGACTGATGCTCTCTGTAACTGCGGACCAGACAGAGCTCGGTCACGCTACAATCAGGGAATGACAGGAGGGAGCGCTGAGCGGTTCCCCCCTGTCAGTCCCTCTCCCTCTGGCCGGCCCCTGCCTGCGCCCTGAGGCCAGAGCGCCCTGAGGCTGGAGCCTCCCCAGCCTCTGTGTCGGCCCGGCCCTGATTCCGCTGTATATATGCGGTGTTCTGGTAGAGCAGACACAGGAGCTACTATCAGCTAGCATTTTGACCTCTTGGACCTTCGCTGCACAATTAAGGTCGCTGCATCTTGTCTTTTTCATTTGAATAGGACTGATCTGCTGCATATCGCACATCTGCCTGTAAGACCGTAAACCATTAAAGTGTTTGTCTGGCTTTAGCAAATGGCATTTATCATGTAGACAAATGTACTAGAAGGAATTTACTAATGCATTGTGATTGTCCATATTGTCTTCTTTGCTGGCCTGACTCATTTTTCCATGGCATTATACACTGCTCTTTTTCAGGGGTTATGGCCACCGCAGCAGTGTGGATAAAAGGTGGCTGGGACAGGATCTGCACATGCCTGCCTATGTCCACTCCCACAGTCCTGACCACCAGAGAGGCCAGCGCTTTTACCTATAGTGTGCAAGCACTGCCACCACTGCATGATAAATGCCATTTATTGAAACGAGACAACCCCTTTAAGGAGGAACGGTGCAGCAGAAACACTGTTATTGTGCCGATAGGCAGGTGTCCTAAAGGTCCAACATTGGCCTATCCTAAAGATAGGCCATCGGTATTTCAGCTCTAGTTTAATACTGCTTTAAGCAGTATTAAACTATACATGGCCTTCACTGGCCACTTGAAAAGTTGTATGGTACTATTCACTGTCAAGAGTTTTAATATACGCCCTGCTTATCAACGCTTTGAAGCAAGTCGAAAGATGGTTCTACCCTATCAGCTGAAAGCTCGTTCTGTCTCCCCCGACTCCCCTATAAACATGCATGCTTAGATCATTTGAGTGTGCCTCTTTACTGCCAAAAGGAGAAGGACTACCTGACACTTCTGGCAGGCTTGGTGTGAGGAAACATAGTACTGTATGCCTGCCTTTCAAATTCATGGCCATTCATGTAATTTTCAAGCCCAGTTACTTTGCCTAATAGAGACCATCTTTGTGAGCAGCTCTTCCACTAGGCAAAATTGGGATGTGATTCTGAGAAAGAAGGACACCTCTATGATGTCAATATGCTATGATGTATATATGCCCTAAAACCTCTTTAAAGGGCTTCCCAACTGTTCATACATGTAAATGAAGAATTACACTATATGTCTCCATGTACCTTGGCTAGCCCGGGTTCACATTTGTCTCCATTTACCATGTACACCATTAAAAGCTCATGGCTTATACAGTGGCATCCATCGTCCATAGACTTCCATGTTAAAAAATATGTTTTTACTGGACACTTATGGATGGAGGAAGCAGTGTAGTCTACTATGCTATTCCTGTTTTGTTTTGTTTTTTTGCTGCATGCTATTTTTTGACTCCATCTGATTAATGGACTAAACACGAACACAAAGCACAATATGAACCAGTGGCGTACCTCCAACAGAGGCAGACCACGCAGCTGCTTTGGGGTCCGTAGGGAAAAGGGGCCTGCAGTGGAGTATAGGCCCCACCCAATTACACTCATTATATATATATATATATATATATATATATATATACTGTATATATACTGTGTATATATATATATATATATATACACACACACACACACACTGCATGTATTATACAGTATAATAGATGCAGTGGACACAGGTATGTAGTGTAGCCAGCAGTATTCTGATATGCAAGGTACAGGGTATAATACATGCAGTGTGTACAAATATATAGTACATACAGCAGTGTACTGATATATGAGGTACAAGCTCTAATTTATACCTCATACCTTACATATCAGTACACTGCTGGCTAGGAATTAGTAGTAGTAGGGGCTATAAATGGGGCATGGGGGCCCAATTTTGATTCTTGCTTTGGGGCCCAGTGACTTCTATGTACGCCCCTGATATGAACCCAGCCATTTACTTCTAATAATTATTGCAGATCACAGATCCGTGCTCTGCTTTATCTCCAGTAAATTCTGGAGGCGAGTAATACAGACGCATTTTGGATGTGTGACCACAGGTTTAACTGACCCAGAATCAAAGCATGATAGAACCCTGTGATGATGTGAGTTGGGGTCCGTAAACCCGCAGTTGGGCCAGGTCATACTTCTGAAATAATGGCCTATGTCTTAGTGGTAAGGCATACGTGTACATAGAGCAGCTATTGTAGGAGTTGTTCTATAGATATATGCCCTATTGAACATTGTTGTGTGCTGGTGGTAATATATTATAATTATGATATTCCTAAAGGATCCTCCTTACCTTCTTCAGGCTAATAATGCCTTTTCACAAATTAACTTCCACACTTTGTCTGCCACAAATTTGGAGGACCTTTTTTTACAGCATTCACCCTGGCACACATCCTTTCTAGACTTTATATCATGTTTTTACAGTAGAGGCTGACTCAGTTGGTAGGCCATCTTTTATATGGCTGATTCCATCTCTGATGCAGATTGGACTAAGGCGTTTATACTCTGCCCAAGAAAAGAATTACAAACTGCTGAGTTGTTGGTACAGACGTCCAGTACTGAGTCACAAAAATGTTCCCTCAGTTCTTGCGGACTGTTGGAAATGCGAGGTGCAGGAGTTGACCATTCTGCAAGTATGGTGAAAGAGTTCGGAAAGCGGAAACCTTTTTGTAATGCAGTTTTTTCAACTTACAGATTGTGGTTGTGATATTGTTGTAACTCCTCAAATTGTATCCCAGGTCCCATTTCCACCTATTAAGGCACTTTCTCATGGCTACAAGGTCGATTATTACCTTATTCCCTTCTTCACCCTGCCCCTTTTTTTTCCTCTCTTACTTTCCTCTATTTCTTTTGTTCTATTTGTGTTATTTCTCTTGTTGCTCTAATGGTCTGTGTCTGTTTTATGTCTGGTTAGGAGTGGAAGGATAAGGTGTGAACGAGCTCATTTTGACTCCAGTCCATTTATCCAGTGTTTTTTCCATGCGCTGTTTATCCACTGAGTACTTTTGCACTCTCTGTTTTGTTTTGATCAGTTTAATGATAACTGTGAAACTGTACCATCCTGGCTTTGCACTTTGTGTGTATTTGTACTTTTTTATTGTTCTTGTTTGAAAATCAATAAAAACAGATTACATATAAAAGTGCAACTTGTGCTGCAAAAACAAACAAGCCTCATATGGCTATTTCAATGGAAAAAATAAAAATGTTAGGGCTCTTGGAAGGTGGGAAGGAGAAAAACTGAAAAATAGTCACATCTGGGACTTCATAACCCTTGCTTATGTGTGTGAACCTGTAAAACTAAACCACAGTTTCAAAGCCCTGTGGTTCTACTGCTTTATGAACCACGTGCCTCTCTGGTAAATCTTCACTTCTGCCAATGTCACATCCATCTTGTTACTGCTGAAGCTTTCTGTCCTTGGAATGGATGAGCATGTTGTTTCCAAGTCCATCACAAGGGCGGTGAAATGGACGGGTCTGTAGTCCTGTGTACAGAATCCTCCCTCATCTATCGGTGCAATTCTACAGTGAATTTGCTGTGTGCCTGCTCTGATAGATGAGGGAGGATTACAGCCCCTTCCACTGCCCCTGGAAGTGACATGTTGGTCCACTACATGGACAGGAAGTTTCAAAAGTAAGAAGATGGACGTGGTATTGCCAGGAGTGAAGATTTTCCAGAGAGGTTTAAAGAGGACCTTTCATCACCCTAACAAATGTAAACTAAGTACACATACATGGAGAGCGGCGCCCAGGGATCTCCCTGCACTTACTATTATCCCTGGGCGCCGCTCCGTTCTGCCGGTATAGGCTCCGGTAACTTCAGCTCTGTGTCTCAACTGGGAGGAGCCTGCCCTTGTTCTCCTGGGAAGAAAACCTCCCAGGCTATGAGCTGAGCGCTGCGGTTGGTCAGCGCTACAGCCTGGGAGAAGGAGACGCCCAGGAGAACAAGGGCAGGCTCCTCCCAGTTGAGACGCAGAGCTGAAGTTACCGGAGCCTATACCGGCAGAACGGAGCGGCGCCCAGGGATAATAGTAAGTGCAGGGAGATCCCTGGGCGCCGCTCTCCATGTATGTGTACTTAGTTTACATTTGTTAGGGTGATGAAAGGTCCTCTTTAAAAAGCAGCAGTTCCACAGTGCTTTGAAATGATTTATACTGTATATTGGCAAATTGTTTTGTTTGACAGGTTCACACACATGTATGGGGGTTATGAAGTCCCAGAAAATACCTTTAAGGTCTCATGCACACGACCATTGCACAGCCGTGCCGTATTGCGGGCCGCATACGGTGGGTCTGCAGTACACGGGCACTGGCCCTGTGCACCCCGCGTCACGGATGCGGACACATTCACTTGAATGGGTCCGCAATCTGGGAGATGCAGTGCAGAACGGAAGCACGAATCAGAACCCCACATAAGCACTACGAAGTGCTTCCGTAGTGTTTCTGTCCGTGCCTCCGCACTGCAAAAAAATAGAACATGTTCTATTTTTTTACGGTGTGGACGGATCACAGACCTATTCAAGTTGAATGGGTCTCGATCCATCTGGCCGCCGCACGGATGTTGCCCGTGCATGAGCCTTAAGGAAGATTAAAGGGGTTTTCTGAGCCTTTTATATTGCTCACCTGCCCTCAGAATAGGCCATCAATATCTGATGATAAGTGGTGGCCCAATACCCCGCTCCCCTGCTCTGCAGTAGCCCCAGTGTTAGAAGTTAGCATCGGAACTACATGTAGTGGATGGAGCTGGTTATTGCAGTATTGTTCACAGGCCTGCAGTCACCAGCTCTGTCCACTACACACATGGACACAGCTGTAAAGTTACTGAAGAACAGCTGATTACTGATGGCCTATCCTGAGGACAGGTGATCATTAGAAAAGAACTGCAAAACCCTTTAAAAATGATTCTGTCCCTCATCTTTGGCACTAATTACTAGTAAAATGTTAACTTGAGTTCTTTGAAAAAGATCTGTTCCTTTCTGCAGACTGTACATTAAAATCTTAGGGTCACATTTATTCAGACCAGCGTTTTAGACACTGGTCTTAATAAACTCCTGGATCCACCGAAGTTATGCAGAGGCGCCGGCCCGCTCCGCCACGCCCACTATTTTAGACCTGGCGTAATCGCGGAGAAGTCACAGATTGCGGCGCAACTAACCCCTTCATTTTTTTAAAAATGTTCACATACCTGGATCTATAAATTCTATCCCATTGTTGCTCAGGTTTAAACTTTCAAGATTTGGAACATCTTTAAACTCTTTTGCTTGCAGTCGCTTGATTTTATTGCTTGAGAGGTCCAGTTTTATAATATCTGGAGAAATGTCAGTTGGAACCTGCTGTAATTCTGAAAGAAAGAAAGAATGAAAATGACAATATTAATGTTCCGAATTATGGACAAGGTTAAGACAGTTCTGTTCGTGGCCAGTATCCGTGTTTACCCATTCAGTGTTTCAGCTTTCTCAAGCAAGTAGTGGTAACATTTTTTTTGTTGGTTTTGCATTTTCTAGACCAGGTATGTTCAGATTTAACATACCTCCCAACCATCCTGGATCCAGAGGGATGGTCCTGGACTTTGGCAGCTGTCCTGCAGTCCCTGGAGGGCTGCAGCATGTACCATTTTTAACTTTATATGCATCCTGAGGATGCAGATACTGTAGAATGCATGATGAAGCAGGCAGCCATTAGCATCCAGCTCTATCAGTCCCCTGCCTGTGCAATCTCCAACAACAGGCGCCATGCAGTGAGGTCATCGAACATGCAGAGCAGGAGCGAGCACACGCCAGGGGATGATGTGCTTATTGAATAATTTGTTATTTTATTAGAACTACAGGGTCATCACTATTGTAAGTGGGCCCTTATGAGGCAGCACTGTTGTAAGGAGGGCACTAAGCGAGCAGCACTATTATGAGGGGATCACTAAGGTGCCAGAATTATAGTAAGGCAGCACTAAGGGGAAACACTGTTGTGAGGGGCCATGCTACTGTGTGGGGGCATAACTCTAGGGGGCTCTAATGGGTCATTCTTACTGTGAGGGGCACCAAAAGGATATTTTACTGTGAAGGGGGCACTAAGGGAGCATAACAACTGTGTGGGAGCACTATGGGGGAATAAGTACTGTGAATAGGGGCACTAAGCCATAACTACTTGTGTGGCATAAGGAGGGATAATATTGTGTGGGGGTACTGACAGGACATTCTTATCGTTATAGGGCACTAAGGGGGGTATGAAGTGGGCATAACTATTGTGTGGGGACCCTAAGAGGGATAACTATTGTGTGGGGCACTTACAGGGCATTATAACTTTGAGGTGGCACTAAGTGCCCCTAGACAGTAGTTATGCCCCAAAAGGGGCATACGTATTGCATGGGGCCACTAAGGGAGCATGTAAAGGGGGCGCTAGGAGGGAATTGGGTGGAGGTAGAAGTATAGCTTATTGTAACAAAAAATTTGTTGCTATGCAAGGCACTAATCTTGTCCCCTCGGCGGGGTACTCGGCATTTAGGCCCCTTTCACACGAGCGAGTTTTCCGCGCGGTGCAATGCGTGACATGAACGCATAGCATCCGCACTGAATCCTGACCCATTTATTTCAATGGGTCTGTGTACATGAGCGTTTTTTTTCACGCATCACTTGTGCGTTGCGTGAAAATCGCAGCATGTTCTATATTCAGCGTTTTTCACGCAGCCCTAGCCCCATAGAAGTGAATGGGGCTGCGTTAAAAACGCATTGCATCCGCAAGCAAGTGTGGGTGCGTTGCGTTTTTCACTGATGGTTGCTAGGAGATGTTGTTTGTAAACCTTCAGTTTTTTATCACGCGCGTGAAAAACGCATCAAAACGCATTGCACCCGCGCGGAAAAAACTGAACAACTGAACGCAATCGCAGGCAAAACTGAATGGCTTTGCTTGTGAAATTGCACAGTTTTCACTGAACGCATCCGCAACGCATCCGTACCTAATCCGGACACGCTCGTGTGAAAGAGGCCTTACTGTTGCAAACAATGTAGTGGGAAGTTGGAAAAAAAATCCACATAGGGTGGAAAACACAATTTCACCACAGTTTATGGGTTTTGTTCGGTGTTCACTATGTTGTAAAATTGACCCATGCCCTTCATTCTCTGGGCCAGTACAATTACAGTGATACCAGATTTGTATAAATTTTCTTGTGTTTTAATACTTAAATTTTTTTATCCCCATATTCTGACCCCCATCATTTTTTTAATTTTATGTCTACAAAGCTGTGGGAGAGCTCATTTGTGGGACAATCTGTACATTTCATTTATACCATTTTGGGGTGTGTCTTTTTTGGTTATTTTTTGTTCAGTTTTTGGGGAGAGGTGAAGCGCCGAAATAACTGAGATAACTGAGGCTTCTTTCACACTAGCATTAGGCTTGTCCAGCAGAGGAACAACCTGCCGGATCCGTACTAACGCTAGCCCACGTGTGCTGCCGGGTGTCCGGCCAGTGCCCAATTCACTATAAGAAGAGCTATAGTGGTAGGAAATGTTATCGAAAGAGATTAGAAAAAGCAAAGATATAAATGTATAAAATACAACTTTTACTGAATCTTTTGCCACACAAATATATATCAATCTGCTTGGTTTCAGGGGCACTGAAGGAGCATGATACTGTGTGGGGGCACCAACTGTGAGGACGGCACTAAGAGGGTATCATAATCATACTCTGTGGGGGGCACTAAAGGGGTATACTGTCTGAGGGACACTAAGGGGTATTAATATTGTTAGGGAGCCCTAAGAGGACATTCGTATCGTGCCAGGAAGCACTAGGGGGGCACTATAACTATGTGGTCAGCAGAAAGAGGCTTTTTGTTAAAAAAAATTATAATAATTTGCTGCAGGGCAACACTCCATTTTCTTGTGGTTCGGACCTTCACAGTACAGAAGACCCAGGTATGTGGACTTTGACAAAAAGTACTTGAGTGCCCTTTATATAGATCATAATGAATATATCATAATGAATATAATTAAACATATTTTTGCCAAAATTGGGAAGGAAACATTTCCCCAATGATATGTGAATAAATTAGACCCAGTTCTTGGTGCTAAACGTATTTTAGGAATTCTAATAAATAGCCATGTTACATACCTTTCCTTCTGCAGTCTAGTGTTGCTATTGGATATAGATACGTATGACAAAGTGTTGAATCCACAGAAGGTTTGGTGACCTTGGATCCTTCTAATGGTTTAGGTCCTCCGTTTTCTTCTTGGCATATTATTTGAGGTGTAATCTGTTTTAACTTTTGACCTTTCAATTCTGCTGGGTTCTCACACTTGGCATAATTCCCAAAATTCCTGTTTCGTGGAATCTGTAGTAATGTTACAAGAGACTCCAGCTCACAGTTACAGTCCCACGGATTGTCATAAAGCCGAAGGTAAGTAAGCCGTGGCATTTGGATAAATACCTCCTCCGACAAGATTTTGATCCGGTTATGTTGCAGCAAAAGAGTTGTCAGACTTTTTAATCCAAAGAAAGCCTGCGGCTCAATTTTTGTAATTTCGTTTTGTTGCAAATCCAAACTCTTTAGAATGTGAAACTTCGAAAATGCGTTATCTTTTATTATACGAATTCTGTTTCTCGCCAGCAGAATGTGTATCAGATCTTCTGGCCAATCATTTTGGACAGTTGTTTGCTTCTTCTCCTGACAGTCCAGATATTTCTCATTGATATATGTGTATATATCACACGGTATTCCTGGAGCATAGCGCTTAACCGTACTAGAGGTTTTTTTGGAGTTGTTGGATTTGTCATTGTTTGCCCGGTTGTTTCTTCTTACCTTCCTAAACTCAGATGCTTTACAAAAGAAAAGCAATATTATTAGGGTGACCACTTGCATCCTGACATCCAGCTGGCTCAGGTTTCCAAGTGCTGCGGTGAAATATCTTTCTTCAGGCAGAGTTCACAGCTGGGAGAGTTGGAAGCCCTCTACTGAAAAACAGGAGAATGCAAATGTAAACTTTGATTAGACATTTCATAAGAACATTACAATGCATACTTGAAAAGAAAAAGAAAAAAAAACTAGTTCTGGAAACAATCTAACATTCATGCACAAAGTTACACAGTGCATTGTTCTAATTAGTTTCATCTAGTGCTCACCTTTTGAACTCTCTTTCACATGAACATTTTTGAGGATTTGTGCAAGATATGAAAAACTGGGATTTGCAGTTTGGAATAAGTGGATTTGTGAAAAGCTCAATTTGTACTGCAGATGCGGACAGGCCATTGGAAATGAATGGCTCCACACTCAACGGATGCGGACCCATTTTGCAGACATGTGAATGGAGCCTTAAATGAATTAAATGCAGGTTCTACTGAATCTTTTCCTGAATCTTATGCCTCTTGCACACGACTTTTTCAGTATTTTGCGGTCCGTGTGCATTCCGTTTTTTGTGGAACGGAACAGCTGGCCCCTGATAGAACAGTACTATCCTTGTCGGTTTTGCGGACAATAATAGGACATGTTCTTTCTTTGAACGGAACCGAAAAACGGAAATACGGAAACTGAAGGCATATGGAGTACCTTCCGTTTTTTTTGCGGATCCATTGAAATAAATGGTTATGTATACGAATTATATACGGAACGCAAAAAACGGAACGTAAACGGAAAAAAAAAACGGTTGTGTGCAAGAGGCCTAAGTCCTCTTTCACACGACCATATGGTTTTGCGGTCCGCAAAAAAAACAGATGACATCCAGGTGCATTCAGTGTTTTGCGGAACGGAACAGCTGGCCCCTAATAGAACAGTCCTATCCTTGTCCGTGGTGCAGACAATAATAGGAAATGTTCTATCTTTGAACGGAACGTAAATGCGGAAACGGAATGCACACGGAGTACCTTCAGGTTTTTTTGCGGACCCATTGAAATAAATGGTTCTGTATACGGAACGCAAAAAAAACGTTCGTGTGAAAGAGGCCTAAATCTGAGAACTGATCCTTCTCATTGTTTTGTATTATTGTGGATCCTCTGGCAGTTGGGGCTGGAACCCCAACACAGCACAAGTTCTGAAAGACTTTAGGGTGAATGCGACTTTAGGAGTTCTTGAACCTTGTGGACCGTAATCTAACATCTGTAATAGGGCTTCTCACTTACAGTGTACAATTAATGGCATCTTTATTTAACCCTAAGCAACTTATTTGATTAATCTATATATATATATATATATATATATATATATTATAACATAGTAAGCACATGGGTAGTCCATGTCTGTGAAGTAATCAGACACAAATTGTAGAATAAATGTCAATGTGTGCGTATACAGTATGTGTATATATATATATATATATATATATATATATATATATATTTAGTGATAAACAGTGAGCTATATGCAAACCCTGTACTCAGAAATGTTTCTTGTTTGTAATGCAGGTTTGTAAATTGCCTCCTTACATACTTAAAATTACTGTCAACCAAGACATTAAACCTTCTTCAGTGTCTGTTTTCTTTCACAATCCTGGGGAGGATACAGAGGATGTGTGATAGAAAAATGGCCCTGGACAGCAAGACGGCAGTATTTATTTTGGTTGTTCCCTTTATAATCATTAGATACTGCACATTTTCCCATGAAACCTGATGTAAAGTTCATGATTTAGGTCAAAATGTTGCATTAAACCCTTACTCAAAAGATAGCTGTTAGCTTTGCCAACCTCCCTGTAAACATGCATGCTCAGCCTGCACACTTGGCTGGAGACCAGCCACTGCCAGACACCTCTCTGAGAAGATTTTCTCTCAGCAGAACAAAACTTGTTAAAATCAGACACAATTGATCCTAGTAAAAGGGATTGCCGAGGATTGTGATATTGCTGGCCTATCCTCAGGTAAGGTCATCAGTGTCTGATTGGCGGTGGTCTGACTCCTGGTACCCCCAACAATCAGCTGTTTGAAGAGGCCACAACGGTCCATTGAGCACTGCGGCCTCTTCCTAGGCCGGTCAAATCATGTTTATTGTTCACATGGCCAATGTGTAGCTCAATCCCATTCAAGTGAATAGTCTTGGGTTGCAGTACCAAGCACAGCCATCCATCAAAGTGTGATAGATGCGGCCTTGTAGTCCTCTCATACTTCCTCTCTGAAATATCCTCTGATATCCCATTATACCTGCCTGGACATGCTGGGGGTGATAATTAGGAATGAGCAAATCTATGCGAGACTTCGCGTAATAACTTGATAAATTAAAGTTCTACTGCATAAAACCATTTCCCGAATGGTTCGGTTCCATGTGGTACCTTGGAGTTGTTTCATCTGAAGTCGATTCGCTCATCCCTAGTGATAATCCTCTCTTCTTATACTCCTAGCTGAAATGCCCTCTGATATCCTATAATAAAGACCTGGACATGATGGGATTTGTAGTTCTCTTCTCCTCAACCTCATTCTTGTAATATCCTTTGATATCATATAAAACAGCCTGGACATCCTGGGAGTTGTAGCCCTCTCCTCTTATACCTCCCTGTAATGTGCTCTGCTATCACATTATATCAGCCTCAACATGCTAGGAGTTGTAGTCCTCTCATTATAGGCCTCCTTCCTGAAACATCCTCTGATATCCCATAATAACGACTTGAGTATGCTAAGAGTTGTAGTCCTCTCCTCTTATACCTTCCTGTGGTATATAGATTATGCTTTTCATTCTGTGTGTTGTATCGTCACCCACTGACCCGGGTATGGTGTCCTTCTTTTGGGGGTTATGAAAGCGGTTACCCTAAGCTATTATATAATGGATGAACATGTACGGTTGCCACGCTTCCCAGCAGATTACCAGTAATACCGGCTGGGCCAGTGGTTTACCAGGCAGGTGGCCTAATGGAGACCCAGCACCCCACCGATTAGCTGTTTTCAGCAGCCTGGATTCAAAACAGTGGATACAGCCAAAGGGATCGACCGATATTGATTTTTTTAGAGCCGATACCGATATTCTGTGAACTTTCAGGCCGATAGCCGATATTTTATACCGATATTCTGCGCATTTTAATTTTTGGATTTTTTTTTTTCTGTTACAGCGTTCAACGCTTTTTTAAAAAGAATATTTTAATAGTTTGGACTTTTTGGGCACGGCGATATGTTTTTTTATTTATTGTTTATATATTTTATATGTCAAATTGGAAAAGGGTTAATTTATACTTAATATTTTGGTGTTTCTTTTACTATTTTAATTTTTTTTTACTTTTTATTTTATTACCATTTCCCCACTTAGGTGTAGAACCTGTGCTCTTTACATCCCTTGTCCTATTCACCCTAATAGAGATCTATCAGGGTGAATAAGATCTCACACTGTCCCTGCTGCCCTGTGCTATGGGCACACAGCAGCAGGAACCATGGCAGCCAGGGCTTCAGTAGCGTCCTGGTTGCCATGGTAACCGATCGGAGCCCCAGCATTACACTGCTGGGGCTCCGATCAGAGGAGAGATGGTGGGGGACCCTGTGGCCACTGCGACCAATGATATTAATACTGAAGGGATGGGGGGGATGGGGGAGGGCGCACTGGCCACCAATGTTTTTTATACTGTGGACAGGGGGGCTGAGGGCGCACTGGCCACCAATGATAATAACGTTTAAGATATTACATACGCAGGCATTAGAAGCACATTGCCCAGACCCTGCCTCTGACAGAGCGCTGCGATCTGTGGCAATGAACCCCTCAGGTGCGGCACCGCTCTGTCAGAGGCAGGGTCTGGGCAATGTGCTTCTAATGCCTGCGTATGTAATATCTTAAACGTTATTATCATTGGTGGCCAGTGCGCCCTCAGCCCCTCCTCCTCCTCTTCTCTCCATTGATGGCCAGTGCGCCCTCAGCCCCTCCTCTTCTCTCATTGGTGGCCAGTGCGCCCTCAGCTCCTCCTCCTCTTCTCTCTATTGGTGGCCAGTGCGCCCTCAGCCCCTTCTCCTCTTCTCTCATTGGTGGCCAGTGCGCCCTCAGCCCCTCCTCCTCCTCTTCTCTCCATTGGCAGCGCTTCTCCCCTGTGCTGCTGAGGGAACATGGCGGCGCTGAGACCGGCGCGCTCATGTTCTGTGATAGCACAGTTATCGGTATATCGGCCTGGTTAGGTGCACCCACTGTGCACTGGTCTTGAAGTTGCCACCATGCTGCATCTTATAATGGGGTGGTGCTGCCCCTTTAAATGGTTTGATCCATGCTTTCAGTGTAAGAGCCGGTGTCCCTGGTGTGCAGAGGGAGCGCAGCAGTCATGTATGACGTCTGTCCTCTGTCACCTGTCTTCTTGTGTCTGATGTGTAAAGAAGCCCAGGACCAGTCAGATGTCAAGGAGAGAAGACAGTAAGAGGTAGATGAGGGGAAAGTGACAGTTGGGAGGAGGGAAGAGAGTGTCTAATGGCCTCCATATTGCGGCCCTGACAAGACAGCCCTGATCCACGTGCCCCGCCACATCTTGTTAGTGTGAGTTGTCAGAAACTGCAACCGAGTGATCTCAGGGAGAGATTTGTAGGTACAGGGCCGTGTGCCTCAGTGAAAGACTGACACCATCAAGCTGTTTACCCATAGCAACCGCCAAGCTATAATAACAATGTAACCGTCAAGCTTTGTGCCCAATGGTGACTGTAACTGCTAAGCACTGCGCCTCCTGCTTGGGTAAAGTCAAGATGCAAGTATCTGTTTCATGGCTGTGCTATACTCAAGTGCGGTCCCAGGATAGGATCGAGGGTCACATATAAATCTGAGCACACCATGCTGTTAGTCTGTTCATTTACATGGTGCCTTCTGGAAGGCAGGCATGGGATTCAGCCAGTTCCCTTCAGTTCTCCAAATCAAAACAACTGGATCAGAGAACAGTGTTACCGGCTGAGTCCCGATCCGGTGCACTGTAGGTGGCAGGGCAGCTGGAGATGTTCGCTTCCATAGCTCCTTAGTTGGGTGATATGTGTGTGTAGTGCATATATGGTGTATTTATGTATGTGTACCATGTATATGGTGTATTTATGTGTGTTGCACATATATGGTGTATGTACACGTGTTGTGACGCCCCGTGTCCGCCGTAGGGAACTTGTTGTTAAAAATTTGAATACCACCCCTGCCGAAATGGGTTAAGTAAGAGCCAATGGTCTGGTACTCGGGGTCGGCACCTGGACCAGTGGTTGTCAGTAACAGAACAAACATGCTTCCCCGAAGGAGGAAACCCTGCGACCGTCGGGGGACCATAGATATGTGGCGGTTATCCAAACTGAAGTATATTGACGGTCAGGAAGGTAGGGCCTATTAACAGTCACTAAAGGGTTAACCCTTCTGAACGCTGCCACCAACATTAGTCATAGACACCTGTGACATCACAAGCATGTGTGTCATAAGGGAAGAACCCTTGTAAAAAGCTGGTGAGCGGCCATATTTGGTGCCGTACTTGATGGCCTGAGGACCTTGAGCTTGACTACCCCCGCCTTGACGAAATTTGGAGGTTCTAGCAGGAAGCCCATCGCCCAATGGGAGGAAAGGGACATCCATCTAGCCTATCAGATCAGCCCGGCTGCTGCACCCACCCCTTACTATTTATGTGGCAGTCACATAGTGGCATTACCCTCTAAGCCCAAGGGAAGGCCAGCCCTCCAGCCATGGTTCCCTAGAGGTTTCCTCCACAGGGGGTTTTCCTCTCCTGAGTGTTGGAGGGTGACTCTCCGTGAGTCGGGGGTTTGCCATCTTTAATATTTTAAATAAATAATTTGGCCATTTATTCCCCAATTAATGTGTCCTGTGTCTTTATTCTGTGTCTTTATTTCGCGTCCTTTGGTTTCAGGGGTGTATGCATGATTTTCTCAGGGAGGAGGTTAAAGAGGTATTCCCATGTGGGACATTTAAGGCATATATTGATAGGATGTGCCATAAGTGTCCGTTATGTGTGCGTCCCACCTTTGGGACCTGCTCTTATGTCCAGAACAGGGGTCCGAAGTAAAAGGAGAGCAAATTGTGTGTCCTCTCCATTCACTGCTATTGCAGTTCCATAGCAATGTTTTCGGATGTCCCATAGCAGTGAATGGAGAACATGCAGCACAAGCCGCGGCCACCTCTTCATTCACCACTATGGGACTCCTGAAAATACACAAACCAACTGAAAGGTGACATGAAGCAGGATGTGCTCAACCCAAAAATGCAGTTGTGCATATATATGCAGGGGAGCTGATCCTGCACTTGTAGCCCGTTGCTAATGGCGATCCCCAGCAAAAATGCATATGGTGGAGGATGCCCGCAGCGGACCACAAGTACCACAATAGACATCCTACACAAAATGGCAATAGTGTGGATGTGAAAATAGCCAAATCGCCGCTCAGCTATATTCTGAAGTTCCATAGCAGTGAATGAAGGATGGCCGCACATGTGTGACTTGCTGTCTGTACACCTCGGGGGCATCATCCTATGGATATGTTATAAATGTCCCAAATGGAAATACCCCTTAGAAATTCATCATGAAATAACCAAGATAGAAAAGCAGAGGACCGTTGCACCGAATGAGAACAGTCTCTGGTGACGCGGAGGGTCAATGACTCATCAGGTGAACGCTGTGGGGTGAATGGATAAATCTTCTATCGCAGTTTTATGCCATTGAAAAGTTGTAAATTTAGCTGCATATCCCATTTTGTACCTGCCTTGGAACAATGCCTGGCCTAAATATATAAATGTTTATTACATCTGTAATATAAGAGGATCACATAAAATAAATAATAACACCCCCCTTGAGGAATGGGTTCTCATTCATCAAAACTATCTACTGGTAAGATTTCATTGCCCATAGCAACCAATCAGAAAGCAGCTTTCATTTTTCCAGAGCAGGTAAGGCCTCTTTCACACTTGCGTTCTGAGGATCCGGCAGGCACTTCCGTCCCGCTGGATCCGTCAGAACGCAAGTCGCCTGAAAGCATTAGAAGACTGATCAGGATCCTGATCAGTCTTCGAAATGCTTTGAGGTTACTATGGCAACCAGGAAGATATTAAAGTCCTGGTTGCCAAAGTAGTAGTGGGTAGCGGGGGAGCGGTATACTTACAGTCCGTGCGGCTCCCGGGGCACTCCAGAATGACGTCAGAGCGCCCCATGCGCATGGATCACGTTTTCAATGCGATCACGTGATCCATGCGATCACGTGATCCATGCGTGTAGGGCGCCCTGACGTCACTCTGGAGCGCCCCCGGAGCCGCACGGATGGTAAGTATACTGCTCCCCCGCTCCCCACTACACTTTACCATGGCAACCTGGACTTTAGCGTCCTGGCTGCCATGGTAACCATTGAGAGAAAGCTAAACGTCGGATCCAGCGATGCGCCGAAACGACGTTTAGCTTAAGGCCGTATCCGGATTAACGCCTTTCAATGGGCATTAATTCCGGATCCGGCCTTGCGGCAAGTGTTCAGGATTTTTGGCCGGAGCAAAAAGCGCAGCATGCTGCGGTATTTTCTCCGGCCAAAAAACGTTCCGGTCCTGAACTGAAGACATCCTGATGCATCCTGAACGGATTTCTCTCCATTCAGAATGCATGGGGATAATCCTGATCAGGATTTTTCCGGCGCAGAGACCCGACGACGGATCTCTATGCCGGAAAACAAAAACGCTAGTGTGAAAGAGCCCTAAGGCTACTTGCAAACTTTTCCAGCATTGAGTTCCGTCCTAGGGGCTCAATACCTGAAAAGAACTGATCAGTTTTATCCCAATGCATTCTGAATGGATAGAAATCCGTTCAGGATGCATTAGGATGTCATCAGTTCAGTCACTGTCAGTCGTTTTGGACAGAGGAAATACTGCAGCATGCTGCGGTTTTATCTCCGTCCAAAATGCCGTAATTAATTTCCATAGGAATGTATTAGTACCGGATCCGGCAATAAGAAATACGTGAAGGACGCATCCGTCCTTCCGGTATGTGCATCCGCAGACCCTTAAAACTGAAAAAAAAAAAAATACAAGGTGGATCCGTCTATCCCCATAACAAGAGGAGAGACGGATCCATTCTTGCAATGCATTTGGGAGACCGATCCGCATCTGGACCTGTCTACAAATGCTTTTAGTTGTCATGCGTTTAGATGGATCTGGCGGGCAGTTTAGGCGACGGAACTGCCTGCCGGAATCCTCTGCCACAAGTGTGAAAATACCCTAAAGAAATGAAAGCCGAGCTCTAATTGGTTGCTAGGGCTAACAAAGACTGTCTTTGGTAAATGAGGCCTAAGATGTACGTTGGAACAGATTTTTCTCATGTCTGTATCATCACAGTCCAGCAATAACACCCAAATCGCAGCCCCAGTGCCCTCATTGTGCCCCTTTACCATAAGTGCCAGACTGGGCCCTCATACATTTAGCCCCACCCTCCCTCTAAATCCCACACCTTTCCTCCATACTTCTAAATATTATCAATAAGTGTTGCAAACTATAGCAGAAATATGGCACACACCATAATTGCATACTTTTTTACACCCTAAGGCCCCTTTCACATGGGGGCGAGTTTTCAGCGCGGGTGCAATGCGTGAGGAGGACGCATTGCACCCGCACTGAATCCGGACCCATTCATTTCTATGGGGCTGTGCACATGAGCGGTGATTTTCACGCATCACTTCTGCGTTGCGTGAAAATCGCAGCATGCTCTAAATTGTGCGTTTTTCACGCAACGCAGGCCCCATAGAAGTAAATGGGGCTGCGGGAAAATCGCAAGCATCTGCAAGCAAGTGCGGATGCGTTGCGATTTTCCCGCATGGTTGCTTAGCAACGGGACCCGATATAACATGGTTATGGGGGAAATAATAGCATTCTAAATAAAGAATGCATTGTAAAATGAAGTGGAAGGGGTTAAAAATAATAAAAGTTAACTTACCTTAGCCACTTGATCGCATAGTTGCGATCTGTCCTCTCTTTCCCAGCATCAGCTAAGATCTAAAGGACCTGTGATGACGTCACATCACATGGTCCAATCACATGGTCCATCTTACCATGGTGATGGATCAGGACATCAGAAGGGGGGGGGGGGTATTTAGGGCGGTGTCATCGAGCAAAAGGCAGGATAACTGACAGTAAACATTAATAAATATGTGTTTCAATTAAACAGGGGATAATCCCCTCATGGCCATAGCTGGGGCGACCCAGGGTGCCTCTCTGCAGTGGGAATTGAGTTAGTCCCACCGTCAGTTCGGGGAGGCAACTGGGATCGCACTCTCTTGCAACATGAGGCCAGGTGGATCTTCCGTTTGAAAACGGTGTCACCCACTGGTCTCAATGAACAGTTGAACTATGGATGTTTCCTTTGAAAATGGAACTTGAACCCTGTTAGAATGGTCATATTCATAGGGATATTGTACAAATATGTTTATATACCTTTATTATCCAGCTATGGCCATGAGGGGATTATCCCCTGTTTAATTGAAACACATATTTATTAATGTTTACTGTCAGTTATCCTGCCTTTTGCTCGAAGACACCGCCCTAAATACCCCCCCCCCCCTTCTGATGTCCTGATTGGCTGCTGGGGACATGTCCCCATCACCCAGCATCCCAGTCAGCCTCACCCATGCTATTTGGGGTGGGAGGGAACACAGACAATCTGACTACCTGTGTTTTTCCCTTACCAGTAACCTTGCGGTGATCCTCGTATGAAGTGCGCATGCGAGCGCCGGCTCCGGTCATGTGACCGGACTTAATGACGTAGCAAATGTGCGCCGGGCCTGTCAGTGACCGGAGCCGCCGCTGGAGCATGATGTGATGCACCGCAAGGTATGCTGGACATTACTGATGCCTTTAAAAAGTGGCGCCGTTTTCTCATACGGCGCAGCATCGCCAGCAGCACACATTGTTTGTGACGGGAGCATGAGAGAGGGGGGCTGTTATCTATAGCCCTTTCTCCATATTTATTTCTCCCCCTTCATCTTTTTTACCCCTCCCATCCCTGTATATGTATAGGTCTGGGTTAGGTCTCACTGTGCTATTACAGTGGAACCAGGTGAATTACCATGTAGGTTCCAACCATTGGTGGACCTACTCCTTTAATGCTTTATCTATCATCCAGTATAAGTTATTTACTGATACCTATATCCCCTGATGATTGTCCCTTGTGGGCATGAAACATGCATGTAGGGAACAGGGAGCATTCAACAATAGTGTAGGGCTTTATTAGGCCCAAGTAGATAAGGGACAGGTTCCGGACGGGGTCGCCCTTCTAAGGACGAGTGCCCTGTGGTTAGGCCGCTACCCCCACTTCTAGTGGTTAGGGCCCCTGCAGGACTACAGACAATTGTAGGGTTAAAGTAGACCCCCGCCTGTTCCCTTCCTATCTTTTAAAGCCGTTATTTGAAGGTTTATCGCTGACTTCACCGGCATCGGAGACCAGGACCACAGTGCGATAGGATACTTGTGTTTACAGAGTGCCGCCGCGCACCTATCTATCTAACCATTGCGGTATAAGTGTATGTGGAGTAGTTGGCTGATTGACAACAACCCAGATGCATATGTGTGTCATATTTTGTTTTCTTATCTAAGAGTGGGGCATATCTTTTAAAGTGAGTCATTAAAAGTTAATTTTTAAATAATTCCAATCCACAAATTGTGTTTTGATAGTTGTTTGGAGGTGGATTATTCCATTTTTTGGTGGCTTGGCCACATTACGGTTTTTTCGTGTACTTAGTCTACAAAAATGTTCAGGAAGGTGGTTCCACGTGAATGCCAGGAGTCAAGGCTTTCAGCAGAATATTGCCCAGAGCATCACACTACCTCTGCTGGCTTGTCTTCTAATAATACATCCTGCTGACATCTCTCCAGGTACTGTAAAAAATACACATGCACCCAACCGTCCTCATGATGTAAACTAAGACATGATTCATCAGACCAGCCCACCTTCTGTTTCTTCATGGTCTAATAATGATGCTCACGTGGCCATAGTAGGTGCTTTCAGTGGTGGATAGGGGTCAGCATTGTCACTGTCATTTGCCTGTGACTATGTAGCCCCATACACAGCAAGATGCAATGCATTGTGTGTTCTGATACCTTTCCATCATAACCAGCATTACCTGTACCAATTTGTGGTACAGTAGCTCTTCTGTGGGATTGAACTACAGGGGCTAGCCTTCATTTCCGATGCTCATTTCCAATCAGTTTGCCTTAAATGCCCATGACCCTGTCACAGGTTTGCCAGTACTTCTATCCTTGGACAACTTTTGTTAGGTACTAACTACGGCACACAACACCCCACAAAACCTTTTGTTTGATGTCCTCACCCAGTTGTCCTCATATCACAATTTGGCTCTAGTCAGTTTCACTCCTTAACTTGGCAAATGAGTTTCAATGTTGATAAATGTAAAGTTCTGCATCTTGGTAGTAATAATCTCCGTGCTTCATATGTCCTAGGGGATGTAACACTGGGAGAGTCACTTATAGAGAAGGATTTGGTTGTCTTTGACATTGTATGATGTTATTTAATCTACAATCTACAATCAGCTGCTTCTAAGGCTACCAGGATATTGTCATGCATTAAATGAGGCATGGACTCGCGGGGAAGGGATGAAATATTACTTTACAGAGAGTTGGTGCGGCCTCATCTGGAATATGCAGTTCAGTTCTAGGCACCAGTCCATAGAAAGGATGCTCTGCAGCTGGAAAAAGTACAGAGGAGAGCGACTAAACTGATAAGGGGCATGGAGGGTGTTAGTTATGAAGAAAGTAAAAATAATTAAATGTATTTAGTCTTGAGAAGAGACATCTAAGGGGGGGAGATATTCAACCTATATAAATATATAAATGGGCCGCAAAAGACAAGGGGGCACTGCCTCCAACTGGAGAAGAAAAAGTTCAGGGACAATGGATAGTTTTATAAAAGGGTTTAGATGAATTCTTAAGAGTAAATTACATTAATGCTTGTGAAAATGTGTAATGATGAGCGGGAGGTGCCATATTCGATTTCGCAATATTTTGCGAATATTCTATTGAATATTCGTCATATATTCGTCGAAATCGAATATTCGTCATTATTCTATATATTGCGAATGTTACGTGAATTTATATTCGCATTGCGAATTAAACTTAGAGCTGAGTTCCTAATGGTTGTAACTTGTATTGCTAGAATTGACGAAGATAACGAATATCACGAATATAGAACTATATTCTCAATCTTTGTTATATTCTAGCCATACAACCATTAGGAACTCAGCTCTAAGTTTAATTCGCAATGCGAATGTAAAGCTGGGTTCCTAATGGTTGTATTGCTAGAATATAACAAATATCACGAATATAGCACTATATTCTCAAACTTCGTTATATTCTAGCAACTGCCAACAACCATTAGGAACTCAGCTCTAAGTTGATGTTCGCAAAGCGAACATACACTCGCATTGTGAATTCAACTTAGAGCTGGGTTCCTTATGGTTGGCTTGGTAGAATATAACGAAGATTGAGAATATAGTGCTATATTCGTGAATTTGTGATATTCGTTATATTCTAGCAATACAACCATTAGGAACCCAGCTCTAACTTGAATTCGCAATGCGAGTAATTCAGGTTATATTAACCGCATTGCGATTACAACTTAGTCAAATTTGTGAGATCGTGATTCTCACATCCGACAGTACATTTTAGCATGGAGGCGTTCCCATGTACACGGGAAGTCGTCAGAAGCGGCAACGGGCATTGACTGGAGCTGGCAGGGAGCCAAGAATCCTCCGGAAAGGTAAGAACAGCTTTTGGGAAGTGGGAAGACAACCAGAGAGCAACAAGGATTAACAACTTTAAAAAATAAATAAAATAACATTCGAAATAGCGAATATATAGCGCTATATTCGCAATATTCGCGAATTTGCAAAGTGCCGATATTCGCTAAAAAATTCGCTATTCGAATATTTGCGCTCTACACTAAAAATGTGTAGAAATCTGAGTCTCACTTCCTTCTGGGATTTGCGTCCTCACCTATCCCTTGGTTGAACTTGATGGACTTATGCCTTTTTTTCAATCGTATTAACTATGTAACTATGTAATTCAGATCCTTGCACTTGCTCATTTCTCCTGCTTTCAACACATTAGCTTCAGGAACTGCTCACTTGCTGCCAAATATATCCTACCCCTTGACAGCTGCCATTGTAACAAGATAATCTATAAGACCAGGTCGTTTAGCTTTCTGTTCTTCTGATCCATCAAAATAAAAAACAACTCATCTAATATTTTAAGCATCAGTCGTGCTCAGTTTTCATCAGTTTGCATTAAAAATAACTGATCTGCTATTTTGAGCATCAGTTATGATCAGCATCAGTTATGATCAGCATCAGTTATGATCAGCATCAGTTTGTGTCACTTCCATCAGAGATCAATTGTTTAAATGGGAGAAAAAGTCCTGCAAGGAGAAAATAATTGAAGAAAAACATACAGACCTCGCTAATCTCTCATCGGTCCTACTGCTCTTTGCTGTTTGGTCCTCTTGACATGTCCAAACACTGGCTAAGGGGAGTCATTACTGCTACCAGTGATTTACTGTGTGCAGTTGCTGTGGTTCAAGAAGGACCAGGCAGAGAGCAGTGGGGGACCATGGGGGCTGTCGTTTTATTATTAATATTATTTTTGCACCTCATTGTGTGCTGATTTCAAAGTAACATATTTGCAGGACAACCTTTTTAGGTTACATCCACATGGCTTGCATACGTTGCAGATTTGCATGCAGTAAATATAAAGAGTATTACCGTACCACCAGCAAGGTGGGAGTAATGTCAGCAAATCTCATCCGCACACTCCTGAAGAAAAATACGCTGCATGCTATTTATACCACAGATTTCAGGTTCTCTAATGCACAATGAGGGTAACATGAGGATTTTGGCACTACAAATTATAGCCCAAATGGATGTACAAGGTTGGGTTCACAAGTCACTGAAAATCCACCAGAAAAATTCACTGCATTTGGCTACATCCACACGGCCGTTGGTGTTTTGCGGACCGCAAACCGTGGATCCGCAAAACACGGAAGCTGCTCCGCGTTCCATTCTGCAATTTGCGGAACGGAACGAGGCCCATTATAGAAATGCCTATTCTTGTCCGCAAAACGGACAAGAATAGGACATGCTCTATTTTTTTTGCGGGGGCACGGAACGGAGCAACGGATGCAGGCAGCACACGGAGTGCTGTCCGCATCTTTTGCGGCCCTATTGAAGTCAATGGGTCAGCGCCCGAGCCACAAATTATGCGGCTCGGACCCCAACAACGGCCGTGTGCATGAGGCCTTTTTGCTCCACTTCCGCAGCAAAAACGACATGTATTGCAAATGCAAGCGGATCTCTGTATATTTGTCTCCAGGGATCTGTCCAGTCGTCAGTAGGGATCAGGAAGGATATTTTTTCTCTATTGTATGGCGAATTGGGTTCCTGCCATTAAATGAGTGTTTTTGCTGTACTCTGGTTCAACTAGGATTTGATAGTATTGAGTAGTTAAATTTGATGGTCTTAGGTCTGTTTTCAACCAATTAACTATGAAACCGTGCCTTCTGAACTTTGTGAAAATGCTTTTTCTATAATTAATAGTTCTAAATATAAAGTATTTTCTTAAATCTTTGTGAATGAAAGTTAAGCACATAAGTATTAGCAGAAAGGCAACTGTAAAACTGCTTAAACCAATTGTAAACAATTTACCATGTTCTCTGATCTCTCTGACAGCATAATAAACAAAGAAACACAACTTTTCTTCCACATTCTAAAAACATCCTAATGCCTCTTTTACACGGTCAGTATTTAGTCAGTGTGTGTAAGGCCTCATGCACACGAACGTTTATTTTATCAGTTTACAGGCCGTTTTTTGCGAACCATTTATTTCAGTGGGTCCGCAAAAAAAACAGAATGTTCTCCGTATGCATTCCGTTTCTGTATTTCTATTCCGTTCAAAAATAGAACATGTCCTATTATTGTCCGCATAACGGACAAGGATAGGACTGTTCTATTAGGGGCCAGCTGTTCTGCAAAAAAACGGAATGCACACAGCCGTCATCCGTATTTTTTGGGAATCCGCTTTTTGCGGACCGCAAAATACTGAAAAAGCCGTACGGTCGTGTGCAATAGGCCTAAGATAAATTCCAGGAGCAGGTCCAAAAGACAGAAGAGGCACAAATCATTACATTACACTTTTTCTCTGCAGGTTACACTCATGGTGTTGGCTTACAAATACTGACCATGTGGACAGAGTCTTTATTTTGTCCATATTTTTCATCAGTATTTGTAAACCAAAACCATATTGTTACTTATTAAAATGAATGAGGTGGGACCCATGAACCTTCTTATCAGATGGGATGGCTGGCTGGTGATTTATAAACTAGAGAGCATTCTTCATACCAGATCTGGATATCTGATTTGGTTTGATGGCAAATAGTTTTTTTACATTTCTGATATGTGAAACATTTCCCCTTCACAGAGTATATTAAAGGGGGTTTATGAGATTTCTATACTGATAACCTATCCTCAGAATACCCGGGACCTCCGCCGATCAGCTGTTTTGAGAGAATAGCGGTGCTTCTGTGAGTGCCGCGGCCTTCTCTCTGCTTTTCCTAGGCAAAGTGATGACACGTTTATGTGTCACGTGGCCTAGTAGCAGCTCAGCCCCATTCCAGTGAATAGGGCTGAGCTGTGATACCAAGCACAGCGGCCGTACAATGTTTGGGCTGTGCTTGGTGAGCTGAGAGAAGACCGGCGCTCACAGTAGCACCGCTGCTTTCTCAAAACAGCTGATCGGCAAGTTTACCAGGTGTCGGACCCCCACCGATTAGATACTCATGACTTATCCACCTGTGTGTTTAATAGAAATTAAAAATCAAGAAGTTAAAAAAATAAACTAATAAGCCTCCATAATGTGGGAATTCCCATGTTTAAAGAGGACCTGTCACCACACAATGCGGTGCAATCTGCAGGCAGCATGTTATAGAGCAGGAGGAGCCGAGCAGATTGATTTATAGATTCGTGGGTAACGATTCAGTAAAACTTGTCATTTTTACATTGATACCCACAGCCCTGTGAAGTACCATCGCTATAGGAGGAGGTGTTATCAGTGACTGACAACTATCCCCCTCCTGTACTGATAGGTGTTCACAGGAGGTGAAAAAAGCAAAGAGTTAAATGTATAAATTGCAGGTTTTCCTGAATCTTTCCCCATACAGCTATACATCGACCTGCTCAAAAAAAACAAAACTGCAGATTCAGCTGACTTTGTCTATTGAGTATATATCTAGCTATAGTCATAAACATGTTTCCCACTAGTTTACATGATCAGATAGTTAAAGAGGACCTGTCATCAGGAAATGCAATGCAGTCTGACAGCACCATGTTATAAAGCTAGATATAGACTCAATAGACAAATGTTAGCTGAACCTGCAGGTTTTTTTGTTTTTTGCTGGACTGGGCGACAGTTTAATGTATAAGGCTACTTTCACACTTACCCCTGTCGGATCCGTCCTGCCGCTATTTCGCCATGCCGCCGGAGTGCTGCTCCGTCCCCATTGACTATAATGGGGGCGGGGCGGAGTTCCAGCGCAGCACGGCAGTGCACAGCAGAGGCCACCAGACTAAAAAGTCAGACATGTTGTACTTTTAGTCCGGCGTCCTCTCTCCGTGCACTGCTGTGCTGCGCCAGAATTCCAATATAGTCAATGGGGACGGAGGGGCAGTCTGGCAGCACGGCGAAATAGCGGCAGGACGGATCAGACAGGGTGGACAGCCTGTCGGATCCGTCCTGCCGTAAGTGTGAAACTAGCCTAATGGCGTCTGTTGTTCTTCCTTAATGGCAGAGTAATCTGCAGCGGATTTCTCCCCTCTCATCATTTGCAACGCATACATAATTGGCGCTTATATGAATGGAGGGTTTGGGAGAGACAGCTGTCAACTGAATGAGTGTTCCTCCAACATTTATCGGATGTATATGTCTGGGCTAAAGGAGCATAAGGCTACTTTCACACACGCGTTAATATTTTCCGGTATTGAGATCCATAATAGGGTCCAGCAAAAACTAGTGTGCTAGTGTGAAAGTGGCCTAACTACATCACCATTACACCAGCATTACTTTGAGCATGGATTATGCTACAATAATCAGACCTGTTATTGTTAGGAGAGTTTTCTGAGCCCATGTCATATGCATAGGATAGACCAGAGATCACCAAGGTACATTTATTCTGTTGGTAGTCCCACGGCCTATGGTTAGGCCATTAATCCTATATATGTAGGCAGAAGCGATCTCACGGGGCCCCATAGCAAAACTTAGTATGGGCTCCCCTTGCCCTATGAAGTTTCCCAGTACACGTGTGTAAAAGAATCCTTGGCAAGGTCGAAAGCAAAGCCTGACTGTCCAGATTTTAATGAATTTAGTCTATTTTTTTCTTAATTAAGTGGAAGAAATTTTGATTAAAAAAAATTCTAATAAAACAAAAAGTCACCCTTCATCTCACCTACTTTATCCGAATTCTATGTTGAAGTGGAACAAGTGCTTCATAAATACAGCGCTTATTCTGAACATTATATTTCTCCATCCATGTACACCAGATAAGTGGCATAAATACACTGATAAATCTCCCCTCTGCAAACAGCTCTACGTCTGCCGCTTCCCACAATGTATTATAAAACTGTCTGTCTGAAGCCACCACTAGAGGGAGCTCAGTGCATATTGATTTATACATTAACCATTGACCGCAATGGAAGCTGTAAAAAGCTCTTTGTGCTGATCTCCTTCTAGTAGCAGCTGCATGGAAATACAGGAGAAGGAAGATAGCACTAGCCCCTTTCCCCCACGCCCCACAGCAGTCGCCTGGTCTGTGCACATGGAAGGTACGCCACTGACTGTATGTAGGAACCGATTCTAGAACTGTTGCATTTTGGGAACATGTGTCATTTGTACATTTGCAGTGTTCCCTTTGGTTTAAAATAGCAGTTTCTGCAGATTGCATCCCTGATGTGTGAATGAGGATTCAGAAGTTCACATCCATTCACCTGCCACATCTGACCGCTGCCTTCTGTGAAGCTGTGGATCCTGTGCTGCTGCGCACTGCATACAATATGTTGAGGACATCAATTGTGCTGTACACTCTGCTAAGTTAACTGTTAATTTACCTGATCATTACTTTCTTAATTTTTAGCTTATGCGTTTTATTTCTAGAAGGACTCTCTTATTACCGTATTTAATATTTTATCTTCCAGGTGATTGTAGAAATCTGCAGGATCTAAATTTATCAGAGTGCCGAAACTTAAATGTAAGTGCATTAAAAATCCTATGTAATTGGAAATTCAACTACTATGTTTAGATGCCACGGCTATTTGCATGCAGATACATGTACAGTCATCACTTTATTCTAAGCTATACGCAGGGGCGTAGCTAACGGCTCACCGGCCCTTGTACAAGAGTTCAGCTTGGGCCCCCCTTCCCTCAGTGCTTTGGGTGTCTTCTTTGGGCCCCCTCAAGCTCCTGAACCCGGTAGCGACTGCTACCTCTGCACCCCCTATAGCTACGCCCGTGGCTATACGTGAAACTATAACTCGCAATTTAGTTGCACCAATTATTAGAGGTATGAACAGGGATGGACTGGGAACTTACAGTGGCCTTGGAGAAAACCTAAAAGTGGCCCATGTTGTAGGTGGGACCAAACTGGCCAATATCAGTAGGGGGCCAGAAATTCTGTAGTGCAGTACAAAATACTGCCCCCGCAGAACCAAATACAGTTGAAAGCTGGAGGGCACTTTCTTCTGCCAGCCAAGTGCATAAGTACCAGCTTTAATTTATGCTGAGAGCATCAGATCACTATATACCCGAGGGGTGGCCGTGAGGAGGGCTTTGGAGGCCCCCTGAGCATTGGGCCTCTGGGAATTTTCCCTGTAGGGTCTATGGCGGTCTGTCCTTAAAAGGGTAATAAACAGTCTTCACCTATCCACAAGATATCATTATCACCTCCACGGATTACTAGTACTGGGATCCTGAATCCGCCATGCCTCCTCACTCACGTGACCTCAGTATGGATCGCCAGTTGATCATGCACGATCCATAAGAACTCTGTGGGAGTTACAGAATAAGCAGCTAAGGGTACTTTCACACTAGCATTATTCTTTTCCGTCATTGAGTTCTGTCCTCGGGGCTCAATAACGGAAAAAACTGATCAGGATTATCCCAATGCATTCTGAATGGAGAGAAATCCGTTCAGTTTGCATCAGTTTGTCTTCAGTTCAGTCCTTTCACGTTTTTTGTTTGAAAACTCTTTTTATTGATTTTCCAGTTTTTCAAGCAATGAAAAGGCGCTATTACAGAAATGCAATCAAATTGTACATAGCCATAACAATAAGCGACAGCATGTGGCTGCAGACCATACAGAGACACAGGTCCAATCAAGACATCACAGACCTGTGTAACTCAGCTGCTAGATCAGCTCATGTCAACCCCCCAGTCAAGCGGGATCCGAACAGAGCATAAGCCTGAAAATGGAAACTTGTGAGGTATCAGTCAAACATACGCACCCAACAGGGTGCCAATAATAGAAGCAGGGGAGCATAACCATTACGTGGAACGTGCGGGGACCAGACCCTAAGCCAGGCGAGTCAGGCACTGTCCGGGTCCGAGAAATTGCCATCAGGGTGTACCCGAGTGTACCCATCTGCGCACTGCGGGAGAAGGTCTTCCAGGGCTCCCAGATCCTAGCAAACCTTGAGTGTTTTCCATTAGCATAGGAGCATAGCTCCTCTAGTCTTGCAATTTGATGGACCTTAGAAAACCAGTGTGATAGTGGTGGAGCAATCGTCTGTTTCCAATACAGTGGTATCATAGCCTTGGCCAGCAAGACTAGTTGATTCCACAGAGGCCTGTTATAGGTCCCTCTCAGTGTCGGTACCAGATTAAGGAAGATTATCTGTGGCGACAAAGGGGGCCCCAGGGCACAATTTTGATATCACCTCAGACACCGAGGACCAGAAAGGTTTAATCAGGGAGCACTCCCACCAAATGTGTGTATACGTTCCTGGCTGTGAGGAGCACCGCCAGCAAGAGTCAGGGATCAAGGGGTTCATGCAATGCAGGACAACTGGCGTTTTGTACCACCTACTCACTAGTTTGTAAGAGGTTTCTTGCAGTAGAACGCAACTAGAAGGTCCCATACATGATCTATATATCCTCCGGACCTCTTCGTCTGTCACATTTATAGAAAGCTCTTTCTCCCATGCTGTAATATATGGTAGAATTTCCACCTTACCAGGACGCGAGCGCATACCCTCGCCAATCTTAGAAAGAGTTTTCTTGGGCTCGGAGCGCTGTGATGCCAGCTTTTCTAACCAATTGAGTTCCCCTTTCACGTTTTTTGGATGCCGATAAAAGCGCAGCATGTTGTATTTTTATCTCCGTCCAAAAAAGCGGAATGATGGATACGCCATTAATTTCCATTAAAATGTATTAAGGGGCGGATCCGACATTGAAAATTGGCGCATTAACGAATCCGTTCCTCCACTCTACGCATGCGCAGACCTTAAAAAAATAGTAACAGTAATAATAAGTAACAGGTCCGTTATTTCAATACAATTGTCAAACGGATCTGCAAACGGATCCGTTTGCAAATCAAATCCGTTTTCAAACGTTTTGACGGATCCGTCGGGGCAGTTCTGTTGACGGAACTGCCTGACTGAATCCTTCAACGCAAGTGTGAAAGTACCCTAAGGGAGAGTTCACACTTCTGTTATTTCCATCAGTTATTGTGAGCCAAAACCGGGTGCAGGTTAAAAACACAGAACAGGAGGAAATCTCTACATTACACCTCGTCTCTGAGTAGGCTTCACAACCTAACCTTGGCCTAAACTATGTCGTCTGCTGACAGGGAAACAAGGATACACAACCACCTCTTATGCCACACTTAGTTTTTGATTAAAAGGGGGAGATTTATCAAGACTGGTGTAAAGGAAAACTGGCTTAGTTCCTCATAGCAGTCCACCTTTCATTTTCCAAAGGAGCTCTGAAAAGTGAAAAGTGGAATCTGATTGGTTGCTATGGGCAACTAAGCCAGTTCTACTTTACACCGGTTTTGATAAATCTTCCCCAAAGTGCGTGAGGGAACTATATGGAGGTGGAGGTCAGGCCCTGTGTTTAGATGTAAGGAATGTCACACAATCTATTATCATTCTGCCCTCAAGTTCAGACTTTTAGTGAACTGGTCACATATTATCAGGACATTCACATTTAAGTAATTTATTGGACATCCCATCCTGTGGAGAAAGTGCCAACACATATGTGTGTATGTCATGAAATCATCCTCTGTTGTTGAACCATATTTAATTAAAACCACCAAGCATTTGTAAAATTGTAGAGTGCAGATGGAAGCCCACGTGGGAGGACACATTCCACCTCATTGTTCTGCCCACAGATCGACACAGTAAAAATGCAGAGCTGAGGAGAAGCACATCCCAAATTCTACACAAGGATCTGACATTGCTCAATGTGAAAAGTTAACGTCCAGACCGAAATGCATTTATATGTAAGGACTAAATCGCATTTCCAAATTGATACCGCATTTTACAGAAGAGTGGCGGTGCAGTTGGGACAGTGGTCATTTAGTTACAGAACACAGACAGTAATCAGGATTACAGGGGTTATCCAAGATGAAAAAGAAGACATCTGCTTTTTTCCCAGAGAAAAACACCACTTCTGTCCATAGGAGTTGAAATAGCAGACACAACCCAGGGTCAAGTTTGGCATGTTTCCAGAAATAAGCAGACCCTGTTTCGTTTCTAGGAGAACCCCTTTAATGCAATTGGAACGTAGTGCAATGATTAAATTCTAGTTGGCTGAAGTGGAGTAGAAAGGCCATGAATAATGTGTCATATAGGCATATTCCGTAGCAGTGCTACTTAAAGACGACCTGTTAGGTTGTGGAATTTTTTGTCATTTTAGAATTTTGTTTTTCCAGGAAGAAGCGGTGAGAGTAATTTGTGAAGGATGCCCAGCACTTCTTTATCTCAATTTATCGCACACTGATATAACCAATACAACACTAAAGTACATGTCAAGGTAGGCCATGATGAATGTACGTTTTCCGACCCATTGTTCTCTATGGATGTGTTTGCCGTTGGGCGCTGTCCCAAATATCTTATAAACATGACCTAAATCTATACCACATTTGCTATGAAAATCAATGTCTTTTTTTCTTTAGCCTAAAGAGGATTTTATGTATGAGATATGTAATAAATTTCAATATCTATTAGAATGTGTGCTGAATGCAGCATTGACATCAGCCATCTTGAAGTCTGCACAGCTGATTAGTGAATTGGTGCCTGTGACACCCCTAACAGGGGTTTACTTAACTGGAAACTTTTCAGAACAAACTGGATGAAAAATACACAAAACATCCTTGTTCTTATAGTAATACCAAATCTTTCCTGTCTCTACATTACTGGTAATGACAGCACCTATGAAGGCCTTACTACAGGCTATTCAGACCTAAAATAAACATTAACCTACAAATGTTCCAGATGCACAGCAGCCTGCAGTAATATTTTATAGGTATAGTTTGCCAAAAATAGCATTAATGTCTACGGAACAGGATATATTTCATGGCAAATAAACGTGCAAGTCATTTCATGAAAAACACCCTGTCAGAAAGCCTTCACATTTCTAATACTTAGTAGACAGATTATAATTAATACAAAATACATAGGGGGTTATTTATTAAACAGAAATGTGCCTATATATATATTGCGCCGCCATCTGCGACTTTTCCTCACTCACGTGTGGCGTGGGCGGGAAAGGGGACGGTTCTACGCCTGTTTTAGGCACGGAAAATGGTCTAAATGTAAGACAGAAAAGAAGCTGTCTTACATTTAGAACTGGTGAAGGATCCGCCGAAGTTAGGGTCCATTCACACGTCCGTAAAATGGGTCTGGATCTGTTCCGCAACATTCTCTATGAGGCAGGAATGGATGCGGACAGCACACAGTGTGCTGTCCGCATTTCCGGAGCGCAGCCCCGAACTTCCGGTCCGCGGCTCTGGAAAAAGATAGAACATGTCCTATTCTTGTCCGCAATAGTGGACAAGAATAGGCAGTTGTATGGGGGTGCCGGCCGAGGTGTATTGTGGATCCGCAATACACTATGGACATGTGAATGGACCCTTATGTGCAGGCCGGCGCCTCTATATAACTTCGGCGGATCCACCACCAGCACAGGGCCTTATTAAGACCGGTGTCTAAAACAACGGTCATGATAAATGTGCCCCATAATGTTTGTTTTCTAAAGGTGTTTTCCCAACTTAAAGGGGGACTCCCATCTGAGACATTTATGACATATTCACAGGATATGCCTCGAAGGGGTTGTCCCAGATTCACAAGTGATGGTATAGCCTCAGGATAGGCCATCTGCTTCTGATCGGAGGAGGTGTGACATCAAGCACCCCCGCAAATCAGCTGCTCGGAGGTAGCACCATAACTACACAGATATTGTGTAGTGAAAGCTACTTCAGAGCAGTTGAAAGGCAAGACCACGGGGTGTTGGACCCCCCAATGATCAGACAGTGATTGCCTACCGTAAGGATAGGTTAGCACTTGTAAACATCCTGGACAACCCCTGTAAATGTCTGATAGATGCAGGTCCCAGAAAATCTTGTACCCTTGCCATCAACTGCCATATCAAGGTGGAGACTGAATGGCGAGGCATCCATGCATGTCTGCGGCTCTTCACTATGACTTCTATAGGAACATCCAAGCAGTCATTCGTGGCTGGTTCCATATTTCCTATAGAAATAAGTGGAGAGAGCCATGTGACCAGCCCTCCATTCATTATTCTCTTGGATACTTTGGACAGCAGCCACCCTGCCAGGCAGGACAGGGTCAGGGGACCCACCTCTAAGATACATACCAATCATAACTATGAACACAATGTATGGGGTTGGAATTCCCCTTTAATTACATATTGCAATCATGTATATTTCCATCTCCATTATACCAGTTCTTGTGTAGAATATTTTTTCAAGCTCTGTCTTAGGTAGCAGAGTAGAATCTCAACGTGTTGGCGAGATCAGTACGTGACTATGCACATTTTAACAGATTTTTTTACGTTGAGAGGTGGAATCTACATGTAAATTATATTGTGGTGTTATGGCTGCTCAACATCCCATTCTCCACAAAACAAGACAGTGAGTTGCAACCTTCAAAGATCGCATCCATTGCTGTGTAGGTTGAGTCATAAAGAAGTGGACCGAGGTGTATACGAAGACATCTGTAGCTCAAGGAAAGGCTGGCTCCCCTGGCACAGAAGGAGCTTGTAAAGAACACATAATAGATCTTGAGATTGTGTACAGCTTGCCCTAATATCCACATTTGTGAATAGTTCTCCTAGTAAACCTTCTCCTCCATTCATCATACTACATGGAACTTCAGCTGAAGCTCACTTCTGCAAAGCATTACATTTGTCAGTACACAAGAGGCTTGGAGTTTGGTGTGTCTGCCCTGAAATACATGTCCTGCTCTTACTGGGAAACATGGAAGAACTCCCACTGTGTTGTAGCAATGAGATCTGCATTCAGAGCAGTGAAATGGTTCCTACGCTGGTAGATTCTGCATTGCCTTCTGTAGATCATGTCTAATTGCCTCCCATCCTCTTCCCTGTTGTCTTGTCTTTCAATTAGATACCTGCTGAACCTGCAGTTCCTCAGTTTAGCTTACAGTCGAAAGTTTACAGATAAAGGCTTACAGTACCTGGGATCTGGAAAGGGATGTCACAAGATCATCTACTTAGACCTGTCCGGCTGCACTCAGGTTGGTCTTTTGGCTTTCTTTTCATGTACACAGAGAGGGAATCCTTGGAGCGAGGAAGGGTGTCTTGCTTTCATTGTGCATCTAACTAGTGCTGGTCCTTCAGGAAACTTGAGCGGTTTTGAATTACAAGGCTGCAGCTGCTTAGGCTCTCCTTAGGCACAGCACTATATGCACTGGCTGAACTCCAAGGCAGTGTCATGCCTATAAACAGCGAAGATTTACTGGGTAATGAAAAAGAGATCTAATCTTTTCTCCACATCTTTCCTCCTTGTCATGAATAAGCATTCACGTTTACTTCTTTCTGAAAAACACACAGAAACATATTACAATAAAACACATATAAAAGTACAAATGATTTACATAAACATTTCAGTTTGCATTGCAAACATGTAAAATAAAAAAAGTTTAGAAGGTTTGATGAATTAGCTGTGAAATAAACTGTGGAAATCTTGCCTTGAGATATCTCTTGCCATTGTTTCTTGCTAGACCTCCGAGTGCTTATTTTAGATGGGTACACTTAATAAATATTGGTGTAAACTTACGGGGGTGCCTGGCACACTTTCACATAACTGTTTCCAGTTTATATCCTACAGTAACATCATAGAGTACAATTATGTGTGGTTATTAATCTAAAAGCACAAAAATAGGCAGAGGTGCCATTGAAAGGGGCTGTGTCACAAAGCATATTCAAAAGTTTTCGGATCAGCCCCTTGATCTGAATACTTTTATAATTGCATCTAGTAAAAAATTTAGTATAGAGGGTGAGAAAGGGAGGGTGGTTGGGGGTTGGCTTCGCTGTTGTTTTGTATGTTATGTACTTTTGACCTAACTGTAAAATGACAATAAAAATGGTCTGATTTAAAAAAAAATTATAATTTGTATAGCCAGGGAGCTAGTTAGTAAAATGTATCTGTGTAGCGCCACCTGCTGTTTGTTCTTTTCCTTATTTTTTGTTCATGTCACTGAGCTGGTTGAATGCGCTCAGTTTAAATCTTCAATTGCTACCAGCCATATCTTCTGTTAGAGGCTGTGGCAGTTACAGGGAGAGAGCTGCAGCAGAAAGGACACTCCCCCTGAGCTGCCAGGCTGAAGATAATCCTAGCAGAGCAATGAATGTGGAGATCTCTGGATCTCTGGTCCTAGCTTTGTATGTATAACATGTGAGAGTGAAACTAGATCGCACATCCTCAATACTTTGCTTTTGATATAACAACTGCTTCTCAGCAAAATTAAATGGCTTCTCCGCCCAGTTTATAATAAATATACCCTATGCTATGCAACAATGAGGCATTGGTATACAGTTTGATCAAGGAGCATAGGCCCACTTACCACGACAAGGTTGTCATTTCAAGTGGGAACCTACTCTAACTTTGGCGCAGCACTGCTCGGCGACCATCGGCGGGACCCAGTAGCCACACAGCGCCCCCACTGTGCAGCAAAGCCACCCTGGCTCTGGGCCCCACCAGCACAGCACCAAGGCAGCAATGGCCGCCGCACTGTGCTGCACCATGTGAACGGGTGCAAAGAGTTCACCCAGTCACAACCCTAAGGAAATCCATCTGAGAGTAAGTAGGAATTTATAGACCCCTTGCAGACTCCTGCTAATTAAAAACACCTAGTCCAAATGGGGAGGAGTGCTAATACCAGAAGGGGGAAAAAGAAACAAGACTATACAAATGTATGACCTGTGAGAGTGAATCGGGATCGCACATCCTCAGTACTATGCTTTTGATATAACAACTGATTTCTCACCAAATTTAAATGGCTTCTCAGCCCAATTTATAATAAATATACCCTATGCTATGCAACAATGAGGCATTGGTATTGCTATGTATGTCCCTGAGATTCTCTGTCATCTAATCAGTAGCTCATTCTAATAGGACCTAATCTTTATAAGGAAATTTTTTCAATTTGTAAACCCATTGGACATTATATGATAAGTTTATGTAACGAACACAAGGTTTTATCAGATAGAGTGAAAGAGGTTGTCAGATAGTAAGGGTATGGCCACACATTCAGATTTTTTGACGCAGTTTTGGAAGCCAAAACCAAGAGTGGAAGCAGTCACACCTGGATCCTGGTGCTTGAGGTGGTCCAAAGCACCACTGCTCCATAAGAAGACAATCGTTCATGGTAGCTGGGGCTGTGTTATAGATTTTGCATGTGTGCTTCAAATTGCTTCCGTATAGAGAGGTTTATGGTATGAGGTTATCTCATGATTAATTTAAAGCAGACATGGCTTCATTTATTGTTGTGGCTTCTGCTCTAAGAAATATGTTGAGGGTGCTTTAATGTGTGTTCCCTTTTTGTTTTATTATGTTAAATTAAGTAAATCTGTACCAGCAATTTAGCTCTTTAGATATAGACATATGGTGTTAATAAACTAATGGCAGTGATTGCGGAACTGCTCCATATACTGTACATGTGGCTATGCATTTAATGGCATAGGGTAACTGAATAAGTAGTAGACTGGCTCTAATGTGCCATTTAGAACATTGTCACTTACTAACATTGGACCTTATATGTAATGCAGTGGAGAAGATACTCGCTGCTCATGATTTCTGTGGACTGATCTTAGCCAGTTCAGTCATTAGATTATTCTAATAACTTGCTACTATTATCTTCTGCACTCTTAAGATATGTTTGAACTGTAAAATGATACGTGGAAGGGGCTGTTTCAAGATAGATGCATATTACCTGTCCACAGGATAGGTCATAAATGTCTGATAGGTGGGTAAAACTGCTAGCACCCCCATCAATCAGTAAAATGGGGGTCCCTTCTCCTGTGTTTGAAAACAGTGATGATAGCAAATAGACACTACCCTGCTCTACTCAAAGTCTATGGGAATTACAAAGTTAGCTGAGTACTGTACTCTGCTATCTTTGACATTGCCATAGAGACTGGTAGAGGGGTATTCCCATCTTAGACAATGGGGGCATATCACTTAGACATGCCCCCATTGTCTGATAGGTGCGGGTCCCACCTCTGGGACCTGCATCTGTCTCTAAAACGAAGCCTAACACAAGGCCGGAAAAGAGGTGGCCGGCGGTGTCAGGTCTGGCAACTACAAAGCCTTACTATTGGGCCGCCGAAAATAGCTGAGTGACACAATCAGCTATTTTCAGAATACCCATAGAAATGAAAGGGAACGCATCGGGCTTGCATGCCCACCACTGTCATTTATTTCTATGGGGCTGCGCATGCGCCCTCCAGGACTTTGCCAGCTCGGTTTACGAGATAGGTCTCAGAGGTAGGGGCATATCACTATTGTCTGAGATGACACAACCCCTTTAAGCAGTGTTGCACATGCTTGGCCAGCGCTCCATTTAAGTGCTGCAGATAGGACACCCATTATCGTGATTGGTGGGGGTCTCAGTGGTTGAACCCCTACCGATCGGAGGCATCCTGTTGATAGGTGATAAGAGTCTTATGGCAACTATGAAAAAATGTGTTAGCTTTTGACACTATGTTCTTGAAGACTGACATGTTTTGGTTCCCCCAATACATAAGGAAAGAACCAGTTTGGAGTGCACAACTTACTTATAGGACCTCCCTTTCTCGTGACCACAGCTAGGGTTCAAGGTATTCAGCTGTCCTCAGGTGCCCTGAACTAGTTAAGTGTTTGATTCCCTGGATAACATCTAGTGTAGGTTGAACCAGAACACAAGGAAATAGTTTGGAGGTCCAATTTCTAGGGGTAATGACAATGGGAAGTCTAAGAAACATAACTGTGATGGGATGACTGTGAACTTGGAATATAGTAAACACAGCAAGAGTACTCTGAAGCATAGTAGTCAGGCAAGCTGGGGTCAAAGTAGGTTAGGTCAAAACAGGTTACAGACAGCAGAACTTGGAAATCACTTACAAACCAAAAAATGGAATAAACTGCCACAAAGGTCAATGTGAAGTTCCCTCAAAAGGTGTGTCATAGGTTCTTATTGGCTATGCGCACCCAAACTTACTCCATCAAGACAGTGCCATGGTAACTATGAGGAGGAAGACACTTTCCTGAAGCCTGGACAAGTACAGACACCTATGTGCACTGACTGCTGATAACCGCTGTTATCTGGACCTATCCAAACACTTGACCTGTAGCCTTAGTAAGAATAACTAACACTAGAAAGTGGCTCACTGGTATTGCAAAATGGAAAATCTGGGCGCTCTAGCTTATTGGCTGTCTGAATGGCCAAATAGTGCTAAAAAAGAGTATGTAAAGCATAAAGCTGGCATTCTGACACCCCTATAAATATTATGTCTAAATATGATGTTTATTAAAATGCTCATTCAGCATTATTAGCAGAATGAATGATAGAAAAAATTAGCAATATAGTTATTACATTCAATCACTGCTATAATAATAACCATAGGGCCCCCGCGGTGATGGTAGATATATGAGGAGTCCTTGTAAAAAAGTGAAACATGAACTGTAGAAGGAAGTAAAAAATATAAAAAAATATTTAAAAATGATAAAAATCAATATAAAAAAGCAGTCCACTTAATTGATATAGTTTTCAATATTCATGTCCATCTGTAGGCATGTTTTTCTATTCAGTGCCACGTGCATTGATTTATATAGTAGCAGCAACACAGTCTTTATATTAGATGGGACAATTATCCAATAGATATTGAGAAAACAAATAAACTGTCTTGAATATAAGGTGAGTGTGGACAGATATTTGTTTAGCTGTGAAACATAGCGCTGCTTGGCTTACAATATAATTGATAGTTCTTATCTTTATAGATGCAAAGTATCTGTACTGTTAGTATTCCTAATATATGATGAATAGAAGCCGGTATGTGATATTTTATCCACTGTAAAAACTGCTATATCATTGAGTAGTATCTGTGGCTGAATCGCAGCATACTCATGGTCTGATGTTATTATAGGCCGAAGTTGCTAGGCCGTGTTCTTCCAGTCTTGTTGATGCTGACAAGTTCAAATAGGCGACATGTATGTCCGTGCGTATACCATGTCCCCAGTAACCGCCTGCTGGTTATAACAGTCTATCTTCCAGATGTGTATTGTACAGCAGCATCCTTGTATTTCTGTCAATGGAAACCAGTCTGTGACTAAGCAATGAAGTTAACTGCCATATGAATACTGCCATATGAAGGGAGCCCTCTAAATTAAATGGACTGCCCTTTTATACTGATTTTTATCATTTTTATTTTTCATATTTTTTACTTCATTATACAGTGCATATTTACACTTTTTTACAAGGACATTTCCCATTCCCTCATATATCTACCATCACTGCCAGGGCTCCGCAATTATTATTAGAGCAGTGATGGAATGTTATAACTATATCACTCATTTTTTCTATCATTCATTCTGTTTTTGATGCTGAATTAACGTTTTAATAAATATAATATTTTGACATAATATTTACTAGGTGGGTGAGGGTGCCAGCTTCATCCTTTGCATACCTGTAGCCTTATGGCAGCTTTACACAGTATTGTTTCTGATTTGTCTTTTTTAGCCAAAATGAGAAGAGACCACAATAAAGAATGGTATACTTCCTCCTCTACACTTTTCATTCCTTTAGAAACCACTTCATCAATAAAATATGAAAGATATCCTTCTAGGTCTGGAACGTCAAGGAGATCTTGTGTTGGCATGAAATTGAGATGAAAATTCATGCAGATTTTACATTTTCATTCATTTTGATGCCATCTCTGTATTGCTGCATGTACTTGGCTGTCAATGAATAGTATGCACACTGCTACTCCACTCATGTAGTCCTGCTGCTTCATTCATTTCGGGGGCCCTGCAGGGTACAAGGGATGCGGTTCTTGTGATCTTGAGGGTCACACCGGTAGGACTTCCCCACACCGGTAGTTATTACCTATACTGTGGATATTTGGAAAATGGAAACTCAGACCGCAGAGTTACAGTTTGTTTCCTATATTTTAAACGTTCTCATGTTATTATGTAATGGTAAATGCTAATTGTATATTTATACAGTGTCCATATATCTGGGGTTAGATGGAATGTAGCTGTGCAGTTCTCTAGTAATGAACTTCGAATGTCCCTCTTATTTTCTCAGTTATTTTATAGCAAAAGGTTATTGTCCCAGCAGGAAATTGCACTTTGCGGTGACAAAGTTGCTATTATTACTGGCAACATTTTCTACCGATTAGACTGTTTTTGATAACAATTTTAAAAGGTTCCCTTTTAAATATCACAACTTTTGCAGCAATGAATTTAACATATTAACCCAAAGCTGTAGTATATCTAGAATCTACTGCTTAATGTGAAGTGTTTTTTTTTTTTTAATAAAACTCTATTCACTTACTGTACATTGTACTGTACTTTGTTGTGGATGTTTGATGCAGATTCCAGCTACAAATATGCAACATTTAATCCCATGTTAAAAATTACGGGGAAAAGATACAAAACATCGTGCACGATATGATAACTAAATATGCACCTTTGGGCTGTGATTTACGTTTTTCCTGTGAATGGGAGTGGGAATCCGATCCACAGCCCTACAGAACAGCGGGAATTTACAAAGCTTTGAATAAATATGCAGATGTACATGGCTACATTTATAAAAGAAAAAAATTACAGAAAATAAAGCACTGATACAAAACATTATATATGGACTAAGCCCTCACTGATATGATAAAATCTGAGACTCGCAGCCAATATATTTTGATCAAAACACATCTGTGCCCGCCTACCCGCGCCAAGGTGGTCCACTTTTTGGACCATTCTCTTACATTGTCTGAAAGCAGATATGAGACTGTCATAAATTTTTATGTAGATGGACAACATATTACTCCATAGTTGCGTCATATCTCAATGGATGGGAAGACAAATTAAATATTGTCACTTTCATGTAAACGGTACTGAACAGGTCAGAATGCGTGAGAATGTGTTAGGTACCATCTTCATCATAAAGAGGAGCGTTTCATTCCACTGTTGTGTTGTGCAATGAAAAGAACTCAGGGGGACATTTATCAAGACCGGCGTAAATCACATAGTTAATGCCCCCCTCACTTTTTAAGCAGAGAACCATCTTCAGACCATAGTGTAAGAAAGGAATGTATAAAAAGGACAAAAAAAAGAAATTTGAATTAGACTGAGCTGCAATATCAGCAACAACAAAGAGGTGCCGTTTCTAGGGGGGAAAACATACTTTTTTTTAAATGTTGTGCAACCCTTGTAAGCACTTTGCTATATTTTGTCTAATGAGTCTCAGTTATTTATGTCTAATACAGGAAAGCCTAGAGCAACAGCTCTATATGATGTAAAGCAAAGCTCTGCATATTTCCATGGCTATCACTTAAAATGTGAATAAGTATTTTTACTGGATACATGTCATCAAGCAAAGCCATCTATTTATTTAGCCTGCTTCTCATGTAATGATCATTCAATTAGAATTGGGTTGCAGGCCAGGAACGAGGGCCATAACATTGTGATATTTTGTTTGGCTAGTAACATCCTCATTTCCTGACATCATTAATAGTATCTATGTTGCAAGTGATACAGAGTCATTTGCTGCTCTTGGCTTCTTGACTCTCATGGTAAGCACTGAAATGACTGAATACAGGGGTTAACAGTGCCTGCTTTCTGCCGATAACAGGTCAATGACTGGGAAAGTAAAAAGCTCTATAGCCCTTCACAGTAATCAGGGGATAACTTTAACATTGGAATGAAAGTGCTTCTAATAGTAACACTAAGGCCTCTTTCACACGGGCGTGACGTTTGACGCCCGGATAAGAGACGGGTGCGTTGCGGGAATATGCGTGATTTTTCCGCGCGGGTGCAAACGTTTGTAATGCGTTTTGCACGCGCTTGTGAAAAATCGCCATGTTTGGTACCCAGACCTGAAGCCTGGTAGAGTATTCTGGAGAATTTATTATTTTCCCTTATAACATGGTTATAAGGGAAAATAATAGCATTCTTAATAAAAAATGCTTAGTGAAATGAAGATGAAGGGGTTAAAAATAATAAAACTTAACTTACCTTAGCCACTTGATCGCGTAGTTGCGATCTGTCTTCTCTCTTCAAGCTTCAGCTAAGATCTAAAGGACCTGTGATGACGTCACATCACATGGTCCAATCACATGGTCCATCTTACCATCTTCTGGGCTGGTGCGTCTTATAGGGCGAAAAATACGGTATGTCATTCACTATTCTTTAAAGTAGCTTACGAGGTGACATATGTCGTCCGTACAGTGAGCAATCAGTCTTGTCTCTCTAGAATGGCAGTTACAACTCTTTGCTGGCACACAAAATTGTGTAGTTCCCATATAGTAGTGACCATATCAGCCTTTACATACATAAAGATCTGGTCCCATTGCTAAGCAACCATGCGGGAAAATCGCACTGCATCCGCACTTGCTTGCGGATACTTGCTATTTTCCCGCAGCCCCATTCACTTCTATGGGGCCTGCGTTGCGTGAAAAGCGCACAATATAGAGCATGCTGCGATTTTCACGCAACGCAGAAGTGATGCGTGAAAGTCCCTGCTCATGTGCACAGCCCCATAGAAATGAATGGGTCTGGATTCAGTGCGGGTACAATGCGTCCACCTCACGCATTGCACCTGCGCGGAAAACTCGCCCGTGTGAAAGGGGCCTAAGGGTGCATTCACACGACCATATGTATTTTGCGGCGCAAAACACAGATTCGCAAAACATACAAGTGACGCCCATGTTGTATTCATTTTTTTGTAACAATGCCTATCCTTGTCCAAAAAATAGACAAGAATAGGACATGTTCTATCAGTTTTGCGTGGCTGCAGAACAGATATACGGATATGGACAGTACATGGAAAGCTGCTGCATTTTTTGCTGCCCCATTGAAATGAATGGGAAATGCAGATTGGATGCTGAGCAAAAATATGGTCGTATGAATAGGAATAGTGCCTTAATGGTTAAATGTCAACTACCGTATTTTTTGCCCCATAAGACTCATTTTTCCCCCCAAAAGTGGGGAAAAAATGCCCCTGTGTCTTAGGGGGCGAATACTAATAAGCGCTTTCATTATGGACTTTCATTAGTACCAGAGGACCAGGAAGCGGTGAAGGCTCTGTACTCACCCCTTCCTGGTCCTCGGCTGTGCTGTGGCTGCGCACAGTGTGAGGGCGCTCTATGACCAGCATGATGAAGAGCAGGAGAGGTAAGTGCTTTTTTATTTTATTAAATATGAGGCTGATGGGGGCTAATATAACATGGCTGGGGGCTGGTGAGAGACAATGAGGCTCTTATAACGCTGCTGGGGGCTGGTGACAGGCAGTGGGGCGTTTTTAACGCTGCTGGGGCTGGTCACAGGAAATGGGGCCTGATATAACGCTGCTGAGGGCTAGTGAGAGGCAATGGGGGTTTATATGAGGCTGCTGGGGGCTGAAGAGAAGCTGCTGTGGGCTGGTGAGAGGCAATGGGGGATGATATAAGGCTGCTGGAGGCTGGTGAGAGGCAATGGGGGGCTGATATGTGGCATATGGGGGCTGATGAGAGGCATGGGGCTCTTATCTGAGGTTTGATTGGGGTCATTCACATTGGGGTCTAAGCTGAGGTCTAATTGGGGGTCTGATCTGAGGTCATATTAACATTGGGGGTCTTATTGGGTCTGTCAGCTGAGGTCTGATTAACATTAGGCGTCTGATTGGTGGTCTGACTAGAGGTATAATGAAAAATATTTTTTTTCTTATTGTCCTCCTCTAAAACCTAGATGCGTCTTCTGGGCTGGTGCGTCTTATAGGGCGAAAAATACGGTATGTCATTCACTATTCTTTAAAGTAGCTTACGAGGTGACATATGTCTTCCGTACAGTGAGCAATCTAGAATGGCAGTTACAACTCTTTGCTGGCACACAAAATTGTGTAGTTCCCATATAGTAGTGACCATATCAGCCTTTACATACACCATTATGTCACATAGCAGGATTAAACCGCAGAGAGTTGCCATAATAAAAAGTAATAGCAGGCATTCTGGTTTCTCCACACTTTAGTGCCATATCCCAGAATAGCTGCACAATGAAGAACATGGCAGAGCCAGTGTGACAGTTGTCTGTGTATTAAAATGGTTTATACTAATATACTCTATATGTAGGGAGATTTAAAGGGCTTGTCTCATTGGACAACCCCCCTCCATATGCGCTATTAGGGGTAGGACTTGGGATCCTCACTATGTGCAAGAACATACCAGGCTGTAAGAGTGGCTTCCAAGGAGCCGATATGTAATACTACAGTTTCCCTGCAGCAGTCATTGCCTGGTAAATGTCTGACAAGAGAAAGCCTTCCTTGGCAAAATCATGGGGTGTCAGGACCTGGAGAGATCATCTGATTATTTCAGTGTCTGCAATATAAAGGGGTTCTCCCAGGGTCATCCAGCTGGTATAATTTTGGGACTTATATGACTTGCTGATCTTTCCCTACTTTCTGGTCTCTCTACACAAAGAAATGTGAATGCTCAGAAAATCCCTGGCTGCAGTGGAGACCTGCCACTCAGTGTTTGGCTGAGTAGTAGCATTTCCACGTTGAGGGGGACCAGGAAGTAGAGACCAACAGGGGCCGGTCCAAATGGGAATGGTGAGAGACCAGAACCATATTGTACATCCTGAATGCAGTCATGTGCATGGGGTCTGTCAGTTTATTTAACCAACAATTAGCTAAAACTTTAATGGAATTGAGGGATTTCTTTTTGTTAGTACAAGGCATACATGCTGCCAAGTTCACTTTTTACTATGTTTTCCTGCAGTTTACTGAACAGCACAAGGACAAAGGATCTGTTTTAAATTATATTCTAACAAATGTAATCCTGCATCTGGCTGAATTTTGGTGGATCATTGAATTTTGAAACACTTCATTCTCACAAGTCCCAGGGACAGTGAAAGTTTTAATAAGACTTATTTTGTTGTAATTATAGCTAGAGATGAGCGAATCGAAGTTGACGAAGTGGAATTCGATCTGAATTTCAAGAAAAATTCTATTTGCACCGAATCCGAATTTCCTCACGCTTCGTGGTAACGAATCGCATTTTTTCCTAAAATGGCTGCTGCACATGTTAGGACATGGAGCAAAGAACTCTGGGAATGAGGGATCACCCACAATCAGCAGCCAGCCAGCCCTGTAATGTCACAGCCCTATAAATAGCCTCAGCCATCTCGGATTCAGCCATTTTCCAGTGTACTTAGTGCAGGGAGAGACGTCAGCAGGTGCTAGGTAAAGGTAGGAAAGACTTTAAAACTTTTATTTTGCTGAATAGTTCAGGGAAAGATCATTAGAAGTGTAGGGAAAGGATAGGGAGGAAGTATTCCACAGTATGGAAGCAGAACAGGGTCTAATAGGGTACTCCAATAGAGTGTACAGCCTGGGTAATAAGAACAATCCTATTACACCTTGCTGCACTGACTGGGAATCCAAATTGCCATTATACTGCTGCTTTTAGGTTTGCAATAGATGATACCTCTGCAATTCCAGCAAACTGTTCTTTTTATTGCGGTGCAAGTGCTGTGTGATACAGCCATTAACAGGGTGTATTACTAGGAAATATTTGTACGTCTTATTAGCCTTTGGCGTGTATTAGTGGAAAAGAAGGCCTATTTGCTGTTGAGCAGTGCAGTTTTATGTTCTAAAGCCTTTTTTGGGGTGTATTAGTGCAAAAAAATGGGCTTATTAGCCGTTGTGTGGGGAAGTGAAAAAATTACAGCCTTTTTTGGCGAGTATTAGTGGAAAAAAATGGCTTATCTGCCGTTTAGCGGTGCAGTTATATGTTATAAAGCCTTTTTTGGGGTGTATAAGTGCAAAAATAAAAAAGGGGGCTTGTTAGCTGTTGTGTGGTGAAGTAAGAAAATGACAGCCTTTTTTGGCGTGTATTAGTGAAAAACAAAAAGTATTATTTGCCGTTCAGTGGTGCAGTTATATGTTCTAAATAGTGTTAAGCTCGAGTATCACACTGTTCGGCCGAGTGCCGCGTGTGCTAGAGTCAGTGTATTTAAATATAATTCAGCCTCTATTTCTGAAAAGTTTCTGGTGGGATCTAAACTCACAACCTTCTACATTACAACCAAGAACCTTAACCACTACACTATAGAGCTGCATGGCCAGTTACTAAAAAAAATAAAATATGAGACTTCTGCTGCATAGGATTACTTACTACTAGTATACATATAGTCCTATACAGCATAAGTCTCTTTTTAGTAACTGGCCATGCAGCTCTACAGTGTAGTAATTAAGGTTCTTGGCTATATTGTAGCCAGGTTGTGAGTTCAAATCCCGCAAGAAACTTTTCAGAAATAGAGGCTAAATTAGATTGTGAGGTTGTGAGTTCAAAATCCGGCCAGAAACATTTCAGAAATAGAATATCTTATATTTTCTTTTTGTAATTGTAAAAAATGTATGGCACAAAATGTTTTTTTCCCCCACAATAATGCTTCTTGTACATCGTCCTATAATCTTTTGGGAGACACCTATGTCATTTCCCGTCAAAAAATTACTTGCTGGTTGAATAAAAGTACCGTATTTTTTGCTTTATAAGATGCACTTTCTTTCCCTCCAAAGTGGAGGGAAAAAGTTAGTGCGTCTTATAAACGAAAGGTGACCATGTTTGGTGCGCCGCGGCAGCTCAGGAGCTCTCACTAATGGCTCCTGAGCTGCCATGTAACTGTGGGCGGGCACAGGCAGGACTTAATGCGGGTGGCACTTCATGTGGGCGGCCAGGAGTTAACGCAGGCTGGAAGTGAAGCCTCCAGCCCACGCATACATGACGGCATTAGGCAGCTTGGGCTAAACGATGCCGGCAGCCTGTGATTCAATTCATGCACTACTAAATAAGGTACCGGTGGGCTGGTGGCTTCTCTTCTTCTGTATGCTCTATACTGCCGCCAGCCAGCACCTCCTCTCACTACAGACGAGCAGCAGGAGGATTCCCTTCTCCTCTGTGCTGCCGGCATCCAGCTGATTAGTGGGGACTGGAGCGCGTCCTGCTCCCCCCCTCCCCCTCCGCCGCCTCCACCAATCAGCTCCCCATATTGTTCACGTCACATGGCCTCCCCCCTGTCCTGGTACCATAGATTGCTGCCTAAGTCCCTTGGTGAGGACAGCTCAGGGGCAATATACGGTACCATAATGAAAAATGTGTGCCAAATATGACTATAACCCCCCTCATCCATAGGAATTCAAACATGTATTGCAGTATATCGGTGGATTCCTAAGGATGAGGGGGGGTTATAGTCATACTTAAAATAAACGCTGTTCTGTAATTGGCATGTGTCTATATTAAATATGACCATAACCCCCCTCATCCACAGGAATGCACCCATGTACTGCAGTATATGGGTGGAGTCCTATGGATGAGGGGGGTTATAGTCATATTTAATATAGACACATGCCAATTACAGAACAATGTTTATTTTAAATATGACTATAACTCCCCTCATCCTTAAGAATACACCAATTTACAGTACATCAGTGTATTCTTTAGGGTGATGGGGATTATAATCACATAACAGTGTCATCCGCAGATCCCCCATAACAGTGTCATCCACAGATGCCCCATAACAGTGTGTCCTCCAAAAATCCCCCATAACTGTGTCATCCATACATACCCCCATAACAGTGTCATCCACAGATCCCCCTCATAACAGTGCATTATCCAGATATCCCATAACAGTGTCACCTACAGATCCCCCATAACAATGCATCATCCACAGATCCCCCATAACAGTGTGTCATCCACAGATCCCCAATAACAGTTTTATCCACAGATCCCCCCATAACAGTGTCATCCACAGATCCCCCATGCAGGACTTTTTTCTCTGCTAAATGTCACCTTGCCAGTCTGTGGCCTCCTCATGCTGCTGCTGCCACCTCCACAATCTGTCATTGTGCCACTCTGTGGCCTCCTCATGCTGCTGCCACCTTAATACTATGCCACCTTGCCAGTCTGTGGCCTCCTTATGCTCCTGCCGCTTCACCACTCTGTGGTCTTCTCATGGTGCTGCCAAATAACCACTCTGTGGTCTTCTCATGCTGCTGCTACCTCAACACTATGTCTCTGGGCCACTGTGTGGTCTCCTAATGCTGCTGCCAACTCACAACTCTGTCATTGTGCCACTCTGTGGCCTCCTCATGCTGCTGCTGCCACCTCCACACTGTCATCTTGCCAGTCTGTGGCCTCCTCATGCTGCTGCTGCCACCTCCACACTATGTCACTGGGCCACTCTGTGGTCTCATCATGCTGCTGCTGCTGCCACCTCCACACTATGTCACCTTGCCACTCTGTTGTCTCCTCATGCTGCTGCTAAATAAGTACTATGTCACTGGGCCACTCTGTGGCCTTCTCATGCTGCTGCTAACTCAACACTATTCTACTGGGCCACTGTGGTTTCCTAATGCTGCTGCTGCCACCTCCACACTATGTCACCTTGCCAGTCTGTGGGCTCCTCATGCTGCTGCTAACTCAACACTATGTTACTGGGCTACTCTGTGGCCTTCTCATGTTGCTGCCACCTCAACACTATGTAAATGGGCCACTCTGTGGTCTCTTCATGCTTCTGCCATCTCTGTACTATGTTACTGGGACACTCTGTGGTCTCCTCATGCTGCTGCTACCTCAACACTATGTCATTGGGCCACTCTGTGGACTTCTCAAGCTGTTCTCCCACCCTCCCCACTCCATGACTGGGCCACTATTTTGCCTTTTTGGCCTGGTTGACATCATGATTTATTTGACCCTTCTTCTGATCTGTTAGAAGAAAGGAAAAATGAGAAACACAACAGATCCTATCTGTGTAGAAACTGCAAGGCCTGTATGGTCCTATCAGAATTGGCTTATGATTTGGAAGCCAAAAGCAGGAGTGGGTACAAAACACAGAAGACATGCAAATATTCTGTTTACGTGTCATCTCTGTTTTGGATCCACTCCTGTTTTTTTTTTTGTTGGCTTTAGCAATACTGATGGATTACTGACTAAATGCTGACCGAGTAAAGGCGGATGCTCAACAGACAGGATCCGTTTTTTGGAGGGTTATTGTTCTGAAAGATCAGAGGAAGGGCAAAATAATCAGTGACGTCAACACAAACTTACTGCTGACACCCTCTTCACTCTGTCAGTGAGACTATACTTGTATAAGCGTTTAATAGAACACGTTCGCTCTTTCACTCTACAGTAGGATCTTGGGCCTCTGCACGGTTCTTTATACCTGGCGCTAACATCGACCTGTAAGGCCACACTTGAGTTATTTGGTCAGTTATGGCCCCTTAACTGCCCAAATAAGTGAAGTGTGCAGTGATTCTAAGAGCAACGCCTGTCATGTCCGTGTCATACTGACTCATAGTATTGTTTCACTACCACAGCAGACTCCCTATGCGTGTTACTGCAAGGCACAGTGTTCCACACCACTATACAGGCTTATTGCAGCCAGGAAATAGCTGTTTGTTTATTCGCGAATCGCCGCTAATAAATTTGGATCGAATCAAATCTTTTCGAAAAATTCGGCGAACCGGCCGAATCAAATTTTTGAGAAATTCGCTCATCTCGAATTTTTGCCTAGCCTGATTTTCCCAGTGTTTTTTTCATTTGCATAAAGCAGTTTTATTGTTAATAAGAATGTTACAGTTTAGCATTTTTTATTTACAGGGGTTATCCAACAATATATCAGACCTCAGAGTGGCCAAGCCGTTGTGGTGACCATAGTTACCTGGTCCCCGCCACTGGTTCCAGTCTCTGTCGCTCCCTGGGTGGCCCTTTATGTCCCTGGTGAGCTAATATCAACATCATGTTGCCGGAGAAGGGGGAGACACGTGACCTGCTCCTCTTGCGTCACGACATCACTTGACACAAGGGGAGAAGTCCCCCCCCCTTCAACAGAATATTAATATGAGTGCACTAGGGACATAAAGAGCCGGCCTGGGAGTGATAGAGACTAAACCCAGTGGGAACCAGGTAAGTATGATCACCACCGGGGGTAGACTACTCTATATGGTCTGATATAATGTTGGATAACCTAATCTTTTTAGGAAAATGTAGAGGTATACCCCTCAAAGTAATGCAGAAATAAACATATTGATTACTGTAACGTAGATAAAATATATCATTTTTTGTATCCTTAGAAATTGATGGGAACATATACATGTGCATTAACTTTTATTAATTTGGGGCTGACAAAACCACATATTCATGACAGAACAGTATGGACTACTCTTATCAAGTTAGGAACAGAAAAACAAGCCCTTATTAGAAAAGCAATCAACCATCCATAACAAACCAGATGCCTAATATTATGCAGCTTGGCAAGTTAGCTCTGGACCATCATGGCATGGACTCCACAAAACCTTTAAAGTTGTCTTCTGGTATCTGGCACCAAGATCATTTACAGCCTTCTTATATCAAATTGTAAACTCATGTTCCTCAAACTTCTTGAACAATTTTTGCAGTGTGGCAGGGTTTATCATCTTGCTGAAAGAGGCTACTGCATAAAATAAACTTCAGCACCAAATGCAATTTGATTGTTGTTTATTTGATAGTTACTGCGGCTACAATAGAAAAGTTTCAGTTGTATGGCGTTCTTCAGACTAATGCTGCTTGTAGGGCGCTTCTCCTATGATGCAGCGTAATCTGCTGCTTCACCATAGCACTTGAATCTTCACTACTGCAGCCGCAGTAACTATCAAATAGACAACAATCAAATTGCATTTGGTGCTGGAGTTTATTTTATGCATTACTTAAGGGGTGGGAACCCTACTCCAAACAACAGTAACAGAATGCGACAAGAATCAAACCCAGTGAAAGAGGCTACTGCCAGTACCGAATACTGCTATAATGAAGGGGTGTACTTGCTTAGATATATGGTAGGTATTCAAGCAGAACATTGCCCAGAACATTACTGCTGGCTTGCCTTATTCCAATTCTGAAACCTAGTTACTTTTCATGCCCAGTCAAGAAAAGCACACACATCCCGTTACCTACTTGCCAATTAAAGGCACTTTTGGCTTTTTATAAGGGCTGTTTGACACGAGCGAGTCCATTGCGGGAATCGCACTCCGTCTGTGAGCGTGTAATGCTCCGTCCTGGACTTGCAGGAGCGCACAGCATTAGGGCCCATGAACACGACCCTATGCCCTCCGAGACGTACAGTCCGTGAGCGGGTTATATGTCCCGGAGCGGCATTGATCATGCGCACGGGAACGCACAGCATCATAGATTACAGTGATGCTGTGCACGTAGGGGCTTCCTGCGGGGCTATTGTCCTTCACTCATACGATTTTATGACTGCGGGACAATAGTCCCGTGAGTGCCCGACGTGCACAGCATCATTGTTACCAATGATCAATGCATACGATCAATGCCGCTCCGGGACATATGGCCAGCTCATGGACCGTATGTCTCTGAGGGCATACGGTCATGTGCAAGGGCCCTTATACTGATTTATAATGCTATGTGCCTCTGCTTGACCTTACTTCTACAGGATCATACTGACATAAAGCTGATAATGATGTGAAACAGCCCTAAGGGTCAGCACTGGCACTTTGTGTACTTAAACCTTTATATTCAAAACAGCATTCACTTTTTCAACACAGTGAGCTCCAGTAGTTCTTATATGGGATTGGACTTGCCAGTCTTAACTCCCTGTACACATCACTGAGCATTGGAAACCAATTGTCCACTTTTGGTAGGTACTAACCACTAAATACTAGGAATACCCTACACATGGGTGGACTGAGAACTCAAAATGGCCCTGGAAAAAACCTAAGAATGGCCCTATGTTGTAGGCAGGTCCAAATTGACAGAAGATGTGGCAATACAAGAAGGAAGGGACAACAGAAGTAGGCGGGGCCTACAATACCATAGCGCAAAATACTGCCCAAGCAGAACCAAATATCACAGTGCCGAACAAAATACTGCCACCCTCACTACCGGGAGGCGATACAGTTGAGGGGGACACCTGCGGCTGTTGGCCAAGTGCATAAATATTTGATGCTTCTAGCATTAATTAATGCTGAGAGCATCAGATCATTATGTACCCAGCTGACAGCCATGAGGGGGTCTTGAGCAGCCCCTTGGGCATTGGCCCACCAGGAAATTTCCCTGTAGGGTTTATGACAGGGCAGCCCCTGTCCCCACAGGACCTGCTGTTTGGAGATGCTTTGGCCCAGTTGTCTAGCCATCACAATTTGGTCCTTGTCAAATTACCTTACATTTTTACTGCTTTAAGTGGGGAATCGATTCTTAGGGTTAGCTACACAGTGAGGTGTCAAGTGACAAGAAAGTCGCACAACATTTCAAGTAATATTTGTCAATGGTGTCGCAATGTGAAACGCAACATGCTGAGACTGCAATGTGTCAGACATGTCCGATTTTGTGTTGCACATCGCAGGTTGCACTTTACTTTTCCACAATTGGAAGTTCCATGCAACTCACATTTTTGCGTTGCGCGGCTTTTCTTTGTCTTGATGTCACGCGACAGATTTCCCTGTGTAGCTGAACCCTTAACTTTCTGCATAATGTGTCCCATCCCCACCCTGGTGCCTTTGTAAGGAGATGATCAACGTTATTCACTTCAACTAACAATGGTTTTAGACACGATGCGGATTACCAGCGTTTTTTCCATGTGGATATATGTAGCCACCCTTAGGCTTCAAGCGATGCAGATTGTGTCAAGATCTGTTCAGGGAAAAACTTACGGTTCTGCACGCAAATTCAGTGTGTGTTTTTTCTGTTGGGATTGTATTCAGATTGCATTTCACGCACGCGAAGAACCATCAGTAAAAAACACATTGCATCAGGATATCTTCCGTTTTTCACACAAGCCCCACGTAAAATATAAAACATGCTGCGATTTTTCCTGTATGAAGAGATGATGCGTAAAAAACAAAATGAATGGGTCAGGATTCAGTTCAGATCTTATGTGTTCACCACATAATTCACATCCAGATGGAAAACTCGCTCATGTGCAGCCATCCTTAAAGTTGTGAGGCTCAGACTGGCCCACAGGGGTACAGGTGAATCCCCTGGTGGGCCCAGAGCAAATTGGGCCCCTAGTTCCCCACCCTCTGCACACATGGCCCAATAGAGTGACTTCACTAAATATATATATGTAGCATACAGCATCTCAACCAGCCAATGTCCATATCAAAACCGGGTAGATTATTTAACAGTTTATTATTATAGATGGATTGGGTGGCTGAGATGACTTGTAGACACCCAGCAGGCCAGCCAGTGTCCTCGTTATCTAGGCACCCGCTGCAGGGACCCCTATAATCAATCGCCTTGTAACGTCTTGCTGCTGTCCGCCACTGTGGGAACAGGTAATATTTCCATGTTTTTGTGTAGTGAACCTCCAGAATAAATGTTACTGATGGGCCCTGCACACCCCAGTCCAACACTGATTGCAGTCCTCTCGTACCCTGTCCCTGAAATATCCTCTGATATCCCATGATACCTGTCTGGACATGCTGGGAGTTATAATCCTCTCCTCTAAAACCCATCCCTGAAATGCCCTCTGATATCCTATAACAAAGACCTGGACATGATGGGATTTGTAGTTCTCTTCTCCTCAACCTCATTCTTGCAATATCCTCTGATATCAAATAACAGCCTGGACATGTTGAGAGTTATATTCCTCTCCTCTTGTACCCCCTTTCTGTAATATCCTCTGATATCACATTATATCAGCCTTAACATACTGGAAGCTGTAGTTCTCTCCTCTTATACCCCCTCCCTTCCTCGTATATATCCCAAAATAACAGCCTGGACATGCTGGGAGTTGTAGTCCTCTCCTCTTGTACCTTCTCCCTGTAATGTCCTCTGAGATCACATTATATCAGCCTCAACATGCTGGGAGTTGTAGTCATCTCAATATAACCCTCCTTCCAGAAACATACACTGATATCACGTAATGATAACCTGGGCTTGCTGGGAGTTGTAGTCCTCTCCTCTTATACCTCCCTGTAATCTCTCTTGACACTGGTATATAAATTATGCTTTCCATTCTGTGTGCTGTATCGTCACCCACTGACCCGGGTATGGTGTCCTCATTTTGGGGGTTATAAAAGCGGTTACCCTAAGCTATTATATAATGGATGAACATGTAGGGTTGCCACTTCTCCCAGCAGATTACCAGTAATACCGGCTAGGCCAGTGGTTTACCAGGCAGGTGGCCTAGTGGAGACCCGGCACCCCATCGATTAGCTGTTTTCAGCAGCCTGGAATCAAAACAGTGGATACAGCCAAAGGGAAAAGGCTCCACTGTGCACTGGTCTTGAAGTTGCCACCATACTGCAGCTTGTAACAGGGTGGTGCTGCCCCTTTAAATGATTTCATCCATGCTTTCAGTGTAAGGCCTCATGCACACGACAAGGTTCCGTTGTTCCGTGATCCGTGTCCGTTTTTGCTTCCATTGTGTTTCAGTGTGTCTTCCGTTTTTTTTAGCGGACATGACACAAAAGATTTTACCAAAAGACAGGCTGACAATTTTTGCCAAGTGCCTGCCAAGGGATCCGCAAAAAAACGGGGACGCGAAACACGGATGACACACGGATGGCCATCCGCATTTTTTCACTGTCCCATTAACTTGAATGGGTCCGCAAACCGTTTTTCGCGGACAAGAATAGGACAGGTTATATTTTTTTGACGGACTGGAATCACGGACCACGGACACGGAGGACAAATAGTGCATTTGCCGAGTTTTCCACGGACCCATTGAAAACCAATGGGTCCGCAGAAAATCACGAAAAACGGCACAACGGACACGGAATCAAACAACGGTCGTGTGCATGAGGCCAAAGAGCCGGTGTCCCTGGTGTGCAGAGGGAGCCCAGCAGTCATGTATGACATCTGTCCTCTGTCACCTGTCTTCTTGTGTCTGATGTGTAAAGAAGCCCAGAACCAGTCAGATGTCAAGGAGAGAAGACAGTAAGAGGTAGATGAGGGGAAAGTGACAGTTGGGAGGAGGGAAGAAAGTGTCTAATGGCCTCCATAGAGCGGCCCTGACAAGACAGCCCTGATCCACGTGCCCCGCCACATCTTGTTAGTGTGAGTTGTCAGAAACTGGAACCAAGTGATCTCGGGGAGAGATTTGTAGCTACAGGGCTGTGTGCCTCAGTGAAAGACTGACGCCATCAAGCTGTTTACCCATAGCAACCGCCAAGCTTATAATAACAATGTAACCGTCAAGCTTTGTGCCCAATGGTGACTATAACCCTAAGCGCTGTGCCTCCTGCTTGGGTAAAGTCAGTCATGGCTGTGCTATATTCAAGTGCGGTCCCAGGATAGGATCGAGGGTCCCATATAAATCTGAGCACACCATGCTGTTAGTCTGTTCATTTACATGGTGCAGTCTGGAAGGGGTTAAGTAAGAGCCAATGGTCCGGGTACTAGGTGTCAGCACCTGGACCAGTTGCTGTTAGTGACAGAACAAACATGCTCTGCGGAAGGAGGAAAACCTGCGATCGTTGGGGGACCATAAATATGCGGCGGTTACCAAACTGAGGTATATTGACAAAGTACAATCAGGAAGGGGTTAAGGGCCTCTGCAGTAAGGCACATTGACAGTCACTAAAGGGTTAACCCTTCTGAACCAACATTAGTCATAGACACCTGTGACATCACAAGCATGTGTGTCATAAAGGAAGAACCCTTGTAAAAAGCTGGTGAGCGGCCATATTTGGTGCCGTACTTGATGGCCTGAGGACCTTGAGCTTGACTACCCCCGCCCACCACACCTTGACGAAATTTGGAGGTTCTAGCAGGAAGCCCATCGCCCAATGGGAAGAAAGGGACATCCATCTAGCCAACCAGATCAGCCCGGCTGCTGCACCCACCCCTTACTATTTATGTGGCAGTCACATAGTGGCATTACCCTCTAAGCCCAAGGGAAGGGCAGCCCTCCAGCCATGGTTCCCTAGAGGTTTCCTCCACAGGGGGTTTTCCTCTCCTGAGTGCTGGAGGGTGACTCTCCGTGAGTCCGGGGTTTGCCATTTTTAATATTTTAAATAAATAATTTGGCCATTTATTCCCCAATTAATGTGCTCTGTGTCTTTATTCTGTGTCTTTATTTCGCGTCCTTTGGTTTCAGGAGTGTATGTATGATTTTCTCAGGGAGGAGGTTAAAGGTGTATTCCCATGTGGGACATGTAAGGTATACTGTATATTGATAGGATGTGCCATAAGTGTCCGATATGTGCGCGTCCCACCTTTGGGACATGCTCATATGTCCAGGGGTCCGAAGTAAAAGGAGAGCACATTATGCATGCGTGGTGTCCTCTCCATTCATTGCTATGTGAGTTCCAAAAATAGAGAGCGCGCTCGCCTGTTTTCGAATGTCCCATAGCAGGGAATGGAGAACATGCAGCACAAGCCGCGGCCACCTCTCCATTCACCACTATGGGACTCCTGAAAATAGCCAAATCGCCGCCCAGCTATATTCTGAAGTTCCATAGCTGTGAATGAAGGGTGGCCGCACATGTGTGACTTGCTGTCTGTACACCTCAGGGGCATCATCCTATGGATAGGTTATAAATGTCCCAAATAAAATCATGAAATAACCAAGATAGAGGACCTGGGAGGCAAAGAACCTTTGGTGACATCACTGCGCTCATCACATGGTCCATCACCATGGTGATGGACCATGTGATGGACCTTGTGACGAGCACAGTGATGTCACCATAGGTCTTTTGCTTCCCAGGTCCTCAACCAAAGGCAGAAGACCAGCCGGGCTGCACGAACAAGTGGAAGTGGTGAGTTTCATTTTATTTTATTTTTTTAACCCCCTCAACCCACATTTTACTAAGCATTCTGTATTAAGAATGCTATTATTTTCCCTTATAACCATGTTACCATGTTATAAGGGAAAATAATACAGTGAGTAACGTTTATCTTCTAGCAACCCTGCATAAAAATCGCACCGCATCCGGACTTGGTTGCGGATGCTTGAGATTTTCACGCAGACCCATTCTTTTCTATGGGGCCTGCGTTGTGTGAAAAACGCAAAATATAGAGCATGCTGCGATTTTTACGCAACGCAAAAGTGATGCAGGAAAATCACCGCTCATGTGCACAGCCCCATTGAAATGAATGGGTCCGGATTCAGAGCGGGTTCAATGCATTCACCTCATGCATTGCCCCCTGCACGGAAAACTCGCCCGTGTGAACCCAGCCTAAGGGTGCTGGCACACAGGGCAGTTCTGACATGCATTTAGGATGCAGTTTTTTATTGTAGGTAGTTGAAATTACTGAAATTACTTAAATCATTTACACCATGTAGAACACCAGGTCTAATGAGGCTGCTAAATTGAAAACTGCTTCCTGAATGCATAGCACCCGCACCATTAGGCCTCTTGCACATGGATGTTGTGTGCCTGTGGCCGTATTGTGGCCTGCATACGGCGGTTCCGCAATACACGGGCACCAGCCCGTGTGCACTCCGCGTCACGGATGCGGACCTATTCACTTGAATGGGTCCGCATCCATGATGCGGAACGGAAGTACTTCGGAGTGAATGGGTCTCGATTCGTCCCGGCCGCCGCACAGACATTGCCCGTGCATTGGGGACCCAATTTGCGGTCCCCAAAGCACGGAACGGATGCACAACGTTCGTGTGCAAGAGGCCTTAGGCCTCTTTCACATGAGCGAGTTTTCCCCGCAGGTGCAATGCGTGACATGAACACATATCACCCGCACTGAATCCTGACCCATTCATTTCAATGGGTCTGTGTACATGAGTTTTGCACTCAGCCGGGAGCCCTGGCCCCATAGAAGTGAATGGGGCTCCAGTGAAAAACGCATTGCATTCGGAATGCGTTTTTCACTGATGGTTACTAGGGAGGTTGTTTGTAAACCTTCAGTTTTTTATCACACACGTAAAAAACGCATTGCACTCGCGTGGAAAAAACTACAACTAAACGCAATCACAGACAAAACTGACTGAACTTGCTTGCAAAATGGTGCGAGTTTCACTGAACGCACCCTGAACGCATCTGGACCTAATCCGTCACGCTCATGTGAAAGGGGCCTTAGCCTTCCTACTGCTTTGTCCAGAGATACACTTTGTTATTTTTGCAGCTTACCCCAAGGTAGCACAGAGGGACACCCATGTTAGGCCAGGTTCACATCACCGTTTAGTTTTCCCTTCTACTGATCTGTCAGAAGAACAGGAATAAAAAACCTGATCCTCATCAGTTTGTGTCAGTTCCGTCAGAGATCAGTTATTTTTGACGGGAAAAAAAAGTCATGCATGCAATATTGATGCTAACTATGCAGAACTGATGCTCAAAATAAAAGATTCTATTTTTCTTCTGTTCTTCTGACGGATCAAAAGAACGGAAAGCTAAATGGTAATGGGAACCCAGCCTTACAATTAAAAACTGGTGCATTGATATTCTCAGGGTAGTCTCACACAAGGCTTTACATTTTTTTTTTTTTTAAAAGCCACAGTTTTATTGAGCCAAAGCCAGAGCTAAAAGCCATGTGTGAAACCAGACTAACCCTAAGTTCACACGTTTGCAATATAGGTGCGGATCAGTCTGTGCAAGTAACAAGAATTAAGTTGCACATTTTTAACTGTATTTTTGTATTCTGAATATTCTCATGCAGTCATGTCCTCATAGACTTAAAAATGAGCAATGTTCATCCTCTTTCCCTTCAGATATCGGTTGATGGTTTCAAATACATAGCTGATGGATGTGCTTCTCTTCAACACCTAAGAATCAATGATATGTTCACTCTAACAGACAACTGTATCACAGTAAGTAGGGGCTATCACAGCCATGTTCCCAATTTTCAGTTTGTAGCTCAGTTCTTTAGATGTGAGCTTTATTTGGGATGGGGCCAACATCTGGGTTCTGGAGCCAGTGGACCTGTGTTAACTTCATTTACAGACTGAGAGCATCTGGCTAAAATATGTTCCACATTGTTTAGAGTGTATGGAGTTATCTTGCGTGGATACATGTTCTTTTGAAGGCATTCGAAGGCATGTAAGCATTTGGTATCCACAAAAAAGAGACACATTTGCTAACTATATTAGATTGAAAATACTTGCTGATATTTACTACACAAAAAACATCACACTGTATCAACTAAATTAAAGGACTTGTCTGGGCTACAGAAATTGATGTCCTCTTCACAGGATAGGTGATCAATATCAGATCAGTTCACAGTGTGCTGTCAGCATTTTTTGCAGACCCATTGAAATGAATGGGTCCGCATCTTATCCGCAAAAAAAAACGTAACGGACACTGAAACAAAATACGTTCGTGTGCATGTAGCCTAACTCTAGGGGTAAGGCTACAAATGCCAACATTTTCACACCTTCTTGCTGTGGATTCACAATGGATTTCAATGCTATGCGTTGAAAGGATGAAATGTGTGACATTTCTTCCACATACTGAGCATTTCAGTTTGAAAATCTGCAGGATGCTCACTTTTCTGTGTGGAAAGTTACCTGTAGATGGTGGTTTCAAAACCCCATTCAAATGGATAGTGCTATAATTTACTGTCAATTTGGTTTGGGTAATCCACACCCACCACATCTAAAGAGCCGCGCACTTGTGTAGCCATCACATGACCGGGGGCATGAAGGTTATCCAAGTGGGAGGATAAGGGTGTATTGTTCCTGAGTCAGGTGCACACGGATGGTGTGTTTCAATCTTTCAACCAAATTAAAAGTGAATTTGGTCTACAACAGGCCTCATTTTACCAATTTTTTGAAGTAAGACATGTCTGCTTGGAAAATATAGCACCATAAGGTTTATTGGCATTCCTCCCCACTCACCGTTAAGAGGGAACCTGTCACCATGAAAATGCAAAATAATCTGCAGGCAGTATGTTATAGAGCAGGAGGAGCTGAGCAGATTGATATATAGTTCTGTAGGGAAAGATTCAGTATAACCTGTAATTTATACATTTATATATGTTCCTATTCTGGGCTTTGATGTCCAGGGGGCGGTCCTATCAGTGATTGACAGCTACCTCTGTATACACAGTCATAAGGAGAGGGCTGCCAATCACTGATAGGACCGCCTCCCTGGCTTCAGAATGAGAATGAGCAGAGATATAAATGAAGGAATTACAAGTTTTACTGAATGTTTTCCCATTAAACTATACATCAATCTGCTCAGCTCTGTCTGCAGTTCATGCACCATGCTCAACCTGAGAGGTTACCTTTAAACGTAAATGAGAGGAAGATTTGAGTCTGAAATACTTTTATCCCTCGGTTGTCCCTGTATGAAACTCAGCATACTGTATATCACAGTTACTCCTAGTGCAGAAGGTATATAAAACTCCCTTGTGTATACATAATGGGATACAGAGCGATTTCTAAATGTTTCAAAGGACCGCGCACTAGAAAGCCAATGTAACCATCCGCATATAGGATTCTCCAGAACTCCACACTGGTTAGTCAGAGGTTCCCCCAGAAAGATCCCTTCTCCGGTAATTCAGGAGATAGCCGTTTAGTTGAGCATATCATACACCTAGAGGCAAACCCCTAGTGACACTAGGTGTATGATATGATCAACTAAACGGCTGTCTCCTGAATTACCGGAGAGGGGATCTTTCTGGGGGAACCTCTGACTAACCAGTTTGGAGTTCTGGAGAATCCTATATGCGGATGGTTACATTGGCTTTCTAGTGCGCGGAAATTTGAAAGATTTAGAAATCGCTAAGTGCGAATATCCCACTTCACTGCTGGACTCGCTGCATTAGCCAGGCAACGTATCAGAGGGCATTCTTATTTATTGACTATAATGGAATACAGAGTGATTCCTCTTGCCCTAGGTGCAGAATTGCCCCGGCTAACCTTCTGCATACCTTGGAGAGAGGTTCTAGTAGTTATTCAGAACGTATTTACTATAGCTATCCCATTTGACCCTAGGGCAGTTGTGGCGGCACTCATAGCCCTCTTTGTGGACACCAGCACCCTGGAAAAAGTCCATGGCGTACCAATATGCCTTAGACATTTCCTGCCACTCATCAGCGCAGGGCGCACTATGAACAGCACAGGCAGCGCACTGAATGTAGGCAGGCTATTATAGCTAAATGATAAAGTACATGGCAGATATACTATATTGGACTGTAGTATTCAGGTTAAATTGCAGTGTTGGCACTTTATGATAAAAAAGTAGGCTTTCAGTTGCAGTTTGGGCACTCGGTCTGTAATCGGTTCGCCATCACAGCCTTAGGGTGTGTACATTAGAGATCATGGATGATGTAACTACTGTAGGTATTCAGCAAGTCCTATTCCAGACATGAAAATTGATTGCGCCTTATTAAAGGGGTTCTCCGGGAATTAGGAAAATGAAAATATTTATTCTTTTATAATAAATATATTCCCAAATACCTTTCATTACTTATAATGGCTCGTTTTGTCTAGGGAGCAATCATTAGGAGAAATAAAATGGTCGCAGTGCTATTAGTACACACAATACCTGTCCTAATCACACAGGAGGATAAGTTACTTCACAACACTGAGCTAAAGAGCTGCCTCATCCTCCTCTCTACTCTTCTTGTCAGGGATTATGATCCTGAATACAGGTGAATCTCTGTGGGAATAGAGATGATGAGGAAACATTAAAGGATAATGAGCAGCAGAACTTGAATGCAGTCTCCATTACCACAGCCTCACATTACCACAGTCTGTCCTGTCCGTCCTCTCTGTACTTCATGTCTCCTCATGAACTAAATTCCCCAGAGATTCAGCTAAAGTTCTTATCATCTGTATTCAGGATCATAATCCCTGACAAGCAGAGCAGAGAGGAGGATGAGGCAGCTCTTTAGCTCAGTGTTGTGAAGTAACGTGTCCTGCTGTGTGAATATGACAGGTTTTGTGTGTACTAATGGGATGGCGGCCATTTTGTTTACTCTGATGATCGCTCCCTAGAGAAAACGAGATATTGTAAATAATGGAAGGTATTTGGGAATATATTTATGATAAAGTAATAACATAGTAACATAGTATATAAGACCGAAAAAAGACATTTGTCCATCCAGTTCGGCCTGTTTCCTACAAGTTGATCCAGAGGAAGGCAAAAAACCCCTGTGAGGCAGAAGCCAATTTTCCTCACTTAAGGGGAAAAAAAAATTCCTTCCCGACTCCAATCAGGCAATCAGAATAACTCCCTGGATCAACGACCCCTCTCTAGTACCTATAGCCTGTAATATTATTACACTCCAGAAATAAATCCAGTCCCCTCTTGAATTCCTTTATTGTACTCACCATCACCACCTCCTCAGGCAGAGAGTTCCATAGTCTCACTGCTCTTACAGTGAAGAATCCTTTTCTATGTTTGTGTACAAACCTTCTTTCCTCCAGACGCAGAGGATGTCCCATCGTCACAGTCACAGTCCTGGGGATAAATAGATGATGGGAGAGATCTCTGTACTGACCCCTGATATATTTATACATAGTTATTAGATCTCCCTCAGTCGTCTTTTTTCTAAAGTGAATAACCCTAATTTTGATAACCTTTCAGGGTACTGTAGATCCCTCATTCCAGTTATTACTTTAGTTGCCCTCCTCTGAACCCTCTCCAGCTCTGCTATGTCTGTCTTGTTCACAGGAGCCCAGAACTGTACACTGTACTCCATGTGTGGTCTGACCAGTGATTTGTAAAGTGGTAGGACTATGTTCTCATCACGGGCGTCTATGCCCTTTGATGCAACCCATTATCTTATTGGCCTTGGCAGTAGCTGCCTGACACTGGTTTTTGCAGCTTAATTTGCTGTTTATTAAAATTCCTAGATCCTTTTCCATGTCAGTGTTACCGAGTGTTTTACCATTTAATATGTACGGGTGACTTGCATTATTCCTTCCCATGTGCATAACTTTACATTTGTCAGTGTTAAACCTCATCTGCCATTTTTCTGCCCAAGCCTCCAATCTATCCAGATCTCTCTGTAGCAGAAAACTGTCCTCTTCAGTGTTAATTACTTTACACAGTTTAGTGTCATCTGCAAAAATTGATATTTTACTGTGCAGGCCTGCTACAAGATCATTAATAAATATATTGAAGAGAATAGAGCCCAATACTGACCCCTGAGGTACCCCACTAGTTACAGTGACCCAATCTGAGTATCTACCGTTAATAACCACCCTCTGTTTTCTGTCACTCAGCCAGTTACTTACCCACATACAGACATTTTCTCCCAGTCCGAGCATCCTCATTTTATATACTAACCTTTTATGAGGTACGGTGTCAAATGCTTTGGAGAAGTCCAGATATACGACATCCATTGATTCGCCGCTGTCAAGTCTAGAACTTACCTCCTCATAGAAGCTGATTAAATTTGTTTGGCATGACCGATCCCTCATGAAGCCATGCTGATATGGCGTTATTTGCTTATTTTCATTGAGATACTCCAAAATAGCATCTCTTAGAAACCCTTCAAACAGTTTACCAACAATAGATGTTAAACTTACCGGCCTATAATTTCCAGGCTCTGTTTTTGGACCCTTTTGAATATTGGCACCACATTTGCTATGCGCCAATCCTGTGGAACATTCCCTGTTATTATAGAGTCCGTAAATATCAGAAATAATGGTCTGGCTATGACATCACTTAATTCCCTTAGGATACGGGGTGTATGCCATCCGGTCCTGGCGATTTGTCTATTTTAATCTTTTTAAGTCGCTGTTGTACTTCTTCCTGGGTCAGACAGGGCACTTTTAATGGGGATTTACTTTTACATTCTGCATTTCATCTGACAGTTTATTTTCCTCAGTGAATATAGTGGAGAAAAAAATATTTAATAGTTTTGCTTTATCCTCGTCGCTCTCTGCAACACCCCCTCATTGCTATGTAGAGGGCCGACTCCTTCAGATTTATATTTTTACTATTTATATAATTGAAGAACATTTTAGGGTTAGTTTTACTCTCTTTGGCAATTAATCTCTCGGTCTCTAGTTTGGCAAATTTTATTAGTTTTTTACATATTCTATTTTTTTCCTTATAGTTTATCAGTGCTTCCTGACTCCCCTCCTGTTTTAGCGATTTATATGCTTTCTTTTTGTCATTTATTGCCTTCTTTACGGTTCCATTTATCCACATTGGTCTCTTATTGTTCCTTAGCCTTTTATTCCTATACGGTATGTACCTCTCACAATAAGATGTTACAATGCTTTTAAAAATCTCCCATTTTATGGTTGTATTTTTATTTTTGAGGACTTTGTCCCAGTTAGTTAGGCCTATGGCCTCGCTTAGTTGGCTAAATTTTGCTTTTTTGAAGTTTGGTATTTTTGTTCCTCCCTTTAGAAACTCTCGTTTGAAGGATAATTGGAAGGTTATAACTTTATGGTCACTATTTCCCAGGTTCCCCCCAACCTGCACATCTGTTGTTCTATCAGGTCTATTGGTTAATACTAAGTCCAGTATGGCCGTCCCTCTAGTGGGGTCCTGAACCAGTTGGGAAAGGAAATTGTCTTTGGCTATTGCCAAGAACCTGTTTCCTTTATGGGATGTACAGGTTTCAGTTTCCCAGTCTATCTCTGGGTAGTTGAAGTCCCCCATGATAACGACTTCATTATGATTTGCCGCCTCGTCTATCTCGTTTAAGTATTTTCATTTTTTTAACTCCCGGAGAACCCCTTTAAGTCCAGCAAAACCCTCCCACCAAGCGTGAACTCATTAATAGGATTAACACTATCATTAGATTGGAAAGAGGGATATATTTGAAAAGGAAGCGTATTACTACATTTGAGGCCTTATGGAATAGATGGATCGATGTTCCCGGATTACCTTTCCAGGGTTTACTGGCACTAGATTTAGATTAACATAATGTTAAGGGGGATGATATACAGTATGTCCTAGTTCTGTTACTACATGTTTGTTGCCCAGTCATAGGTCATAAGGAATCTTGGTCCAGAGTTGACATCTCTTTGACCGCACTGTATGAGTGTGGGGAGCCTGATTTTGCATTAAACATGTTCACCGATGCAGCTTTATTGTATAGATAATTATATCTAGGTACCGGTATATATGCAGATCAGCCATAGCACTCCTCAGTCTATTCTTCTTAACAGACTGTGATACTAAGCACATTTCATATTTGATTTTCTTCTTGTAGACGTTGCTTGAGAAGTGCCAGAACATTGTGTCTATATCTCTGCTGGGCTCTCCTCATCTTTCTGACGCAGCTTTCAAGGTTCTGGCGCAAGGGCGGAAACTTGTGAAGATCAGAATTGAAGGTAGGACACCCAAAATTAATTTCTAGTTGAATAAATTTTACCCTGATATTTTCAGTAATATCACTGTATTTTCCAACAGGAAACAGTCGAATTACTGATGGCAGCATCAAAGCAATTAGCAGATCCAGTCCTAACCTGAACCACATATATATAGCCGATTGCCAAAAAATTACCGATATCAGTCTTAAAGCGCTTTCATCTCTGAAGAATATAACAGTGTTGAATATGGCAGACTGCATCAGGTAAAATCATATAAAAGCTGCAATGTATTATTTGGTTATCATTTAACCCCTTAAGAACCTACGCCTTGACTTAAGGACCACACATACATGTACGGTGCAAGGTCCACCAGTTTCTGGGAGGGGATTGCGGGGGAATCGGGGCGCGATGGCTGCTATTACCGGCAGATATCCATGCCGGGTAAGGGCAGCATGACGTCTTTCCGCCCCCCTGCTGCTCCAAGCGCTGTAATTGGCTGGTCAATGAAGATCGGCACATTGCAGCGCTGAAAGCAGTATGGAGGGTGGGGGCATGTCATGTGGAGGTGACCGGTGCTGAACTAGTCAGGACCTGTCTCCTCCGAGGTCAGACGGGGGACTTCAGTGTTTGGTGTTTTTGCGGAGCTCCAAGACATAGCATCAAAATCTCCGCTTAAATCCCCTTGGGAACCCAAATCTCTCCAACGTCGCCCACAGAAAGACCCACTCCACCAAATCGAAGGCTTTCTCATTGTCTAGGGAAGCTATAGCTCTATTACAAGCGTTATCATGCTTGACCTGCAGATTTGTGTAGAGTCTCCTTAGATTTATATCAGTGGACTTTCCAGGCATGAAACCCGATCGATCTAGGCCTACTATAGATAAGATAAGTTCTGCTAAACGTGATGCCAGAACCTTGGCCAGTATCTTAGCATCTAAGTTGATAAGAGAAATGGGACGATATGAGCTACATTGATCTAGCAGCTTCCCCGGCTTGTGGATAACCACTATCAAGGCCCCAGAGAAAGAGGGTGGCAGCTGAGACAACTCCAATCAGTGAGCAAAAAGCTCACTCAACTGGGTGCCGAAATTCACCGCGTGTAGCTTATACCACTCAGTAGGGAAACCATCTGCACCTGGGGTCTTGTAAGGGGCCATGGATTTAATGGCAACCTGAATTTATTGTAAAGATATGGGGGAGTCTTCTCCCGAGAGTTGTGTAAATATTATCTGATCTAGATATTCCTTCAGACCAGCAGAAGTAGAAGTATATAGTTTGGTGTAACATGATGCAAACTGGGCACAAATATCTTCCAAGTTAGATACCTCTACACCTGAGTCTAGTCTAACGGTGGCTGCTACCACCATTTGAGGATTCTCCACCTTTGCTAAATATGCCAGCGTTTTCCCACTTTTATCCCTCTCTGAGAAATAGACTGCCGTTGTGTAAGGAGTTGTTTCTGGGTGTATTCAGTGAGATGGAATTTATACTCCCTCTGGGGGGACAACCACCTCTCTCGACATTCCTCACTGGGATCATTAACAAAAGCCTCCTCCGCCTCCACAAAACTAGTCTTTAATTTACTGCGAGTAATTTGTAGCTGAGCCCTATGTGTGACAATTGCCGAGATAAAAGCCCCTTGCAATACCGCCTTACAGGCTTCCTATTCATTTAGAGGATTGGAAGAACCCTCGTTTACTTCCCAGTAATCATCTAACTTCTTCCGACTAGCTGCCTCAACGGGGAGTACCTGTAACCATATCGGATTTAACCTCCACACTCTTTCCTGTTAACCTATCAGCTGAGTTACAATAATCTGAAGTGGGGTGTGGTCAGAAATACCTCTTGGTTGATAGGATGCCCCTCTTACCATAGTTAGAAAGTCTGAGCTGCCAAAGGCAAGATCAATACTGGACATAGTATCTCCTGAGGCCGAATAACAGGATTTCTCCACCTCCATTGGAGAGATTATGTCTGAGTGAGAGTCGTAATCTATCCAGCTGAGCGTCAACACTGCATTAAAGTCGCCTAGAAGTATGAAGGGGGACGGGGGAAGGAGCGCCGCCCCAGCCATGATCTCATCTAATAGAGACCTACTAAACGGTTGAGGGGCATAAACCCCAACCATCGCCACAGGGCTACCTCGAATGAGACAATATAGAAGAATAAACCGTCCGTGTTGATCTACCTGTACTGTATTCAAATGAAAAGGCAGCATCTTACTGACTAAGATGGACACACCACGTGCATTATTCGTGTAGGTCGCATGGTAAGACTGTCCTACCCAGGGGCGTCGAAGAGAGAGCAGATGTGTCTCCTGTAAAACAAGTATATCCGGGGCATAAGTCTTGAGATAATTGAAGACCAAAGATCTTTTGATGTTACAATTCAGGCCCCTCACATTCCACGATATTATCTTAACCGTCGCCATAGTGGTGACAGGAAGTTATGTAACACATGATGTCCCCCTGCAGCTCCGCAAAACCATACATACCTTCATTTATACCAGCAAAAACCTAACTTAACCCCTTCCCAAACCCCACCCTGCCCACACATCCCCAACTCGTCTGAGCCTCGGATCCTGAGCTAAAAGATTAAAGGAAACTAGTAGGTAAAGAGATTTAGCCTCAACGCTTACTCATCAGCATATGACCACTATTATTTTCACCTCCTTCCCCTCTTGCTACTGAGGAGTGGTCTGTCTCAACAGAAACTGAAATAAAAAAAGAAATAAGAAAACGTAACAACGGGGGGACACACCCACACACTTGGACTTTTCTCTTCTACACTAAAAGAAAAAGAAGAGAAAAGAGAGGAAAAAGGAATCTATAGCTAGACAGAAAGTGTTAAAAAAAAGCAATTCTGTGGAATAGATCTCCCCCCTCTACTATACTGGTCTTCTTCATTCATAGAAAGACTTACCCTCAACTCCCTCCCAAGCAACAGGAGTCGTGCCATCCATAACACCCCTTATAAGATGTGTAAAAGAGTTACAGACAGTATAAGAGAGTATGTAGAAGAAAGTCAGAAATGGAGAATAATTATCTTCTCTCCTGTGGTCGGAAAGTGTCCAGCCAGTCAGACGCCTCTTCTGCAGTCTGGTTGAAACGGGTTCCCCTGTCAGCTTGAACTCGCAGCCTTGTAGGATATAACATCGCATAATGAAGTCCCAACTCTCGGAGTCTGGCCTGGACTTGCGCAAACAGTCTCCTCTTCTTTTGCATGTCAGTAGTAAAATCGGGGTAAAAGGATATCTTAGTATTTTCATAAGAGATAGTCCTTTTTTTTCTTGCTGCCATCAAAATTGCATCTTAGTCTCTGTAGTTTAATATTTTCATGATAAAAGGCCACGAGGGTGAGCCCAGAGGAAGAGGCCTGGTTGGAATCCTGTGCGCCCTTTCAATTACGCAACATTGAGCGAGATGTAGTGTTGATAGGACCGATTTTATCAAACTTTCAGAAAACACCTTCGGTTCTGTGCCTTCTGTCCTCTCAGGAAGGCCAAGGATGCGGATATTGTTCAGCCTGTTTCTATTTTCAGCATCTTCTGCTCTAGCCTGCAGAACTTTGACTTGCGCAAGGAGGGATCTAGACAGCTCAGAAGTGGCCTTTGTTGTATGTTCCACTTCCCTAACGCTGCGCTCCACCTCTGCTGTGCATGCCCTCATTTTCTCAATATCATGCCGTAGGAAGTTGAAATCGCTTTGGAGATGGTCTATTTTCGCCGTCAAGGCAGTCTGGCAGCCGCTATGGCTGACATAATCCTGTCAGTTTGTGGCATATCAGCAGATTGTACCACCGAGGTATCCACCTCGTCATCAGTTTGGCTCATGGTGCCCATCAAGACTTTGCTTGGGTTCTGAGAGGGAACCGGAGCAATCTTCTGCCCCATATACAAATGAACAGATCACAGCCAGAAAAAAGATTCTGTTTGCCCTGCCCCTGACACCAAGGTATACAGTTGTGTTCAAAATTATTCAACCCCCAATGCTGTGAAGGGTTTTAGGGAATTTAGTGTACATTTATAATTGTGTTCAAAATGAAATCTTACAAGGACTTTGTAAAGAACCAAATGCAACTAAAATGACATAAATTGTTTTTGTAATACAGTATTAAATGTTTTTTTTTGTGATTTCTTCATTGTCACAATTATTCAACCCCTTAAAGACTACCACTCTTAAGAACAGAGGTTCATTCGAATGTTTTTGATCAGTTATTGAAAACACCTCTGGATGTCAAGGAGCAGCAATCAAGCATAATAAGCGCCAATTAGGCAGATGTAAAATGACTGTGATACTCAGCTCCTTCTAGACATTTACTGGTGTGTTTACAGACATGGTGAAGTCAAGAGAATGGTCCAGGAAGACAAGAGAAGAGGTGATTTCTCTTCACCGGAAGGGCAATGGCTATAAGAAGATTGCAAAGATGTTAAACATACCAAGAGACACCATAGGAAGCATCATTCGCAAATTCAAGGCAAAGGGCACTGTTGAAACGCTACCTGGTCGTGGCAGAAAGATGATGCTGACTTCGACTGCTGTGTGCTACCTGAAGCGCAAAGTGGAGAAAAGTCCCCGTGTGACTGCTGAGGAACTGAAAAAAGATTTGTCAGATGCGGGTACTGAAGTTTCAGCTCAGACAATAAGGCGCACACTGCGTAATGAAGACCTCCATGCCAGAACTCCCAGGCGCACCCCCTTGCTGTCTCCAAAGAATAAAAAGAGTCGACTGCAGTATGCCAAAAGTCATGTGGACAAACCACAGATAGTGTTCTGTGGACTGATGAAACAAAATTAGAACTGTTTGGGCCCATGGATCATCGCTATGTTTGGAGGAGGAAGAACAAGGCCTATGAAGAAAAGAACACCTTGCCTACTGTGAAGCATGGCGGGGGGTCAATCATGCTTTGGGGCTGTTTTGCTTCTACAGGTACAGGGAAGCTTCAGCGTGTGCAAGGTACCATGAATTCTCTTCAGTACCAGGAGATATTGGATGAAAATGTGATGCAGTCCGTCACAAACCTGAGGCTTGGGAGACGTTGGACCTTTCAACAGGACAATGATCCCAAGCATACCTCCAAGTCCACTAGAGCATAGTTGCAGATTAAAGGCTGGAACATTTTGAAGTGGCCATCGCAGTCACCAGACTTAAATCCGATTGAGAACCTCTGGTGGGATTTAACCACATCAGCCCCCCTAGCTTAAACGCCCTTAATGACCAGGCCACTTTTTACAATTCCGCACTACACTACTTTCACCGTTTATTGCTCCGTCATGCAACTTACCACCCAAATGAATTTTACCTCCTTTTCTTCTCACTAATAGAGCTTTCATTTGGTGGTATTTCATTGCTGCTGACATTTTTACTTTTTTTGCTATTAATCAAAAATGACCGAAATTTTTGCAAAAAAATGACATTTTTCACTTTCTGTTGTAAAAATATTTAAAAAAAAACTACATTTCTATATAAATTTTTCTCTAAATTTATTGTTCTACATGTCTTTGATAAAAAAAAGTCCAATAAGTGTATATTTATTGGTTTGGGTAAAAGTTATAGCGTTTACAAACTATGGTGCAAAAGAGTGAATTTCGGCATTTTGAAGCAGCTCTGACTTTCTGAGCACCTGTCATGTTTCTTCAGGTGCTAGAATGTCAGGATAGTATAAATACCCCCCAAATCACACCATTTTAGAAAGAAGACACCCATCGCGGAGGGGCTTGGTGAGTTCATGTATCATTTCATTTTTTTTCACAAGTTAGCGGAAAATGACACTTTCTGAGAAAAAAAAAAAGTTTCAATTTCTGATAACTTCTGGCAAAAAAAAAAAATCTCAGACGGACTCACTATGCCCCTCAGTGAATACCTTGGGGTGTCTACTTTCCGAAATGGGGTCATTTGTGGGGTGTGTTTACTGTTCTGGCATTTTGGGCGGGGCTAAATTGTGAGCCGCCATGTAAAACCTAAAGGTACTCGTTGGAATTTGGGCTCCTTTGCGCACCAGGCTGCAAAAAGTGTCACTCATGTGGTATCGCCGTACTCAGAAGAAGTAGGGCAATGTGTTTCAGGGTGTATTTTTACATATACCCATGCTGGGTGAGAGAAATATCTCTGTAAATTGTCAACTTTGTATAAAATTTTTTAAAAGTTGTCGTTTACAGAGATATTTTTCACACAAAGTATGGGTAAATATAAAAATACACCCCAAAGCACATTGCCCTACTTCTCCTGAGTACGGCGATACCACATGTGTGACACTTGCAGCCAGATGCAAGGCCCTAAACCAATGAGTACCTTTAGGATTTCACAGGCCATTTTTACGCATTTGGATTCTCACGCTTTAGGACCCCTAAATTGCCAGGGCAATATAGATACCCCACATGTGACCCCATTGTGGAAAGAAGACACCCCAAGGTATTCTGTGAGGGGCATGGCGAGTTCACAGAAAAAAAAAAAATTGGCACAAGTTAGCGGAAATTGTTTTTTTTTTTTTTTTTTACAGTCTCATATTCCACTAACTTGTGACAAAAAATAAAATTTTGCATGAACTCGCCATACCCCTCACGGAATACCTTGGGGTGTCTTCTTTCTAAAATGGGGTCACATGTGGGGTTTTTGTACTGCCCTGGCATTTGAGGGTCTCCGCAATCATTACACGTATGGCCAGCATTAGGAGTTTCTGCGATTCTCCTTATATTGACCATACGGGTAATGAGATTTTTTTTTTTCCGTTCAGCCTCTGCGCTGCAAAAAAAAAAAAAATGAACGGCACAGATTTTTTCATTCGCATCGGTCAATGTGGATGAAAAAATCTCTGCCAAAATCAGTGACTGCGGTGCGGTGGGCTGGGCGCTAGCTACCTAACAAGTAGCTAACTAACTGGCGGTGATAAGGGACCCTTATGCCCCATTCACACGTCCGAAATTCTGTTTGCGGAACGGAATTGCGGACCCATTCATTTCTATGGGGACAGACTTTGTCCCGCTCGGATCCGGAATTACGGATCCGCACTTCCGGGTCTGCACTTCCGTTCCGCAAAAATATAGAACATGTCCTATTCTTGTCCGCAATTGCGGACAAGAAAAAGCATTTTCTATATAGTTCTGGCAATGTGCGGATCTGCAAAATGCAGAAAGCACATTGCCGGTGTCCGTGTTTTGAGGATCTGCGGATCGGATCCGCGGATCGGATCCGCGGATCCGTGAATCCACGGATCCGCAAAACACATATGGACGTCTGAATGGAGCCTTACAAGGGGTGTGATCAATGACAGGGGGGTGATCAGGGGGTCTAGATGGGGTGATCAAGGGGTTAATAGGTGAGGGGGATGAGGGGGTGGGTGGGGGGTTAGTGTAGTGTTTGGTGCAACTTCTTGTTACCTGGTCCTCTGGTGGTCGATCCCAGCAAATGGGACCACCAGAGGACCAGGTAGCAGCTATATCAGACGCTGTTCACAAAACAGCGTCTGATATAGCTGTTTGATGCGATTTTATTCGCATCTACAGCCTGCCAGCGATGGATCATCGCTGGCAGGCTGTAGCCGAACTGCCGTGCCGCGCTTCTCTGTGAACGCGTGCACGCGCGCGCGTTCACAGGAAATCTCGGCTCTCACGAGATGACGCGCCGACGCGTCAACTCAGAGCTACAGGACCACCCGCAGGACGCATCCCTGCGTTAGGCGGTCCTGTAGTAGTTAAAGAAAGCAGTTGCAGTGCGCAAGCCTAAGAATGTGACTGAACTGGGGGCTTTTGCCCATGAAGAATGGGCGAAGATACCCATAGATCGCTGCAAGACACTTGTGTCAAGCTATGCTTCATGTTTAAAAGCTGTTATAACTGGAAAAGGATGTTGTACTAAGTACTAAGATTGAATGTCACTTGGGGGTTGAATAAAACTGATAATGATGTGAGCACAGAAAAGACATTTGTGGTTATTTCATTATAAATGTTATGTTATATTTGTCTGACTTACAAGTGCCTCTTTGATTTAATTGTAAACAAGATGACTGAAATGATCAAAATTAATGTCAAACTGGTCAAAACACTCAATTTCAGTGGGGGTTGAATAATTTTGAACACAACTGTATTTCAGTAATAGCATCTCAGAGTCCGTGACAGTTAGTGTCAAAGGTTAAAAGAAAAAAGTTGCCAGACCCACCACCCGCCGTTGAAATCTGTCGGGCTGGAGCGAGGGGGATATGTTAGGGTTTTTTGCCCAGTGGTTTAGGTAGTCCACTTGGTTAGTCCAGATGGATGGAGGCAGGATTTTATCAGGATTCCCGGAGAGTGGTCTTCCGCATGTCTTCTCTCCTTGCCTGCCAGGGCACGCCCCCTTAATTTCTTCCTTAATGTACTCTGTAGTTTTACCACCTTATATCTCTGATTTAGTCCACATAGCTTACATATCCACTTTTCACCAACCACTACATATTCATTTCTGTGAAACACCTGTTAGGTCAAAAGTACCTTTTCTACCCCTTAAAATGTTCGTACTGAGGTGCACTTTCTAAAATGGGGTCACTCCTTGGGGCTTTTAATTTCTGGAGACCTCAGGAATTTTTTTAATAAGGCATGGCACCTAAAATCCATGTCTGCCAATTCAGGCCAGCAAAATCCATATTTAGCTGTTTGCATCTAGAGCCCTGCTGTGTGCCCACACATCAGTTTTTGAGCACATATGGGGTATTGCTGTATTCAGGGGGGAAATGGGGAACAAAATGTGGGGTGCATTTTGCCCTGTTACCCTTTGGGAAAGTGAAAAATGTCGGTGTAAAACAACTTTTTAGTTAAAAAAGTGCAATTCTTCATTTTCACTGCCAAGTGTTTCCTAATTTTAGGAAACACCTTTCCGGTCAAAGTGCTCACTCCACACCTTAAAAGATTTCTTGAGGGGTGTAGTTTCCAAAATGGGGTCACTTTTGGGGTGTTTCTACTGTAAGGCCACCACAGGGTGTCTTCATATGCGACATAGCTCCCAATTACTATTCCAGCTAAATCCGCTCTCCAAAAGCCATATGGTGCTCCTTCCACTCTGAAGCCTGCTGTGCGCCCATACATCTTTTTTTTTTTTAAAAACAATTTTATTGGTTCACATACATGACAAGCTTATGCTCATACAGAGCAAATAAAGGTCTGACATATCATCTGGTGAACATTTTTATTATAATTATACAGAAAAGCCAGTACAACAGAACATTTAAAAAAACACAACAGAAAACTGTCTCCATGGGATACGTCGCCATCAAATGCCCTGGGTTTAAAACTCTGTCCGTCTATAAGGGTATGCTTAACATGATACTCCACTATATATCATATGGTTCCTGCTAAAACAAAAAAACTTTTTAGGGTCACTGTTGCAATCTGCCTAAGGAACCTTTCAGTTGCTGCGTTAGATACAATTTCGTCAAAGTAAAAGGCCTCATTATGCTTTCTATTTCCCCATCAGAGAGGATGCATTTAAAAAAAAACACGCCATTTTCTAACAATCTTCCATACTTTCTGTTCTTTTAACCTCCCTTCTTTCTAGTGCCAGTAGGTCTTTTAAGTGAAGTATGTTATTCTTTGGCAGGAAGGTTGTAGCCAATGTTGCAGTAAGCACCTCTTGGTGACCAAACATATCGCATGGAACAGAACCGGCAGTTTCTGCTCCAACCGGCCGTCATTCCCCTCCGTCTCCCAAAAGTGAAAGAGATAGGTCATAGGTGTGAGTGATATGTCTAATGTCCAAACATCTTTACTGAGACTTGCTACCTGTCTCCATAAATCTACAGATTTTGGACAGGACCACAACCCATGGAATAGGTCAGTCCTTTGTTCCTGACATTTCGGGAAATGCGTCAGTCTGTCAGGTTTGTTCATTGTTGGAGGAAGATTAAAGGCATAAATAGCATTGTGCATGATCCTAAAATGCGTGTCCCTCCAATTTTCATTCATGATGTTATTTATCATTGCCCACCAACTCTTCAATATTTTATCCTCCACCTCCTGGTCTTCTAATAATCTAGCCCAGGTCCTGAAAGCCTGTTTAGGCAGCCCATCGCCCAGAACTTCCCTGACTTGTGCATACAAAAAAGAGATGGACTGCGGTCCTGTCCCCCTCCGCACTATTTTATCAAAAGCATTCTGTCTGGTTTCCTCTGAGGGGTCCAACAAACAGCTGGTGAGGAAGTGGTGAACCTGCACAAATTGTATGCTATGGAAGGGTGCAGCCTATAGGTGTCTATGATTTCCTGGCGCGTTAACCATCTGTTGTCTGTTCGGTGCATCAAATGGGCAGCTGTCAATATCCCTTTATCTCTCCACTCTTTGAATAGTTTATTGTTTCTCCCCTGAACAAAGTCAGAGTGTTCCTATAAGGGCAGATATTTGGACATTCTCTGACTAAGGCGAAAGTTTCCTGAGAGCCCTCCAGGCGGCCCAAGTGTGCCTAAAGGGAATAGAATTTCTCAAATGTATCGGCAGTCCCTTTATACTCGTATGGAGCAAGGTACAAAGAGCAAAAGGCGCTCCCAGGGCTTTCTTTAAGGCATAGTCAGAGTAATGATTGGTCTCCCTGACCCAGTCTATAATATGTCTATATAGGCAAGATAAGTTATATAACCGAACGTCCGGTAGATTCATGCCACCCTTGATTTTAAGTGCCATGAGCTTTCTGATTCCTATCTGAGGGCGTCTACCTTTCCACAGAAAATGGACCAGTTCACTATGTAGCTTGGTGATATCCGTATGTTTGACTATTAGAGGACACCGTTTGCATCGGACATAAAAGTCTAGAGAAGCTGATCATTTTAACTAAATGCACTCTCCCCAAAAGGAATAGAGGGAGACCCTGCCCCCTTCGTAGTTCCTGCAAGATTTTACGGAACAAAGGGGTATAATTGAGTCTATACAATGAATCTGCAGTGTGCCCCAGTCTGTTTCCCAGATATTTGATGGTATGTCTACCTACTGGTATGCCACAAAGGTGCGACCCTCGATCGGTTGAGTTGCTTCCCTGGCCGAGGTACATAAGTGGGCACTTTGCCACGTTTATTTCAAAACCCGAGAAAGTGCCAAAAGTCTCTATTTTATCTAATATCATCTGGAGTTCCTCAGTGGGGTTCCCTACAAAGAATAGAATATCATCTGCAAAAAATATTGCCTGCAACATTTTATGTCCCACTCGGATACCCGTAAACTGCCCTTGTCCATACCAGGGGTTCTACCGCTATATTGAACAGGAGAGGGGATAACTGACACCCCTGTCTAGTGCCTCTATGGAGCTCAAAAGGGACAGACATAAAACCTGGCGTACCAATTCGGGCCCGAGGTTTGTCATATAATCTCCCGAGATATTCTCGAAAGGGTCCTTGGAAACCCATTCTGTCCAGCACCCGCCCTAGCCACTCTTCTAGTGAATATTATCAAATGCTTTTTCAGCATCTAGAGTGACCAGAGCGGGCGCGGAACCCACCGGCCACTCCATCTATGGCTGCCAGCACCCGGCACATTTTTGTAGTCGCCGACCTCCCTTTTACAAAGCCCACCTGATTCGGGCTTATCAGACTGGGCAATATCAGCGCCAGCCTGTTGGCCATAAGCTTAGACAATATTTTTACATCCTGATTTATCAGGGAAATCGGACGATACGAAGATGGATCCTCCACGGGCCTGTCAGGTTTAGGTAACAGTCTGATATGGGCCATGGTCATCTGGGTGGTGAAGCGCCCTCCCTGCAGTGTCTTATTTCCCAACGAGGCTAACACTGGCGATATCTGGGAGACCAACAGTTTATAGAAGTCACCAGAATAACAGTCGGGACCCGGTGCCTTATTTCCCGGGAGTGTAACGATGGTGGCTTGTACCTCCTCTTCCGTTATCGGTCTATTCAGACTGTCTAATTTATCTGGTGAGAGGGCCGGTAGTGCCACACCCTCAAGAAAATCCGCCCTGTCTCCAAACACCCTGTCAGGCGTGCTATAGAGTCTAGAATAGTAGTTCCTGAAAACCTGTAGTACCTCAGCCGGGTCAGACCTGACCGTTCCGGTGTGGTCTCGAATCCTATGCAAATGGTGTACTGGGCGACGCCCTTTTGCCAGATTTGCCAGCAATCTACCCGCCTTATTGCCGAATTTATGGAGTTCAAGTTCCCACTGGGCCTTATAGAAGCTTTCCCTTCTGTCAGCCCACAGGTCAAAATCCCTGCGCGCCTCAAGCCAGATCTGTTTATGTTGGGGGGAGTGGGACTGTCTAAAGTCTCCATATGCTCTCTTTACCCTGTTGCTGGATTCCAGATATTTCTCTTTAGTGGCTTTCTTCAGTCCTGACATATAGTCTATCAAGCTACCCCTCAGGACCGCCTTACCCGCCTCCCAGAAAAGCATGGGATCTGAGGCATGCTTCTGGTTCAGGGAGCTGTATTCTAGCCATCATCCTTTCACAAGGTCTACAAAGGAGTCATCCTTTGCAATAAAAGACGTGAATTTCCACAGAAAATCCGTACCATGTGGGATTGAGTCGGCCATGGTCAGTATTACCGGGGAGTGATCAGATATCACTAACTCTCCTATATATCTTGCACCCTATGTAATAGATGGGGGTTCAAGAGCCAGTAGTCAATACGTGACCATGAGTCATGTGAGTGCGAATAATAGATGAAGTGCCTCTCGTCGGGATGAAGGACTCTCCAGGAGTCCAACATGCCAGAGTCTGAAAGGAAACGTTTCACCATCTCCACGTCCGGTCTATCTGTCTGCCATGATCGTGTCGCCCGTTGTCGGTCTTCTAACCTGCTCACAACCGCATTGAGGTCCCCACCCAAAAGTTTATTCCTATGGGGTCTTGCAACACCATAGCACTCAGCTTTGCGTAAAAGGGGCCCTGGGATACGTTAGGGGCATAAATATTATAAATAGCCATATCTCCCCCCGGACAAGATACTGTAAAAGCAGATATTCTGCCATCATCGTCATTGAAGAGGGCCTGGGTCCTCTGTGACAGGTTCTTGTGTATTAAAGTAAGGACCCCTGCCTTCCCCTGTACTTCAGAGGACCCATACACCTCGTCAACCCACAATTTTGCCGACTCTTCCAGATGGGTTTCCTGCAGAAGCGCTATATCAGCACCTAAGCGCTTTAGATGACGTAGAATCATCATGCGCTTCTGCGGGGAATGTAGGCCTTTAACATTCCATTCCAAGTGACTAAATTAAGCATAATATGGTATCAACATACATAAACCCTCTGCAGTGTCTCGCATATAGACAGTAATAAAATAGAATAACAATATAACTTGTATCAGGTGGCTACGAAACAAGCACCCTTCAAAAATGGTCATAGAAATCGAGTTAACTAAACCAAAATTCAACATTTTGTGCAATATGAACTTCACTTTTTTCTGATACCTAGCAGCCCTCCGCCACCACCTCTAAATTGGTACAGAAAGGGCCTAGGAGAGAGAGAAAAAAAATTATATTAATACCCCACCGAGGGTGGAACCGATCAGCAGATTACCCATCAGGAAGAAGTCCTGAGATATACACGGTATGAGTCCTCAGCGACGTGGTCTCCGTCGTCTTAGTGGTGTCTTTGTCCCACTGCTCTTGAGATAACGCAGTACCACTTGGGGGTCTTTGTGTCCAACTGGATCCTTCGGTGGTCGTCGCTGCAGCTTCTTCTCTGTCGCGGATATAGGGGCCTTGAGCAAAAAAGGCTTCAGCCTCCTTAGGAGAGTTGAAAATTTTATAAGATCCGTCCACACATCGGGCCCAGAGTAGTGCTGGGTATAGCAGCTGAAAGCGGATATTGCGACGAAAAAAAAAAGGGATCAAAGTGCAGACATCACTAAACGCCCTCCTTTTCTAATCATTCAACAGTATAACCGTGGAGCCCTGAAAGGTGAGCGTTTCTTTCCGAGCCCAGAATGCCCACATAATTTCCTCTTTGTCCGTGAAGTCCAGAAACTTCATAATTACTTGCCTCGCCTTAGGCATATGGTCGGGCTGGCCCTCCTCTCCCCCTTTGATCGGCCCCAATCTATGTACCTGTTCCACTCTACGTGGGAAAGATAGACCCAGAGCTCTGGGCAGCTCTGATTCACAAATGCGCCGCAATTCAGGGCCCTTTATTTCCTCTGGTAGCCCCACCATGGGTACATTGCTGCGCCTGGAGCGATTTTCCAGATCAGCAATTTTTTCTGTAAGTTCCCCAATTGTGCGCTTCAGCGCAGAAATAGATGACTTTGTGTTTCGATATCTTCCTCAGCACATGTTGTGCGCTGCTCGAGCTCATCAATCCAGTGCTCCTGCAAAGAGAAGGCTTCCTGCAGATCGTTCAGCGCAGTCTGCACCATGGCTGATAATGAGGCCTTAAGGTCAGGGGCCAAATGGCTGGCTACTTCTAGGGCCAGCTTTTTGAGATCCTGGGGTTAGAGGGCATTGGTATTAAATAAGTCCTCCTGGGAGGAAAGTAGCAGTCTCTCCGGCGATCTCACCGGCTGCGCCTCTGGCGCGGTAGGTGCGTCCGTCGCTATCTTGTTTGGCGCGCTGGGTTTGGGGCCTGAGTTCTCTACTTCCCCCATGGTCTTCCCGTTCCTAAGCAGGTACCGCTCCATCTGCAGCACACACTATCTCCGGTTCGGTTCCCCACTTTGGGGACCAAATGAGCCTTGCGGCGGTCTGAGGAGGATGATAAAGCTGCGGATGTGTGCGGAGCCTCTCTCCCGCGTGTCACTCCATACCAGCGCTGGAACCGGAAGTCATACATCAGTTTTTAAGCACATATGGGGTGTTGCCGTATTCGGGGTAAATGGGGAACAAAATGTGGGGTGCCTTTTGTCCTGTTACCCTTTTGGGAAAGTAAAAAAATGTCGGTGTAAAGCAACTTTTTGGTGAAAAAAGTGCAATTTTTCATTTTCACTGCCAAGTGTTTCCTAATTCTAGGAAACACCTTTGAGGTCAAAGTGCTCACTACACACCTTAAAAGGTTCCTTTAGGTGTGTAGTTTCCAAAATGGGGTCACTTTTGGGGTGTTTCCACTGTAGGGCCACCTCAGGGTCTCTTCATATGCGACATAGCTCCCAATTACCATTCCAGCTCAATCCACTCTCCAAAAGCCATATGGTGCTCCTTCCACTCTGAAGCCTGCTGTGCGCCCATACATCGGTGTGGGGTGTTTCTGTAAACTCCAGAATCAGGGTAATTGATTTTGAGTTTTATTTGGCTGTTAACCCTTAATGTGTTTCAGGAAAAATAGATTAAAATGGGAAATCTACTAAAATAAAAAGTGCATTTTTTGAATTCCCATTTTCCTTTAATTTTTGTGGGACACCTTAAGGGTTAACTAAATTTTGAATAGCTTGAGGTGTGTGGTTTCTAAAAATGGGGTGATTTATGGGTGGTTTCTATTATGTAAGCCCCACAAAGTGACTTCATAACTCAACTGGTCCATAAAAAATTGTGTTTTGGAAACTTTCTTAAAAAATGTAAGATTTTCTTCTAAACTTCAAAGCCTTTTAAAAGGATTGTCCATCTGTTTTGTGTTTTTTTTGTTTTTTTTTTTCAGACCACTCAGCAAGGCCACATTGTAAAGAGATTTTGGCACTTGTGGGGGGGGGGCGGAGAGATATGTGGGTGTGGCTTGAGGGTGGGCGGGGACACAGGGGCCCCATAAGTGCTGCCCCCCCCCAGATTTTTGGGGCTTCCTACGCCCATGCCCAGCAGCAGGGATCAGTATGGGTCTGGCCACGCTGGGGGGTGTCTAAAAAAAAACACAGAGAGTTTAAATTTTAACTTAAAACATTGGTTTTAAATTAATTTAAATTGGAGTTCACTTCGTACTTACATCTATTTCTCACTAAGTTCCAAATCTTTTGTATGTTGGGTGGCTGGATTCCAACATCTGATCTGCCTCCAAGACACTAACGGGTCCTCCTCTGAGGTCATAACTTAAAATAGAGACAATGACAAGATGAAACAGCAGCACTCCTATGATTGCGATTAAAGAAGTTTGCTTTATTTAGATAATTTCTTATATGCAGCAAAATCGTGTAATCGTGTGACGTTTCGGTCAACACCACCTTACTCGGTCCCCTAATGATTCAAGCTATCACACAGGACGCTGCCACATAGCTCATCACTTTTCTCCACCATTACTTCCACACACGCTCGATCCAGCAGCAGTGTGTTTGAGTAAGGTGGTGTTGACCGAAACGTCACACGATTACACGATTTTGCTGCATATAAGAAATTATCTAAATAAAGCAAACTTCTTTAATCGCAATCATAGGAGTGCTGCTGTTTCCTCTTGTCATTAGTATAAGGCTGGGAGGCCATTATAGCACACACCAACCCAGGACACGAGTGCCACACCTTTTCTTACACATTAAAATAGAGACAAATACATCTCTAGATCTGCGTTTTCATTCTAAACTTAAATGCAATGTGTCCTTAGAAAATAATCTATTGTTTACATCACATGTTTATGTTTAACATATTTTAAAATAATTTTTGATGATGTTATATTTATTTTCCATGTTAATATTTATATTTCAACAAAAAACATAAGATCCTCGAGTTTTTGTACTGGCCACTAAGCATAATAATAGGTGGCACTTCTTGGGCTGTAGAGATCACTTTACTACAGTTATCTCCTCATCATTACAGGCAGGTTTCGAATGACAGATATCACCTCTGTGTGTAGATAACAGGATCCACCATTCACAATAGGTTATTGAGAAAGCTTATCTACTCCTTGCTTGTAAAATTACCTCTCTATGGACTATGGACCCATTGGGGGAATTTTTCATTAATGCATTTTACTTATCTTGGACTAAAAATCTTTTTTTCCAATTTGTATTTATTAAACATTTTCAACAGTTTGTTCTCCACAGCCATCAGGTTCTCTCTGTTGCTTATCTTTTTCTTTGGAATCTGTCAGAGAGCGGCTGACAGCTTGATATGTAGTCCTGTATCTAGTTCCCTGACATACATGCTGAGGTAGGCCATCAGTATTCCGAACTGAGAAAATCTCCTTAATCAGCCTCGTCTTGGTTGTATATATCAATAATAGGTGTAAGATCCAAGGTCACCAACTATAATCAATGATCTCACTTTACAGAAAGATGCAATTATACATTCTCTCCAAATGTAAATGTAACAAATATATGCATTTTCTTCCCCAGGATCAGTGACCCAGGGGTACGACAAGTTGTAGAAGGCCCTTCTGGAAACAAAATAAGAGAACTAAATTTAACAAATTGTCTACGTGTCAGTGACTTATCGCTTCTGAGAATAGCGCAAAAGTAAGAACTGTTAAAAAGACACACTAAAATATACATGCGTTTTATTAGTTCATGCTGATTAATTTAATTTGATTTCTCTTCAGAATATTTGCTTGAAGTCATCAGTCACTAATGTGGCTGAGCTGCAGTACCACATACAGCCTATTAAAAATAAAGGGGCACTGTTTCTGGAAGAAACCTTCCATGTTTTTCAATTTTATACAAATCAATTTTTGTGGGGGTATTCAATAAAATGTGACCACATTAAAGGGGTTTTTGAGTTGAGCAATAGGGCGGGGGAATTTAATAAAAAAACAAAAGAAGCCTTACTGATCCATTTAGGGCTCTTTCACACGAGCGGATGCCGTGCGGGTAATCCGCTGCGTGAAAGAGAGCCAAGCCCCGCTCAAGACAGCAGAGATACAGAGCAGTTACATGATTGATAATTCTCTTTGCCTCTCGGTGACCTTTTTACTACAATATCACAGTGACAACTTTATCTGACTGTGATTTTGTAGTAAAAAGATCACAGAGAGGCATGGACCATTATTAATCATGTTACTACTCCGTGTCTCTGCTGTCTGGAGCAGGGCTTGGCTCTCTTCCACGCAGCGGATTACCCGCACAGGATCCGCTTGTGTGAAAGAGCCCATAATTCCCCACCATTTTAGTACTTTGGCCTCCCACCCCCTGCTGGTCCCCGTTTACTTGGCTGCAGTGTTGATGTGCTTGTATACTCAAATGACTGCTGAGGCCAGTGATGGGAGTGTATGGGTGTATCCCCACTTTCCCATGATGGCAGATGTTGGGAGGGGATCAAGTTTTTTTTGGGATTTTAGCATGCCTCATAAATTTGCTCTCAGTGGAGATATGCCGCTGCCAGCAGTGTCTGGCAGCATCGTTTTCTTCTCTACCCATGTGGTACACATGAATGCTCGGCTGAGTCAAGTGTGCATGTACATGAGGGGATCAGAAGGGACTGCTGTGAGTACTATGCTTGGTTTGTATTATGACAGTGCTGTGAAATCTGCTCCATATTTATGGGTGTAGAAATCAGTTCAAAGTGATTTATTTTGGACACACTTTAATGATTCTGATGTCATCTTCACTCCTGCCAGTTCTGCATACACTAGCTCCACTTTCTTGCCAGAAATGAATTGCTGGAGTAACTTTTATAGGGTGTTTTTTCTTGCTCACTATGCATTTGGGCTGACAGGTCAGGGTTGTACCTACATTAGTATGTGAAGCCTTAACATGGCCTTCTGCTGTAATAGCTCACAGCGTTACCAGTGGATAGGATTTAATTTATCCAAGATGGTAGAAGTAATGCGTCTAATGGATAGGAATCTCCCACCCTGTAGTTAGCTAACACCTTATGTGCTGTTTCAGTATAATCTTCAGTATAATCTCTCCACCTCTTGTAATGTATTTAACCCCTTAAGCCCCTTTAGCTGGTAGCTGACACTAAAAGAGCTTGTCTCACTTCTGCAAATGGCATTTATCATGTAGAGAAAGTTATTACAAGGCACTTACTAATGTATTGTTATTATCCATATTGCCTCCTTTGCTGGCTGGATTCATTTTTCTATCACATTATACGCTACTCGTTTCCATGGTTACGACCACCCTGCAATCCAGAAGCAGTGGCTGTGCTTGCACAATATGGCCTCTTTCAGACGGGCGTTGCGGGTGCACTCCGTCAAACAGTGCGGGTGCGTTGCGGGAATTGCCGCGATTTCTCCCTGCGAGTGCAAAGCGCTGTCATGCGTTTTGCACGCGCGGGAGAAAAATCGGCACTTTTGGTACCCAGACCCGAACCTGCACTTCTTCACAGAAGTGCATGTTTGGGTCAGAAATTGTCCCGCTGGTATTATTTCACATTATAACATAGTTATAATGTAAAATAATACCCTTGGCCATCTCCCTAATGTTGAACCCGGTGCAGAATGGGTTAAAAATAATAAACTAATCATAACTTACCTGGTCCATTTGATCGCGAAGCCCGGCCTCCTCTCCGTTAGCTTGAAAGATGTAAAGGACCTGTAATGATACACAGCATCACATGGCCCAATCACCTGCTCCATCACTATGGTGATGGAGCATGTGATTGGTCCATGTGACCACGTGACATCATCCAAGGTCCTTAAGCACTATCCACAGCCTGAGGATAGTGATTATGACCTTGGATGATGTCACATGGTCACATGGACCATCACATGCTCCATCACCATAGTGATGGAGCAGGTGATTGGGCCATGATGTGACGTCATCACAGGTCCTTTAGATCATCGATGCTGCAGGGAAAGAGAGGACAGATCGCGACTACGCGATCAAGTGGCTAAGGTAAGTTAACTTTTATTATTTTTAATCCCTTCCTCATCATTTAATAATGCATTCTTTATTAAGAATGCTATTATTTCCCCTTATAACCATGTTATAAGGGGAAATAATAGAGATTGGGTCCCGTTGCTAAGCAACAATGCGGGAAAATCGCAACGCATCCGCACTTGGTTGCGGATGCTTGCGATTTTCCCGCATCCCCATTCACTTCTATGGGGCCTGCATTGCGTGAAAAACGCAGAATATAGAACATGCTGCGATTTTCACGCAACGCAGAAGTGATGCGTGAAAATCACCGCTCATGTGCACAGCCCCATAGAAATGAATGGGTCCGGATTCAGTGCGGGTGCAATGCGTCCTCCTCACGCATTGCACCCGCGCGGAAAACTCGCCCGTGTGAAAGGGGCCTATAGGAAAAAGGACCAGCCTATGTGAGCCTCCAGCATTCCAGCCACCACAGAGGCCAGCCCTTTTTCCAGTAGTGTGCAAGCACGACCACCTCTGATGAATTGCAGGGTGGTCATAACCATGGAAACAAGCAGTATATAATGTAATACATTATATGATGGAAAAATGAATCCAGCCAGTGAAGCAAGCAATATGGATAATAATATTATAACAATATATAATTCCCTATAACAATATTAGTAAGTGGTCAGTATTAACTTTGTCTGAATGATAAATGCCACCGGCTGAAGTGACACAACCCCTTTAACGAAAAAAATAACGCACCCAGATGGAAATGTCGGATTGCTGCAAAACTTGGTATGCAGTTGTGTCTCAGGCGGGTACGTAAATGGTTACAGGTCTGGTCCCATTAGACAATGGGTCTTGCCACAAGAGGGCATAAAAGTGTTTCCCCCTATGCCCTACAAAAAGGCTCTCAGAGGTCACTTTGGACTGCTAGACATGCTTCCATGTCATTGGACTGAAAGACGCAGGATTCTTTTGATTAATTGTCCGACATCTAGGCCATTCAGACCTTGGTGTAAAGAGGTGTTGGGAGCAGTGGTCATGTGAGGGCACACAGTCATGGTGAACAGCCTTCGGATAGCCCAGACAGACCACTATTAGAGATGATCAGTTTATCTGCAGACAAACAGGAACAGCTCCTACAGTTTCGTTGTCTCTATCCAGACACCGGGGACACTTTCATGACACACCGATGTCTCTACCCGGACCTTTTCCAAGTGCTTAGTAGAAGGAAATTTGATATCATGGTGCCCGTTAGCATCAAATCCAGGTTGAAATCTAACGATGATCAGGTTTGAGTTATGGAGGCCTTGTGGTGAGCACTTCAATCCTACATTTTCAGTTAAGCGACACACTGCCCCAACTGCTGGTGCAATGATCTAGGAAGCCATCACATATGCTCAACGATATGTGCAGGACATCCTGCAGCCACATGTGTTGCCTCTCATGGCAGGGTTTCCAACTGGCATTTTTTGGCAGGATAATGCTCACCCACACATGGCAAGAGTTTCTCCAAATTGCAACAATTCTTTTCGCGCATTCATAGAAGTGAATGGGGCTGCGTGAAAAATGCATTGCAGAGTTGTCAGTTGCTTATCCATGTGGTGCATCTTTTTTCTGTGAGTTATGCGTTGCATTTTCCACTGATTTCACTGTTGCTAGGAGATGTTGTTTGTAAACCTTCAGTGTTTTATCACGGCGTGAAAAACGCATCAAAACACACGCGTGGAAAAAACTGAACAACTGAATGCAATCGCAGGCAAAACTAAATGGCTTTGCCTGTGAAATCGCACAGTTTTCACTGAACGCATCCGCAACACATCCGGACATGCTCGTGTGAAAGAGGCCTAATAATTAAAAAGTTTCTGCAGCATCTTATCTCAAAGTTAACATTCTTCAGCAGTACATCCCTAAACTCAGAAGGAACATAACTCTCTTGTATGTCAAACTCTGATAAGGGAGCGAGGGGGCGACTACTTTGGCCTTGCAGCTAGGAACATGTGATCTATATACACAGAGACTCCCTACATCCTGCCAGCTGGCTAATTAATTTTCCACATATGAAACAAGATGAAAGATGAAAGAAATACTCATACAAAATGGATTCTCATCCTTCACATCACTGTAGGGCACCGTTTCTGTGTCTTTTGGGGCAATCATTATAAAGTCACATAGATATATTCTTTACTATGTGTGTGTGTACTATATCCTTCTGTAACTTACACAACTTAGTTGTCCAGCATGGTATCTATGTATCTTCACAAAATGCTAATGAATATTTAGGCCTTGTTCACATTTCCGTTTCAGTGTCATGTTCGTGAAAAAAAGCATACGTGTTTAATCCATGAAGATGCCCGTGAAGTATCCATGGTGTGAGGAAGTTGAGCTCCTTCTCCCTAGCTGAGAGACCAGCGCTGCGATTGGCTGCTCTCTCAGCCGGGGAAGCCAGCACACACGCCCCCAACCAGGATGTTTAGCAACGCCCTGTACAAAAGTCCGCCTCATTTGCATATGAGGCGGCAGAAAAAACGGGGCGATTAGGAAGGAATTAGGGGGTCGATTTAAAAGAAAAAAAAAAATGGGGACCATCAGTGGATGACGCACTATCCGGTAGGAGGGTTATTTGGGGTGTATTATATTGGTGAAAGGTCCTCTTTAAGTGAAAGTACAGTGACTCTTTGAGATTCATTCAGACACAAGCCAATCATGCACTCATTTGATTGAACGTGAAAGATGTACGTGAAATATGACACACTAAAAATTATTGAAGAATGAACTGTAAAGCCATGTTATACTAATCTGTTAGTGCTACATAATCTTCTCCTATTTGTAGATGTCACAATCTAAACTTCCTGAGCCTCCGCTTCTGTGAAAACGTGACTGACTCCGGCATTGAACTCCTGGGGAATATGACTTCACTTCTGTCCATTGATATCTCTGGGACCAGCATTACGGATCAAGTAAGTATAAATGGTTGATAGCATTAGACAATGCAGATAAGGATAAAGTCATTCCAACTAAACCCATAAAGGTTCCCTGTCTAACAATGTACAAGAATGTGCTGAACTTCAGGTATAGTAATCTGTCTGTTAATAGAATAAAGGCTTTAGCAACATCATTTTTGTGTCTTGTTACATACTGCTCTGCCGCAGTCAATTACTGGCTTCAGTGGTGACTTGTCAATAAGAGTGGGGGAAGATAACAAGTGGCAGACCAGAAGATGGTCATGGGGAGCCAGCAAGTATGATTTTTTTCCCATAGCAGACTGCGCGCATCACTGAAAAGTTATTTATTCACAGACAACCAATTTAAGGGTATGTTCTGAACAGAAAATCCACCAGGTGAACAAGCCCTAACAGAATGCAAGAATGCGATACTGGATGTTTTTTTTACTATAGTAAAAGTTGGTGGCAACATGATGTAACCAAACAGCCAGCCTGTTGTCTTCAGTTTTAGAGAGAGTCTGTAAACATTTGAAGCTTTTCTCATCAGGAGTAGTGTGAGTGTGGACTTTTATTCTGCCAAATTCTGCTCCTCAATGCCTAGGGTGGAGCTTCCCTCCCCTTCGCTGTGAGTGACAGCTTTAGTGTTCTCCTGATTAGATGCTACAGTTGTCACTTAGAGCAGAGGGGAGAGTGGGAGAATCGAGAGTGCACTTCACAGTAGTGCTGTACTAGGTACTTGCAAAATGTGAACAAAACGTCATTTTAACACTACTCCTGATAATAAAAGCGCTTCATAAAAGGTTTGTTTGTACGGCTCTCCCCAGCCCCTACCCCTAGTGTTATCAACAGTTTAGCATGGCCATAACCGCTTACGAACTCCCTTTTAGGTGTCCATATATCTTCTATTGGTGTCAGCCAAATGCTAACTTGGCCAAAAGTATGCATGCGTTTTAAATGGCAAGAGGGGGGAAGCCACTTCCAAACACCAAGATAACATTTAAAACCGGATGCAACAAGACCGAAAAGCAGGGCTGCTTTTTTCTGTCCAACATGATACAGCATTACGATAGGTATCCTGTTTTGATGGTACTCTGTTTTCTAATAAACAGTACCATTCAACAGGACACAAAACGGTGGTGTGAATACAGCCTTACTGCTGTCACCTGAATGTCGACTTGTTAATGTATAGTGCATTCGGAAAGTCTTCAGACACTTTCACCTTTTTACACATTTTGTTGAGTTGCAGTCTTGTGCTAATATAAAAAATAAAAATTTTCCCCATCATTCTGCACTCAGTACCCCATTAATGACAAAGTGAAAACAGAATTTTAGAAATCCTTGCTAATTTATTGAAAAAGAATAAACTAAAATATTTTATTGACATAAGTATTCAGACCCTTTACTCAGGACTTAGTTGAAGCACTCTTGGCAATGATTACAGCTTCCAGTCTTAGGTATGATGCCACAAGGTTTGCGCTGCCGGATTTTAAGGATTTTCTGCCATTCGTCTGTGCAAATCCTCTCAAGCTCTGTCAGGTTGGATGGGCACTGTCAGTACAGTACAGAATATCTGCAATTGGTTTGTACTGTTATGTCATATTAATGTAATGCACTGTATACTTAGTATGTTCCAGCATAAGCCAGGCATGGCCAGGATTAACCACCTGGCCCAGCCCTCTCTGGAGCTCAGGCTGTGGGCTGGCCCCACCCCCTAGTTCCAGAGTTTTGTAGTTAGTCTACCTGTAGAGAGGTAGGGAGCCATCTCCATGTGCTTGTCTCCCCCGGACTCCAGCTTCAAGCCCAGGAGCCTTTAGTACCTCCACAAGCTCCAGGGGTTGAAAGAGTGGAAGATCTGAAGGAGGATTTGCATTATTACAGTGTGAGAGTCAGCAAAGTAACCCAACTTAATGCATTCCAGACCATACTGCTGGAGGGGGTTAACCTGTTAAGACACTCTCTACACTTCAGGTTAGTGGACACTACAGCCACGGTTGCCAGATTGCAGTTTTTAACCAGAGCCCTGTCACAGAGACTTTAGTAAGAAAAAGAGTAATTAGAGGGCCACTGCTGCAAACTACTTTATTAGCTAATGTTTAGACATTTGGGAAGAATTTGCACTGGATACAGATCATTTCGGGATGAACTACAACTCCAATTTTTATACAGTAAGGATAGACTTTTGTTTGGTTTATCTGGCCTGGGTACTGACTCTTCTAACACCACACGATGGCCATTGCACCTCTTCAAGCTCTGCCTTGCACCCACATGGACATTTAACATTAAGGGCACCCCCCAAACTCCCATCAGGCAAGAGCCCTAACTACAGGGAGTGCCCCAACAAAATAAAGGGTACCCCTCCTTCACTGCACCGATCAAAGAGAGAGAGGGCCTGAGGGAGTACACCGCGACACATCATCATCAGGAGGGCCACTACCACTCTCATCCTCTGCTCTGGCTCCACAGGTTCTCTGCACATTTATCTCTGGGCTCCACAGGCAGTTATTTCCTCCTCATGGCTTGATTTTTTTTCTCTGATATTGTCAGCTGTGAGACCTCATATAGACAGGGCTGTGTCTTTCCAAATCATATCCAATCAACTGAATTACCACAGGTGGACTCCAATCAAGGTGTAGAAACATTTCAAAGATGATCTAGGGAAATGTTAGCCCCTCGCAGCTAAATTTTAAGTGTCATAGCAAAGAGTCTGAATACTTATGTCCATGTAAAACTTTAGTTTTTCCTTTTAAATAAATTTACAAACATGTCTATTCACTTTCCTATTAAGGGGGATTGAGCACAGATTGATGGGGAAAGCTTTTATTTATTTATAACAAGACCGTAACATAATAAAATGTGAAAAAAGTGAAAGGGTCTGACTGAGGTCTTTCCGAATAGATTGTAAATCTGATTCTTTATATGTTTAAAGAGAACTTACTGATGGGAGCCCCAGCCACTTGGAGTACACTAGAAATAGTAATGTATGTGATTATAGCCTTGCAAGCCATGCTACACTGTGACACTGTAATTTAGAATAACTCTTCATCCACAAAGGAAATACTTGTTCATTAAAAAGCAAGACAAGCAATAAGGAGATAGCTATAGACTAAATACTGTATCTCAAAATGCATAGTCTGCTGTTTCTTCTTCATTTGATTTCAGGAGGTCTGGTTTCCATTCGATTGATGAGTCAGCTTTTTTCTTCAAGGGCTCTCATTAAATTATATCCCCCTTCTTTAACCAAAAACCCAAGAGGCAAGAAATTCCATGATGGTTTCTGTATAAAGCATATAAATGAACACGTAGTGCCTTGTGGGCTCTGATAAACAGCTTGGAGTTTTGTCTAAGGAAAGAAGGAGGTCACAGTTGCTTCATGGATCCTGCTCATATTTCCTGTGATGTTACTAGGGTTCAGCATGGACTGTTTTTGTGCTTTTGTAACAACTGCAAACAATCTGTTCTAACAATCACAACTTCTCATAAAACAACCTCTGTCATGAACATATCAACATTACACACACCAAAACGCTGTATTCAATTATATTGTCTCATCAGAATCCAACTCAGGGTAGAATGGTGTACATGTAGAGCAGTAACACTGTCACGGTCATGTGTCACAATCATAGCCTAGGCCAGTGCTTCTCAATTATTTTCTGTCATGCCCCCCCTAGGAAGAAGAAAACATTTCGCGCCCCCGCGCGACTGTAAATAGTATCATTTGTCTATAAAATTCTTATAAGTACATCAATCTCCCCACAGGTGAGGGCCATTAACCCCCCCCCCCCCAATCATGTGCAGGCTCCATTAACCCCCCCCCCCCAAATCATGTGCAGGCTTCATTAACCCCCCCAATCATATGCAGGCTCCATTAACCCCCCTCCCCAATCATGTGCAGGCTACATTAACCCCCTCCCCCCAAATCATGTGCAGGGTCCAGGCTTCCCCCCCTCCCCCCAAATCATGTGCAGGCTCTCTCCCCCCCAAAATTATGTGCAGGCTCTCCCCCCCCCCAATAGGGTCCAGGGTCCCCCCACCCACCCAATACTTACCTCCCTGGAAGCGCTGGATGCAGGCCTCTTCCGGCCTGTGTCCCGCTCTGCACTCTGCTCAGGCGGCGCGATGACGGAGCCTCGCGCGCCCCACTATTTGAGAAACGCTGGCCTAGGCACAGTTCAGTCCCATTCAAGTGAATGGGGCTGAGTTGCAATACCAGCCAAGGCCACTATCTAATACATGGCGGTGTGAGGAGGCTGCAGCACTCACCAGAGCTCCAGTGAGCGCCACAGCTTCTTCAAACAGCTAATCAGCGGGGTGCTGGGTGTCAGACCCCTGCTGATGTCATATTGATGACCTATCCTAGGGATGGGCCAGCCCATTAGTATAAAAATCCCAGGAACCTCTTTAATACATTTGTTGCTTCTTACTCCCATGAACTTTTACTGAAGACTGGCCTATAACCATGGCATATGACATAAGACATTCAGTGCATTTGTCGCAGTACATTCACAGCATATTCACATAGCCTAGGTAAGAGCATTATCTTAGGCCACCATCCAGTTATGTTGTAACTTTTCATGTAATGTTAGGGGCTGGATAGCTACAATTATTTTATTTTCCCAAAAATCACTTCTTCTATAGTGGTACTTAATGTGACAGAAGACACCATAAATTTAGACTACCATCTCTACTCATGGGATGTGGGTAAAGCGCTAGTTAAACTACCCCTTATTAGGCATCATCAGTCTTAGGGCTCATTCACACGACCATGGTTTGGTTCCGCATCTGAGCCGCAAAAATTATAGATCATGTCCAATTCTTAGTAATAGTGGAAGGTCGGGCACACCTCACTGAGAAGAACCTGTGCAGTATGGCTGTATGTCCAACACAATTTATTATGACAATATAGAATACATAAAATTAAAAATAAGATAAAAACATTACAATATACACAAGCAATATAGAGTGAGAATCAATAAATAAAAGCCTATAGATCAATAGGTAGGAATCTGTATATTTGGATAATCCCTATTATATTGGACCATATGGTTTTACTCGCAGAGGCCTGCTAGTGTAATGAAGAAAAAGTGGACTGGTAACGTCCTTTTCAAAACAGTTTATTTGGTGATTTATCCAGATGTTTCCATGTGCACTGGTAAAGTAGACTAATCACGTCCTTTTCAGAAACAATATACCGGATAATTCATCCAAATGTTTCCATATACGTTGTATGCACCGATATTAAATTCAATTAATACTGAGGATAAGTTCATGAATAGTCATAAATTCATCTTACAGTCTGATATCCCATAGGTACTATAAGTTAGCAATATGCACAAGCTGTACAATAGGTGGTGTATATCGGCAATATACGTCTCTCCAGATGCAAATATGTCAGAGTATATGTATAAAATATATATATATAAGGTATATATATATATGAAGCGGCACTGCAAATGAATTAAGGCGGGACTACATATAGGTTAAGGCCGTGTTAGAATAGTTATCAATGAGCAATAGTATTTTCATCACTTTCTTTCAACCGTATATGATACACAAGTGTTGTCTGTGTCCGTACTTCTGTTCCACGGTCCCGGAATGGAAGCAAAATGAAAATAGCAGAAGTGGCAGATTCAGCACATAACTGACAGGAACGGAAGCTATCCAAATGACTTTAATGATATCCATTTCTGGTTTTTTTTAGTGGAGAAAAAATTCCTGCCTGCAGGACTTTTCTCTCCTCTATTTTTGATGAACTGTGTGATGTGGGCCTCGAATAGAGTCTCTGATGCAGATGTGAATGTAGCCCAACCCGAATGTCATCATGGCACATTGATGATTAATATTTATTATACTTTCACATTAGAAAATGTCATTTTTGGGTGGTCTTAAACAATATCACTCAACCATTATAAACCCGCCTTCTTTACGCTCCGGTTATGCCTGTAATAAGAAGAATGTGCTCATCCACATAATATCTATACACTGTTTTTCTAATGACACCTATAAAAGATAACCAAAGCACACTGTGAATACAATCTAAAACTTCACCGAAAAAATATATAATCTTTATTAGGGATTAAAATACACATAATAAAACACATATTTTATTTGGCATTGACAAACACACATCACAGGAGTATGTCATATTGGGGTCAGATGTAGCAAACAAATAAGGAAAGAAGTAAATGGGGGGAATAGTAAGGATAAAGCCGTATGCCAATTGGCACCCCACACTAGATACAAAATATGAACCCAGCAATCAGTAAAATACAGACCCAAAATGGCACCTCCAAAGATACCCTGACACGTGTTTCGAGTCAGCTTCCTCAGGGGAATTAGCTATTTTACGGATTGCTGGGTTCATATTTTGTATCTAGTGTGGGGTGCCAATTGGCATACGGCTTTATCCCTGCTATTCCCCGCATTTACTTCTTTCCTTATTTGTTTGCTACATCTGACCTCAATATGACATACTCCTGTGATGTGTGTTTGTCAATGCCAATTTATAAATGTGTTTTATTATGTCTATTTTAATCCTTAATAAAGAATATATTTTTATTTGGTACAATTTGATATTGTATTCACAGTGTGCTTTGGTTATCTTTTATAGGCGATATTCATTCTCCTAGCACCTGTAATTTAATTGTGGTTTGGTGACTTTCCGCCCACATTTGATGGCCTTGGCACTTTCTAATACTAATAATAAAGCATGATAAAGAGAAAATGCTGGATATTCACGGCTCATGGACTATATGTACCATAGCCAGAGGTAAACTATGTACATGGAGTGTGCTATAGAATGGCATGCACATCTGGAGTCCAGATCACACATTACTCCTTTAGAAATTTACTGCACACAGAGCATAATGCAGAGTTCCTGACCTACAGGATTTTCTGCTTAAGCCATATGTAAATTATAGGGAAATAAGTTTCCCCTTTTGGTTACTTTTATTAAAGCCAAACCATTTTGTTTGTGTGGGATTTTGAAGCAAATGATTTGTGATGTATGGCACAGCACGTTATTTCATAGTGTTCAGGGTGGTGGAATCCTCAACTAAAGAAAAGTCTTACCTCATCTCAAATGTATGTGAGATGAAGCCTGGAATCTGTGCAGAAACAATCATGATAAATCCTTGTCAGAAGAAAAGAGAAATCTTATGACCATTTCCTGTCTTCTTTCTCAAGACAAAAAGCCTGGAGGAGTAAGATTGTCATTATTGAATTTTACAGGGACTGACTGCTCTTGGGGCCCAAAGTAAAATAAGAGAGCTTTCCGTCTCAGAATGCCTGGGAATCACGGACAACGGTATTCAGGTAACATCTTATACAGTATATTCACTGGAACTAGAAAATGATATATGTAATGAAATACTTTTTAACTCTTTGGCCGTGTCAACATTTGTGAAGCAAACATCTGTCCACACTATGGACATTATCATCACTTACTGTCCCCAGGGGAGCTCATAATTTAAATTCCCTATCAGTATGTCTTTGGCGTTTGGGAGGATACCTGAGTACCCAGAGGAAATCTACGCAACAAAGGAAGAACATAAAAACTCTATGCAGATGTTGTCCTTGGTCAAATTTGCTCAGATTTAGGCTTAAAGCAACCCTCCAAGAAAAAAATTCTAATTATCTAGAGGGAAAAAAAGAATACTTAAGATGTTGACCTTATTTTTATCCGTTCATCTGCAGATCCTTCAATTCCTGGGCTCCTCCTCTTAATTTCTGGCCACACTTCTTCTCAAACTACCTGAATGCACGCTGTAACTCAAGACACTCTCTGCTTGTCCAGCCCATGTCTTGGATTGGCCAGCGATGCTCACATGAGCAGCGGAAGTGTCTTGGACTATGAAATGCACAGTATGCATCAGGTAGTTTGAGAAGCAGTGCAGCCATCTTGGACGACAGAAGAGGAGCCTTGGAATTGACGGATTTGCAGATTAAAAGATGAAATAGGAGGTTGACGATGCAAGTGTTCTGCTTGTTACCCAGTTAATGTGAATATATGTTCTTGAACTGAAGGGACACTTTAAGATGATCACTTTTACAATAACTGCACACTATCCCTGGATTTATTGCTGCTACTTTCTGAAATGCAGCATTTTAAGTGATACTTACTTCTGAGCTGCTGCCCTTACAACATGATCTACACATTGCTATTGACCCCCCCCCTACACGCGCACACACACACACATATGAAGCTGTAAAATTAGCAGAGATTATATTTATTTTGGGATGGTTGTTAGTGGTTGATGGATTATACCACAGCAAGCATATGTGCCTGTAGAGGAGCTTCCAGACACAAGACCTGTATCAAGACAAATGCAGGTGCAGCCATGGACAAAGCAGTCTTGTGTATATAATTGTGTCACATGGATGTGGACACTGTGTCTCCACTATTTGCATACGTATTACAGAACAAATATATGTCAAGTAGTAAATATAATATATGTATGTTTTGTGCACTTTCAGAACAAATTGTATCAAAGTGGTCAATACCAAGTTTTAGAGCAGTTCCTGAAAGAGATTACTGATGCTAAAATGCAATATATTAACCCACCTACAGTATTTCTGGTTATGATGGGTGGTTAGGATCTTTATGCTTAGTTATCCAGAATACTATGCCAAGATAAGCAGTTGATCTACTGATCATCTGTTATACAGACCACTGCCAATGACATCCATGTCATAGATGGCTTACTACCAGAAACCCAGTAACTGTTTCCAGTAATACAACATGTGTATGTAGAGTCCACAACCTGTATCCAATCATATCATCTATAACATTACTAGTGACAATGTTTCAAGCAGTGAGGCCCATGTTCAGGAATGCAATGAGATATATGGCCCTGTTTCAGTTGTCCACTGAACAGTCTCCAAGGAAATCTCTTGGTTCTTTAGGTGTTTGTTGATAAACACAGATGAATCTATTGTGGAGTACTAAATCACATCATGATATTTTATAGATTTATATTTTAATCCCTGTAGATTGCAAACCCTCACAGGCAGGGTCTTCTCTCCTTCTGTACCAGTTTGTAACTCATCTTGTTCATGCTTATTGTACAGTTGTGTTCAAAATTATTCAACCCCCAATGCTGTAAAGGGTTTTAGGGAATTTAGTGTACATTTGTAATTGTGTTCAGAATGAAATCTTACAAGGACTTTTTAAAGAACCAAATGCAACTAAAATGACATATGTTTTTGTAATACAGTATTTAATGTTTTTTTTGTGATTTCTTCATTGACACAATTATTCAACCCCTTAAAGACGACCACTCTTAATAACAGAGGTTCAATCAAGTGTTTTCGATCAGGTATTGAAAACACCTGTGGATGTCAAGGAGCAGCAATCAAGCATAATAAGCACCAATTAGGCAGATTTAAAATGACTGTGATACTCAGCTCCTTCTAGACATTTACTGGTGTGTTTACAAACATGGTGAAGTCAAGAGAATGGTCCAGGAAGACAAGAGAAGAGGTGATTTCTCTTCACAGGAAGGGCAATGGCTATAAGAAGATTGCAAAGATGTTAAACATACCAAGAGACACCATAGGAAGCAGCATTCGCAAATTCAAGGCAAAGGGCACTGTTGAAACGCTACCTGGTCGTGGCCGAAAGAAGATGCTGACTTCGACTGCTGTGCGCTACCTGAAGCGCAAAGTGGAGAAAAGTCCCCGTGTGACTGCTGAAGAACCGAAAAAAGATTTGTCAGATGCGGGTACTGAAGTTTCAGCTCAGACAATAAGGCGCACGAAATGCGTAATGAAGACCTCCATGCCAGAACTCCCAGGCGCACCCACTTGCTGTCTCCAAAGAATAAGAAGAGTCGACTGCAGTATGCCAAAAGTCATGTGGACAAACCACAAAAGTTTTGGGATAGTGTTCTGTGGACTGATGAAACAAAATTAGAACTGTTTGGGCCCATGGATCAACGCTATGTTTGGAGGAGGAAGAACAAGGCCTATGAAGAAAAGAACACCTTGCCTACTGTGAAGCATGGCGGGGGGTCAATCATGCTTTGGGGCTGTTTTGCTTCTACAGGTACAGGGAAGCTTCAGCGTGTGCAAGGTACCATGAATTCTCTTCAGTGCCAGGAGATATTGGATGAAAATGTGATGCAGTCCGTCACAAACCTGAGGCTTGGGAGACGTTGGACCTTTCAACAGGACAATGATCCCAAGCATACCTCCAAGTCCACTAGAGCATGGTTGCAGATTAAAGGCTGGAACATTTTGAAGTGGCCATCGCAGTCACCAGACTTAAATCCGATTGAGAACCTCTGGTGGGACTTAAAGAAAGCAGTTGCAGCGCGCAAGCCTAAAAATGTGACTGAACTGGAGGCTTTTGCCCATGAAGAATGGGCGAAGATACCCGTAGATCGCTGCAAGACACTTGTGTCAAGCTATGCTTCACGTTTAAATGTTATGTTATATTTGTCTGACTTACAAGTGCCTCTTTGATTTAATTGTAAACAATATGACTGAAATGATCAAAATCAATGTCAAACTGGCCAAAACACTCAATTTCAGTGGGGGTTGAATAATTTTGAACACAACTGTATTTGTTTTGTATTATGAACGTGCACCCCTTATAATATGTACAGCGCCATGGAATGAATGGTGCTTTAATAATAAATAATAATTCTTCAAGATGGATCTATGATTAGATACTTTTAACATTGCAACAGAGGCCTGCAGGTTCTTTTACAGTTTTGTAGGACATCTTGGTCTACTTTATACTTTGTCCCCAGTTTTTTCCCCAGTAGTTATGTGTTAAAGCAGAAAAGTGAATGATGCATGTGACATCATCGCTGCATTACCAACGGAGGTGGGGGGGGGGGGGGTGGTATTGGGTATAGTCAGATTTAATGGGTAAATAATTATATATTTTTTTTATTTTATATTCCCTGCTTGTAGGCAAATGTCATAAAATCACTGAACCCCTTTAACTCTTACATATAAAGGCATCCTTTAATGTGATCTCCCTTAGAAATAAATTATAAATTTAACTGCCCAATAATAGTGCCCAAACTACTGAACCAAATCATTTTGTGATTGTTAACACAAACCCTTGTAGTTGAGTTTAAAGTCTAATAGAAATCCTTACCAGATGACCAGATTCTGTTGTAGCAGCAAAGTGCGGCCATCAGTTCACCATCAAGGGTGCTGTCACAGGAAAGGCAGTTGTCCTAGTATCCGCATACATGACAAGGGTAAGTACTGTATTTTTCACTTTATAAGACGCAACTGATGATAAGATGCAGCCAAGGTTTTAGGAGGAAAATAAGAAAAAATATTTTTCATCAGACCTCTTTATCAGATCCTCTGATTAGACCCCCATTTCAGATCCTCACATCAGACTCCCTTATCGGGACCTCACATCAGACTCCCATATCAGATCATCAGATCATACCTCCATATCAAGACGTCAGATCAGACCCCCATCAGACTTCCATGCCAGTCCCCCTTATCAGACCAGTAAATAAATTCACTTACCTCTTCTGCTCCGCCACTACTTTCCAGGTCAGGCTGTCTCCTCTGAATTCTTTGCTCCCTGAACTTCTCTGGGCCTGCGCTGCACTATCACCTTCCTGCACGAAGCGTCAGATCATAGTGTGCGCCCTACGTCCTGATGCTGTACTCAGTCAGGACAGAGCAGCGCAGCCCCAGAGAGGAAGGTTAGGGAGGGTGAGTACTGGCAGTGCTCACAAGGCCTCACTCCCCGCACCTACTGCATAGTAGTGAGCGCTCCTATAATGGAAGCGCTCACTATTATCTGACACACTGACATTTTCCCCCGTCTTATAAAGTGAAAAATATGTTATATTGTGTTTATGCTGTGCGCTGTAGTCTTACCAAACGTACATAGTCATTTCCATGAAATTCTTGGAAAATGTTGAAAATCAGTTCCATTCATTTGATTTTCAAAGGAAATTTCTACAACAAAATCCACAGCGTGTAAAGGCTCCCTAAGAGTGTTGCCACGTAGAGATCAGACCCTTCGGCTGATCAGAGTTTCTTTGACCTTTTATAATCTGGGTCTTGTTAAAGCAAAGTAGCTTCTTTTCTGCACAGGAAAACACATTGGCAATAACATACAGAAATCTGTACATCTTATACCGTGGAAATACATTAGGGATGGTATCTGGTGTTTTTTGCTTTGTCTAGAATATAACAAGTCGAGGAATTAGCATGAGACACAGCTGTGAGAATATCACTTTTAAAGTAATAAGACAGCTGTTTTTTCTGTTCTAATTTTACTTGCAAGATGTAGGAAGCATTTTAACATTTGCTAGAAGTTATTGTTTGATGTGCCAGAAAAATGCTGGTGCAGCTGTATATCAAGGTTCAGTCATATTTCATTGTTGAAACCTTCAGAAACTACAGGGATACGAAGCTGCGGATGAAACAGAATAGTAACAAGCAATATAAATTTTTCGCCTATTTTTTTCTTTCAAATTTCTGCAGAAACAGAGATTGAAGTACAGTAGAGGCCCTGCAGTATATACCCGTATGCAAGTCCAATGGAGCCATAAAAGATTATGTATATTAGCTCTTATTACAATTAATGAGCATCTAAGGCATTTTACATATAGAATTCTTCAAGGCATATGCCCTCCTTCAAAACCATTTTATAGTTGACATTGAATTTGCCATAATGGCAGTTGCGTCCTGAGGGGCAGCCGTCACCATCTTGTGGCCCCCACCATTTAACTCCTAATAGGTGGCAATCAGCAGTGACTGTAGCATCAGCCAAGGACAGTGTGTGTCATTTTGACAAGTGTGAAAAAGTGTAAAGTCTAAATATAATTTTAAAAAAGCACTATATACAAAAATTAAGTTCAACCCCATAGTGGTTCCTTTAAAACCTCACAGAGCTATGAAATGGCTTAAAAATTCTGGTGAAATTTCAGTATCTTGATATATCATAGGATTTAGACATTCACTTTTTTTTACTCTGCATCAAAAAAAAACAGCACACATAGGGATTTGCAGCTTTTTTTTAGGCGTTGAAAACACTCTACCTAGAGCATGCTGCATATTTCCCATCAGCGATAGTTATTTCTGCTATTCTGCTCCGTTATGGAGTAGAACTATGAAAGTAATGGAACTGCGGGATTCGGCCTATAACTAAAGCAAACAGAGCTGAACAAACCCCAATGACTATAATGGGATCCGTTTGGTTTGCGTTCAGGAGAACGCTTTTTTAGCAGAGAAAAAAGTCCTGCATGCAGGACTTTTTCTCCACTATTTTAACAAATTCTGTGACATAAGCCGCCAATGGAGCCTCCAACGCAAATGTAAACGTAGAAAGAAAAGTGCGACAAAGAATTCTGCTGCAATGTGCACTAAAAACAATTTTCCCGTATACACCTTTATCGCCTTGTCTGACAAGTGTACATTACTGGCAGGGGGGAGTAACTTAAGATGTGACAATGTGTGCCAAAATTTAGTTGAAAAATTCTTGCACAAAGTAAGCCACTAATAGCTGGTGTAAACGTAGAGTAGACAGTCTAAACATGCACCACATTTATCTTCCAGCATCAGCCACTGTGGTAAATATGGTGCATTTGTAGACTATGTAATCTAAGGTTTACACTTACACGGGATTAGTACATTTGCCCCAGTATGTGAAAACAGGGCATATTTAATAATGAAAATGCACTAGAATGTGTTAGAAAATATGTCATGCACCACATTTACTACCTGTCTTAGACATATTTTGCATCTCACTCCGGCAAGTGAGTGTGGCCTAGCAGAAAGGGCTTCTAATAGCAGTAAGGGAGCATGGCAGGTTGTAACACTTTGTGCCATAATTGTAGTGCAACTTTAAGCCAACTAAGGCCTCTTTCACATGTCCATGGCATCTACGAAGGATCCATGTTTGGTAGGTGTCCGTTTTATACTCTCTGTGTATCTTCCATATTTCACAGACACTGCTAGGCACTAATATGAATGAGGCCATAGGTGGTATAAACTATGATTAGATGGTCTAAAGATGCACTAAATTTATCATCCAGCATCCACCACTGTGACAGTATGTGTTAAAGGGTCCTTTTACACATACTGATGATCCGGCAGATTATCGGGAATGATGCAGACAGAGGAGGCGAGGACTGCATTTACATGCAGCAATCACCTCCGCTGTATGGGGACAAGCGAATGATTCAACAACCACTTGTCCCCATAGAAAATCATTGTTCCAGCGTAGGAGATGATTTATACAGCACAATCTGCTGCGCAGGAATGATGAATTTTTGTGCTGGCGGAACGACATGATCAACCGATGAACAAGCGTTTGCTCATTCATCAGGTGATAGTTGCCCTTTTTACACTGGCAGATTATCGGGATGGGAACACCCTTTTATACAAACACTCTTCCACAATAATATGACATAAAATTGGTTCATGTAAAAGTTTGCAGTGTCTAAATCTTAAATAGTATTAGTAAATCTGCCCAGCTGGGTGTCATATTGACTGCAGCAATGACCAACCAAGATACAAAAATACCACAAAACAACCTGATCTAAATACTGTGTATGAATCCAGCCTAAACAGGACAGTGGTGAGGTTCAAGATGGCCAGATGTCCTCCTACCATTTAATATCCATTCCTCTCCTCCTCTGGGACAATAACTGATTAAACACTGGAGTCTGTGACCTTTTCTTTTTTATGTACTAGGTCTATTTTATATGTATATAACGTGTTAATCCAGACTGTTTGTGTCTTTGTGCAGAAATTCTGCCACCAGGCAAGGGATCTAGAAATGCTGGATATTTCTCATTGTCCGCAAGTCACAAACAACACTCTGAAAACCATTGCGTTTTGTTGTAAGATGCTCACATCCATTAATATTGCTGGATGTCCAAAGGTAAGTCAAAGGAGCTATAAAATATGAGGTGAGACACTCATTCAAATCCCGTTTTGTTTCTCATGAGTTGGATGAAAAGGCACATCTATAGAACAGTGGAAAAGATTCTGGCATAGCTTTTTATATTACTTTTGAATCAGCTACCAACTTTTTGTTTCCCCCCAGTAGTAAAAAGACAGTAGGTCTTAGGAAAATGTAAAGTATTCGCCCTTATAGCAACAATTAACAGGAAAAAAAAGCATTAAAAAAAAAAATTCCAGCACTTCATTCCTTCCTATGCTCCTATTTTGTTTCATATTACAATTAAAGATGAGAAATACATAAAGAAATGTTCTCTCTGTGTCCTAGAAATTAGCCATATCCCCCCCTACTCTTCAGAACCTGTGTATGGTAGTAAGACAACTGGCTGCAGTAGGAGCCTTCATGCTGTGCTCTGTCTGAAGTAGAACAAAACAATTGTTCGGCCCCACCCCTTTGGCTAAGCAAGGAATGAGATCAGCAAGAGATTAACCTCTGTGTTCCCTGCAGGATTTCTACAAGACTGTGTATGCGCCATCAGAAGCCATAAAATTTAGAAATTTAGAATTTCTCTGTAATAAGGTAGCACTCAGAGGCACTATATGGCAGCACGTAAGTGTCTATAGCACTGAGACGTGCCTTGGTGCAGGCTACTCAGCTATGTACATGAAGCTTTTCCTTTGCAATATCATGTAAAATATATTCCCATAAATTACAATGCACCTCAGCGGCTCTGTCACTAGGATCAGGCTATTAAACCAGACATACTGCCTAGTAGGGATCATGCCGATTAAAAAAATACCTTTCTTTTGTCTGTATGCTAAATAGCTACAGCGATATCTGTGTTTTTATCATATGCAAATGAGCAATTAGAGCACCAGGAGGCGGGGTTGAATACTTTGAGCACTGATTTGTAACATCCCCTGTCCTCTGCACACTCCCACCTCCCCTTGATTGACAGGGCTAGACGTGCTGAGAGCATAGCTGTGTCCAAGAGCTGTGTGCTAGCAAGTAAATATCTAATACACTATGTACTATAGCTTCACCACACTGATCTGTTCAGAAAGCTAATCTACATATCACTGCTGTATTCACAGGCAGAATGTATGATTATGAAGACGCCTGTGCTGTGAGTTTATAAGCATAGAAAAAAACATATTCTCTATGTGGAAAGGCTATGGCTCGTCGATAAGTGCTTGGTTTTGCATGTAGAGATTCCAGATATGAATTTTGTGAGAGACTGCTAGGTCTTTTCTTTAACCCCTAATAGAAGTCCATATCCTTATCATATTGAGAATTATGGTAATAATTATTCATTGTTTCTTTATAATCATGTATTGTTTGTGAATAAACCAGTAATAGGTTTCAGGTTTCTAAGGAAAAAAAAAACACTATTCTCAATATAGTAAGGCCTTCTATTATTATTATTGTATGATTATATATTATTTATTGTAGTATAGCCTTTAAAAAAAAGTAAATAAACAGAAAACAAAAGTTTATGTAAATCTCTCTGAAGACTTGAATTTAAAATCTCTACATGCATGACAGACAACTTACCAGTAAGCTATAGCATTACCACATTGTGATGAATGTTTTTCCTATGCTTAGAAGCTAACACATATTACTGGTTGGTTTATTATCATATATTGTGCCTGTGGATAAAGCAGTAATATGTAGATTAGCTTTCTGAGCATATGTCCGTGTGGTGAAGCTATAGTACATAGAGTATATGATATGTAGATGCTAGGACACAGCTCTACCCTCAGCATCTGGCCCTGTCAATCAAGGAGAGGAGGGAGTGTTCAGAGCAGAGGGGGTGTTACAAAGCAGTGCTCAAATGAGTCAGCCCCTCCTCCTGGTGCTCCAACTTCTCATTTGCATATGAATAAAAATACAGATATGTCTGCAGCTGTTTATCATACATACAAAATAGGGGTATTGTTTTAATCAGCATCATGATCCCTACCTGCCATTATGTCTGGTTTAATAGGGCTGATCCTGGTGACAGAGAGGCTTTAAACTATACAATATTCAATGGCTGATTTTGTTTGAGGGAAAAGTATATCTTATTAGTGATGATAGTAACTAACTATATCTTATCTAGATTACAGATATAAGCATCCAGTACCTTTCTGGCGGCTGCCGTTACATCCATATCATTGACATATCTGGGTGCATCCATCTCAGTGACAAGGCATTAAAGTACTTACAGAAAGGCTGCAGACAACTCCGTACCATAAGAATGCTCTACTGCAAGAGTATTACCAAGTAAGTGCCGTCAAGAATTATTGTTCTTTAAAAGGGTTCATTATCTGATCGGTGGGGTTTTCGACACCCGTGATCCCTGCCGATCAGCTGTTTGGAAGGCATCGGCGCTCGCAGTACCACCGCGGCCTTCTTGCAGCTTTGCCTAGGCCATGTGATGCCACATTCATCGGTCACATGGCCTAGGCACAACTGTGCCTCATAAAAGTGAATGGGGCTGAGCGCAATACCAAGCACAGCTTTTATGCAATGTACAGTGCAGTGCTTGGTGAGCAGGCTCTCACCGATCAGATATTGATGGCACCTTTGATTTGGGATACTGCAAGTTACAAGGGCTGAATGCAAATTCTTGATTATCATTCAAGGGTCCATTCTTCAAGAACAACAGATGCCCTAATATAAAGGCTTAGGTCATTGTGATTAATTCTCTGTAAAAGGAATGTGTCACCAGGTTTATTCTTTCCTACCCGAGGGCACCATAAAGTAGTGACAGATGTCCTCAGTTGTGTGTCACTTACTTATCGATATGGTGTCATTTTCATAAACTCACAGTTGATCAAGTATAGCATGAGCTGAGCGCAATGTGAGCCAGGAGTCCTCGGAGTACATGAACCGAATGCTCCTTCTGCTACTGTCTGTCACTACCTCAGGGCAGCATTACCACTTTAAAACAAGATTAGAAAGAAGCCATGAAAAGGCAGATTTTTTATTTAGAGACTAAACATGTCCAAATGCATAGCAAAAAGTACGGTATGTGGACTTGGTTCAACACCACCAATTGATAATGCCTGCATAAAATGAATCATACAACGGATTAACATGAGACCATCATTTATAATAAAAATAGAGACTTGAATAAGCCATCATCACACTTGGCATATTTGCAACAGAGTTCAGAACAATGCAAGTTAAAATCTGGATGAAGTTTAGGTCATGCTGCAAATGTCCCAGATTTCTAGATTTTTTTTAGTTTCACTCACCGACAGGTAAAAAGTTAGAATTAGTGTTGAGTGAACTTGTGTTTTAAGTTCTGCGTCCAAAGTTTGGGTTATCGAAAAATCCCGTTATGGATTCCGCTAACACGGACCATAAGGGAATTTGGAATCCATAACGGGATTCTTCGATAACCCGAACCCAAACTTTGGACGCAGAACTTAAAAAATAAGTTCGCTCAACACTAGTTAGAATGCAACTGATTCAGTTTTATGGCCATATCCATGTTTTAGTTCTGTAGGAAAGGCCTTTTCTCAGTATCATGCAAAATGTGAGAACCCAACTACAGAAACATATAGTGTCATTTGATGAATATTCTTTTTCCACAGGGCAGCTGTTCATAAAATGGAATCCAAATACCAAAATGTTGAATACAGTACAGATGATCCTCCGCCTTGGTTTGGATATGACCGGCAGGGTAACCTACTACATGGTGTATCACACGTAGAAGAGACAGAAGAGGAAGCTGCTGATGAGTCAATTGATGCATAAACGGACAAACTTCAACTATGTTCAAAGCAATTATATGTGAAAAATGCCAATTCTTGGGGTACGGCCACACATTGCGTAAACTAGTCTAGTCAAGTGCCCCTCCCGATCAGTGGCCATGTTGGGACAGAATTGCTATGCTTACTTGGAGTTGGCTGTACTGCACAAGAGGCTGATGTCACTGTTATGGGAGCATAGTGGATGACACGTATGGGAGCACTACTGTGGATGGCACTATTATGGGGAACCATGGATGACACGTATGGGAGCACTGTTAATGACACAGTTATGGGAGCACTACTGTTATGGGCCCACTGTGGATATTATTTAACCACACACGAACAACAAACAAAACAGATCCATGTGAAGTCGGGTTATTCTGCTAGTTATATAATAAAAGACATCTAAATACTTACTAAAACTAAATCTTTGTTGTAACATGTGTAAATGAGCAGCAGAGCACTGGCTTTTCATGTTATATCTGAAGAGACACTTCAACCTGAAAAGTTTCTTCTTGTACTAAAGGGTACGGCCACGCATTCAGGTTTTTGAAGCCAAAACCAGGAATGGATTTTTTTTAAAAAAGTACTGTAATATCTGCCCTTAAAGGGCTGTTCACATAGCAGGTTGAAATTAATGGGAGGCAGAAACCACCATAGGTGTCCGTGACAAAGTTCCACGGCTAAAGACGCTGTGTTAACATTTCCTTATACTTTCTCTCCTTTTATGAGCCACACCTGATTTTGGCATCAGAAAACCTGAACGTGTGGCAGCACCTAAACAGTCTGTGGAGCTCATTTTATTCTCACTGCTGTATGCTTAACCTTGTGTAGTTACATTTTTTGAAATCATGTTTTTTTTAAAATCATGTTATCTAAGAATCCTGTTACGGATTCCGTTACCATGGATCATAACGGCATTCTGAATTGCATTCCATCATAGAAGAAGTCTATGGCCTCTTATAGACTTCTGTGGTGCATGCTGTCATAGAATTCCATTATGGTCCGTGGTAGCGGATTCCATAACCGGATTCTTTGATAACCTGAACCCGAACCTTGTGCACCGAACTTGAAAAAACAAGTTTGCTCAACACTAATTCCAATGAGGACCAAGAAAGCTGAACAAAAGTGTAAAAACATAGGGGTTCAGTTTTTATTAGATATACACCAATTTTTGGAGTATAACTGTTACAGATTTGGTCGCAAAGGCAATTGCAGGTGAAATGTACAGCCAAAGAACATTTCCCTGGCAAAAATCAGCTGTTTGCAAGTGAGAACCTAGAACAAATTGACTTAACATTCACATTTAAAGGGGTTGTCCAGTTTTTTAAGTGATGGCCTGGCCTAGCCTTGGGATAGGAGCTGCTGTGTGCTGTCAACATTGTAGTGCTGCTCCCATTGAAGTCAAACCCATTTTTGTTACAAAAAGGGACTCCTTTGTCTAGGATTCTGGCCTTAGCCACAGATGTGCAGGGTATAAAAATATATAATACAGAAATACGACACACTCTTTTTGCAGAAGATTCTTGGAGCACCCCCTGTGTGATTTACCCAATCGCTTTACTCATCTCCACCGTTGGGTTATACTCAGGATTCAAAGTGAATATGAACAAATACAGGGGGAGTTCACATCACCGTTATTTTTCCGTTCTTCTGATCTGTCACAAGAACAGAAAAATAAAGGAATAAAAATGGATCCTGTGCGTCAGTTAAGCACATTTGGCATCCATTTCAGCCATTTCCATCAGGGATCCATTATTTCAGACAGAAAAAAAGTCCTACAGAAATAACGGATCTGACTAAAATGGCTCAAATGGATGCCAAATGTGCATAACTGATGCACAACATCCGTTCTCCTCTTTATTTTTCTGTTCTTCGCATGGATCAGAAGAACAGAAAAATGACGGTGATGTGAACTCACCCCAACTTGATCTGAACCTTGCATGTCCCAGTAAAAGTCTCTTACTGCTCTGTCCACTATTTGGGGATTTACTCACTAAATTACCCACCACTAATTCAAAAGATCCCAATATCCGTGGTAGAACGATGACATCTGGTAAAGATGGCGAGTTTCTCTAAATGACTTTTCTTGATGCAGACAATACCAATATTTTTTTAATCAGGTATAATTTTTATTAGAAGTTCTTGCATATTGTCTTCAAGTATGAACAGAATAAGTGCAGTATGAACAGAATAAGTGCAATATCATTTTACACAATGCTCCCCAATATGTAATCACCCAACCCTTCCCACCCCAACAACCCTGCAGAGAAACAACCATGACAACCGAGAAATCCAGAGGACTAACCTAATGAATGAGACAAATATGTTTCTACAGTAATCCGCAGTTGTTTAAGGGAAATTAGATATGAAAATGATTATTATGACCGGGAACAATGCTCCGTTTACCTAGGAACATAGGATATGTCAAACATGGTTCCATTTCCCTTAACCTGTCAACCTCCAATCCTCCTCAAATCCTTTAATCTAGACAATACCTTTATTACTCTCATATATTGATATTCTTACCTTAGCATCAGCATTCCAAAGTTTTCCAGAAATCAGAAGGTATAATCTGACGAGTAATCTAACACCAGGGCTGTGGAGTCGGAGTCGGAGTCGGAGGCAATTTTGGGTACCTGGAGTCGGAGTCGGCAAAAAATGGACCGACTCCGACTCCTACTAGATTTAAATTGGAATAAAAAAAAATTGGAATAAAAAAAAAGCAAGTTTAAATGTCCCAATTCAGATAAAGTTATAATTAATTACTTCTCTACTGTAAGAATAAAGGCCAGTGCATGCAGTGCGTCACGTTACCGCTAAACAAAGACATTAAGTGACCGTAAAGAAGCACGCTTTTCATATGCTTTACTATGCAGTTAAAGAGACACTGACAGGCTAATTTACCGACTAAAGATATATCTGCTGGTATTCATCAGAGGATTAGGAATACAACTAGACGACTGTTACCCCCAGTTGAGGTTTACTTGTGTTTAAAAACGTTTTAATCAATATGCAAATTCTCTACCTTTGTGCCCAAGGGGGCAGGCGCACATGTAGAGTACTGGCAGCACTAGACAGGACTAGGTAGCGAGGAGGAAGAGAGAAAGCTGGCACAGCCTCAGCATAGCCAGACGAGGCTGCTGCCAGCACTCTACACGTGCGCCTGCGCAGGAATTCAGCGTTCGGCTAGCCTGAAAAAAAAGGCCAGTGCAGTGAATAATAACGAAGGGAACAGCGCTGGGAAGCTGTACTCGGGCGCGGCTGGGCACAAAGCCGCAGGAGACGCTGCCCCATTGGGCACAAAGATAGTGAATTTGCATACAGATTAAAATGTTTTTAAACACAAGTACAGCTTAACTGGGGTAACATTAGTATAGTTTTATTCCTAATTCTCTGATGAATACCAGTATATATATATATCTTTAGCTGGAAAATCAGCCTGTCAGTGTCCCTTTAAGGAGCGGCAATACTTACACTTTCCATTGTCTTGTGGTCTGCTGTTACAGGGAACCCATGGTTATCCTAGCCTCTCACTGATAACTGATTAAGGACTGGAGACACTTGTATAAGTGAAGGGAATGGATAGTCAATAAAGACTGAAGCTGTAAACCATTTGAAAAACTGCTATCATTCAGCTAAGGCTATAAAACATGTAAACTCAGATTGTTAGCTTAAATTTTAAACATGACTATGGGATTCTACTAGGAAAATCATGTTTTAAAATAAATGCCCCTTCCCCTGCCCCTTCCTGGATCCTCCCACTGCTCTATCTTCAGCAGAAGATCAGCACACAAAGGAGAAGGCAGCAGCTTCTGCTCAACTACCTCTTTGTGCTAGAGGAGATTAGAAGAACTTGGTGGAACAGCTTCGTATTTGCATATTAAATACAGAGGAGTCGGAGTCGAGGAGTCGGAGTCTAAAGTTTCAAAATCTGAGGAGTCGGAGTCGGAAAATTTATCTACCGACTCCACAGCCCTGTCTAACACACTGAGTAGAATGGGTATTTGGGTCTGATCACTATTCTAATTTCCAGTTGCAGTCTAGCCTGTTCTACCCCAACTGACCAGAAAAGGTCTACTAGTTAAGGACTCAGTGGCCATGTAGAAAACTACTAGACACCTGTGTGGGTTACCCTTCTTGTTATATAAGCATCTGTATCTATGGGGTTGGCCAGAATTCACTGAAGGTATAAATAATAAGCACTTTACTAGGTGGCGCAGGTAGAAAGCACATAGGGATAAGAATCTCTGAAATTACACAAATAAGAGATATTATACCTTCATTCAGTTATGAGAAAAATATGAATAGCGGGGAGGCACGCGTTTTGTCTTAGCACCAGCTCTTAGGAGACTTAACCAATTCCCTTTCAGCATTTATGATCTTTTGATGGGCAGGTGATTGAATCAACTGCCTTTGCCACCATTATATAACAAATTACAATGTCCAGTGTCTAGGAATCAGTCCTCCAGATCATTAAAAAACTTGCAGAAGGACTTTTCTAGCCTAGAGCTTCCCACAAAGACACCAGTTACCAGTAAGGTATGGCAAGAAGGATGCAAATGAGCTCTTCACAAACTCTCTCTGCCACTAGATGTAAGAAACACACTTAAGACTAAGGGCTCATGCACACGGGCATTGTGCGGCCGTTCCGTGCATTAGGGACCGCAATTTGTAGTCCCCAATGCATGGGCAAGATTCGTGCGGAGGCCAGGATGGATCGAGACCCATTCAACTTGAATGGGTCTGTGATCCGTCCACCACCGTAAAAAAAAAATAGAACATGTTCTATTTTTTTGCGGTGTGGAGGCACGAACAGAAACACCATGGAAGCACTCCGTAGTGATTCCAATCCGTGCTTCCGTTCGCACCGCATCTCCCGGATTGCGGACCCATTTAAGTGAATGGGTCTGCATCTGTGATGCGGGTGCACATGGCCGGTGCCCGTGTATTGCGGACCCACATAAGCCCTTATACGCAGAGCAACATATGGGATAGACTGACCAGCTGTGCCAGATGTCACCAGCAAAACTTAGACTTGTTCTATGGTATCTGGTATCTTTGCTGACATCGTCCCTGTAGAGCATTGCATAGACTGGTTATGAAAAAGCTTAAAATCATCTGTGTTGTGCCTGTGGTTTTTACTGACCCACAGACTATATTGTGCGCAAAGGGATCACGGTTCAAAATAGGGCATGCTTCTGTGGTGTCACCATGGAAAACCACTAATGTGTGAATATAAACATTTAAGTCCACGGATAGGTGAGCAGTCAGTGGAGACCACGGATAGAAAACGTTGTGAAAGAGCTCTAAGGGCTGTATTACACTGGCATATGAAGGGAAGGAAGCGTTTGTTCCGACAATAGCTTGCTCATCAGTGAAGGAGACCGCTGCAATTACAGCGATCTCCCCCACAGTATAATACACTCCCATACAAAATCATTATTTGCCGGCAGCAGACTGTAATTAGATGGCATGATCTATGGCCGGCAAGCAATCATTTTTGTGCCTGCATAAAAGATGTGATTGCCAGATGAACGAGCATTTGCTTGTTCATTGTGTAATCAATGGCACTTTTACACAGGCAGATCATCGAGCGTTTCTACGAATGTTTGTTAGCGATGATCTGGTGACCCTCGGCCAGTGTAATACAGGCCTAAGACTATATTTATTATATGCAAGTTAAACTGTAGTACAGTCTCACAAAGCAATCTTTGCTATCAAAATTTTATATAGAAAAAAAACAAAACATACATCTTGTAATATATTTTAGGGTTTTATTACTGTAAAGTGCAGGTTCATCTACAGCACACTTTCCTTATATATGTATCAACCCGAACAGGTTGCTAGAAAGTATAGCAAACATCTGACTATAAACAACTCCGCGTAAGTCATTAGTACATGCTAAGATAAACTTTGTCATATCTTTCAACACTTATAAGGTTCTTTTCCTCCTCCCCCTGCATCTAAGGCTACATTCACATATCCGTGTGTGTTTTGCGGATCCACGGATCCGCAAAACACGGACAACGGCAATGTGCGTTCTGCATTTTGCGGACCGCACATCGCCAGCACTCTCATAGAAAATGCCTTTTCTTGTCCGCAATTGCGGACAAGAATAGGACATGTTCTATATTTTTCGGGAACGCGATTGCGGACCCGGAAGTGCGGATCCGCAATTGCGGACCCGGGCGGGACATCGTCGGTCCCCATTGAAATGAATGGGTCTGCAATTCCGTTCCGCAAAATGCGGAACAGAATTGCGGACGTGTGAATGGAGCCTAAAACTGTTCACTCTGATTGAATCCATATAAAAGAGGAGCCGGCTCTTCAATTTCAACGACAGATCAAGTTACATGTTGCCCGCACAAATTTATGGAGAGGGGCGAGGGGTGGAGAGCATGAAGAGTATGCTGCTACAAGGAGGTAGAGGCACAAAAAGAAACTGCTGCTGGTACTAGAAAGTTTCCTTTTACCCCAATGCAGGATTCACACAGCTTTTTAGAGCCATATAACATCCACCAGAAAGACAGGGCAGCAGGATCTCCTGTCTAATTGTCTGCTGTGTATGGGAGACATCATAGCAGCAGATCCTCTCTCTCATCCCCATAGACTTCTACTGCCAGCACTGTAACCTCATCTTTGAATGAAGCTGAGAGCGGTTTCCTCTTTGCATATGATTCTATCAGTTAATTCAGAGTGATAAAACCTTTTAAAAATAGGGAGACGGGAGCCTGAAAAGCAGAGGAAGAAGCATTTTCTCGAATTAGAGGTTTGTCTTTGCTTGTACTACTGATGTACTTATATACAGTTGTGTAGATTAGAGGTACACTTTAATTGTTACTCATCATTAAAAAATAGGGACACTTTAAACCTACTTATAAAAGGTAGATAAACTACAAGTGGTCAAACCGAAGCAACACCCTGTGTATGGTGACCTCTACACAACTACAGAAGGCACATGTATTATTGATTTCTCATACATTGACCTGTAAAGTGTGAGAATATAAGGGGTTCTCCAGTATTAAAAAATGTAAAAGTATGCCTTTTTTCCAGAGACCACCTGGTATTCATTCACTTGAATAAGAATAGTACACAATAGTCACTACGTGGAAGGAGTGGCCTTTTTCTAGCATCAGAAAACTCCAAGGAAACAATGATGTGCACCGATTGGTTTTCAAAGACAATTCATAAGCAAGTTACACCTATACAGTATTCAAGTCCCCGGACTGACCCATTACCGATTATATTACAGTATAATACCCTGAAGAAACTTCCACTCCCCATTCCTGCATCGTATAGAAAAATCTCAACATGGAAGACACAGTGTGTATATGTAGTAGCACAAGGCACAGTACCTCTAGCTATGTCTTCTTAAAGCTGCATTAGTACTTTGGGAGGCCATGTTTTATATGTGCTGATATTTCAGGCCTACAAACATACACCCCAGTGAACTTTACCTCACATCCAGCATTGTCCAGTGCCAGGCAGCTGTCCTTTATGCACACACATATAGTAATCACGTAACTAATATGCTTTCCAGAAGTATACTTTCTAAAAGTAAGATTTATAGAAGACTAAGATCTACTTATTACTCAGTCCTCCTGTTAAATATTGATCGGACAGACCAAAATACATCTCAAGACAGTGTTCAAGTGTTTAAAACTGCAGTGGCAAAAGTGTCCACCTGACCGCTCCAGACAGAGAATGTAATCCAGTCCAGTTTCTGAAAAGGTCTCAGGTTGTGTGTAGCTTCAGAGACTGCAGCCAGTCCTGGAGCTTCAGAGACACAGTGCCTCTCTGCGCTTCGGCCACAATCCATCTCTGGGTTTCGCTCACCAAGTTCATAGTTGCTGAAAATAGAAAATATCAAACAGATGGTTATATTTATGGTTTAGATAGAAGACCAGCTTCCCAAACCCACAGTGCTATGAACTGGATGACACTTCACGCTCACTGACCCCAGTAAGTGTACCAAATACCTGATCATTTCAGGAGGTCTTCAGGAGTTTTTTAGTCTTGCCTCTCCTCCCTCCTACAGTTAGAAATTATTTTCTTTTGCTACGTTTTTTATTATTATTTTTTTGCAGGACAAGTTTACAAACTTAGCATTTAATTTTTTCCAATCTGAGCAAACAGAACTACTGGTAAAGCACATAGACATACACAGACATATTGCTGCAGCCTGAGCCTAACCTGGAACCACTGGTCATAGCTCGGTCCATGGTACTGACATATTTTAAAGACCACAACTACTATGAATATTTTGGACTCTCTTGAAAGTGATGTTCTATAGTTTATATGCACCTTTTAAGATGGTTTGCTCTTCTCGGTGGGTATTTTCGATCTCCTGGAGTTGCACATCAGGGTTAACATTGACTGCAGCTCCTGTAAGCTGTAACTGAGCCTGAAGATTTGCTGGTATTTTTAAACTAATACTTCCTAAAAATGACAATAAAAAAGCAAGTTAGAAATACGCACATATAAAATAGATCTAGGGATCTCCCCATTTATTGCTCTACCAGATTTATATCAAGCTGACAGCCCAAGGGGAGTGTCTTTTCTACTGCAGCTAAGGGGGCGTGTCTCAGCTCTCCCTATCACAGCTCAGGAGGCAGTTCTAGGATGAAACTGAGCATGTGCGGCCTTCTCAGTGAGCAGGACAAAAAAATAAGAGAATAAACAAACAGCAGGTGGCGCTATACAGATATATTTTACTGAATAACTCAGTGGCTATGCTAAATCTTTAATTACATGCAATTACAAAAGTATTCAGATCCAGGTGCTGGTGTAAAATATTTTTGTGGGACATCCCCTTTAGGGTAAATTCTGCATGGCAAACTAAAGAACAAATTAAGAGTAGACCAGTTCTGTGGCCCAAACACTAGAGAATGTATACAATGGCCACCAGAGGGATACCAGAGTGAAGCAAATCATGAGCCGCCTATGTGGCAGCCATCATGTTTCTGAGCTGACTGCTCAGTGCTTTGCTGAAGGGGAGACGGTGACCCAGTAGCAACATATCAAAGAGAAAAAATGACAAATGCTGCATGATATGAAATGATCAACAGCCTCAAAAGCTAATATAGGCTAATAATTCTACCCTCCGGACACGCCGTGTCAGCTGGAGTGATACTGTTCTGCGATACTGTTCTGCTTTGTAGCGGGTCTGCTGCAATGATAAAAGTCGAAGGTTGTAGAACTGCTCACCGTTGTCAGTTTTCAGGTACACCTTGCCAGCTTGACTGACATAAACATCTATCGTGCCTCGATTTGAAGAGGCCATTAAACTGCCATCTGACGAGTCTGCAAAACAAGATACGACAAAACGTACTTTATCACTTAGTAGCGGTATTCAATGCGATAACGTATTACTATGTGGAGAAGCTAATGTACCAGTGTCATAGGAACACACTGTGCGTGCACTGAATATACTTCACTCCACGTATACAATTGCTATAATCACCCTTTATTCCCATTGCTTTATCACATATGTGACTCATGTAAATGCATGGAGGACACAATTATAGCCCGGGCCAGCTAACCATGAGGTAGACAATGGCCGCCCTCATAGGAAAGCTTTAAACCTCAAAAAGGTACTGAAACCTTTCCTTCCACTGTAGACGGTTTTGTCTTGTACTACAAGGGGATACAAGGACGCTGCACATTCAGATAATGGAAATATGATATAAGCTTCTAAAGTCCTATTAAACCGGTACAGAAAGTTATATCCGAGTCAGTATACATACACAAGTGATAGGGTAACAGTGATGTCTAATTAATGCATAGCGAACATGGACAGTAATCCAGAGGACTGAGCGTGCATAACATGTAAAATAATCACAAGCTACAGATAAATCCAAGCCATATGGTCCATCCATCATATATCTGTCCCACCAGGTCATGGGAAAAGAGTTTTGCACTACATGTCTGAGATAATTCTAGCCCTGGTAGTGATCACAACTGAACAGACATTACGGGTTGCCACATTCTTGAAGGGGGTTTCTGGGATTAATATATTGATATCCTATCCTCATGATAGGTCATCAATTTTAGATTGGCGTGGGTCCTGGTCACTTGCATTGGTCATGTGGCCAAGGCACAGCTCACTCCCACTCAAGTGAATTGGGCTGAGCTGCGATACCAAGCACAGCCACCATCAAATGAGCGGCACTGTGCCTACGAGGAGGCTCTGTTGATCGTGGTGGTGCCGGGAGTTGGGTTACCGCCGATCTCATATTGATGACCTATCCTGAAGATACTGAAGTTCATCAATATGTAAATCCTAGAGAACCGTGTTTGTCTCCATTCGCAAAAATGTAATTTTTTAGCAGTTATCTCAATACAGCACCAGTCAGCCTAGCCAACCATGGAATATGGGTAAGAGGATTAATTCATTTCCACCATAAATGTAGATCTGGGATTCTATGAGAAGTACCTCCTAACTACAATAGATTACATTTAGTGTTGAGCGAACTTGTGTTTTAAGTTCTGCGTCCAAAGTTCGGGTTATCGAAGAATCCCATTATGGATTCTGCTACCACGAACCATAATGTAATTTGAAATCCAGAACGGGATTCTTCGATAACCCAGAACTTAAAAAACAGGTTCGCTCAACACTAATTACATTAAAGCCCCCCCCAAGCTCGCCGTTGACATGGCAGCAGCAAGTAGTTGTAATTGCATCTCCTCCATCCTCATTCACTTCAATGGGAAGGAGCAGATCGAGGATGTGGATGGCGGGCGGGTAAACAGCGAAGAGAAGGCAGTGCTCGCAGCTGATCGGCGGGGATGCCAGAAGTCGGACCACCCCCGATCTGATACTGATAATCTATCCTGAGGATAGGTCATCAATATAGGAAACTGGACAACCCCTTTAAATCTTGATGCTGGTATTACTTGTTACAGAGCCTTAAACAGTGCTGTAACGTTGTATATACCTGTCTATTGCCAATTACGATATCTGGAGTACACACAAACATTTCTGTATATTTATTATAGGGTCATGTGAACTGTGTATTAGGCTACGGTTACACTGAGATTTTTTCAGTGCTGCGGATTGACCTACAGTGGTTTCTAATGCATTGAGTTGAAAGCAATCAATCAGCGGCACTACAATCCCAGTGTACTCAAGCCTATATGGCAGCAGCATAATACTCAATGAGAGGTGCAGGCAGAATCCATACCTACTGTAATATTCCCTTCTGTCGTCTGGAGTTTTGTATCACCTATAAGAAAGCAAAGTGAATACTCAGCAAAGTCTTATCAAGATGTCCCCTGCAGCAGGTAAACCTGACACGTGTATATATAAGCACGTCGGCACCGGTAGCTAGCTGCACTGAACGGCGTGAAGCATGCACACAAGTACTAGACAAAACACTACTGATCCTTCTTCTATGACATCTAAAGTGAACTGTCAGATTACAGCCAAAGCATTTATATGCTGCCAAAACGGATTTTTGAGAATCAGAAATTAGTCATCCTTCCTGAAGTCCGCTTTCCCACTGGAGTTATTATCACACTAAGGGGAATAATGGAGTCTGAGGAGAACTCGATGAAATACTTTATCTAGTTTTTACAAGACAGTCATGTGCCAAGTGAAGAGCTAGAAAATGAAGAATAATGGAAAAAGGCTAGAATCTGATGGAGGAGGGATGCCTCGAGAGAATACTGCAGGAAGGAGTGAGACGAGAGTCTGGCGTTACAAGAGGAAATGGATTTTAGAGTCCATCCCATATATCTTCTCTTGACAAATTTAAATCACGTTTCAGAGGAGGACAAGATCAGTGGAGCAAACCAAGAACGTATGGTTAGACGATGTGACCCAAGAGTAGAAGAGGCTGTGTGGTAGTAAAGAAATGATCATAACCTGGATGAGATGTCTATGACATGCTCTCTAGACAGCGGCCATTTGCTCACTCATTCCTCCCCACTAGTCCGGTTTAGGTGGGTCATTTTTTTGGTGTGCGTTATTTTTCTTTTTTCTGGCAGTGTAAATTGTGCCAAATTTATTCAACTGTGCGATATATTTTGTGCCACAGAGGAGAAAAATGAGTGCCACATCAAAAGTGCCTTTGTTGATAGATGCCACCTATGATTTTTTTCACCACCCAAGTGGCGTAGCATTACGCAAGCGTTTGTCATCTTTTTTATAAAGGCACAAATGATAAACATGTGGAGCACATGTACTCCACCCAGGCCACACCCATTATACCTAGGGATGAGCAAATCGACTTCGGATGAAACGCCTGAAGTCGATTTGCAAAAATTTGTTCTAATACTTTACGGAGCAGGAGCTCCATACAGTATTAGATTGTATTGGCTCCGATGAGCCGAAGTTGAAGTTTTGAGAGACTTTGCGAAGCAATAACTTCGGCTCATCGGAGCCAATACATTCTAAGGCCTCTTGCACACGGCCGTTGTGCTCCTGTAGCCTTATTGTGGGCCGCATACGGCCGTTCCACAATACACGGGACCCTGGACGTGTGCATTTCACATCATGGATGCGGACCCATTCACTTGAATGGGTCCGCAAATCCGGAGATGCAGTGCGGAACGGAGGCACGGAACCCGAACCCGATCAAGTTCAATGGTTCTGGATCCGTCCCGGCCGCCGCACAGACATTGCCCGTGCATTGGGGACCGCAAATTGCTATCCCCAATGCACAGAACGGAACCACAACGGCCGTGTGCAAGAGGCCTAATACTGTACGGAGCTCCTGCTGATAAATAATTTTTTTGTAATGTTTTTATTATCTTATTGTGATTTTTTATTCTATGTCCTAAACATGATTATGGGGTTGCCATCTTGCCTTAGATACCAGCCACCATAGGCCACAAACACAATAAACTGAAGGGGGCTCATTGACTTTTAAGAGGGACTTTTCTAGGCATGCAGGTATGTGACCTGTGTAGAGGATAAGCTGTCACCATCACCTATTGTAAATGGCAGATAATACGTTATCTATATAAAGGTGGTCATTGTAATCCTGCCATTGATAATAAGAGGACTGCTGAAAATTGATCTGTAGAGAACAGAAAGTAACACCCTATTACTAGGCTTAGTGTGCAGTGGGAAAACTGCAGGATTTTCTGATGACACATTCCCTTTAAGACATAAACTGAACTTGCTGGTTCAGTTGACCAGTGTCCCCGCTCTCGCAGCATTACTAATATATGCAGATCTGCACAGCTGCTGACTGGAAACAGCTGGATAAGTATATAGCACTAAAGCCGTCCAGCTTCGCACTCTCTCAGGAGCGGTCTGATTAGAAAATTCCATGGTGTCATTAGAAAAAAGCAAAAAGAGAAAGATCATTATTTTACTGCTGGATGTAAGAAAACTAAAGAGCACAAGAACTAGAAATGTCTTACATAATCTAATCTGCTGTAAAGAAGAAAACTGAACCCTAACATCTTACTAAGGGCAAACTCTCCAGTTCTCGTCTTGAACAGATTTCTTACATAAGACCCTACAATTCCCTTAAAGGGGTTCTCCGTGAATTTAGAAAATACTTAAATATTACTTTATTGTAAATATATTCCCATAAACCTTTCATTATTTATAATGGCTCATTTTGTTTAGGGAGAAATCATTTGGAGAAACCAAATGGCCGCCGTTCTATTAATACACACGAAATCTGTCCTAATCACACAGGAGGACAAGTTACTCCCGAGCACCGAGGTAAAGAGCTGCCTCATCCTCCTCTTCTACTTGTCAGGGATTCGATTATGATTCTGAATACAGATTATAAGAACTTTAACTGAATCTTTGTGGGAATGGAGTTCATGAGGAGATATGAATAACAGAGAGGATGGACAGGACAGACTGTGGTAATGGAGACTGCATACAAGTGCTGCTGCTCATTACCCCCGCCCTCCTCTCTGTACTTCATGCCTCCTCATGAACTGCATTTCTACAGAGATTTAGCTGAAGATCATATTAAACTGTATTCAGGATCATAAAAGATGAGGCAGCTCTCTGGCTCACTGCTCTGAAGTAGCATGTCCTCCTGTGTGATTAGGACAGGTTTTGTGTATACTAATAGGACAGCGGCCATTTCACTTCTCCTAATGATTGGTCCCTAGACAAAATGAGCCATCATAACTAATGAAAGGTATTTATGAATATACAGTGCCTTGCAAAAGTATTCACCCCTTGACTTTTTTCGTATGTCCTATCTTTTGCAGTGCGGAAGCACGGACCCGAAAGCACACGGAAGTGCATCCAATCCATGCCTTTGCTTCACAAAAGATAGAACATGTCCTATCTTTTGCCATATCTTGCAGATTCTGGACCCATTCAAGTCAACGTTTGCGGTCCGCAATATGGGCATGGAGGTGTGAATGCACCCTCAAGCTGTTTAAAAACTTTTGATGGGAACAAAGTTGCGAGCAGGTCTTTTCAGAAGAAACTCACGCCCCACTAGTTGCCATTACCCTAGATTTATTTGAACTGGATGCTGTTCTATTTGTGAATGAGCCATGCTGAAAAGGCCCAAAACTACTCACAGCTTCAGTATGTCACTAATGACTTTAATTATGTCATTAATCTCCGCTTTAACATGATCATTGCCTCATCAGCCAAGTTTTCAATTTCTCAAATAATATTTACACCGATTTAAGTGACAACAAGAAAATCTCCTACGAAATCTCTACTCTACAGTAAAAATGTTATATATTTAAAAGGGTTTTCTGAGATTCTGACCCCCACCAATCATCTATTTTTAGAAGGCACCGATGGTCCTTTGAGCGCTGCGGCCTTCTCTCAGCTCACCAAGCACAGAGTCGTACATTGTATAGCGGCTGTGCTTGCTATTGCACTCAGCCCCATTCACTTGAATGGGGCTCAGCTGCTCCTAAGTCACGTTACACATGAATGGTCACTCGGCCTAGGAAAAGCAGAGAAAATGCCGCGGCGCTCACAGAAGCGCTGGTGCCTTCCCAAACAGCTGATCAGCGGGAGTCCCCGGTGTCGGACCCCTAACTAATCATCTCAGAAAACTCCTTTAATATTTTACAAAAATCATCCTGGTTAATGTTCTATATTTATGTACGTTTTGGAGGAATTTTGCTGTTATGAATAATGTACCACGGTGGCTGGTAAAGTACTGGAGAGGGATGTATATCTCACCCAGAATGCTCAGACGGGTGAGTTAAAAGAATCCAGGAAAGCTAGGGCGTTTCAGCAGAGTGTAGTTTGCTGAGGCACTTGTCTTGTGTTTTATGGGCCTGGATTTTTATGGAATGGCATGTAGGTGTTGGTCGTGGGATGTGCCATTCCCTCCCCACTCCGGTACAATACGATCCCATAGCCTGAGGCACACTTGGGTGTAGCTGCTGGGCTCATTACTGGGGGAATAAATACAGGGCTGAAAAGCTCATTCAGGGTCAGAAGCCGGGAAGCTGCATGACCTGTTGGCTGTGTAAAGCCTAATCTCCCATGTTATTCTGGGAGCATAGGTAAGACAGGCCCATCGTTTAGGTGGCGCCCAGATAGGCAACGACTTTTGTGCTCTGTTTTGGTACTGTGGATTCACCCAAGTGACTGTATAACTGGGATGGAAAATAAATTATTATTGGACTTTTAAACTGCTGAATCCTGTGAAATCTGTCATTGCCGACCCCTGTTCACACATGGATCCCAACAATAGTTAGTAGGACATATTCCCAGACCAACTCCCTGTACCAGACTATGGGGAAAAAAACAAACCCAAAATCCAAGTTGCAGGTTAAACTGCACTGCCACGGCTGGAAATAGCAAGCATTAAGCAGCATGTGTTACCACTTGTTCTTAACCCCACAATACATCACAGATCTTCTAAGGCTTAATATCTTAGGATATAAACATTCTGAACAGGATCCAGATGTGCGAGTGTGCATCACACAGGAATTTACTCTTTAACTGGGAGTCCCCTATATAAATATGGAGTACACAAAAAGCTAAAAAAATGCATATAATATAGTTACCGTATACAACAGCCAGGAAAGCAAAGCATAATGTAAAAATGTATTGATTAGATTCAGTTACCATTTATGCATATTAAATTGGTTTTCCCAGTTTAATTGTAGGGGTATTAAACTTATGCCATTGCATCACAAGATGAAAGTACTCCTTTAACCACCTAACTCTTTTGCCAGGGCTGGGCTTGGGCTGTGGGAAAAGTACTTAACTGGTCGCCTCGAGCTGGGCTCGGATTTCCCAAAAATGTTAAACTTTTTTTATTCTCATATTTGGAGAATTTTCTTCCCTTTTTACGGGTAGATGGAAGATCATTAAGTACCTGTATCTCTTAGGATGCACTGCAATTAGCAATTGTTAGGGCAGACACACGTGAGCAAGTTCAGTATGAAAAACTCGTTGCATGTGGCAATGAGAGTTCCTGTTCTGAACTCCGCTCCTCTGACAGGATTGTACAGCATTATACTTATATTATAATGCTGTGTGACCAGGGGCGTAGCTAAAGGCTCATGGGCCCTGGTGCAAGAGTTCAGCTTGGGCCCCCCTTCCCTCAGTGCTTTCTGGCCAGGGGCAGGGTTGCACATAGCCTTTCTACTGCCCGAGACAAAAATTGAAAGGGCTTCCGAGCTGTCTTACAGGCATAGAAAATGGTAAATGAGTTGGGCCTTCCGCGCCCATAATTTTAGACCTGGAGTGAGCGGGGTAAAATCGCAGATAATAACCCAACTAACCGTTGCGCCGCCATCTGCGTGTGAAATACGCCTAATTTAGCAGTATTTCAGAATAGTAAATGACCCCCCATAGTGTCCCTCAAAAATAATTGTGCTAAGCCGATACTGTGCCAGAGTGCCCCCAATAGCAATAAGGCGCCACTGTGCCCATACTAGCAGTCATGTTCCCCATAGTCCCCCAGTAGTAATAATTCTTCTTATAATGTGTGGCAGGACAAATAGCCCCATAATTTGCGCCAGTAAAAAAATCCCCCCTCATACTGTGTAGCAATACAAAAAATGTACCCGTTATAATGTGTGGCAGTGCAAAAAATGACCCTTTATAATACATGTCACTTTTAGAAAGCTAACAGGTTGTCAAGCAGGGTAACTGCCTTTAACCAGATGTTCTCTACTATTAGGGCTGAAACGATTACCGTACTCGATTGAATCGAGTGTTTCGACACAAAAAAATCCTCCAAGTAAATTTTTTGCATCGCGGATTCGCTTGTGTCATGTTACCACGGAGCGCGAGTGCAGTGCTTTCTCACCTCTCCAGGGTCGCCCGCCCACACCGCGCTGCACAGGACCCTGACACATCGTCAGGACATAGTGCACATAAGCGTGCACTATGACCCGACGCTGTATAACGTAAGGATGGCAGTGCAGAGAAGAAGATGGAGGAGCTGTGGAGTGGCACCCCTACAGGAAAGGTAAGTATTTTATTTCACTGTGCTGGGGACATGGTTAGGAGGGGAAGAAGGTGGCACTGGGGGGCAGCTGATGGCACTGGGGGGGGCAGCTGATGGCACTGGGGGGGCTGATTAGCTTTTATAAAGAAAAACGTTCTTTTAATTAGTTTTTTGTTATTATAGTACTTGATTAATCGGTAGAATACTCGATTACAAAAATAGTCGATAGCTGCAGACCTACTATATTTTGAGATTTGACCTTGAAGCAAAATTCTAAAGAAAAAATAATTTCAGTACAAAAAGCATGTTAGATAGGAATTAAGCATTTGTTTTTGCACCATGTCACTGCCAAAGCTATATTTAACCTCGCCTGCATCTGCTTATAATAGTGACTCCACTGGGACAACATCCAAAACTGAAAGAAGGAAGAAAAAGCCAAAGGAGGACCACAAAAGGGTTGAACGTAGACTAGAACTCTCTGGCACCAGTGAAACCAGTGAGATGCCAGTAGCACACCTTCTGGATTTTTGGTGTTACTGCATTTTTGATACCCGACTGATCTCCTTTTTCCCTACTTTCCCTTTTTCACTCTCCCCTCACCCGTCCCTTTCTTCCTTGTTTTGTCTTCCTTTTTACGTTTTGCTATTATTTGAATATATGCCACATATGATGCTGCATAATGTATAGGATTTCTGTTTTTATTACAACGTTATTTTTGTATTAATTTGAGTGCTGTAACTCAACTATATTTTGATTTATGACGCTACTGATTGCCTACATATATTTAAAATAAACAAAATTTACAAGAAGACATGATGCTTCACCACCCCCTCAGTGGGAAAAACTGCAAAAAAAACAATTCTACAACTGCTTCTGTGGGAAACATGGTGTGGTAGCACATAGAAACACAGTGGCTGCGGGGTATCCTTGTGGTTTGGGGTTTGTGGCACTGAATTGCGGTAGGAGCTGTTGAATTTACTTGTGCATGTCAGATGTGTGACATAATGGCAGTAATACATACATTATTGAGGGGGAGACAAGCCTTACCGTGTGCACTCCCTACTATTATATCACCAGCCACTGAGGACATGGACGAGGATTCTGCATACAGGTACTTGGCTTTCAGCTGACCATTCTCTGTGCAGATATTAATAGATGTTCCCAGCAATTTCTCAATGTCAACTGTCTGCAAAACAAACGTAGGAACATTACCAGTTAAACTAGGACATCAAACGGCCCATGACTGATGGCAGCACAGAAATGACCCACTCTTTGATCTTATTTTTAGTTTTTACAGTACACAGGGTTTAAAAAAAAAATCAATATATTTTCCTGCAGGCTTGTATACTGTACTCCTGTGTTCTTTAGATTCTGTATCAGAGCTATCCGAGGGAGATTTACTAACGAAGACACCAGAATTCTGGGACAGTTTGCGCCCAAACACTGCCGTACACGCTTGTAACAATTATTATTAAGTATGTTACAAAAAGAAGAAAAAAAGAGAATAGATCGCACATCCACAAGCTTAGCTTTAATCTATAACTGCTTCCCAGCAAAATTAACATGGCTTCTCAGCACAATATTTTGTGTACAAACCCCCTATACTGTATACTATATAAGAGGCATTAGTGTACATTTTGATCAAAAGGCATAAGCCCACTCACCGCGCCAAGGTTGCTTCTTGGAGTGGGACCTACACTAAATTAGGCGCAGCACTACACGGCGACCTCCAGACCCGGCGACCGCCAGCGCCACAGCACTGCACCAGCAGGCGGTGGGACCCAGCAGCCAAACAACACCGCCGCAGCATAGGGGTAGGTATACGATAAATTGTGCTGAGAAGCCATGGTAATTATGCTGAGGAGCAGTTACTAGATAAACGCATAGTATTGAGGATGTGTGATCCAGTTTCACTCTCTCATATTGTACAATTATTATTAAGTGTTTTTAGACACTTTTTTGTGAGTGTGGCTTAGCGGGATAGCGGTTTGCCAGATTAGGGAGTAGCTTGAAGTAGCTTGATTAAAAAGGGCCACCAGTAACCTGTCATAAAATGTAAGCAGAATTGGCAGCTACCAACTGCAGAGCTGTCTAGGAGGAGTTATGGGGTGAGGCCTTACTATACTCTGGCACTTGCACATTCTACATATTTGTTTGTTTGCCTGTCAGGCTGCTCAGCCATGATGACATATCATAGGCAGGATCACATAATTAGCATCTATTATTGAGAGATGTAGTGTGTAGTGGGGCGGGGAGGCAGATGCTTCTTAATAAAATAGGCGCATCTCTGGCATTTCGTGGACCAGAAACTGAAGTCTACTCCAACTATAACTTATTTACTAGCCCCGCCCCTTTATTGCCACTTTAGAAAAGTGACGAAAAGCTCAAAAAGTCACAAATTATGGCGCAAATCTTGCATGCACCATCATTTGCAACCTTCTAAAGCCACAAATAGTGACGTTATCACATTAATAAATGCCCCTCAATGTGTTCCAAAAAACATGTCAAAATGCAGGGCTCCAGACTTAAAAAAATAAACAGGAGCCATTGGCTCCTAAACTGAAAAATTTAGGAGCCAAATTAAATTTTGAGTTGCCAAATTGAAAATATATATAATAATTATAATAATAAAAAAAAAAAGACTGGGAGAAGATGAGACGCAGGTCACAGTAATGAGCCAGCACTACATATTAGAGGTGTCATGATTAGAGTTGAGTGAACTTGTGTCTTAAGTTCGGCGTCCAAAGTTCGGGTTCGGGTTATCCAAGCGTCCCGTTATGGATTCCGCAACCATGGACCATAACGGCATTTGGAACACGGGGTGAAGGACCTGGGGTGACAGTGCAGGGGGCGTGGCTCAGTACTGGATTGGATAAAAGGTCGTAGGCTACCACCTCTTATCCAATCCAGTAATGAGCCACGCCCCCTGCACTGATCACATGACGGTGACGTCACCTCAGGTCCTTCGGGTTGTCCAAGGTTCGGGTTCATTGAAGAATCCCCTTATGGATTCCAAATGCTGTTATGGTCCGTGGTAGCAGAATCCATAACCTTATGCTTCGATAACCCGAACCCGAACTTTGGACGCCGAACTTAAAACACAAGTTCGCTCAACTCTAGTCACGATACCAACATTTAGATTTGGCTTCGATACCATAAAAAAGTATTTCGATACTCGATACCACGCAAAAAAAAAGTAAAAAAAAATCTGCCTTTTATGGAATTTCTGGCCCATAATAGAACAGTCCTATCTAATTTTTTTTTTTTAGAGGGGACAAGGTGACAGTTATTTTTTTTTTCTTTTACGAGGTTCACCGCATAGGAGATATTTTTAAATATTTTAATAGTTTGGACTTTTCGTACGTGGCGATATGTAATATGTTTATTTATTGTTTATATATTTTATATGTAAAATTGGGAAAGGGGGCGATTTATACTTAATATTTTAGGGTTTGTTTTTTTATTTACTAACTATTAGCCCCCTTAGGGGCTACAACCCATGTCCTTTTCACCCTAATAGAGCTCTATTAGGGTGAATAGGACTTTACACTCGCCCTGTTGCCCTGGGCTTTGTTCACACAGCAGCAAGCAGTTCACCATGGCAGCCAGGGCTTCAGTAGCGTCCTGGCTGCCATGGTAACCGATCAGAGCCCCAGCATTACACTGCTGGGACTCCGATCGGAACTGCTGCTGAGGAGGAGGGGAGGGAACCCAGTGGCCACTGCCACCAATGACTTTAATACTTGGGGGGGTGCACAGCGCCACCAATGTTTTTAATACTGGGGGAAGGAAGAGGAGGGGAGCGCACTGCGCCACCAATGATGTTAACTCACCCATTAAATCAAATACAGGAGGCGGGTGTCGGCGGCAGAGTCACATAGCCAGCACCCGACCTCTATGACAAGGCGCTGCAATCTGCGGCAGTTAACCCCTCAGGTACAGCACAGGGGGGAGGGAGAAACTACTTCTCCCCTGTGCAGCTGAGCGAGCGCCTGTGCTGGGGCAAGGTATTATTGCTCCCATGCCCCGCCGCAATATTCAGCTACAGCGCGGCAGCCCTGTCGCAAATGTCGACAAGGCTAAAAAGTCTTGTCGCCATCTGCAAATTTTAAGGCGCATTGGCGACCTTTTTGGTCACCATCTGGAGCACTGAAATGTTGGAACGAACTCTAACATAGGTCAATAGGTGATATGAACAGACAGTCTAAAGATGCACCAATTTTATCAGCCAGCACCAGCCGCTGTAAGAAATGTGGTGCAGCTTTACGCCATCTTATCTAATTTTATACCATCTAAATCTTACAGTATTAGTAAATCGGCCCCAAAGTGTCCAGTGTTGGTGAGAAAAAGTTTTTTTTGAGTATGTCAATTCTTTATTAGCTGATCTGCACAATAGGAGGATCACTCCACCACTAGTTTACAATAGGATCACTCCACCACTAGTTTACAATAGGATCACTCCACCACTAGTTTACAATAGGATCACACCACCACTAGTTTACAATAGGATCACTCCACCACTAGTTTACAATAGGATCACTCCACCACTAGTTTACAATAGGATCACTCCACCACTAGTTTACAATAGGATCACTCCACCACTAGTTTACAATAGGATCACACCACCACTAGTTTACAATAGGATCACACCACCACTAGTTTACAATAGGATCACTCCACCACTAGTTTACAATAGGATCACTCCACCACTAGTTTACAATAGGATCACTCCACCACTAGTTTACAATAGGATCACACCACCACTAGTTTACAATAGGATCACACCACCACTAGTTTACAATAGGATCACTCCACCACTAGTTTACAATAGGATCACACCACCACTAGTTTACAATAGGTCACTCACCACTAGTTTACAATGGGATCCTCCCACTAGTTTACAATAGGATCACTCCACCACTAGTTTACAATAGGATCACTCCACCACTAGTTTACAATAGGATCACACCACCACTAGTTTACAATAGGATCACTCCACCACTAGTTTACGATAGGATCAGTAGCACTGAGCTGAGGATGCACATCCTCTATCACTGTGAAAGTAGTTTAAAGGGTTTCTCTGGAAAATACTGAACTGCCAACAGCAAACCATCCTAAAATTTGAATTGGACGGATTGCTCGAGACCATCCCACAGGAAGGATCACATCAGTATTATCTGTTGTTGAGCAGAAACTCTACAATTAGACCGTACCGATGATCGTGCCTGCAATATGCCACCAGGCTGAGCAGCCTTCAGAAACACTTAGCACTGAAACATGAAAGTGGGCACCAGAAAGCAAGGGGATTGAAGTGAATTCCTGCCCCTCCTAACCAACCACACACAGAGCTCTGTAGCAGAAAGCAACCCGTCCTATTTAAATTCTAGAATTGGTTACTGGTGGCCATGTCTAATAATTCCCGGAGATCCTCTTTAATATGACATTGCATGACAATGATTGCATCAGTATTAACCTAGGCCAAATGCCTTTCAGTGGTCTACACATCTTTTGCTTTTCAATCCATGCCCGTATCTTTGAGAAAAAACTCATTTCATTGCACCAGGGGTGGAGCAGTGTAATTCGGTGCACCATTGATCCACTGCATTCTCCCTCCCAGCGTCTCCCACAGTTGCTTGCTTGACAGCGCCAAACTCCTCTGCATTATCCTGCCGGACTGTCAATCCAACAGCTGGGAGGAGAATGCAGTGGGTCCATGGTGCACCGTAGGCTCAGCCCCATCTTCGGTGCACTGAATTGCTAATTTGCATAATGAATAAAAGTTGGGCAAGGATTGGAAAGCAAAAGGTATGTTTATTGGATCAGGAAGCTACACCAAAAGGCACTGGGCTTTCAGGTGACAGACTACCTATAAAGGTAAATTCAAAGTTTTAATAAAATTGAGACAGATACTACACAAAAACTGAAATGAGCAAAAACGTAAGGTTCTGATATCATTCAAGAAGAAATCAAAAAGAAAGTCTAACTGGTTTCGACCCACTGAAGAGGACAACCCCCAGTGATGAATTGTCAGGAGGAAAATAATAGAAATTAATCTACAAACAATGTTAAACCAAGACTTGAACTTTAGCAGTCAACAAATTGTGATGAGAAAAGCTTCCATGAAATTGGCTTGGATGAAGCTTCTACGCTGTCTGTAAGATGTGTTACATATTTTAGACATACGGTAGATGCAAGAACTGTTCCTATTAGGCCTTCATTTGTGTAATCTCAGAGAAGACCACAGCAGCCCAAAACTTTCTATCAACTCTGCTCTGTAATGTGCATATAGTGAGTATGGTGGGTGAGGGTGGAGTAACCTTCAGACGCATTGCTTGAAGGACCATCTCGGCATTTTCTATGGTTCAACATCTTACAAGTCTGTATGCCTATATCCACTAGGGCAGCGGTGGGCAAACTTATTAGTCAACTGAGCCAAATATCAACAAAACAGCGATTTAATTTTTTCTGAGAGCCACATTATTTAAATGTAAACTATATAGGAAGGTACATTGTTATTAACTTAATAAGGGTATTCCTAACCATCTCAGTCCTTGACACTACATCTTTCACTCCACAACGTTTCACCCTATAAGACATAGGTTTTAGAGGACAATATGAAAAAAAAAATTTTTTCATTACACCTCAGGTCAAACCACTAATCAGACCCCCAATGTTAATAAGACCTCCCTCAGATCAGACATCAACTTAGACCAAAGTAAATGACCCCCAATGAGACCTCAGATAAGAGCCCCATGCCTCTCATCCCCATTATCATCCACGATGCCTCTTATCAACCCTGTTATTATCCATGATGCCACTCATCATCCCCATTATCATCAATGATGCCTCTCATCATCCATAATGCCTCTCATATCCCCCATTATGATTCTCATCATCCCCTTTATTATCCATAATGCCTCTCATCATCCATAATGCCTCTCATATCCCCCATTATGATTCTCATCATCCCCTTTATTATCCATAATGCCTCTCATCATCCATAATGTCTCTCATATCCCCCATTATGATTCTCAATACCCCATTGCCTCAGATCAGCCCCATTTTTTATAAAATAAAAAAGCACTTACCTCTCCTGCTCCTGGATGCCGCTGCTCCTCACCGCCCGCGCTCTGTGTTTCTCCTGCTGTCGGCTGTGCTGTGAACTGGCGTGCACAGCATGACGTCACAGAGCGCCTCACACTGCGTGCAGCCCTGCACAGCCTACAGCCGAGGACCAGGAAGCGGTGAGTACAGAGCCTTCGCCGCTTCCTGGTCCTCCCCCTCCTGCCGATTTTTGCCACGGGCAACGAAAATCCAATCGCACTGTACATGTGAGCCCGCACCTGGAAGAGCCAATATCAAGGGGCTAAAGAGCCACGTGTGTCTCTAGAGCCGCAGTTTGCTGACCACTGCACTGGGGGATGAAAAGTAGCTCAGATATGCAATATATACGCAGCAATAAAGACATAGAAGTGTATAATTAGATAAAAGAAAACATAATTACAATATATGGTGATGTCCACCAGTTCACATGCGCTTTTCCACACATCTATTCTCTAGTGCACGTTGAGTGCCAAAACAGACTTCGTGCCAGTGGGAACATTTCTCTACAATCGGGAGGCTATTTTTAAGCTTAAATCATACATCTAAAGTATTAATAACTGCGTAATTGCAGAGTTCCGTGGCAGAAATCCCCTCTTTCATTCTCTAGAACCTTACTTTTCATGGCTTTTACATGCTAACCACATGGTGATCAAGCAGCATCATTATGGCAATCTAGATAGAATGAGAAAACTGCAAACATGTTATTCATGTGATTTGTTTGAGAAGTCTTGAAATACGACTCAAGTGGGTTTGAACTTTACAGTACATATGTGAGATGCAGTCGTATACAAAGTACATTATTACAACCATATGGGACCCAAATACAACATCAAAGCTTGCACAATGGATTACTTTTTAACCCCTTAAGGACCGGAGGTTTTTTGCATCTTCGTTTTGCACTCCATGCCTTCCAAGAACCATAACTTTTTTATTTTTTTATTTACATGGCCATATGAGGGCTTGTTTTTTTGCAGGACAAGTTGTACCAATGCCACCATTTAATATTGCATATGATGTAGTGGGAAGCGGGAAAAAAAATTCCAAATGGGGTGAAATTGCAGAAAAAAAAGCAATTCCACCACAGTTTTACGAGTTCTTAAATTACGACTTTCGATGTGCGATAAAATTGACCAGGTAGTTTTATTCTACAGGACAGTAAGAATCCGGCGATACCCAATATGTATAGTTGGCTATGGAGCAGCAGGAGCGGGCGCCATCTTTAAACAGCGGCACAGGGCGTACATGTACGCCCTGTGTCCTTAAGAGGTTAAAATGAGACATGCAAAAAGCCATTCTCAGGTCATGTTAATAACAGGGATAACGCACACATACAGTGGTGAATTCCAGGGCTGAACTCCAGTGCGTTTGGTGTGAATACGTGGTATTTATTAGTCATGCGGCAGAATACACATAAATACGTTGTGACGTTTCGGCATACAAAAGCCTTTTTCAAACAAAGCTGCTCTGTAGGTAAAGAACCAGGATGCTGCGCTATATCGGTAATATGCGTGCAACAGTATTTACCTAAGTGTGCTGTTGCACGCATATTACCCAGACAGCGCAGCATCCTGGTTCTTTACCTCCAGAGCGGCTTTGTTTGAAAAAGGCTTTGTATGCCGAAACGTCACAACGTATTTATGTGTATTCTGCCGCATGACTAATAAATACCACGCATTCACACCGAAAGTATTGGAGTTCTGCTCAATTTATGTTTATGGGGTGGGATCCCTACTCCAAGCAAGACCTCCTACTAGTGTGCCAGATGGTTTTTACAGAATTCCAGGGCTGTGGAGTCGGAGTTGTTAGAAATGTACAAATGTAAAAAAAAAAATGTGCAATTAATTGAATACCTTTCAAAGGAGTTTAGAAATGTTAAAGAGGGACTTTCACTGGTCCTGACATTACCATGTAAATAGCTGTCAGGGTGGGGCATACTGAAGGCATGTGAGATCACTTACCATTTTCTGTAGGCGCTGCTCCGTTCCCCCGCTGTGCCCCCCGTTCTGGTTTCCCATCCTGTATATAAATTCATACCATCGGTACAGGGAGGAGGAGATGGCCGTGTGTCTTATGCGGCGTCACAGCCATGGAGAAGGTGAGTTTTCGCCCTCCACTGTGATTGGATACCTCACAGCCAGGGAGGAGGAGAAAGGTGCTCTTTAAAGCTGCTCTGTCACCTGCATCAACCCTTCACAACCAGGCATTAAGCCTGGTAGGGTTGCTGACACTGATTGAAACGATACCCATCTTTTATCTGTAGGTAGTGGTGTTGTGAAGAAATGTGAACTTTTATAAATATGCTAATGAGCTACCGGAGCACCAGAAGGAGGGCCCATGCGGTTGGAGCACCGCTCCAGCGATGCCTTTGGTGCTGCATTCTGACGCACCTCTCCTTCAAATAACGCCCCCTCTCTTTAGACAGCCTGTGCACTCACCACTTCAGTGACATGAACAGCACATGCGCAGTATGGTCATAACCATGGAAACAAGTATAATGTGATGGTAAAATGAATCCAGCCAGCAAAGGAGGCAATATGGACAATCACAATACATTAGTAAGTGCCTTGTAGTAACTTTCTCTACATGATCAATGCAATTTGCTGAAGTGACACAACCCCTTTAAATAAGTTTTTAAAGTTTTTTATGTGAATGTTTTTTCTTTTTTTAATTTTCAATCTAATTATCTGCATTAATAAAAAGAATGAAAAGCAATTTTCTCACCGACTCCGACCACTTTGCACAGATCACATCTCCGCAGCCATCTCACTATCATCACAGGCCAGATTACGAAAAAAAAGTTACATCTCCATTATAAAGCTGAAGGCAGGTGACTCATGATCACACCTAGAAAAGACTCGGGAAGCATTATCAAAAGTCGCGTGCCCTTAGCAACCAATCTCTCTCAGTTCTGATGCAGAGGTGGAATGTGACTGGTTTCTATGGGCAACTACTTTATTCTTCTCGGCGCTCCTTTTGGCATATCTTCCCCAAGGTTTTGGAACAGCATTTTCAATAGTAGGTGATACTTTCCCAGCTACCTGTCCTCTTCTGTGAATGCAGATTTGCCATCTCTCATTTATTTTGCTGGGAAAGCTAAGTGAGCCAAAACCACCCCAATTATAACCTCCATAGCATTGACCAGGTTCCTAGGGCTGGGTCTCAATGGGGCAGCCATCATGTGGCAGCTACAACCTCACCCTCCTGTGGCAGCCAATGACTGTGCGAACACTCCATTGACCCGCAAATCTGCCTCAGGTGGGCGAGATTGCACCCACCACATCATGTCCTCCCCATGAGGAACCAGCCTAAAGCTGGCCATACACTTCACACCTAAGTTGGCTGATCCAACCCATTTCAGCAGGTTTGGTTGATCATCTAATGTGAATGGGGCCTACCAGTGTTGGGTGAGATAAGGACTGGACATGTTGAATTTTAACTGCCTGATCCTTTTGTTCTCAGGGAAATAAGTCACTGCCAGAATGATCTGACAGCAGCTTTCTCCCATCTTTCTATTGATGATGTATGCATGCTCAGGTAAGGTGAGCATGTGTACGTAGGGGAGGATCGGGAGACACAGTCCGGCCGGTAAGTATTTTAAGTGTATAGCCAGCTTAAGGCTACCCGCAGACATTGCGGATTATCATGTTTTTTCCCATACAATCTTGTGCAGAAAAACCACAGCGTAATGAAGTACCAGAAAAGTAAATGAAACTTAAAAAATTTCATCTACGAGTTGTTGTTTTTTGTTCTGTGCAGAAATTGACCTGTTGTGTGGATTTTAATGTCCACAGCATGTCAATTATTTGTGTGGTTCTTTTGAAAAAGATGAAATCTGTAGAATGCAAGGTTGACATCTGCGGAAAATCCCCCCAAAAAAAAACAACAACAAAAAAAACCAATGCAACAAACATGCAAACATACACGACGACATGTCACGTAATAAAAAGTGTACAGCTACATTGTGTCACAGCAATGTCACGCAAAATTTATTGTAATGATAGTCAATGGTGCCGCACAGCAACATGCTGCGACTGTGATGTGACAGTCGCAGAAAAATCCAACTTCGATGGATTTTTTTTCGGCTGTCGTGTCGCAGTCACAGCATGTCGTAGTGCGACACCATAGACTATCGTTACAATAAATGTCACGTGACATTGGTGCGACACGTCGCCCTAGCCTTATAGTCCTATTGGTGGTCATCCAGTTCTCACTATTTTTCAATCACAAGAAATTCAAAATGGACTCCTGTGGATAACATGCCGCCATCGCACTGCAATCTACTGTGACTGCAAAGTCATAGCCTGAAGAAGCATATCCAGCAGCATCATGGTTGTGTCGGCTCGGATGACAGGACCGTTACTGAAAGGAAGATCACTGAACTATTATCCGGCGCCTGTACATTGTCAAATGAGGAACAGAAGCGCACTGAATAGACCCCAATGCATTGCCACCGAACATACACTAAAGCGCCATATCCTATTCTTATACATGAAAATCCCCCTGGAGGAAGCAAGAGCGAAACATACGTCGGGGTCTTGGAGGCGGAACACCCCCAGAGTGGTCGGTAACTTACCCCCCTTTTTTTTATGGCGGTCCCTGTTTATGCTTTATGACTAGGCTGGTTATCTATTATACTATACATTTCTGATTGAGTTTTGTGGCCTTTATTACACTTTGTATAAGCACTTTATGTTAGGTCAACTTTTCTTTGCTATATTGTACCCAGCCTGGTCTGTGAATATATTTATTACATTCTGTTGCAATGCTTTTCGTATTGTCTGGATACTTGGGTTAGCTGATATTTAGGGGATTAACCGCATGGGTCATTTATTCATGTACTGATTGCAATTGCTGGTGTTATCCTCCGCGTGCCACATATGGGATCCAATTTTACTAGTATTGAGTATAATTAATATTGTCATTTTTTAATGAATTGATAATAAAATATATATCTTTTATTCGGTCATGGTGTGGTGTTAAGTTTTCTATTAGTTTTCTGGTTAGTTATATTGTGGTTTTTTAAGTGGTGTCCCTATATACAGACAAATGGCTTCCGCCGCCTGTAGTGAGCACTCCCCGCGGCCGGTTAATTACACAGCACGCCAGAAGTACAGGGGGAGAGCTCACCGACAGTGCTGGCCACACTGGTCAGAGGAGGAAGGAGGTAATACATATTTATTCTGTAATAACTGTATTGGCCCCAGGACTATATGAGGGAGCAGTGAGGGCAGACGCCCACCAGCTCCCAGACCGTCTCCCTAATACAGCACTGTGCTGTTAGGAAAAAAATCTGCTATAAATAAAGGTTCTCCTTAAAATAAAGTATATTACAAAAATGTTCCCTATCACTGTCCCTAACCATTAGCACAAACAAAACAAACTAATATAGCAGTTACACTTTAAAGAATAGTCCCCCTGACCTGATCCACTCCGTTTCCTGTGCAGCATTATTGGCGCTCATGCAGAGTCATTATAGTGCAATTTGAATACAGCACATAAAAAAAAAAAAACTGAATTATTGTACCCCGCAACTTAAAATTAGACAGAGATGGAGCCTGCCTGATAATGTGCATGTTTCCCCAGCCAGGCAGCACTCTGTCAAAATGCGCCATCTTGTGGTAACAGTAGTAATAGTAAATCCCATTTCCAGGAGATGAATGACATTACAAATCATAATTTTAAGGTTTAGGAATGACCTAAGAAAAAAGTTGTCCGATTTGTACTATGGTCTAGGTCAGGGATGGGCAAAATGCGGCTCTCCAGCTGTTGTAAAACTACAATTCCCACCATGCCCTGCTGTAGGCAGATAGCTGTAAGCAGTCTTTGCATGCTAGGAGTTATAGTTTTGCAACAGTTGGAGAGCCACAGTTTGCCCATCCCTGGTCTAGGTCATCAGTATCTGATTGGTGGGGGTCCAACACCAGTAACTCCCCCAATCAGTTGTTTGAGAAGGTACCAGCACTTGCAGTAGCGCCAGGACCTTCTTGCAGCTGACCCTAGGCCATGTGACATCACATTTATCGGTCACGTGGCCTAGGCTAGGATACCAAGTACAGCTGCTATACAATGTACGGCACTGTGCATGGTGAGCTGACAGAAGGTCATAAGTGTGAGCATCGATGCTTTCTGAAACACCTGATCGGCAGGGATCCCAGGTGGCAGGACCCCACTGACCAGATAATGATGACCTATCCAGAGGGATAGTGGCTAGTACCTATGGGGGCACTGTGGATGGCATCTGTAGGGGCACCATGGTGGTCACCTTTGGCATTAGTGTGGATTATGTTAGCAATATTGCTGGGAGTGGTAGGGGCAGTGCGGATTTTACTTATGAAGACTCGGTGGCAGGCAGTTTGGGGGCACAGTGGCTTTCAATTATGGAGGTACGGTGGCTGGCAGTTATGTGGGCTCTGGGGCTACCACCCCTGGAATCACTGTGGATAACACCTGTGGGGGGCAGTATTGCTGGGATTTCTTGGGGAGCAATGGCTGCCAGTTACGGACCCAGGAGATTAAACTTATGGGGCGTTGGTTGGCACTTATATGCTATTGTCGTTCACTATCTGTAATGGGCACACTGTGGATAGCACAAGGGGCCCACAATTGTAAGATCTGTAGAAGTGGTGTGGCTGGCACTAACTATGGTTGGCAGTTATTAGGGCAATCCATGACCCTTGACTAAATATATGAGGGCTCAGTCTGGCACTTATGGTAAAGGGGCACAATGAGGGCCGTGGCTGTGATTTGGGTGTTATTGCTGGACTGTGATGATAAAGACATGAGAAAAATCTGTTGATGCCCCCGAGGTGTACAGACAGCAAGTCACACATGTGCGGCCACCCTTCATTCACTGCTATGGAACTTCAGAATATACTGTAGCTGAGCGGCGATTTGGCTATTTTCAGGAGTCCTATAGTGGTGAATGAAGAGGTGGCCGCGGCTTGTGCTGCATGTTCTCTATTCACTGCTATGGGACATACGAAAACAGGCGAGCGCGCTCTCTATTTCTGGAACTCACATAGCAATGAATGGAGAGGACGCTGCGCATGTGCAATTTGCTCTCCTTTTACTTCCGACCCCTGGACATGAGTAGATCCCAGAGGTGGAACTCGCACCTATCATACATTTATGGCGCATCCTATCAATATACGCTGTATATGTCCCAGATGGGAATACCCCTTTAACCTCCTCCCTGAGAAAATCATGCATACACCCCTGAAACCAAATGACGCGAAATAAAGACACAGAACACATTAATTGGGGAATAAATGGCCAAATTGTTTATTTAAAATATTAAAGATGGCAAACCCCCGACTCACGGAGAGTCACCCTCCAGCACTCAGGAGAGGAAAACCCCCTGTGGAGGAAACCTCTAGGGAACCATGGCTGGAGGGCTGCCCTTCCCTTGGGCTTAGAGGGTAATGCCACTATGTGACTGCCACATACATAGTAAGGGGTGGGTGCAGCAGCCGGGCTGATCTGGTAGGCTAGATGGATGTCCCTTTCCTCCCATTGGGCGATGGGCTTCCTGCTAGAACCTCCAAATTTCGTCAAGGTGTGGTGGGCGGGGGTAGTCAAGCTCAAGGTCCTCAGGCCATCAAATACGGCACCAAATATGGCCGCTCGCCAGCTTTTTACAAGGGTTCTTCCCTTATGACACACATGCTTGTGATGTCACAGGTGTCTATGACTAATGTTGGTTCAGACGGGTTAACCCTTTAGTGACTGTCAATGTGCCTTACTGCAGAGGCTCTTAACCCCTTCCTGACCACACTTTGTCAATATACTTCAGGTTGGTTAACCGCCATATATTTATGGTCCTTCTCCGGGGGAGCATGTTTGTTCTGTTACTGACAACCACTGGTCCAGGTGCCGACATCTAGTACCCGGACTTAACCCCTTCCAGACTGCACCATGTAAATGAACAGACTAACAGCATGGTGTGCTCAGATTTATATGGGACCCTCGATCCTATCCTGCGACCGCACTTGAGTATAGCACAGCCATGACTGACTTTACCCAAGCAGTAGGTGCAGCGCTTAGGGTTATAGTCACCATTGGGCACAAAGCTTGATGGTTACATTGTTATTATAAGCTTGGCGGTTGCTATGGGTAAACAGCTTGATGGTGTCAGTCTTTCACTGAGGCACACGGCCCTGTAGCTACAAATCTCGCCCTGAGATCACTCGGTTGCAGTTTCTGACAACTCCCACTAACAAGATGTGGCGGGGCACGTGGATCAGGGCAGTCTTGTCAGGGCCGCTCTATGGAGGCCATTAGACACTTTCTTCCCTCCTCCCAACTGTCACTTTCCCCTCATCTACCTCTTACGTCTCCTCTCCTTGACATCTGACTGGTCCTGGGCCCGGTTACACATCAGACACAAGAAGACAGAGGACAGAGGTCATACATGACTGCTGGGCTCCCTCTGCACACCAGGGACACCGGCTCTTACACTGAAAGCATTAATGAAATCATTTAAAGGGGCAGCACCACCCTGTTATAGGATCTAGCATGGTGGCAACTTCAAGACCAGTGCACAGTGGAGCCTTTTCCCTTTGGCTGTATCCACTATTTTGAATCCAGGCTGCTGAAAACAGCTAATCGGTGGGGTGCTGGGTCTCCACAAGGGTTGTCACCTGCCTGGTCAACCACTGGCCCAGCTGGTATTACTGGTAATCTGCTGGGAAAAGTGGCAACCGTACATGTTCATCCATTATATAATAGCTTAGGGTAACCGCTTTCATAACCCCCAAAAGAAGGACACAATTACCCGGGTCAGTGGGTGACAATACAACACACAGAATGAAAAGCATAATCTATATACCACAGGAAGGTATAAGAGGAGAGGACTACAACTCTTAGCATACTCAAGTCGTTATTATGGGATATCAGAGGATCTTTCAGGAGGGAGGCCTATAATGAGAGAACTACAACTCCCAGCACGTTGAAGCTGATATAATGGGATATACAAGGAAGAGAGGGGTATAAGAGGAGAGAACTACAGCTCCCAGCATGTTGAGGCTGATATAATGTGATATTAGAGGACATTACAGGAAAGGGGTACAAGAGCAGAGGACTACAACTCCCAGCATGTCCAGGCTGTTATATGATATCAGAGGATATTACAAGAATGAGGTTGAGGAGAAGAGAACTACAAATCCCATCATGTCCAAGTCATAGGATATTTCAGGGGCGGGGTATGAGAGGACTATAATCAGTGTTGGACTGGGGTGTGCAGGGCCCATCAGTAACATTTATTCTGGGGGTTCACTACACAGATACATGGAAATATTACCCGTTCACATAGTGGCGGACAGCAGCAAGACGTTACAAGGCGATTGATTATAGGGGTCCCTGCAGCGGGTGCCTAGATAACGAGGACACTGGCTGGCCTGCTGGGTGTCTACAAGTCATCTCAGCCACCCAATCAATCTATAATAATAAACTGTTAAATAATCTACACAGTTTTGATATGGACATTGGCTGGTTAAGATGCTGTACACTGCCTATCTATATGTAGTGAAGTCACTCTATTGGGCCATGTGTGCAGGGGGTGGGGAACTAGGGGCCTAATTTGCTTGGGGCCCACCAGGGGATTCACCTGTACCCCTGTGGGCCAGTCTGAGCCTGGATCAGACATCATATGGAGATTTCCTTCAGCAGTAGACCACACCGACCACACCTTCTTGGCTCTTGAATGGTGGGAGGACTATGTAATGACAAACGGAACTCACAGCACAGATAGCTCTTTATTTTGGGACATGGCGGTAGTATGGGGAAGAATAATCTCTTATGTGGCGGGGAGGAAAAAGGAGATCTCACGCGGATATGAAGTTGCTAGACACCAATTACAGGAAGCATATACTAAATATTTGAGTACGAAGAATGCCCAACACGTGTTTAATAACTGGGCACTGGAACTTGATGTGTATCTCATATTCGAATGTGACACTACTCTACTCAGGTATGGGAACAAAGCTGGAAGACTGCTTGCTGGTCTAACCAAAGGCCATTATATACCTATTCATATTATTATAAAAGTAAGTAAAGACGGGCTAATGAAAGATGATTCAAGCACCATAAGTGATACACTACATAGTTATTATGCATCACTTTATCGAGATGATCACACCCCTATAGACGGGAAAATGATATTAGATGATGTTATACTCCCATCTCTCAAATGTGAGCAACTAGAGACACTGAACGCTCCTATTACAGCTGAGGAGGTTAATACTGTGATCCAATCTCTGAAACCCAGGAAACCGCCGGGCCCAGATGGTCTTACGGCAAATTTTATAAGGCTTTGAAGGACCAGGTGGTTAATACTTTGGTTTCTCAATTTAATGGAAGACTTGGATCAGAGGGGCTACCAGCATCAGCAGAAATGTCTTATTTAAATTGCTATTAAAACCACGCAAAGACTCCACATAGCCAGGCACCTATAGACCCATCTCATTAACAGGATTAACGCTTGCCCGAAATGTAATGAACCCCCTTCGGACTTATATCATGGTCTATGGTCCTGCCCTCGTATTCTGCCCTTCTGTTGTGTATTCTCTTAATAAAAAAACCTCTCACCAATATGCAGAATATGCAAGTGCCAGAGCAAAGTGTGTAGTAACTGGCCAGACCATCTTCCCTCCACAGGTCAGAACACAGGGGGATTTTCACCAAAGCCCAGGAAACCTTGTAAACTTTGGATTCTGACCTGCTTTTTATCAGTTTACATTTTTTGGAAGACACCTAGTCTATCAAGCTATTTTGTCCTGTAAAAAAGACAGAACAAAAGCAGGTCAAACCGAGTCCAAAGATTAATCCTTTGAACTCCATTTGCTTCAGTGAAGTGAATAGATGTGCTGAGGCATACAGTTGTGTCCCGTTTTCAGCCTCCTCCAGGAGAAAGCTGGGTAACGAAAGAGAACGAAAATGTGAAAGTTCCCTTATGATAAGTGTAACATAAGTGATTAAAGGGGTTGTCTCATCTTGCCGTTACTAAGGTGAGATGAGACACAGTCCTGACCACCAGCTGGCCTAGAACAGCAGAGCGCTCCGGCAGTAGATCTCATTACCGCGCATCTCAGAAACAATATAGCTTACTGCACTACACTGTTTAGGTAGCTCTCATGCAATGCAATGGGAGCTACTAAAACGGCGAGTGCCGGAGCGCTCTGCTGTTTCCCGGCCAGAAGGTGGACCTTCGTCTCATCTCACCTTAGTAACAGCGATATGAGACAACCTGTTTAAATAGAAGATAGGGAGTAGGCTGTCTAGAGCTACACTAGAGTAATCCAGATGGTGTGAATATGACAATAAGATAAATCACTTATATACAGTGGTCCCTCAAGATACAAATATTTTCAGCATACAGTGGTCTTTTTCTGGGCCATCATAACTCGAAACAAGACTCAACACACAATGCCTCAGACTCAGGCCATTACCGTGGTTGTTTATTAGCTCTTTATTAGGCTACAATCACATAGCTGTTCCACAAAATGCAGATAAATGCCTATGCGTATCCCCAAAACAGACAAAAAGAAGAGGAAATGCTTTATAATTTGTGGCACGACCACATGACATCTGTGAGCTGTCTGCATTTTTTGCGGCCCCATAGAAATGAATACGATCCACAAAAATGCATGTCGTACTAGGACCAAAAATATGGATGCGTGAATGAGGCCTAAGGCCCCATTCACACGTCCGCAAAAGGGTCCGCATCTGTTCCGCAATTCTGGGGAACGGGTGCGGACCCATTCATTCTCTATGAGGCCGGACGTGAAGCGGAGAGCAGCTTCCGCATTTGCGGAGCGCGGCCGCGAACTTCCGGCCTTTGGCCTCGAACTTCCGGTCCGCGGCGCCGCAAAAGATAGAACATGTCCTATTCTTGTCCGCAGCTGTGGACAAGAATGGGCATTTCTATGGGGGGTGCCGGCCTGGTGTGTTGCGGATCCGCAACACCACGGACGTGTGAATGGACCCTTATAGTGTGGTACTACAAGTCCTGTACTGCCCTCTGTCTGTGCCAGGAGGAGTTGCTTCTTTAGATGTCAGATGAGGGCAGCTCGATTTTGTTGTTCTGGTACACTGTGTACTACACAAGACCTGAAGGAGCCCCTGTTCTCATCATAGAAAGTGACTCACAGCTTCCAGCATCTACTCCTGACTGTTGCTTTATCTGTTCATTTTTCTTAAATCTTAGGATGACATTTTGGAGCTTCAGAACCAATTACTACTTTTCCATAGAGTTAGGCCCCTTTCACACGGGCGAGTATTCCGCGCGGGTGCAATGCGTGAGGTGGACGCATTGCACCCTCACTGAATCCTGACCCATTAATTTCTATGGGGCTATGCACATGAGCGGTGATTTTCACGCATCACTTCTGCGTTGCGTGAAAATCGCAGCATGCTCTATATTGTGCGTTTTTCACGCAACGTAGGCCCCATAGAAGTGAATGGGGCTGAGGGAAAATTGCAAGCATCTGTAATCAAGTGCAGATGCAGTGCGATTTTCCCGCAAGGTTGCTTAGCAACGGGACCCGATCTCTATTATTTTCCCTTAAAAAATGGGTATAAGGGAAAATAATAGAATTCTCAATACACAATGCTTAGTAAAATGTGGATTAAGGGGTTAAAAATTAAAAAAAATAACTCACCTTATCCACTTGATCGCGTAGTTGCTGATCTCTTCTCTCTTCTTCAAGCATTAGCTGCCGGCTAAAGGACCTGTGTTGACGTCACATCACATGGTCCATCACCATGGTAATGGATCATGTGATTGGACCATGTGATGAGCTCAGTGACCTCATCACAGGTCCTTTAGCCGACAGCTAATGAATGAAGAAGGCAGAAGAGATCGCAACTACGCGATCAAGTGGATATGGTGAGTTAATTTTTTTATTTTTAACCCCTCCATCCACATTTTACTAAGCATTCTGTATTGAGAATGTTATTATTTTCCCTTATAACCATGTTATAAGGGAAAATAATAAAATCTACAGACTACTCAACACTTCAGTGATGAAGTCCGGCTTCGGGTCTGGGTACCAAACCTGCCGATTTTTCACACGCGCGTGCAAAACGCATTAAAACGCTTTGCACTCGCGCAGAAAAATCGCGCATTTTCCCGCAACGCACCCGCCTATTATCCGGTCGTCATGTGTAAAAGAGGCCTTATGGACTCAAGTGACAATGGTTTCAACTTACAATGGTCGTCCCGGAAGCAATAAATATTGTAACTTGAGGGAGCCTTGTAATTTGCATTTCAGTACCTCACCATTTGCCAGGTCCCTGCTTGCTGTTGGTGAATGGAAACATTCTAGTTTAAATCCAAAGCCTACAGACCCAGTCCTGCTCACAGCTCAGACGTCGATACAGTTGTATCCAGTCTAGGCAATCCTCTCTGCACTAATCCATAAGCACAGACCTTCCTCCTGTGATCGGTCTGACCGTTATGCAAACTGAGTATGGGTTATACAGGACACAAGCGTGTCCACCTCTCAGCTGTGAGAAGTTTCAGGGCTGTATAGATCTAGAAGTAGCAGAGATATGAAACTAAATGAAAAGAGAGTCAGAACATTTCATTATGCAGTGAACATGCTTTATGCTATGAATACACAAACCTGAACACACATTTAAAGGGATTTTCTGGGAACAACATATTGACGACTTCATAGTACAGGTAATCAATACGAGATGGGTGGGCGATCCCACCAATCAGCAATTAATTCCCATTCTCTTGGACAAGAGCAACATCCGCAGTACCTGAGAACAACTAAGCAGCATATGGAGTGGCTCCGTACACGGTTTACTCCTGAAACCTGCGGTTGCTGATAAACGCTGATTAGTGGGTGTATAGGGTGTTGGACCCCCGACAATTCCGGAATTCAAATTTGTGTAAAACGGAAATACAAGAAGTAATTATACTTACACTGTCAGCTAGAGCACGAATATCCACATTGCCATGGACTGTCCCCAGACATATCACTTTGCCTCCGTTTGTACGAATGTGAACATTGTGACCCTGAAATTGCACATGCAAAAACTGGTATTAAAAGGTGGTCATACTGGCGGTTATCAACATACAGGTCAGAACCAAAAAGCAGTAGTCCATGAGGAATACATCCATCCCGTACATTCATGACAGTTTTAGCTCTCCGCTTTTCAGTGTCTTTTATTGACATACCATGTACGAGGCCATATTTTGTGGGTGGAATCGTAGCTTTTAGGCACAATTTGGGTGCACATTACAGTGTTCTTTTTATGTACATCTACAATAGAATCAATTTCTCCATTGGTTTTATTCTATTTCTTTTATTGTTCACACACAAAAAAAGTTTCATCACCTCATATATGTCTACTTTTTTTTTTTTATTGTCACACAGCAGTAAGGGCCTATTCAAATGACCATATGGCCGATGTGCTGTGTTGCGGACTAGGGCTGCACGATATGGTAATTTTGTGCGATTGCGATTACGGCCCTAAAAATTGCGATAACGATATGCGATGCGATATTTTAAGGGAATTGTGCTAGAGGTCTATCTGCTTGGATTTTCAAGATAAAAGCACACACAGATGACTGATAATGTGAAATGTAGTTCTGCTGAACTCAAGAACTGAAATGCGCAGTGTTTTTCAAAATAAAATACATATTTGCATTACTGCAAAAGTACAAAATACAAAACTTGCCATTTTCTTAATAGCGCTGCACAGAACAGATAAATAAAATAGAATAGATATAGGACAAGTGTTCATTAAAATAACGACTTTCCACCAGCCCCTCCTCCCTCCCGCACTGTAACTGATGTATCGCTGGCCGCGCTGTGCAGCATAGCGGCCGGAGATACAGTGTCAGTGTCACGTAGAAAGTCAACCATCGCTTTATAAGACGCACTGCCATTCCCCCCCACTTTTGGGGGGAAAAAAGTGTCTTATAAAGCGAAAAATACAGTAATATAATTGCAGCATTTTTGGGTCAGCAAATTGCGATTGCGATATGGCGATTAATTGCGATAACGATTGCTTTCGCGATATATTGTGCAGGCCTATTGCGGACCGCACAAAACACTGGCAATTGCTTCAATGGGTCCACTAACCATAACATACGTCAAAAGATAGGTCGCGTTCTATCTTCTGCGGTGCGGAAGCATGGACCTGCAAGTCCACGGAAGGGTTTCCATGGGCTTCCAATGCGTGTCTCCAGACCGGATGTTGCAGATCGTGGACCCATTCAAAACAATGGGTCTGCATCACAGTAAAGCCTCATTCACACGTCCGTGCTCAAATCCGTGAGCAGGTGGTCAGTGATGCATCCGTGAAGGATCCGTGTTGGGTCTGTGTGTCCGTTTTTTGCTGTCCGTGTTGCATTTGTGTTTCACTGACACTGAAAAACAGCTGAAAAATAATTTTCAAAGCATCTCTTCTTAATGATCCGTGAAACACGGATGCAACACTGTTTTCACAGACCCATAGACTATAATGGGCGTGATGGATCCGTGAACACGGATAAAATAGAGCATTCAGTGCTAAAACACCGACCCACGGACCGCGCTAAAACACTGATGTGTGAACACACATTAAAATGGAGAGAACACGTACAGCACACGTCCGTGAAACACTGACGTATGAATCAGACTTAAAGAGTTCACACGGCTGCAACACGGGCACAGCAGCCATTCGGTCATGTGAATGGGCCCTAAATGTTATTTTATACAAATTGCGTTTATTGTTATTTCTCTTGTGGACTTTTTTTTTTTTATATTTTCTTTTTTTATTCCATTTTTTGATACTTCATTATCCCATTAGGATATTGCTATTTTACACTTGTGTGTCCCGACTGATGGGGTTCCTTTTCTGTAAGTCTCCAAATGCATTTCTGGGAAGCAGAGTGACCCTAAATGAAAATGCTGGGGTAATGATTGGCCGCTGAAGGGTTAAATGGCCAAAATTAGAGGAACAATGGTAGCCAAGTTGTCATCAGAAGACTGTTCTCCAGGGCAGCAGTGAACACTCATACAGTGCCATGAAAAAGTCATAATGTCGGATACATACTGTTAACAACCCCTGTGAAAAAAAGGTGGTCGGTAAGGGGTTTTAAAGGGATTTCCCCACAAATAATGGGCACTATTTGTGAGCGCGCATAGAACTTAAAAAAAAAATAAAAAAAATAAAAAATCACTGAATAAAATGGTCTAAAAAGACAAAAATGCTCAAGACCCCAAATGCTGTTGCGCATTTCTACCCGGGGGAGCAAATCCTGCCCCTGTGATCCGTTGCTAACAGCAATCCCCAGTAGGGTTGTTTCGGGTATCGAACTTTCGATACCCTATTGATACTTTTCTCTGGTATCGAGCTCGATACCAGGACTAGTATTTTATCGATACTGGGCTGTGCTACTGCACAGCCCAGTATAGGAGAGCATGGCTGTGCCGCTCTCAGCGCGGCCATGTTCTCCTCGGCAGCACGGGGAGAAGGAGGTGGTCTCTCCCTCCCCCTGTGCTGCCGCTGCAACCAATAGAGGGAGAGGGGGGCGGGAGGAGGGGCGGGCGCACTGGCCACCAATGCCTAGTATGAGGGGTTAATTGCCGCAGATCGCAGTGCTGGGTCACAGGCAGGTGCCGGCAGCCTGTGTCTTCTGCCTGCATTTATATATGAAACGGTACTAGGCATTGGTGGCCAGTGCGCCGCCCCCCTCCTAGTATTAAAACATTGGTGGGCAGTGTGCCCGACCTGTCCCCAGTATTAAATACAGTATTGGTGGCCAGTGCGCCCTCCCCCATCCCCCCAGTAATAAAATCATTGGTGGCAGTGGCCACAGGGTCCCCTCACCTCCTCCTCATTGGTAGCAGTGGCAGTGATTGGAGCCCCAGCAGTGTAATGCTGGGGCTCCGATCGGTTACCATGGTAACCAGGACGCTTCTGAAGTCCTGGCTGCCATAGTCTGCTCCCTACTGCTGTGTGCACAGAGCACAGGGCAAGGGTGAGATCCTATTCGCCCTGATAGAGCTCTATTAGGGTGAATAGGATGAGAATATCCCAGGTTCTAGCCCCTAAGGGGTAAAATAGTTAGTAAATAAACTGTAAAAAAAAAAAAGTTAACAAAGTACACCAAAATATTAATTATAAATCACCCCCTTTCCCAATTTTACATATAAAATATATAAACAATACATAAATAAAATATTACATATCGCCACGTCTCAAAAGTCCAAACTATTAAAAAATCCACTTTTATGCGCCATTTTATTTTAGTCGCCTTGTCTCCACAAAGAAGTAGGATAGGACTGTTGTATTATGAGCCGGCGGTTTCATAAAATGTGGAATGCACGCGGATTTTTTTCGCGTTTTTATTTTTTTCGCGTGGTATCGAATGGTATCGAGTATCGCAATACTTTTTTATGGTATCGATACCGAATCAAAATTTTGGTACCGAAACAACTCTAATCCCCAGCAAAAAATGCGTACAATGGAGAATGCCGTCAGCGGACCACAAGTACCACAAAAACATCCTACAAAGATCTTAAAAGCAGAAAATGCTCAAAACCCCATATGCTGTCGCGCATTTATAATCGGGGGAGCAAATCCTAACAGCAAAAATGCGTACAATGGAGGATGCCCACAACGGAGCACATGTAAGACAAATGTGCGGATGGGGCTATAAAAACAGAAATGACTAAAGATGGTGCACTACAATGGTAAATGCAATTAAAAATAATTGGCTAAACCCTCATTTGGCGCTAAAAATGAGCCCCAATTGGTCTGTAATCCAGCCAGTAGTTAGTATAAAATGATACAACTGTGTCTAGCTGTGCACCAAATTCATCAACCAGCCTGAGCCAATGTGATGCACTTGGTTCATGTCTAGACAGCCTGTCTATGGTAATGTCACCTACAGGGTTAGTAAATCTGCCCCACTGGGTCTCGTTTCCCACTCCTGGAGAAGAACTGGGAGCAAAAACCGTCGGGAGCCTTCATCTGGCTGTTTCTGTGGCCCGACATGTTATTTGCAGGAAAGCACTTTTGGTCTCCTATACAAAACTGCAACATAGGGTCCATTCCCACACGTCAGCTTTCTAATTTCTGGTCAGTTTTCCATGAGCTGATGAAATAGCTCTACAAACAATCCGCAGGGTTCTGTGTGCATATTCGCTGTGCAGATCTGTTTCCAGGATGTGCCTTCACCTGTTTAGCCAGCTGCGCAGTTATCTCTACCACATCGCAGGGACTCCAGCCTGCAGGGAGCACAGCATGGGTAACTCTTCTTTTTCCAATTGACTGTATTATAAGCGGTCTGGCAGTATTTTAATAACTGATCCATTACAATTCTATACATGAAAAGAAAGCAGGTGAGGGTGTGGACTGTCAGGGAGTCAAATGTACTAGCAAAATGGTAAAAAGGGACTTTTTACACCAACTCGTAAACCACCACTACTGTTTAACCCCTTCACATGTATGGCGTTGGGCAGGTGTTTAAAGATGGAGCCAGCTCCTGCACGCTGCGGACACCATAGCCGCGGGTGGCCGTCTGCTTTTTATAGCAGACACCCGCAGCTAATGACCGCAACCAGTAGTGATGCCGATGACGGACATTCAACCCCTCAGATGCCGTGGTCAATCCTGACCACAGCATCTGAGCGCTCTGAAAACTGAAAGCGAAAGCTTTCGGTTGTGCTCCGGCTCTCCAGTGAGGCGATCGGAGAAGCCGGAGCGTGTATGCAGCAGACCGTGTCTTTATGAATGACACGAGGCTGCTGCATTGTATTTCCTTTGGAGCCCTTGCCTGTAATAGGGCTCCATAGGAAAGTAGTAAAATCATCATAGATTCTAACGCAAGTGCATTGGAGTCTATGATAATAGCAATCAGATGATTGCATGTTATATATAGTTCCCTATGGGAACTATAAAAAAGTGTTTAAAAAAAAAAAAAAGGTTAAAAAAATAAATAAAAATTTTTTTTTTAAATTACCCCCCTTTTCCCAAAATATAAATAAAAGAACTAAAAAATACACATCATGGGTGTCGCAATGTGCGAAAACGCCCATAGTATAAAAATATATTCCGCATACGGCAAACAGCAAGACGGAAAAAAGCATCTAAATGGCCGATTGGCCGCTTCATTTTTTACACAAAATATAAATAAAAAGTGATCAAAATGCCACACACCCCAGAATGGTATCAATAAAAAGTTCAGATCGCCCCGCAAAAAATGAGCCCCCATACAGCTCCGTAAACATAAATACAAAAAAGTTATAGGGGGTCAAAATATGGCGACAAAAAAATAAAACTGATTATATGATCATTTTTTTATTTTTTTATCACTATCAAAACGCAAGAAAAACTATACATAAGGTATTCGTACTGACCTGTGGAATAAAAGTAACCAGTCAGTTTTATCGTAACATCGAATGTCGTAGTTAAAAAAGCCGTAAAACTGTGGTGAAATCGTTTTTTTTTGCAATTTCACCCCATTTGGAATTTTTTTCCCGCTTCTCACTACATCATATGAAATGGTGGCGTTAGAAAGTACAACTTGTCCTGCAAAAAACAAGTCCTCATCTGGCTATGTGAACAGACAAATAAGAAGTTATGGCTCTGAGAAGGCAGGGAGCACAAAACAAAAATGCAAAATAAAAAAGGCCCGGTCCTGAAAGGGTTAATATTGAAGGGGGTCAACTAATTTAACATTATAACAATTTTTCTTTTCTGTATTAAAAAAAAAATAAAAAAATGTAACTTTCCCTGCTAACGACGTATCTCCGACATCCTGACAGGGTTACATTTCAGTAGCCAAATACATAATTCATACGTCCCTGCTACTGATGGCTGGATCTTGGGCTGTGTGGCAGCTAGAGATGCAAGCCAGGTTTTGTCTGACAATCCAAGTTCTAAAAACGAGTGCTAGTCGCAATACATTGCAAATTACAGCCCTCAGAAATGGAGTGCTGACCACACTCCCTACCCAATTTCTATGGGCAATAACTCCCGATGTGAAGCAGCTAGCACTGCGAACCTGGTCTTGGTTTCAAGATTAGACTGTCAGCTTTAAAAGGAGCTACAGCTCAAGGTATCCTAGGACCAAGCAGCCCTCCCTTCTTCAGCTGGGAGTAGAGTAGAGACATTGATTCACTCTCCCTGTGTAACTGTATACGGCCCCCAGGGGGAGGGTAACTTGGACTTTTGTGCATGTTATCTATCCCCCCCCCTCTCCCATATCAATCAGAGAACAAACTTTCTCTATGATTGTCACATAAAGGAGTCTTTTTTTCCCCAGAAAAGGAGTGAGATGATAACATTTTTGCACATCTAATCACCCCTCTGTGATTAATTAGGTGGTTTATTGACACCATGACCCAGACATTACCAGTGTCTGCTCACAGCACCAAATTAGTTGCACTGAATACACCACAAACATCAATGAAACTTATAATTTTCAATGTTTCTATACTTTCCATACCTGATCTAGAGAGTCAAATATACAGACCGCTTCTGTAGCAATACTTCTTACACTCTGCAGTAATAGTGATAACTTATCACTAGAGAGTTATATATATTTCAGATAGAAACAATTTTAATCAGTCAGAAAAGACTTTGACACGGAGATCAGCATGGGAATTTTCTGAGTGGGTTCTTGGTGCCCCCGAGGATATAAGGCTACTTTCGCACTAGCGTTTTTTGCAGATCCGTCATGGATGTGCAAAAACGCTTCCGTTACAGTAATACAAACGCATGTATCTGTCATGAATGGATCCGGTTGTATTATGTCTTCTATAGCCATGACGGAACCGTCTTGAACACCATTGAAACTCAATGGGGGACGGATCCGTTTTCTATTGTGTCAGAGAAAACGGATCCGTCCCCATTGACTTACATTGTGTGCCAGGACGGATTCGTCTCTCTCCGCATCCCAGAATGGACAGAAAAATGCTGCAGGTCACGTTTTGGTGTCCGCCTCTAGAGCGGAGGCAAACTGATGCATTCTGAGCGGATCCTTTTCCATTCAGAATGCATTAGGGCAAAACTGATCCGTTTTGGACCGCTTGAGAGATCCCCGAACGGATCTCACAAACGGAAAGCCAAAACTCTAGTGTGAAAGTAGCCCAAGTAGCATGCTTAACATTTTGTTGATTCCAGGTCGAAAAGCACTAAATAATAGTTGGGCTAATTCTCATGTGGATCCAAGGCAGTGCAAACTACGGTACATAACCACAGCAGACATTTGAGCGTCAGCCCTGTTGAAATCAAGGAGGTCTGAGTAATGAACAAAAATGTTCTGTGTTCTCCAGAGCGATGGTCACTTGCTGTAGTTGCTCTGCACGCCAGCTGACGGGGGTCTTGGATTTTTCCCTCCCCCTTGCTCTTAGCATGTCCCCTTGCTTGAAACATGCTATCACTATATCCAAAGCTTCATATACACTCAAGCTAAATATAGAACAGCAAATGACACTTAAGCTAAATGGATGAACTGGGACTTTAAATTCGATGGTCGATGCGGAGGATGGGCTATCGATATTAAAGTGCTTGGGGTTGTTTAAAGAGGAACTCCCGCTAATAAATTATTTTCTGACCTGTTAGAAAGGCACATGATGTAATCTGTAGTAAAGGTAATCTTATTATCAGTGACTGTATTTGTGAGTTATCCCCTCCCTTCTGATCCTTAGCTGTGTCATGTGACCAACTCTCTGATCTCCAACTGAGACAGGACAGGAAGTCAGTTACTTCTCTATTCATTCCTATGAGACTGAGGCTCCCATAGGAATACATAAGAGAAACTGGCTTCCTGTCCACACATAAGATGCTGTGTTATTTGGAAAGTCTAATTGCTGGTCACATGACACAGCTGAGGATCATAAGAGAGGATATAACTCACAAATACAGTCACTGGTAAGAAAATTAACCACTACAGATTACATCACGAGCCTTTCTAACACTCAGAGAATAACATTTTTCGCGGGAGTTCTACGGAGGCAAGTCAAACATCCTCCGTTATAATATTTATGGCCCATCCCTAAGGATAGGCCACCAATTTTTAAGACGTTTGGTACAGAACACCAACCAGCTGTTCGTGGCAGCTGCCAGAACCAGGAACTATACAGTGGACGGAGCTGGAAGCGCCAGGATCTGCTCACTGTGTAGTGGCCGTGCCAGGGTACTGCAGCACAGATCCCATTGAGCACAGTACCCCTGTGGCAGAAACAACATGGTGAAGACCTTTCATCCATGGGAAGTTTCTGGATCCAGCACTAAATAGCTAATCATAGGGGCGGGGGGTGGAACTGCCACGGCTCCGACACTGATGAGCTATTCTGAGGATAAGCCATCAATAACTAAGTACCAAAAGACCCTTTTAAAAGCCTGGATGACCCCTTTAAAAGACAACTCAAATACTTCCAAGTTGTTACCTTGATAGACTGCAGAACACTGCTCCCTTTCTCCGTTTCTATTTGGCAATTGTCGCACTCAATTTTTTTTACGTTCACATTGCCACGGCCCATAGTTTTGATGTTCACATCTAAAATACAATACACATTTTAAAAATGCAATTTACCAGCAAAAGTCTTTGCATTTTGCAGCTGTTTATCTGCCGCTATTTTCCTGCGGAGGAGAACTGTGTTCAGATGTTACATCCATGTGCATAAGGCCTCATGCACACAACCTGTGCCGGCCTTGCCCGTACTGTGGCCCGCAAACAGCTTGACTTCACTTGAATGGGTGCGCAATTCGGAAGGTGCAGAACATAGTCACGGAACCCCAAGGAAGCACTACGGAGTGCGTCCGTGGGGCTTCTCTCCGTGCCAATGCGTGTTCTATTTTTCTGTGGTGCGGACGGATCACGGAACCATTCAAGTTTGGATCTGTCTGCAGCAGCCGCACGGATGGTGTCCATGCTTTGGGGACTGCAAATTGCGGTCCCCAATGCACGGAATAGCCGTGCAACGGCCGTGTGCATGAGGCCTAAAAGTTGTTTTTTTCATATGTTTTTTTCTTGTGTGAATTTTTTCTGATTGACTCAATAATAAAAAATAAAAAAAAGAACACGGCAGAAAAAACTGCAGTGAAATAACATGATCCTGAAAGGGGCTGTGCGGCAGTCCCCCTGACCGGTGCCTGGTTTGTGCTGTGGTGACGAGGTGCCACGGGGGCTGCAGGATAGCTGGGGGACGTCAAAGTTACACCCTCAGTTATTTTTGTGTCCAGTCCTGAACAAGCCGTACAAGCCAGTACCACTGGGAAGTCATTACCTGCGGTTTGTTACATACAGTGACTACAGTTGAGTGGCGCTATCTAATGGGAAACTAGACCCTACTTTGTGTTCCTTCACAGGTTCTGCTTCTGCTGTCTCTCCTTCATACTTTACACTGCATGTCTACCTATTCAAAATGGTTGCTAGGTAGAAGTACTAATATATTACAAGTACTGGAACGAAGCCAGTGTGTGTGCAGCTGCATTTATGTTCATATATGGTCCACAAACATTTCACAGCATAGTCTGTCCTCAACTCTGGAAGACCCAGGTCCTTGGTGAACCCTACAAACACCCACTGATTTCATAACCCTGGTGACATGGCTGCAGTGGGGGTGGCCTCTCTGGGCACTTTACCAGTGCCATGTACATCACACTTGATGTGTAGACGCCCATCAAATTGAATGCCCCTGTACTAGTGCTGCTTGTCCATACATAGTGCCCCCCCCCCCCCCACACACCTAACCGACACCAAAGAGTGGTGTCACATAGGCCAGCCTCATGTCCTGTTCATAAAATGGCCGCAGATGGAGGGGGAAATGCCCAAACATGTATACATGACACAGTGGACCTGTCATCTGCACGTATCCAGGGCGGACATCAGAAACCAAGTGTGTCTCAATGGAAGAGGCATGATGATGGATCTGGTGATTCTCCCCTCCAACCGTCGTGTCAGCAGGACAGAAGGCTGGCTGAATCATTTCTTCAGTAATCTAGAAAATGGCCTAGGACATAAAATATACACTAAAGGAAAATGAAAAAAAGAACATCTGGAGAACTTAATATGATAAAGCTGAGATAGTTTTAGTTGTGGTTAGGCAAGACCCGTCCCTAGCAACAGAGACACAGAAGACGGCTCACAGGAACTGGGGGCGTGTCAGAGCCTGAAAAAAGAACTGCTTCTACAAATCACAGAAATGTCCTGCCTTTCTGCTTGATTTTCCCCTCCTTATATGCTCCATGAGCTCCAGAGCTAAAAACATAGTGGGAAGTAAGGGAAAGGAGGTCACAGAAGTACAGTGCTGGCAGATTCCACAGAAGGGACATGCCTTCTGCTTGTGAGAGAAATGCATCTAGCTGTGCAGCTGAAAAAGGAAATAATATAGCTGGAGGACATTAGAGAAGCCAAAAAAAGACCAGCTCCTTCAGAAATATGACTGCACAGCCATTATGTAAACTTTTTTTTGAAAACTCAGGAATGCTTTAAGCAGGCTTGGATCTGATGCTGCTGATACTCCCCATGAGCCTTGCCCTTGGATGTAAACACAGGCTGCGGGTCACAGATCACAAAAACTCTGGAGGAGTCAAAATGCACTCAGAACTTTACTATCGGACTTAGGCCTGTTTCACACTACCCGCTGTAGTTCCACCAGAGAACAGCCGTCCAGGGCTCTCTCGGTCCGGCATTGCCGGAAGTTACCAGAATGTCCGCCGGCCCCTTGACTATAATGGGGTCTGGTGGAAATGCGGCCGCTACCCAGCAAATATGCTGGGATTCAGCTGGACAAAAACCACTTTCTCCCGGGTAGCGGACGGATCTGGACCCCATTATAGTCAATGGGGCCGGTGGGCATTCTGGTAACATCAGCAGGCTGTTCTCTGCCAGAACTACTGCGGCAGTGTGAAACAGGCCCAAGTCAGATGATGAAGTTTTGGATGCATTTTTACCCCTCCAGAGTAATTGCGTTCTGTGACCTGCACACAACCGTATTTTTTGTTTGATGCAGACCCATTCATTTCTAAGGGGTCCCAAAAGATACGGAGAGCACACGGTGTACTGTCCACATCCATATGTCTGTTCCACAGTCCCGCAAAAAAGATAGAGCATGTTCTATTCTTATCCATATTGCAGACAAGTATAGGCATTTCTACAATAGTGTGGGACGTATGGAATAGGAAAGTGCTGTGTACACATGGCCGATATCCTTGCTCGGCAGAGCCACGGTTTGTGGACCCCAAAATGGATACGGTCATGTGCATGAGGCCTTGGGCGACACACAGCCGTATCTATTTGCGGTCTGCAAACCGCAGACCCGCAAAATCGAAATACCGGCTGTGTACATCATGCACTTTCCGTGGGCCCTATTGAAGAAAATCCTATTCTCGACCGCAAAACGCAGAAGAACAGGATACGTTCTGTAACTTGCAGAACAGCTGCGCAGATGTGGACCGCTCACTGATGACATCCACGTGTTGTCCACATTGAAATGATTACGTAACACAATGGTGTGAATGTAGCCTTAAAGTGGTTATCCAACCCCTATAATGCCCGGGTACCTCATACAGGTTATACTTACCCCATTCCCCGGCACCTCCTGATTCCCACACGGCCGCCGCTGCATCTCCCCTTCACACAGATAAAAACATGTGACGACCGGGTGTTGGTTTACCAACAGCAGGCCGCGATGGGAACCGGTCTCCCTAGCATCACGGGTGACGCTAGGGAGACTCGTCCCCGTCGCGGCCTTATACTGTATACCACACACCCCCCCATCTGTCGCTGGATGTTTTGATCCGCCTGACAGGAAGATGCAGCGGCGGCCAAGCGGGCATCAGGAGCATCGCAGGTGATGGGGAACAGGGTAAGTATAACCTGTATGAGGTGCCTGGATATTTTAGGGGTTGGATCCTTTAATGTGAGCCTGCCCCATTTCAGAACCCAAAATAAAAGGGGCACGATCACTGGCAGGTAATGCTAGCAGTCACAGCCCTGGGGTACAGACAGTACTGTGGGGAATTTGCACCAGGAAGTGTACTCTGACTCTGAAGGGTTCTGTACACCAGCCCCCCCACCTATGTGACCATGGCTCCCGCACATACCGAAGCGCACTGGGGTGGTGACCTCCACACACGTCTGGCTGTCTATGTCCTGGGAAGTGATCAGCACCTGCTTGCTCTCCTCGTCGTATTTCACCTCGATGTTGTCCAGGTCCAGTCCCCGGTGCACATTGCGGTCCACCCCGCTCACCACGACGAACACCCTGTCAGCCTCCGGGTAAGTGAGCGGGTCCTGGGGCTTCACACGCACGTTACACGGCAGCTTCACTCTCAGGCTGCTCAGCGGGTGCACGATCAGAGTCCACTGCTTGAGGGGCTTATTCCGGGACTCTGCAGCCCAGCTGCCCCAGTGCCGACATGCTACTCTACGTGTGCCCCCTGCCAAGGACCACCATAAGCGGCCGCGACATGCTACGGACAACATCACTGCCCTAAACAGCCATGCAGACTCTTCTCTCAGTTTTCTCTGCGCACCCAAATCCCTGCTGCCGGGAAATGTAGTTCAAACGCAGTACATTACAAGTCCTCTAGCGCTAAGCAAACTACAACTCCCAGAATTCCTAGCGCCTTATGTTTGACGTGCCTGGATGGTTTATGTTTACTATTCTGAATTATTGGCGTGCCTCAGCCTCACTGCGCATGTCAGCACGAAGTCTGCCTTACGTCCTGTGTGCCCGGAGTGCAGGCAGCCATAGATAATAATACCATGACCTTTATACACCTAAGCATTGCTTTTTATAGTTTATATATGTTCCTTAAAAGGGGTTGTCCCAATAAATATATTCTATTTTTCAAACCAGCACCAGGATCTGAGAACTTTCCTAACTGCATGTAATTAAAAATGTATTAGTTACTGAGTTATTCATAAATAGAGTTGAGCGAACTTCTGTTTTAAGTTCGGCTTCCAAAGTTCGGGTTCGGGTTATCGAAGAATCCCGTTATGGATTCATTTGGAATTCATAAGGGGATTCTTCAATGAACCCGAACCTTGTACAACACTAAGGACCTGGGGTGATGTCATCGTCATGTGATCAGTGCAGGGGGCGTGGCTCAGCACTGGATTAGATAAGAGGTGGTAGCCTACAACTTTTTATCCAATCCAGTACTGAGCCACGCCCCCTGCACTGATCACATGACAGTGATGTCACCCCAGGTCCTTCACCCCGTGTTCCAAATGCCGTTATGGTCCGTGGTAGCAGAATCCATAACGGGATGCTTGGATAACCCGAACTTTGGAAGCCGAACTTAACCGCTTGCCGACTGCCGAACGCACGGATGCGTCCAGGCGGCGGCAAGTTTGTTCCTCCTGGACGCATCCGTGCGTCATCTCGCGAGAGCCGAGATCTGCTGTGAACGCGCGCACGCACACGCGCGCGTTCACAGCAGAGCGCGGCTCTGCAGTTGTACTACAGCCTGCCAGCGATGATCAATCGCTGGCAGGCTGTAAATGTAAAATAAATGAGATCAAAGTGGTATATCAGACGCTGTGTTGCTAACAGCGCCTGATATACTTAGCTACCTGGTCCTCTGGTGGTCCCATTTACTGGGATCGACCACCAGAGGACCAGGTAACAATGTAAAGTTGCACCAAACACTACACTAACCCCACCCCCACCCCCCTCACTTTATAACCACTATTAACCCCTTGTTAACCCCTGATCACCCCATATAGACTCCCTGATCACCCCCTGTCACTGATCACCCCCTGTAAGGCTCTATTCACATGTCCATATGTGTTTTGCGGTTCCGCGGATCCACAGATCCGTGCCACGGATCCGCGGCGCGGATCCGCAAAACACGGACACCGTCAATGTGCTTTCCGCATTTTGCAGATCCGCACATTGCCAGAACTATATAGAAAATGCTTTTTCTTGTCCGCAATTGCGGACAAGAAAAGGGCATGTTCTATATTTTTGCGGAACGGAAATGCAGACTCGTAAGTGCGGATCCGTAATTCCGATCCGAGCGGGACAAAGTCTGTCCCCATAGAAATGAATGGGTCCGCAATTCCGTTCCGCAAACAGAATTTCGACGTGTGAATGGGGCATAAGGGTCCCTTATCACCGCCAGTTAGTTAGCTACTTGTTAGGTAGCTAGCGCCCAGCCCACCGCACCGCAGTCACTGATTTGGCAGAGATTTTTTCATCCACATTGATCGATGCGAATGAAAAAATCTGTGCCGTTCATTTTTTTTTTTTTTTCAGCCCAGAGGCTGAACGGAAAAAATCTCATTACCCGTATGCTCAATATACGGAGAATCGCAGAAACTCCTAATGCTGGCCATACGTGTAATGATTACGGAGACCCTCAAATGCCAGGGCAGTACAAAACCTCACATGTGACCCCATTTTGGAAAGAAGACACCCCAAGGTATTCCGTGAGGGGTATGGGGAGTTCATGTAAAATTTTATTTTTGTCACAAGTTAGTGGAATATGAGACTTTGTAAAAAAAAAAAAAAAATCAATTTCCGCTAACTTGTGCCAAAATTTTTTTCTATGAACTCACCATGCCCTCACGGAATACCTTGGGGTGTCTTCTTTCCACAATGGGGTCACATGTGGGTATTTATACTGCCCTGAGCATTTTAGGGGTCCTAAAGCGTGAGAATCCAAATGCGTAAAAATGCCCTGTGAAATCCTAAAGGTACTCATTGGTTTTAGGGCCCTTTGCGCATCTTGGCTGCAAAAAGTGGCACACATGTGGTATCGCCGTACTCAGGAGAAGTAGGGCAATGTGTTTGGGGTGTATTTTTATATATACCCATGCTTGTGTGAGAAATATCTCTGTAAATGACAACTTTTAAAAATTTTTATACAAAGTTGTCAATTTACAGCGATATTTCTCTCACCCAGCATGGGTATATGTAAAAATACACCCCAAAACACATTGCCCTACTTCTCCTGAGTACGGCGATACCACATGAGTGACACTTTTCGCAGCCTGGGTGCGCAAAGGGGCCCAAATTCCAACGAGTACCTTTAGCTTTACATGGCTGCTCACAATTTAGCCCCGCCCAAAATGCCAGAACAGTACAAACACCCACATGTGACCCATTTTGAAAGAAGACACCCCAAGGTATTCGCTGAGGGGCATAGTGAGTCCATGAAAATTTAACTTTTGTCAAAAGTTAGCAGAAAGGGAGACTTTTTGAGAAAAACAATAAAAATCAATTTCCGCTAACTTGTGCCAAAAAAATCTTCTGTGAACTCGCCATGCCCCTCATGGAATACCTTGGGGTGTCTTCTTTCCAAAATGGGGTCACATGTGGGTATTCATACTGCCCTGGCAATTTAGGGGACCTAAAGCGTGAGAAGAAAAATGCATAAAAATGCCCTCCTAAAAGGTACTCATTGGTTTTAGGGCTCCTTTGCACATCTTGGCTGCAAAAGTGTCACACATGTGGTATCGCCGTACTCAGGAGAAGTAGGGCAATGTGTTTTGGGTGTATTTACATATACCCATACTGGGTGAGAGAAATATCTCTATAAATTGACAACTTTGTATAATTTTTTTAAAAGTTGTCATTTACAGAGATATTTCTCACACCCAGTATGGGAATATGTAAAAATACACCCCAAAGCACATTGCCCTACTTCTCCTGAGTACGGCGATACCACATGAGTGACACTTTTTGCAGCCAAGATGCGCAAAGGGCCCTAAAACCAATGAGTACCTTTAGGATTTCACAGGGCATTTTTACTCATTTTGGATTCTCACGCTTTAGGGCCCCTAAAATGCCAGGGCAGTATAAATACCCCACATGTGAGCCCATTTTGGAAAGAAGACACCCCAAGGTATTCTGTGAGGGGCATGGCAAGTTCACAGAATTTTTTTTTTTTTTGGCACAAGTTAGCGGAAATTGATATTTTTTTTTTTTTTTACAAAGTCTCATATTTCACTAACTTGTGACAAAAATAAAATTTTACATAAACTCACCATACCCCTCACAGAATACCTTGGGGTGTCTTCTTTCTAAAATGGGGTCACATGTGGGGTATTTATACTGTCCTGGCATTTTAGGGGCCCCTAAAGCGTGAGAAGAAGTCTGGAATCCAAATGCGTAAAAATGCCCTGTGAAATCCTAAAGGTACTCATTGAATTTGGGCCTTTGCACTCAGGCTGCAAAAGTGTCACTCATGTGGTATCGCCGTACTCAGGAGAAGTAGGGCAATGTGTTTTAGGGTGTATTTTTATATATACCCATACTTTGTGTGAGAAATATCGCTGTAATCGACAACTTTTTAAATTTTTTAAACAAAGTTGTCAGTTTACAGAGATATTTCTCTCACCCAACATGGGTATATGTAAAAATACACCCCAAAACACATTGCCCTACTTCTCCTGAGTACGGCAATACCACATGAGTGACACTTTTGCAGCCTGAGTGCAAAGGGCCCAAATTCCAACAAGTACCTTTAGCTTTTACATGGCTGCTCACAATTTAGCCCCGCCCAAAATGCCAGAACAGTAAACACACCCCACAAGTGACCCCATTTTGGAAAGTAGACACCCCAAGGTATTCACTGAGGGCATAGTGAGTCCGTGGGAGATTTCATTTTTTTTTGCCAGAAGTTAGCAGAAATGGAAACTTTATTATTTTTATTTTTTCCTCAGAAAGTGTCATTTTCCGCTAACTTGTGAAAAAAATGAAATGATACATGAACTCACCATGCCCCTCCATGAATACTTTGGGGTGTCTTCTTTCTAAAATGGTGTCATTTGGGGGTATTTATACTTTCCTGACATTCTAGCACCTGAAGAAACATGACAGGTGCTCAGAAAGTCAGAGCTGCTTCAAAATGCCGAAATTCACTTTTTTGCACCATAGTTTGTAAACGCTATAACTTTTACCCAAACCAATAAATATACACTTATTGTATTTTTTTATCAAAGACATGTAGAACAATAAATTTTGCGAAAAATTTATATAGAAATGTAGTTTTTAAAAAAAAAAATTACAACAGAAAGTGAAAAATGTCATTTTTTTGTAAAAATTTCGGTAATTTTTGATTAATAGCAAAAAAAGTAAAAACGTCAGCAACAATGAAATACCACCAAATGAAAGCTCTATTAGTGAGAAGAAAAGGAGGTAAAATTCATTTGGGTGGTAAGTTGCATGACGGAGCAATAAACGGTGAAACTAGTGTAGTGCGGATTTGTAAAAAGTGGCCTGGTCATTAAGGGTGTTTAAGCTAGGGGGGCTGAAGTGGTTAAAACAGAAGTTCGCTCAACTCTATTCATAAAGTCTATCTGTATGGCGCCTCCTGCTGTTTGCTTTTTTGCAAATTAGTTGTCGAACTCACTGAAATGAAAGCACATGCTCAGTTCCATCCTTCTACCACCGCCAGCTGCAGCAGAAAGGACATGCTCCTGAGAAAGGCTAGGCTGCTAGGACATGCCACCAATGTCAGATAGATGCAGGTCCTAAATTTGTGACCGGCGAGGTGAGGTGAGACAACCCCTTTTACAGAAAATGATTGCGGCTTAGAGGGAAAGGGGGCATGGCCTGCGAGATTCCGCCACAATTCTGGCATGAGATTCTGTTGCAAAGTAAGGGTCCTTTCACACTTGCGTTCTGAGGATCCGGCAGGCACTTCCGTCCCGCCGGATCCATCAGAACGCAAGTCGCCTGAAAGCATTAGAAGACTGATCAGGATCCTGATCAGTCTTCTAAATGCTTTCAGGTTACTATGGCAGCCAGGATGCTACTAAAGTCCTGGTTGCCATAGTAGGAGCGGGGGAGCGGTATACTTACAGTCCGTGCAGCTCCCGGGGCACTCCAGAATGATGTCAGAGCGCCCCATGCGCATGGATCACGTGATCCATGCGATCACGTGATCCATGCGTGTAGGGCGCCCTGACGTCACTCTGGAGCGCCCCGGGAGCCGCACGGACGGTAAGTATACTGCTCCCCCGCTCCCCACTACACTTTACCACGGCAACCAGGACTTTAGCGTCCTGGCTGCCATGGTAACCATTGAGAAAAAGCTAAACGTCGGATCCGGCGATGCGCTGAAACGACGTTTAGCTTAAGGCCGGATCCGGATTAATGCCTTTCAATGGGCATTCATTTCGGATCCGGCCTTGCGGCAAGTGTTCCGGATTTTTGGACGGAACAAAAAGCGCAGCATGCTGCGGTATTTGCTGCGTCCAAAAAACGTTCCGGTCCTGAACTGAAGACATCTTGATGCATCCTGAACGGATTTCTCTTTATTCAGAATGCATGGGGATGATCCTGATCAGGATTTTTCTGGCATAGAGCGCCGAAGACGAAAACAAAAATGCCAGTGTGAAAGGGCCCTAAGCCAACCAATAGTTGGTATAGCGTTGCACAAAAGTGTGTGGCGCCATATTTTTTTATCCATCCTGAGCCCCCGTGATAAATCTGGTGCAGGTCTAGCGCCTGTCTCAGGCTACATGTACATGGCAGTGTAGTTTAGGTGGATTTTCGCGCTGTTTTCCCTGCAGCCCTATGCGGCACTGCAGCTGTTTTCATGCATTCACTCGAAAATTCTGGCTTCAAAAAGTTGCAAAATAGAGCGACTTTTTTGTACTCGCTTGCGTAAACATTTTGCGACTTTTTGCATTTTTAAACCACTCCAGGTTTATAATGTGGGTGGAAAAGTGGGTGTAGTTATCGATGTTAATGGTTTCACTCTAGATTTATCACAGGAGCTTGACTAGAAAAAAACTAGAGTAGTTTTCCAACAAAAAGTGTTCGTTTAAGGCCTCAGCACACGACTGTATTTTCTTTCCTCTTCTGTTCCGTTTTTTGTGCGGCCCGTATGCGGAACCATTCACTTCAATGGGGCTGTAGAAAATATGGAAGTTTCTGTTTGTCCGCATGGCCGTTTTGTAAAAAGTAGTGCATGTCCTATTATTGTCCGCAAGGCTCCATTCAGGTCAACAGGTCCGCAACAAATACGGAACGCACACGGAACACATCCCTGATTTCATCCATATTTTGCAGATCCATACTGTAGAAATTCTATGCCCAGTCCATATTGCTCATGTGTTTGGTGATAAATAAGTTACTGTTTCCGTTTCCGATCAGCAAAAAACGGATCACATACGGAATCCATAAGGATATATTTTGTGGAATAACGGAACCGAAGAGGATTTAAATCAGAGAAAAAAAAACCTCAGATGCGGAACAACGGATCCGTGAAAAACGGACCGCAAAACAACAACGGTCGTGTGCATGAGCCCTAAGGTTAAGACAAATTTATCAAACGACATGCAACATTTGTTTCCACACCAAATCCATCTTAGTTGCCCATAGCAACCAATCACAGAGCAGCTGTCATTTCTGAAACTATTCTGGTAAAATGAAAGTTGCACTGTGATTGGTTGCTACGGACAACTAAGAGAAAGAGCCCTAAAGGAAGTATACAGTTAACTTTATGGACAGATTGTGAGCAAGTAAGTGGACTCTCTGCAATCCACTGCTGAGCTGTAGGTTTCCTGGCTTGATATAGTAATCGTACAGCAGATAGTTTAACAGGACCATCAAGGGACAGTTTATTAACAGACCCTAAACATGTAATAGTGGATGAAGTGGCAGAGATAACTGATAGACAGAATTGTCAATTCAAGAGGGAGGAGCAGAACGGAGGACGGCAGTGGCAGTGGCTCTGGCTGCAACAGTGGAACAGTGAACTGTTGTTGGGGCTCCTGCTTGATAGTAGTTGGGGTGCCTTATGAATTTGGTACGTGTGCAAGGCAGAAGATGTACGGTAGGTGCTATGTCCCGAAAACGGTGCTGGAGTCAGTAAACAGACCAGTTGTAGAAAATAGATATGTGTCTCTTTATTAAAGTGCAGAAAGGGAGTTGTAGTACTTTGTCATGCCTTTTCATGAGTATATAAACATTTATACATTTACTAGTGTTATAACATGTATTCATGGCCTATAAGCAGCCATGTTGTACTGATATTCACCCTTCTGTATGAACCTTCATTGTGTAAAAGGAAAAATATGGGTTCAAGGTTCAGCCTGTCAGACGTATGCCTATCTAAGGGAGTAATGTCACCTTGCCCTAGGCTCTACACCGGGATGGGGGATGCTTCCTGGCATGCCTCTATGATGAGGGTTACTAACAAAGCAAACATATAATCCTATCATTTTATGTGTTGATCATATTTAGTTTTTCACATAAGTCAATCGATATATCACATACGTATTGTTTTATATTGCTACACATATATTGCTTGCACATTACACATTATCATTGTGTATTAGCGTATATATATATATGTATGTATCCTGTGTGTGTATCACTAAAAGCGTATACTCCTGGGAGTATAAAAGAAAATATTCTAAATTGGATTCCTATAATGAGGAGTTACTCAGAAGTTGTGCTGTTTTCATAGTTGAAGCATCCGTGAGACCCAAAAACCCACACATTTGTTGTATAAAAACAATCGGACTAGTTTCTGGGAATCTGGGTTTTTAATTGCTTCAAGTGTAGGGGGGTACACCTCCCTTCTGACGTATGTCCCAGGTGCTGCATGTTTAACAAATAACATGGAGTCACATTTTATAAAGTTAAAGGGTTTCTGTCACCAGATTTAACCCTATGAAGTTAGCTGACATTAGCGATGTGCTAATGTCAGCTAAACCTAACTAGCCTATTCTTACTTTTCTCAGTGCCTGCATTAACCTAAAAATCGAACTTTTATAATATGCTAATGAGGCTCTAGGAGCAGGGGGGGCGTTGTTCCTGCTCCTAGAGCCTCCATTCTCCCACCTTGGTCTCCTCCCTCCAGGTCTTGATTGACAGGGCCAGGCAGCGCTTGCGTCTGTCTGCCAGCCTTGTGCTCGGATGAAATCTTGCGCCGTTCTGAACTCAGCGCAGGCGCGGTGAGGGAAAGACGCTCGTCGGCTGCCAGGTTCCTCACCACGCCTGCGGTGAGTTCGTAACGGCGCGAGACTACATCCGAGCACAGGGCTGGCAGACAGACGCAAGCGCTGCCTGGCCCTGTCAATCAAGACCTGGAGGGAGGAGACCAAGGTGGGAGAATGGAGGCTCTAGGAGCAGGAATAACACCCCCCCCTGCTCCTAGAGCCTCATTAGCATATTATAAAATTCGATTTTTAGGTTAATGCAGGCACTAAGAAAAGTAAGAATAGGCTAGTTAGGTTTAGCTGGCATTAGCACATCGCTAATGTCAGCTAACTTCATAGGGTTAAATCTGGTGACAGAAACCCTTTAACTCTTAAAAGCTTCACATTTATAGCTTATACAACATTGCCGCCTAGGCATCGGCAGGTAACACAACACGTTCACCACAAAATATTTTGGGTAATGTATGATCTCATAGTATCATTACTATATGTGCACACCCTCTGGTTTGGTTGGAAGACCGTTATCTAAAGGGGTGTATGCTTTTGATAAGTCTGGGAATATTAATCATAGACGGTATGAGAGGGGATTCCAAGAGAAAGAAAAAAAAACTACAAACAAAGTATTAAACAGACACGTGGATTTTATGCTGATCCCGGGGAACCCTCTCGAGAGCTGACCGTCCCTCCAGGGCCCTACTCACCTTTTGACCCTTGGTAACGTATATCTTGCTCATTGCTTGCGGTATTGATAAGTTACTCAGCCCGGTATATAGTCAAAGGTCCCCATTTGTGGATCCGTATTGATAAGGCTCCTGATCAAGTCTGATCATTCCCTTAGCAAAGATGCATATTGCTAATTGAGCATCAGACATTGATACCTAGTCCTTGGGATTTTTGCTATTCCCTAGCCTGATACCGAGCTGGTAAAATTTATAGTGCCGCCATATACCTCAATTGGTTAAAAGGTGATAGAAAGGGGTACTTTTCTTTAATTTGGATTGTTGCATATCATTGCATTGATTGACGATATTCCATATTGATTGAAGGTATTGGTATTATATTGCATTGTCTATCATTGTACAGGTTGTATCATCGATTTTGTATTTAGCACTTATGTATAATAAACTCGCATATATTTTTGCATAGATGATGGTACCTCGTTTTCTTTCTAGTTGCACAAAATAATTAAGGTTCTCGTCAACGAGCTGAGAGGTTATTATGTCGCCCTCTCCTCAATAGGATCAATAACTTTGATATTTTTTTACTTTGATCCTTTCTTTTGTTTTTTTTTGTATATAAAGCATTTTGCGCTTTATATCCGTGACAAATTGAAAGAAAAAAGTTCCACGTCTTTATTAGGCAATTGCATGTATCATACAGGACACAAATCCACACGTGTTGCGACTGTTGACGCGTTTTGAACAAAGTTCTTATTCGTAACAAAGGGAGTTGTAGTACCTTCAACGATATCAAACACAGTTCCAAACAATTCACTGTGAAAATCTTCCCTGATAGCAATGTATGGATATGAGCAATGGTAGGGGTTGTAATACTTCTCGCTATCCATTCAAAATTCTCTCTCTCTCTGCAGAATATAGGGCTGGCAATAAGGGCTTGCAAACGTGTCTGTAATTTCCAGGCCGAGGTATACAGGAGTAAGACACAGCTGGCCAGGAGCGTGTCAGTGTGAAGGGTGTATTAGCAATGTCCCTCTCATTGCAGTAGTCTTTATCAGCATTAAACATGGTGATCACTATGTATTATATTATATTGGTGATAAAATGTAATTTTTTTTTTTTTGTATTACCTTTTTATTTTGTAATTATATTTTGATAAAAAAAATCAATAAAGCTTTATTAAAAAAATAATAATAATAAAAAAAACGGTGTTTATCTTACTGACTCATACCTCCCAACTTTTTGGATGGTCAAAGAGGAACACTTCTGGTTCATTGTGTGAAAGTCCATTTTTCCAGTATATTTATACACTTTAATACTTTTGAATATATCTGAATATTGAAATTTCTAAAATCCAAATTGCATCAAATAATGAAATAATATACAGAGAGGAACCAAAAACGATATTGTATCTCAATATTGTAAATGTAGCAATAATCTACACTGAAAAGCAAAATGGTAACAATGTTTTGAACCTTTGACTTTCAGGCTCCATATTTCACCATCCACTACAGCTTCGAACATGAGACTACCATCATTTTATATCATCTTGTCTATCCCATGGACTTGCAACAATTTAGCGTATGATTAGTTATGCAGATTATTGTCATGTAACTGCTTTGTTACTGTTTTGCTCCTAAAATTCAAAATTTTTATTTTTATTATTTTGTAAATCCACCTTTGTCATTTAACACTTCCTGAATCCTTCTGGGCATGCTCTTGATCAGATTCAAGCACATCTCGACCGATATCTGTTCCCAGGTCTCTACTACACGTTCCCAATGTTGGTGCATACTGGTCAACTCACTTGGGTACGAATATATCTTCTTCTTAAGCTCTGCACACAAGTGTTCGATTGGGTTGAGGTCTGAGGACTGTAGGGGACAATCCACCACCTCTACTTCATTGAACTATTTCTTCACCAATTTCGCTGTGTGCGTCGGATCGTTGTCCTGCTGGAACACTATGTAATCCTTTTCATACCCATAGTACTCGAGTGTACGAAGTAACTCGTCTTGTAGGATACTCACATATAGCTCAGCATTGAGACCAACATTGATTCTGGTCAAGTATCCAATGCTTTTGGCTGTGAAACAACCCCATATCATCAGGCTTTCTCCACCGAACTTGACAGTTCCTTCAATTTCTCGATCCATTAGCACCATTTTCTCTTGTTTTTTCCAGGCCCGTTTTCACCCATTAGAGCCCAGTCTATTGACATTCATCTCATTGCTCCAAATCACCCGTTTCCAATCTTCTACTGTCCACTGTTCGTATTTGTTTGCAAACTCGAACTGACGCTTCTTATGACAATATTGAAGTCAAAGCTTCTTCACCCTTTTTTCGGGCCACCATTCCAGACTTGTGAAATGTGCGTCGCACAGTGCTTGCATGGATGTCTTTGATCTCACTATTACGAAGTATACGAGCGTCTTTCACTGCCATGTTTGTCACACCGTAACTGAGAGACCCTGTGATGAACACACTTGTTGACTCCGATATTTTGCCTGGACGTCCACCTCTTGGCTTTGGAATGGATGGACGGTCTTCATTTCATATACTTCCAACTGTCATGGCGCTCACAAGATGCAGTTTCACAATTTTGTTGGTCAAGATACTGCTATCGATGAGCTTGATGATGTTGATTCGCTTTTCTTGGTAAATCTTCATGGCTGCTCCTGGATTGGAACCAGTGACCTTTCTCTTGGGAATCAACCTAATAATACACTGAGCTATTAGGGAATGTGAGAACAGGTTGTAATTCTAGTATACAAGAAGAAAAAGATTCCACCACCAGAAGCAAAATCAGTAACAATGCAGTTATATGACCAGAATCTGCATAACTTATCATATGCTAAATAGTTACAAGTCCAATTTATGAATGAAATAGCCAAGATGATTGTCTATAAAATGATGGTAGTGTCCTGTTCAAAGCTGTAGTGGATGGTGAGATATGCTCCCTTGGTGAGAGTGATGGTGATGGTGGAGATATGCTCCACCATATCTGTGATGGTGTGATGGTGATGATGGAGATATGCTCCCTTGGTGATGGTGAGAGTCAAAGGTTCAAAACATTGTTACCTGTTTGCTCATCAGTGTATATCTCAGATCAAATAGAGGAACAGTTAAGGAGAATAGAGGGACTTGGATCCAAAAGAGGGACACTTGGGAGGTCTGCCGACTGACTCCAGAGCTCAGCCATGCAGATTTTGTGCCTTCTAGTTCCTTCTTTCTCTCTCTGGATTACTGTAGAGATGGCTTTCTTGATGCAAATATCTCAGAATAAAATAACAAAGTTATGGCTCCGGGAAGGGAGGGAGTAAAAAATTAAACCACTAAAACGGAAAATCCCAATGTCTTGAAGGGTTTAATGGTGATTTCAAATAAATATTAATAACTCATATTATTATTATTATACAAAATTATTTATAGTGATTGGTAAACGCCATATAAAAAAGGAATAAAAATTGCTAGTTCATTGTTTTTTTTTTGTATCTCCCCCCCCCCCCAAAAGGCTGTTTTGACGTAATTCAGTACCTGTGGTTGCTAAATTGGTTCATTCTCAGCTTTGCCCGCTTCCACTGACTGTTGATCCCTTTATTTCTTGATGCAAAGAAAATATTTATTGTACCCCACAATGGCACTAATAAAAACTGCAGCGTACCTCACAAAAAATGAACTCATGCAGCCACATGGAATCCACCAGAACTGAAGTCTTTTGGACAGAGTGACTACTTGTTCGGGCTCATTCCTAAACAGGGGACCCCCTCTAAGATGTCCACAGGGCCGGCGCGTCCTATAAGCGGACTAGGCCGCCGCGTAGAGCGCCCCTTGGCAAGGGGCGCTGCTAGGAGCGCCGGCCCTGCCTCATGCTGCAGCCGCCCGAGCGCTCTGAATTGAGCCTCAGACGGCTGCAGCACTGCCCGGGCTGGCGCGTCCATGAGGGCGCACCGCCCGGGCTCAGCAAGAGGAGAGGAGCTGACAGGAGGGAAGCGCTCAGCGCTCCCTCCTGTCACTCCATTGTAGCGCGGCCGAGCTCTTTATGGCCGCGGGTACAGGAGCATGTGTCTCCTGTACCCGGCCGGACTGACATGAAGTGCGCACAAAGTGTGCACTTCCTGTCAGTCCGTCAGGGTACAAGAAACTAAAGCTCCTGTACCCGTGGGACCATACAAAGCTCGGCCACGCTACACTAGAGGTAGGGGGGAGGAAGAATGACAAGAGTCGGGGAAGAAGAATGACAAAGGGGGGAGAATGACAAGGGGGAGAATGACAAGGGGGAAGGAAGAATGACAAGGGGGAAGGAAGAATGACAAGGGGGGGAAGAAGAATGACAAGGGGGAAAGAATGACAAAGGGGGAGAGAATGACAAGGGGGGAAGAATGACAAGGGGGAGGAAGAATGACAAGGGGGGAGGAAGAATGACAAAGGGGGAGAGAATGACAAGGGGGGAAGAATGACAAGGGGGGGGAGGAAGAATGACAAGGGGGGGGGGAGGAAGAATGACAAAGGAGGGGGGAGGAAGAATGACAAGAGGGGGGAGAGAATGACAAGGGGGGGAGAGAACTGTCATTAGTTAAAGGGGTTCTGCAGTTTATTTAAACTGATCGGCAGGGGTCCGACACCCGGGACCCCCGCCGATCAGCTGTTTGAGAAGGCAGCGGCGCTGGCAGTAGCGCCTCGGCCTTCTTGCTGTTTAACGCAGGTGCAGTGACGTCACGACTAGTATCACTGGCCTTGGCGGAGTTAAGCTCTGTTCACTTGAATGAAGCTTAGCCCCACCCAGGCCAATGATACTAATCGTGACATCACTGGGCCTGCGGTAAACAGCGAGAACTACTGCTAGCACTGCTGCCTTCTCAAACAGCTGATTGGCGGGGGACCCCTGCCGATCAGTTTAAATAAACTGCAGAACCCCTTTAATATGGCAGATCATATGGGTGGGGCATTGTGATGTCACATGGGGGGGCGGCAAACTTTTCTTTTGCCTAGGGCGGCAAAAATCCTTGCACCGGCCCTGGATGTCCATATAGCCTAATAAAGTGTATGGACAGGGTGTGTCTTCCTTAGGGCTCATACACATGAGCGTGTGTCGGCAGGGCCCATGCTGTGGACCGCAAATCGTCTTCTGCAATGTACGAACACCAACCTTAGGGCTGCCATATTCACTTGAATGGAGTCCACGATCCACATCTCAAAAAAGTAATGCATACACTACTTTTTTGTGGTGCGGAGGCACGGACAGAAACCCCACGGAAGCACTCCGTGCCTCAAGTGAATGGGTCCGCATCTTTGGTGCAATGCACAAACGGCCGGTACCCTACAACGGTCGTGTGCATGAGGCCTTTGAAAGGGTTGCACACTTTGGGGGAAGGAGAGAGGGTGGTCGGCAATGGGCAGAGAAGCATACTTAGCTGCTTCATGGCTCCCATCTCCTACGCTTCATGGCCTTGGTGTCTCCGGCTCTCCGCTGGGCTCCCTGGAAGTAACCTTCCTGTTACCTGCACCCCTTGTGTCACGACAAATAGTCACGTGAGGGGAGTCAAACAGAAAGTATCCTTCTGTGGAGCCAGCACTGGGAAGCAGATAAGTAGTGTTGAGCGAACTTGTGTTTTAAGTTCTGCGTCCAAAGTTTGGGTTCGGGTTATCGAAGAATCCCGTTATGGATTCCGCTACCACGAACCATAATGTAATTTGGAATCCATAACGGGATTCTTCGATAACCCGAACCCGAACTTTGGACGCAGAACTTAAAAAACAAGTTCGCTCAACACTACAGATAAGGCTAGTGTCACACATGCAGTAAATCACTTATAGGCGCCGGTTCCCCTCCATAGGGTCTGGCGGTGCACAGCGGTATCCGGCTAGCTAGGCTGTATTTAGTGAACTACCTTTTGCTGCATATATGACCCTAGCCTAAGTATGCTTCCCTTCACAGGTCTGCCCCCAAAGGTGCACACCCCCAAGCTTTAGAGAATACCAGAGCGTTACTGATATAACATGGGCACAGTCTGTTCACTGCATGTCTCCGAGCGGTCACGTGTGCAGCTCCCAGCCCCAGGAGTGTGAGGCCCCGCCTCCCCGCCTTGATTGTTGGTCAGCCCCCGGCGGCAGGGTGGCTCTCTGTTACCATGGAGTTGGACGCTAGCTTTCACTGAGGGCCTGTAAAGTGATAGTGTGGCTGCGTCTGCCTGTGATGTGAGGACACCTGAGCCGGACCCCCCGACACTTCGCCTTCACACCTGTGCCTGGAGAAGAAGGTGAGGGATAAATCAGAGCTGCGCACTGTGATGCCACTGTTCACACTGTGCTGCGGCTTTCCACTGAACAGGCAGTTCTCAGCAGTGTCCCGAGGGCTGAGTTCCAGCGCTTGGTCCCAAGCAGTGATTTACATGTCTGTGGTGGGAAAAGAATTGTAGTTACTGGTCCCTGAGCCTATGTCATGGAGGGAGGGAGATAAGCGGCTGCCCGGTACATAGCATGCTGCTTCTCTCCAGGGACAGAACTCTCATAGCAATAAGCTGCAGGGTCAAGCAGAGAAGAGCAGCTCCCTGTGCCTGTGCCATACCTCAGGGACAGAATTACATCCCTTTAAGAACTTACCATGTGGGGCCTACTATATATATATATTGCTAGAACAGGAAGAATTTATTATTGCAAAGAACTTCTTGAAAATCATCATGTACAGTGTCCGTAGACAATTATAGAGGTTACATACAGGATACTGTAAGAAAGTGAGTAATGCAGCACAACCATGCTCCTCTAAGGCCCTGTTCACATCTCATTTCTGCGGTACACCATAACACCTCCCAAAACACACTAAACATGTCTGCGGAGGCCTAAACGGGGTCATCTTGGCCTTTGGCTTTCCAATGTAGTACTAAAAAAAAAAGCATGGAATAGTGTAGTAGACGTTATCCCACCCCTGGTTAATGGAAACCTATAGGTGACTGATGCCACTGCATGGCACCTGTCACTAGGTGTGACATCACTGTCCATATATGAGCAGCTTTCACTGGGGCTTCCCTGTGCGGAGAGCCGTGTCTAGATGCAGCACAGCTTACTGTGTCCTCCCCTCCAGCCCACCACCCAGCATCTCACTCCCTATCCTCCTATTGAGTCAGCAGTACCTACCAAAATATCTGGTGCAGGAGCCGACTATTTACAGGTGCTGCAGTTCCTCATCCACTACCCTTTTCTGAGGGATTACGCCTCCATGGCATCTCCACCTACTCACCTCTTCTTCAGGCTCCCCTCTTCTATGAGCTCCTCGTCCACTACCCTCTTCTCTGGGATTACTCCTCTATGGCATCTCCACCTAATCACCTCTTCTCTGGGCTCCCCTCTTCTATGAGCTCCTCGTCCACTACCCTCTTCTCTGGGATTAATCCTCTATGGCATCTCCACCTAATCACCTCTTCTATGAGCCCCTCGTCCACTAACCTCTTCTCTGGGCTCCTCTCTTCTATGAGCCCCTCGTCCACTACCCTCTTCTCTGGGATTAATCCTCTATGGCATCTCCACCTAATCACCTCTTCTATGAGCCCCTCGTCCACTAACCTCTTCTCTGGGCTCCTCTCTTCTATGAGCCCCTCGTCCACTACCCTTTTCTCTGGGCTCCCCTCTTCTCTGGGCTCCCTTCTTCTATGAGCTCCTCGTCCACTACCCTCTTCTCTGGGATTACTCCTCTATGGCATCTCCACCTAATCACCTCTTCTCTGGACTCCCCTCTTCTATGAGCTCCTCGTCCACTACCCTCTTCTCTGGGCTCCCCTCTTCTCTTGGCTCCTCGTCCACTACCCTCTTCTCTGGGATTACTCCTCTATGGCATCTCCACCTAATCACCTCTTCTCTAGACTCCCCTCTTCTATGAGCTCCTCGTCCACTACCCTCTTCTCTGGGCTCCCCTCTTCTCTTGGCTTACTCCTCTATGGGATCTCCTCCTACTCACCTCTTCTTCAAGCTCCCCTCTTCTATGAGCCCCTTGTCCAGTACACTCTTCTCTGGGTTCCGTCTCTTCTCTTGGCTTACTCCTCTATGGGATCTTCTCCTACTCACCTCTTCTTCAGGCTCCCCTCTTCTATGAGCCTCTCGTCCACTACCCTCTTCTCTGAGTTTACTCCTCTATGGCAACTCCACCTATTCACCTCTTCTCTGGGCTCCTCTCTTCTCTGGGCTCCCTTCTTCTATGAGCTCCTCGTCCACTACCCTCTTCTCTGGGTTTACTCCTCTATGGAATCTCCACCTACTCACCTCTTCTCTGGACTCCCCTCTTCTATGAGCTCCTCGTCCACTACCCTCTTCTCTGGGTTTACTCCTCTATGGGATCTCCTTCTACTCACCTCTTCTCTGGGCTCCCCTCTTGGCTCCTGAGACTCCAGCCCAGGGAAGCACTGACTTAAATATCCATAAATGGATAGTTACATTGTAGGAACTACCAGTGAAGCACGCTTCATTTATGGATAGTCACGTCATAGGAGCTATCAGTGAAGCACGCTTCATTTATGGATAGTCACGTCATAGGAGCTATTGGTGAAGCACGCTTCATTTATGGAAAGTCGTCATAGAAGCTACCGGTGAAGCACGCTTTATTTATGGATAGTCACGTCATGGGAGCTACCGGTGAAGCACTCTTCATATATGAATAGCTACACCATAGGAGCTTCCAGGGAAGTTCTAGTCAAATATGGATAGTCATGTCATAGGAGCTACCAGTGAAGCACGCTTCATTTATGGATAGTCACATCATAGGAGCTATCGGTAAAGCACGCTTCATTTATGGATAGTCGTCATAGGAGCTACCGGTGAAGCACGTTTTATTTATGGATAGTCACGTCATAGGAGCTACCGGTGAAGCACTCTTTATATATGAATAGTTACACCATAGGAGCTTCCATGGAAGTTCTCGTCAAATATGGATAGTCACGCCATAGGAGCTACCAGTGAAGCACTGTCCATACATGAATAGTCACGCCATAGGAGCTACCGGTGAAGCACTGTCTATAAATGAATGATCCCTGGGATCGTCTACCACCACGAGCAGTGTCTGTGGGAGGGAGTTGTATAGGTGACTTATTCTGTTGGAGGTATACTCCCCAAAGATCAGCAGGTTGTACTGCAGACGTCCCGGTCATACTGATCCAGGCAGGGAAATGAATTGATGTCGTTGATAGCTTAAAGAGGGGACATAGATAAGCAAATAAACAAGATAGTGAAGATACATATAAAAAATGCCAAATAACTGAAGGCCAGTGAAATGCCTCCCTAAATAGATAGCAGTGACCAAGCAGGGATTGAGACTGGGAACAGAAACAGACAGGAGATTATAGAGTGGCGAGTCAGTTGATAAAAAAACAATACAATCTTTCCATCTGCAACCGTAGGGGGGCTATGAATGGAAATACCCCCTTGTATAGTGTTTGCAGACTCTGACCTGACGGAACAATATGTAAATGACATCTCTCTGCCAAACTAAACACAGTTTGAATCATTTATAGGGCTTTCTAATTTCCTTTTCCTTATTTTAATAAGAAAAATAATAAAAGTAATATTTTAAATACAATAAACAAGGCTATTGATCTTCTTTAGGTGTGCTCCCCACCTGTGATGGAAGGCTCCAAATGAGATGTACATGGGGTCTAAGACTGATTTTTCATGCAGAACAAACATAACGGATATGTAACTGTCTTTATTCCATGTCTGTAGACTGTTTGAAGATGAGCAGTTTGGATGAAGAAAGGTCTGAAATCAGTGAGTCTTCAGCAGAAGAAGAGGATAGTATCGAGGAGAAGCCTCTGAGTGCATTAGCTCCTCCTAACGCTAAAGAGGACAGGCCGAAGGATGTCACTGCAAGTCCTGCCTATCAGTGCTTGGATGAGGTGAGGAAAATATCTCCATACCCAGAAAACTGGTGTCAAAAGTCACAAATCTGGGGGTTCTGCCTTTATATATGGCACAAGTGCCATTTTTATATTGCCAGCTACAAGTACATGGATGCGCCTAATTTCTGACAAGGTCTGCACCTCATTATAAATTGAGCGCATTGTCTGGAGCCACAGCAGATATCAAGAACAGCATCAGAAACACCAGTCTTAAAAAATCTCCCCTATTACATTCAAATGTATTCAGTGCCTGGAACAACACAGAAGGGTGGATTTAAAGGGGTTTTCGCACCATGAGAAGTCTTGGCCTATCACTAGGATATACTGTCCCTCCCTGGTAAAACCCAACTGCTGAGCCCTCAGAATGATGCAGCCGCATCACTAGGGCTTCGTCGCAGATTTCCGTGCCTAGCACTGCTCAACTATGTGCAGAAACCATACACCTGTGACCTAAGTAGCTGGATGCCATTGACTTTCAAACCTTAATGCAGGCATCCTCAAACTGCGGCCCTCCAGCTGTTGTAAAACTACAACTCCCACAATGCCCTGCTGTAGGATGATAACTGTAGGCTGTTCAGGCATGCTGGGAGTTGTAGTTGTGCAACAGCTGGAGGGCTGCACTTTGAGGATGCCTGCCTTAATGTATTTTCTGCAGTAATAAATAGTGTGGCAGACTAAACTTTTCAGAAGTGTCAAAAAAGTATCTAAATGTGAAGCTCTTAAATGTTTGATCAAAAATATTATCATAATATATAAAATATCAAATATAAAAACACACTCTGGCTTGTTCTGAGAACTTACTATAGCATGTTATTCCTACTGATGAAGCCTGCACTGGGACATAATTATAATCTCCATATAGCATAGGATTATGTTACAGAAAAGTTCTTACCTCAACTGAACCAGTACTCATGCAGTTTGTTTTCTGTCCACTTGGTGGCAGCAGCAGGTCACGTTATTATAAAAATGACATTCACTGAGGCAACCTCCAGTACTCCAGCTGTGGTGAATCTCCAACTCATGCTCCACTCACTTTTATGGGAGTTCTGACAACAGTCAAGCGACTGTGCATGCTGGGAGTGGTAGTTTTACCACAGCTGAAGAGCCGTAGGTTGCTGATCCCTGTGCTAAGGCCACATTCACAATACACAAACGAAAAACGAACGTGTGCCATGTGCATGGTGGTTAAGACCGCCACTGTTTGCTGTACTGCCCCTAATTATATAGGGAATATGGACATTATGGGCCCAATGGAAATAGCCAAGCCATTGCTCGGCTATTTTCGGCGGCCCCATAGAAATGAATACACAGCGGCACCACTTTCGGGGCTCTGTTTAGGAGATAGGTGCAGGTCCCACTGCTGGGAACCGCACCTATTAGACAATGGGGGCATATCCTAGCATTTCTCCCCCTTGTCTCAGATGAGACAACCCCTTTAACCCTGTGAAGTCTCCAATTCAGAGAGAAAAATCTCCAGTGACTACAGGGTACTTTGGTGCAGGAACAGCTAATGCAGCTCTTTAGGGTGACAGGCCAGCCGCACTCCAGAAATCAGCTACTTCGACTTGAATGGAGCTTAGCTGTGTCAGTGATACTAGCTGTGACGTCACTGGGCCTGAGGGAAACACAGAGAAGACTACTGCGCTGCTGGAGTGCCACTGCCTTCTCAAACAGCTGATTGGCGGGGGTCCGAGGTGTCAGAACCCCGCCGATCAGATGCTGATGATCTATCCAGAGGATGGATCATCCGTAGATAAGAACTTCAGAAGATCTTTACCCGACTAGAACCAGTTGTGATGTCACAGTAGCTTACCTGACTAGAACCAGCTGTGATGTCACAGTAGCTTACCTGACTAGAACCAGCTGTGATGTCACAGTACCTTACCTGACTAGAACCAGCTGTGATGTCACAGTAGCTTACCGGACTAGAACCAGCTGTGATGTCACAGTAGCTTACCTGACTAGAACCAGTTGTGATGTCACAGTAGCTTACCTGACTAGAACCAGCTGTGATGTCACAGTAGCTTACCTGACTAGAACCAGCTGTGATGTCACAGTAGCTTACCTGACTAGAACCAGCTGTGATGTCACAGTAGCTTACCGGACTAGAACCAGCTGTGATGTCACAGTACCTTACCTGACTAGAACCAGCTGTGATGTCACAGTACCTTACCTGACTAGAACCAGCTGTGATGTCACAGTACCTTACCTGACTAGAACCAGTTGTGATGTCACAGTACCTTACCTGACTAGAACCAGCTGTGATGTCACAGTACCTTACCTGACTAGAACCAGCTGTGATGTCACAGTACCTTACCTGACTAGAACCAGCTATGATGTCACAGTAGCTTACCTGACTAGAACCAGTTGTGATGTCACAGTAGCTTACATGAGTAAAACTAGTTGTGATGTCACAACAACTTACCTGACTAATACTCATGTATCATGTCACAACAGCTTACCTGACTAATACTCATGTATCATGTCACAACAGCTTACCTGACTAATATTCATGTATGATGTTAGAACAGCTTACCTGACTAATACTCATGTATGATGTCACAACAGCTTACCTGACTAATACTCATGTATGATGTCACAACAGCTTACCTGACTAATACTCATGTATGATGTCACAACAGCTTACCTGACTAATACTCATGTATGATGTCACAACAGCTTACCTGACTAATACTCATGTATGATGTCACAACAGCTTACCTGACTAATACTCATGTATGATGTCACAGAAGCTTACTTGCCTGAAACACTTTTGATGTCTCAGGAGTTACCTGACACAAACACACTTGTCCAGATACTGTAGCTTACATGATGGAAACGCCTTTGTCACAGCATGTTACCTGCCTGCAGTTTACCTTTCTTTAAACAATGTGTGATGTCACAGCAGATGACAGCTCTTTGATTGACCCCATCTGCATGTAGATTATTTGACTGAAACAGTTGTGATGTCACCAGTTACCAACAACCTGCCTGTTTGGAGCCCACTTTCTGATGTAACTGCAAGAAACCTCAATAAAGCTCACTGGTGATCTCACAGTAGCTTACCTGACAGAAACACAGGTGTGATGTCACAGCAGTTACTTCACGAAAACACACTTATAATGCTACAGCAGCTACCCCACCAAAGGCTCCTTTACATGGGGTGATTGACCAGGTATTTAACAGGAACAACTGTTGAGTGTTACATTTACAGAAGTGATCACTCGTCCCCATACAGATTAGTTACCTCAGAGCAGCAGATCACCATTTACACATGATGATCTATTGGTCAGAAATGATGATTTTGGGTGCCACATTAACTATGCTTTTACTTGATGAACGAGAAGACGTTTGTTCATCAAGTGATAGGCGGCACATTAACACTGGACAATTAAAGGGAACGAGCATTTGTACAAATGTTCACTTCTTCATGTCTGTATAAAATTACCATGTTTCCACAGCGCCCCCTAGCTGACTAAATGGCATGTGATGTCATAGCAGACTCCCTGAGTAAAACTCACATGTGAAGTCATAGCAGCCTACCTGAGTAAAACTCACTTGTAATGTCATAGCAGCCTACCTGAGTAAAACTCACTTGTGAAGTCATAGCAGCCTACCTGAATAAAACTCACTTGTGATGTTATATCAGCCTATCTGAGTAAAACTCACTTGTGATGTCATAGCAGCCTACCTGAGTAAAACTCACTTGTGATGTCATAGCAGCCTACCTGAGTAAAACTCACTTGTGAAGTCATAGCAGCCTACCTGAGTAAAACTCACTTGTAATGTCATAGCAGCCTACCTGAGTAAAACTCACTTGTGATGTCACAGCAGCCTACCTGAGTAAAACTCACTTGTGATGTCATAGCAGCCTACCTGAGTAAAACTCACTTATGATGTCATAGCAGCCTACCTGAGTAAAACTCACTTGTAATGTCATAGCAGCCTACCTGAGTAAAACTCACTTGTGAAGTCATAGCAGCCTACCTGAGTAAAACTCACTTGTGATGTCACAGCAGCCTACCTGAGTAAAACTCACTTGTGATGTCATAGCAGCCTACCTGAGTAAAACTCACTTGTGATGTCATAGCAGCCTACCTGAGTAAAACTCACTTGTAATGTCATAGCAGCCTACCTGAGTAAAACTCACTTGTGATGTCACAGCAGCGTACCTGAGTAAAACTCACCTGTGATGTCACAGCAGCCTACCTGAGTAAAACTCACTTATGATGTCACAGCAGCCTACCTGAGTAAAACTCACTTGTGATGTCACAGCAGCCTACCTGAGTAAAACTCACTTGTGATGTCATAGTAGCCTACCTGGGTAAAACTCACTTGTGATGTCATAGCAGCCTACCTGAGTAAAACTCACTTGTGATGTCACAGCAGCCTACCTGAGTAAAACTCACTTGTAATGTCATAGCAGCCTACCTGAGTAAAACTCACTTGTGATGTCACAGCAGCCTACCTGAGTAAAACTCACTTGTAATGTCACAGCAGCCTACCTGAGTAAAATTTACTTGTGATGTCATAGCAGCCTACCTGAGTAAAACTCACTTGTGATGTCACAGCAGCCTACCTGAGTAAAACTCACTTGTGATGTCACAGCAGCCTACCTGAGTAAAACTCACTTGTGATGTCACAGCAGCCTACCTGAGTAAAACTCACTTGTGATGTCACAGCAGCCTACCTGAGTAAAACTCACTTGTCATGTCACAGCAGCCTACCTGAGTAAAACTCACTTGTCATGTCACAGCAGCCTACCTGAGTAAAACTCACTTGTCATGTCACAGCAGCCTACCTGAGTAAAACTCACTTGTCATGTCACAGCAGCCTACCTGAGTAAAACTCACTTGTCATGTCACAGCAGCCTACCTGAGTAAAACTCACTTGTCATGTCCTAGCAGCCTACCTGAGTAAAACTCACTTGTCATGTCACAGCAGGCTAGCTGTCTGGAACCCCACAAGCCAAGGCATAATTATAGACCTTATATACGGACCTAAACAAGACCTCCAACAAATACATACAAAGGGGGCAGTCAATGTCCAATAAATAACAACTATAGAGAATATAGGAAACCTCTAATGGTACAAAATAGATATGACACTTTAGAAAATGACAAACAATTCCACATCAAAGGTAAGATAAAAGGGACACAGACAGAAGGACTGAAAAAGAATCAAGAAATGGAGAGAATAAAAAAAAAATGCAGAACCCCACAAAAAAGAAATCTAACAGGGGAGAGGGAAAGGGGATACAAATGCCAGACCAAATCAAATAAGACAAAGGAGAATTGAGGGGAATATACAATTTGAGCACAAATAAACTTACAGAAAATGGAGAGCAGGTGTTATCCCACCAAACAACAAAACAAGTTTGAAACATATCTGCACATCCACACGTATGTAAGGAGGTTGAAGCTAATAAAGTGTGCAGCCTCCAACCTAAAACTCAGAAAGAATCTATAGTAAATAGCTTGGATTTTTGTTTAAGTTGCAATTATTTTTGGTTCAGCAATGATTTTTATTTACAGCTAACAGGTACAGCGATGGGGGCAAAATTTGCCCCATATTTCACTAATTTATTTGAAAGAAAAAATTAGTGAGGAGGATTGTTATTTTGGAAACTTTACTTTACTTTGATGAATGCTTATTGATCTGGAATAGTGACATATTGGACTTTTGGGAATATATTAATTTAAACCAATGAAATATTATTTTTACAGAACATATAAGTAAGGAGTCCGTTAACTTTTTAGACCTGACCATCTTTTTGGAAGGTGGGACAAATAAATACCAAAATATAATTTAAAGCTAGGGATGTGAATGCATATATAGTTACTGCCAGTTGTGAACATAATCCATGGATTAGGAATATCCCAAAAAAGACAATTTTGTCCAAAAGGACAAAGAGAATACACTGTAACTGCACAAACCCCCAAGATTATATGGAACAAAGTCAAGTAATACAAGATAGAATTCTAGAGAAGGGATTTAAAAGAAAAAAATCTTGAAATGTGGAGAAACCAAACAAAAGAAAGCGCAAAAGGAAAAACTGAAGAGAATTTGATAAATAAAACTTTTCCTTCCTCACCCAGTATAGCACCAATCAAGGTTTGATTAAGAATGTCCTCAGAAAAAAACGGCTTTGTACTAAAAAATTATCCTGTAATAGGACCATTGATTCTGCCGAAAACAATTACATTTAAAAAAGAGCCTAATATCAAGGTCAAACTAGTCCAAAGTCACCGAAAGGTGAAACCAAAGTTGTGTTGCGTTTTCTGCTTGCCATGCAAAAACCGCTTAGGAAGCAATAAAAGGAAAAAAAATTGGTAACATATAGTAATAAATCAAGGTGGAAGATTACAGGGGTATTGACCTGTGACCACTCGGGTGTCGTGTACATGCTGGAGTGCCCATTTGGTCTCCAGTATGTGGGATGAACTATGAGGAATCCAGGATACAGGAACATATCTGTAATATTAGAAAAGGTCTAGAGCCACATACCATAAAAGTAAACCAGAGGGCTCGGTCTTTATAGGTTTTGAATTAAGTTAAGAATAAGTGGCAGCGGGAGGATACCGTATCAAAGGAGGTAGAATAGATTTACTAGTTAGGCACCCTCTAACCTAAGGGTATGAATATAGAATTTGATCTGAAGCCATGTATTGTCCAGGTGTTTATTGTGAAATACAAGCGGGATAGCGTTCTAATTTAGGCAATCTATCCTTTGATAGAAATTGGTTTATGTATGAAAGACCTTTTGAGCAGGGAAAACTGCTTTCTGTTCTGTTGGATGACAAGTAGGCCCGTCCATATTTTGATTGGGTGGGCACACCACGTGACCCAACTTCTGAATGAAAAGACATGCTTATAGGTGATGACTCGCACATTAGGTGTAGAAGCTGATTAGTTTAGGATATATGATCTTTTTATGAATGAAAAAGTCTTTGTGGTTGGAATCTAAATTATATATGAAGTTGTTAGCTCCTGAATGGGCTTTGGCTTAAAAGATTTGCAAACAACGTAAAGGCGAATGCATAAAAAAAGAAAAATAATGTAACTATAAAAGAAATAGAGGGAAATTAATGGACATGAGACGTTATAATTTTATAACATTTTATTGAGAACTTTTATGTTATTGAAAACCGAAGAGGAAACATTTCTGGGCAGATAAAAAGGAAGTTTGTGCTGAAGGAAAGACATACGTCCCTGACAAAATGGTGGTGAAACCTAGGTTGGGCGCAATACAGGAAACCGGACCTTTTATATTTAATATACTTTGATTTTAGTCACCTTTGTGAGTAGAATAAAACTGTTGTTTTTACTGGTGTCGGCGTTACTTTACTATCTTTGACCCCCGAAAGTTGGGAGTAAGGGTAGTTTAGAGGATATACCGCAAGGATTTAGAGAAGCAGTGATTGACTTGCTCAAAGGAAACTGAGGCCTATTCGCAGGTCCCACCAGATCTTGTCTTTATAATGGAACCCAATTATGATGTCACAGGAGCTTTCTTGCTCAACTCAATGTCACAGCAGCCTACCTGAGTAAGACTCACGTGTGATGTCATAACAGCCCACCTGTGTAAGACTCACTTGTGATGTCATAGCAGCCCACTTGAGTAAGGCCTCTTTCTCACGAGCGTGTCCAGATTAGGTCCAGATGCGTTGCGGATCCGTTCAGTGAAAACGGTGCGATTTCGCAGGCAAAGCCATTCAGTTTTGTCTGCGATTGCGTTCAGTTGTTCAGTTTTTATCGCGCGGGTGCAATGCGTTTTGATGCCTTTTTCACGCGCGTGATAAAAAACTGAAGGTTTACAAACAACATCTCCTAACAACCATCAGTGAAACGTAGCCATTCACTTCTATGGGGCCAGAGCTGAAAAACCTAGAATATAAAACATGCTGCGATTTTCACGCAACTCAGAAGTGATGTGTGAAAAACAACGCTCATGTACACAAACCCATTGAAATGAAGGGGTCAGGATTCAGTGCGGGTGCTATGCGTTCACATCACGCATTGCACCCACGCCGAAAACTCGCTCTTGTGAAAGGGGCCTATAGAACATGCTGCGATTTTCACGCAACGCAGAAGTGATGCGTCAAAAACACTGCTCATGTACACAGACCCATTGAAATGAGGCCTCATGCTCACGGCCGTTGTTTTGGTCCGCGTCCGAGCCGCAGATTTTGCGGCTGGGGGGCGGACCCATTCACTTCAATAGGGTCGCAAAAGATGCAGAAAGCACTCCGTGTGCTGTCCGTATCTGTTGCTCCGTTCCGTGGCCCCGCAGAAAAAATAGAGCATGTCCTATTCTTGTCTGTTTTGCTGACAAGAATAGGCATTTCTACAATGGGCCGCGTTGCGTTCCGCAAATTGCGGACCGCAAAACACATACGGTCGTGTGCATGAGGCCTTATAATAAGTTTCTTTAGGATTTTTATACCTGTTCCAAATATAGAGTGGAGTGTTTGGGCTTCGCTTCCTTCAGACTGGCTAGAGAAGTGGGCAATAGAGAGTTTTTTCCAGAAGGGAGTAATCCTTGTTTAAGAGGACCTTGTTTCTCAAAGTTCATTCATTTGTGAGATGAAGCCAATGCAATGAGCTTGATGTGGGGTGTGATCTTGTGAACCTCCCAAATATTTACAGGGTCTTGCACAGAGCCCTTGTTGAAATGAATATACTCAGAAAGGGATGCCAACAGGTCGGAAGCCACTGTGGGTCTTGTAGGAGGTCCTCAGTATCTCACGGGAGTTTGGGGAAGGACAGAACCAGTGCAAAAACCACCAGGAAAAAATGTAAAGGCTGGGTGGCCCTGTGCAGGAGTCCTCTGGTAAACTGAAATGGCCCAATCTGTGAGGGGAAGGAGGTTGAGGATTACAAAGATGGGTATCCATACGTTGCGAAGAGGAGAGAGGATACTATTTCCCAAAAATAGAGCTGTTTACAGCCTGAGTTCACCTTACATTGCAGAGGATACCAATCTGGGTGACGAGGAAGGGGGTATGGATGCTGGAGTGCGATGAGTAGCGTGGGAGGTGACACTCCATTGGGAAATGGAGAACATACATGGAGTGGAGGAAAAGAAGCAACTGGAGGCAAAATTCAGGAGACCTAACCCATCTTGTATCACAATGCTGGACTGACGGCATTTACTGATCTGTATTGATAATTGTGCATTTATAGTAGACACAAGGCATTAAGATCACTCAGAAATGTACAAATAATAGCTACGTGCCAAGTACCCTAACAGAGTTCTTTGAGGTATTAAATGTGCTTGCCATACTGTAAACTGTATAAGTTTTATTATTTTTAGCTGTGTTTTGCGAGCATTACATATTTTATCCAGTAACAAGGCCTACTCTGCATCGGGTCACATGTTTATTTTGATATTTTACAAGATTAACTTTCAGCCCTAAAATGGTAAAGTGAAGTGCATATCGAGCATTCCAGTATGGGAAGTGAAAACCTCTGACCACCTCACAACGTCTGATTGTAGGAAGTAGAACTAGACAGTGCGCAGTTTCAGTAGTAATCACAAAGAAAAAAGATGGTTCATATCACATTTATTGTATGCTGCTAGAACAGTCCTATTTACAATATACAAACAGTATCATAAAATATATTATCTTCATAAACATCTAAAAACAAACAAGTACATCATGCATACATAAAGCATATGGACACCTACAGCCAATAAATATATAGTTACTCATCCTGCAGTACGACTCCAGTCACTTCTTGATTGAACACAGTAATTCAAATGTTATTTATATCGGCAGACAAGAATCTGGTGGTAGGAAATATCTAAGATGTTTTTTCTTAAAGAATGTTCTCAGATATTCTAGATGTACCCGATCCAGATCACCACAAGTGATCTCTCTATATAAAACCAGCCATATACATGAGCTAACTGTTGGTCAGTGGCCCCAATGGTCCATTTGCTTTGTATCAGTGGCTATAATCCATCACGCGGTGTAGGGTCTGGTGCTTCTATCTTTCATTATTTCTGTTCTATAGGGAAGATAGATTCAAGCCTGTTTGTGGTTTAGCATCAGCATTCACCAATTTGTGAACTGAGAAGTAGCTTTGTCCATGCCCAATGCCATTGAAAATCTTGAGAACACACAGTATGCCCATGTGATAATATATAAAGATATTGACCAAGACTACAGAAGAAACTTGGAAGATGTTCAGTAGTAGATGCATGGAGGCACGTACAAATGGACGCACCACGCCTTCCTAATGAATTTTTAAAATCTGGTTAATATAAGTGTATGCAAATAATAAAAAGCTTCTGAAAAGCTCCCTTGGTTCTTTCCCTGTAGCACATTGCTAATCTGACCCGAAAAGAGTTGTCCCAGGACATCTGTGTTTTATTTTTTGGGTGGCCAAATCAAAATATACACATTTATAGCACTTACATTTTTTTTTTTATGATAAATGATTAACTCTGACCCCTTTGCTTTGCCATCCCTCCCTGCCTCCTTGGTGGGTCTGCAGAGTAGAGCAGCCCGCTACCGGTGACCCACCGCTGCCGGTGATTGACTGAGTGGGCCATTCATGGCATTTCTGGCGGTTTGAGCCAAGGCAGGAATTACGAAGCTGCAGTGGCAGGGGATCAGTGAAGGGGATCATTTTAAACCCTTTATGACACTTTTTTTTAAAACAACAATTGTCTGCCCAGAACACCCTTTTAATATTCATTTCTCAATTTTAGGGCATTTGAACATACTTAATTAGTAGCAAAGATCATTTATAGAAATGTTATTACGTTGATTGCATGTTTTTACAGTTTCTCAGATCAGGTCTTCATTCATGGTGAGAAGTCTTTTGGTCTGATCATCATCCTAACCGCCTTAAAAGTTTGCCTGAAACTGTTTAATTGCTCTTCAGAAACACCTTGCCATGTACCCCAGAAAATCCCGTTACGCACACCCTTGTATTCCTTCTCATAGTATTTCCCGTTAAGATTGGCAGACATGCATGCATCAAACCACCAGCCAGAGCTATAGTAAGCTCCACAATTTCCAGAAGGATACCTGTCATTGTCCTTGTCTGGTGTAGTAAAAAATCTTTGGTCATGGTTGTACTGTTTGCTGAAGTGAAGTGCATCCCCGGCCGTTCCGCTATAGCCACTGACAGATAGTTTATACTTAACATATTCATTGCCCACATAGAACTGCTCATAATTGGCGTATTCCTTTACACCCTTCAGATCCTCAAGTTCAATTCTCAGCATCATGTTACTGCTTTTGGACAAGAGATGAATCTTATCATTACCCAACCAAAACTCTCCACTAAGGTTGCCAAAACCAATTTTGTACTCAACCCATGTCCTATTAAAACTTACACTGCCATCCATACGCCTCTGCACCACTGACCAACCCCCACCCATAGATTCCATATCACAGAAGACTTCAAATGTCTTATTCTTTGGATCTGGTGTGACATGGTAAATGCCATTCAGTCTTTTGCCTATCTTGTAGTAGTCCGAACAGTCTTTGAAGATGAGCTGTATGCCTAGAAATGACCAAGATAAAAAGGAAGATTTAGCAATTGAATGTAATCACTGCAGACCATTACCCCCTAACATGTGCAATAGAAGACATTGTAAAGCACATAAAAGAATGGGATCTCGTGTATGTTTGTAGTGTTGGACAACCACTTTATTAGAAAATTCAAGGGCTGTTCCAAGATTAAAATGGTCTAATTGTAAGTCATCAAGGAAGCTGGCTTACATATAGACTGGCGCTGGATACGCCAACATAATGGATGGGCGGGCGCCTCTTCATAACTTTAGAGGATCTACTGCCAACTATATGGGTTATTAAGACCACCGGTCTTAATAAATGACCCCCATTGTTCATTTTTAAAGTACATAACATTTTCCTCTTTGGTCGGGCCTCCTGCTGTTTATCTGTATGGTCCACCTTCTGCATTCGGAGGTGGACTAACATGCTCAGCAGCTTTCTTCCCCTTAGTGCAATGTAAGAAGCAGGTGAAGTGGCCCAGACACCTTTCATTTACTCATCCCCACTTCCAAATTAATTGAAATAAATGGCTATGTCTCTCTCTACATTGTGGTGTTACATACCATATGTACAGTATCTCTGGGACTATATGGGACTCATGAGGAGAAAGGGGTTAGCATCAGCTAATTGCAATGCACCTTGGGAGATGCAGCTGCTTATTTGCCTCATGTGAGCTACTGCCCTCCTACAGAATGAGAAGAATTTCCTGCAGATATGTGTGGGGAAAACCTCTTTAAAAATATCTCTGCACAGATTCAGACGTTTTCTTGTGAGTTATTAAAAAATTATTAAAAACCATGTTCGAGCACTAGCTCTGCTGATCTTAGAACTCTGCATTGTGACATTGCTCCTGTATTACTCCCTCTGTGAATATGTGAATAAATGGGCATTACCATGCTCCTTGCAAATAGGGGGTGTTTTTTCTGGAGTTGGGGAGACCTATCACAACCTGCGCTTTTATATTCTTGAGGCAACATGATCTTACATGGTTATATATCTACTACTATCTAATTTATAATAATATGTAAACCTGTATAAACTTATGCTCTATTGCTCAGACAACTTATGTCTTAAAGGGGTTGTTCCAAGTTATCCCCAATCCGGAGAAAGGGGGTCCCATTCCCCTGCCTTGATGGAGCGGCAGGCCTGACACTGCATTCATTCTCAATGGCACCGCTAGGAGTAAGTAGCTGAGCGCTGTACTCGACTATCTCTGGCAGTCGCATAGAGAATGAATGGAGCAGCAGGGCAGAATCGTCTGCCCTTTTAGGCATTATCCTGGCCTGCCACTCTATCAGGACGGAGGGGTGGTTACCCCATTCTCCAGATTGGTGGGGGTTTCAGCAGTTGGACCCCACTAATCAGTTAGTTATAAGATAGGGGATAGCTTGAATAGAGTGCATAGAATTAATAGAGGAAAGCTCTCCTGTAATTAAAAGTTTCTAAGATGGAAAAAAATGAATTGTATTTTCTCTAGGTGACGTCACCCCATGGTCACGAGAATCCACAAAGGTTAAAGAGTCACAAGAAGAATTTTCTAGAAATTAGCAGGGTGCATTTGAGTAAAATACCAGTTGTGTTTTCCTTGGCAGCTCGTGAAAATGACCAATCTGTAAAAGAGGAACTCTCAGCTCCTCCGACTTTTAATTACAGAAGAGCTTTCCTTTATTATACACTGATGTCTGCATTTGTTTGTACTGGGACACCTTCTGATACTTGTGTGCGCCACCGTGGCCGTGCTGCGGGCCGCAATACACAAACACCGGCCGTGGGGCAGCTGCAGCGGATCTCAGAGCCATTCACTTGAAAGGGTCCGCGATCTGCCCGTTCCGCAAAAAGATAGGACATGTTCTATCTTTTTGCGGAACGGAAGTACGGTACGAAATCCCACGGAAGCATTCCGTAGTGTTCCATTCCGTGAGCCCGTTACGCATCTCCGGATTTGCGGACCCAATGAAGTGAATGGGTCCGCATCCGTGATGCTGAATGCACACGGAACGGTGCCCGTGTATTGCGGGTCCGCAATACGGCCACAGGCGCACACGTTCGTGTGCAATAGGCCTTTTTCAGCATTTGAGAAAAATAAAGTTCTTTGGTAGATAGAAAAGAAAAACAGATAAGACGGAGAATCACTGAGCATAAAATTTGGCGTGTTGCAAAGGAAAGGGTGGACAAGTTGACAGCACATTGGTTTCCTCTTTTATTTATCGAATAATTCACCGGACATTTAGCTTTCCAGATGTTCTGAGAGATAGGAAAGTGTTATAGATGTAGCAATGTCCATAAGCTTCTTTGGTTAAGTGGTTAAAGGAAATGACCGAGCTGAACTGAACCTTATGTCCCAAACACACCATAAACAGCAATATTTCATCCTGATCTCATTTAGGAAGCGCTCAAATAGCATAGGAAGTGTGGAGTCTATGTACTGTGTGTGGTTACGCATTAGTGGCCTAACCTTGCTAACCTGATCTTTAGTAGATGGAGATATTAGGCATCATTTTTCAGTTGCTTTATATGGACATCTAGAAAATGGAAATTACAAATGGTATGAAGGTACTTCTTACTTCTGGCTGAATGTTTGCTTTTCCTACAGACCTGGATAGAGCAAAGTTTCCACCGGAAATATAATATCCCCTCATATCTTGATTAGGTTATCCTTACTTCGCCTCTGCAGATATTTTACATTTTGGGCAGGACTTCATGGATTCCACCACGTTTAAAAATCAGTTATAGCAGTATTATATAGCAATGAAACCTTTAGCATGGCATCAACCTTCCTTAGGAATATCTTTTAGAGATTTTGCTCATGCTTTGGTGTTATACCATTTTAAATAAACACTACTAAAAGGTTTTCACATTTGAACAGCCTATATCTCATTATTCAATCTATTTTTTTTCTTTTACAGAAATTGTTGGAGAGTTTTCTGGCTATATGTAATTTTTGTAGTAATTGTATGTATTCTACTTCCTGTCCCAGCGCTTTAACTTCCTCCTTTGTTTGGACGTTTAGCATGGAAAACAGCCTCCCTTGAATTTCTCAGTCAGACCATCACTCCGGTCAGACAGAGGGAGGATAAGTTACATAGAGATCTGAGACTGATAAGTGCAATGCTCTTCTGCGGACATCTTTATCTAGGCCTATTAGGAGAACAATAGAGCTGTCATATGTTATCCTAATTGTGCTAATCTACTATTTTACTAACGGGTTACATCTTCGCACAGCCATAAACTAACATTGGATTATCTATCTATATAGCAGTTTTATCTCTTTTGTGTTGACTGCTATAGAAGTATTAGTGAGAAAAAGTACCCCACTGACAAATTAGCCCTCCGCTAATGGATACTGTGAATTAAAATAAAAAATGTTCCTTTATTTCGTATTTCTTTTAAAATGTATCTGAATCTAATTAAAGTAGTAACTTAAAAATACGGGTGTCACAGATGTCACTGCATTCTGATTCTTGCTGTATCAATTCAGTGATTACTCCGTTTTATTAGCACTCTTATAGACTGGCGTACCGGATAACCAGTCCAAGTGACACACGCCTATTTAAAAGATCTCAAACATCATGCAGGTGTACCCCCAACATGTTTCACTGCACAAAACAGGGTCATCAGGGGATGTAGGACTGAAAGGAAATATAATACCCCTTGGGTGGTCTTGGGCGCGAATATTCGAATCATGAATATTAATTGCGAATATCGGCACTTTGACAATTCACAAAGATTTTGAATATAGTGCTATATATTCGTATTTTTGAATATTCTAGATTTTTTTCCCTCTGAACCCATGATCCCTCCCTGCTTCTTGGCCAATGAGAAGGCTGCAATGTCTTTGTCTGAGCTTAGCAACATCCCTAGCAACCAATAGGAAAGTTGCCTACCCCTTACTATATAAGAACCTCCCCTGCAGCCATTTTCTGCAGTGTAAGGCCTTATGCACACGACCGTTGGTGTTTTGCAGTCCGCAAACCGCGGATCCGCAAAACATGGAAGCTGCCCATTTTAGAAATGCCTATTCTTGTCCGCAAAACAGACAAAAATAGGACATGCTCTATTTTTTTTGCGGGGGCACAGAACGGAGCAACGGATGCAGACAGGACACGGAGTGGTGTCCGCATCTTTTGCGGCCCTATTGAAGTGAATGGGTCCACTTTCGGACGCAGACCACAACAACGGTCGTGTGCATGAGGCCTAATGGAGATCTGAGAGAGACTGCAGTGATAGTGCTGTGTTGTCACCAGTTGCACGTATTCGCCAAAATATGCGCATCATTAATTGCAGATTTTCGCAATCGCAAATATATCAGAGCACTCTATCTGCATATAAAGTTATTGTAATGTTCTGCTGTGCCAACCATTATCTCCAGTCTCAGTAAACTTCTAGCTGCTTGAAAAATGTACCCAAAGTGACCCACGCCTGTATGGCGCGCGCAATATGCGAATATTACACTGCCAATTTTTTGCAATCAAGAAAATAAATGCGAATTTGTGAATAAATGACGAATATTCACCCAAATATTCGCAAAATATCGCTAATTCGAATATAGCCCCTGCCGCTCATCACTACCCTTGGGATACTTACCTCCCTATATATTCATTTCCTTCTGACGGCCATAGAAAGACAGTATTCTGGAGCCAAGTAGCCTTTTTGGGCTGGTGGGGTCAGTCTGGGTCCTGAAGAGTGCACTATCGTTTCCATGCCTGGCCTTATACTTATTATGATATTTCATTCATGTACACTCCTACAGTAAATATTAGATTCAAGCATGGTTCCGTCATACATTATATGCCGTAGAGAATGCAGAGATATTAGATCAGTATAGTTCCACACCTACCGGCTCTTGGTCCTGTACAGAAACCTTGATGATATTTGTCATTTCAGTTTCCAGGGTTCTTCAGGACTTAACCATTGATGGCCTATCCTCACGATAGGCAATCCGCTTTGGATTGGTCTGACCTCTGGGACCCCTGCTGACGGGCCTGCAGCACTCCTGTGGCCCCCTTAGTTGTTCAGACAGGGGCAATGGCGTGAAAGCTATGCCTAGTACTGCACTCCCTTTCAGGCTCAGATCCTGGAGGTCAGACCCCACTGATCAAGCAGTAATGACCTATAGGTCCCAGAGAAACCCTTTTGAGAACTTCATATATTGAGAATTTTGCCTTGCTTTTATCATTAGAGATGAGACACATTAGAAATAGTTTTTTGATAGCTTGAGAAAAGCAGCCAAAATAAGAGATTCTGATGCTACTTCGAGACCCTTTTCGAGATGTCTTCCTTATATGTACTATATTGAACATCCTTTTCTAGTACAATCGCTATAGCGCAGAACTACCTGCGAGTCTCCTTACCTCGTGTACAGCACTTCAGCTTTAACAAACCCCTGGGAAGTCATTTGAACTTGGCAAGTGGAGCTCTCACTTACTTAAATCAGATGCCAAATCCTTTTTGTGGAAAACAGCAGGTCCGTAAAGTGAAGCGGGTGCCAGCTCATACATGCACCTGCTCCTCTCCTTGTTTTTTTAGTTCACCTCTGTTGTTTTCACTTTTATCACATCGTTAAAGTCACCTCTCATTTCCTTTTATTCTCCAAGACATTTTTTTCGAAAAATACAGACTTTTCAGAGGAGACTTGTGTGAACTCTGGTAAAGGCAGAACATAGCAGAGAACAGAGCCTTTGGAACAGAAACTGTTTTCTTAAACTAAAATAGACCTTATTATTGGCTTTTGTAAATCTCCAGTTTCCCACAGTTCTCCTTGCTGTGCCAGGAGTAAACAGTATTACCGCATCATGTCTCTGGAATATGCTTTTACTTTAACCGCTTCTCGTCCGTCTGTTGTGCATATTTGTTACTGCAGTTTTGATTGATCAATTGCATATCTTAGTATGTATAAGGATAAGGACCTAGAAATACTGGATGACTTCATGTGGAAATGAATGTGGATTTCAGTTCATCTAATTGTTCTGAACTAAGCCCTGCCAGAAAGTCTGCTTGCGCTGTCAGGCAGTCCCATGTTGTTTTCTGTTGGAGTTTCTCTTACTTCTTTATGTGTATAACCTCTACAAAGCAGTAGGCAAAAGGTGTGTGTTAAACATCTGTCACTTTCATGACTTCTATCAAACTGTTATTCACTTTTGTCAGAAAAAGGTATATATTTCCGGATTTCTAAACTTGTATATATACTATACACAAGAGTAATAAGTAGCCCATACTAGACTAGAGAACCTTTGGTACATGGCCCTGTGACCACACAGATACACATAAGACCACCTCATTCCTTTAGTGTCAACTTATGACAGATAGATGTGAGTGAGATAGATAGATAGATAGATAGATAGATAGATAGATAGATAGATAGATACAGATAATAGATAGATAGATAGATAGATAGATAGATAGATACAGATAATAGATAGATAGATAGATAGATAGATAGATAGATAGATAGATAGATATGGGATAGATAGATAGATAGATAGATAGATAGATAGATAGATAGATAGATATGGGATAGATAGATAGATAGATAGATAGATAGATAGATATGGGATAGATAGATAGATAGATAGATAGATATGAGAAGGAAGGATAGATAGATAGATAGATAGATACGATATAGATAGATAGATACGAAAAAGATAGATAGATAGATAGATACGATATAGATAGATAGATACGAAGAAGATAGATAGATAGATAGATAGATAGATAGGAGATAAATGGATAGGAGATAGATAGATAGATAGATAGATAGATATGGGATAGATATGAGATAGATAGATAGATAGATATGGGATAGATAGATAGATAGATAGATAGATATAAGATAGATAGATATGAGATAGATAGATATGGGATAGATATATATGGGATAGATAGATATGAGATAGATAGATAGATAGATAGATAGATAGATAGATATGAGATAAATGGATAGGAGATAGATAGATAGATAGATATGTTAGATAGATAGATAGATATGGGATAGATATGAGATAGATAGATATAAGATAGATAGATATGAGATAGATAGATATGGGATAGATATATATGGGATAGATAGATATGAGATAGATAGATAGATAGATAGATAGATAGATAGATAGATAGATATGAGATAGATAGATAGATATGAGATAGATATAAGATAGATAGATATGAGATAGATAGATATGGGATAGATATATATGGGATAGATAGGTAGATAGATAGATAGATATGAGATAAATGGATAGTAGATAGATAGATAGATAGATAGATATGAGATAGATATATATGGGATAGATAGATAGATAGATAGATATGAGATAGATAGATAGATAGATAGATAGATAGATAGATAGATATGAGATAAATGGATAGTAGATAGATAGATAGATAGATAGGAGATAAATGGATAGATAGATAGATAGATAGATAGATAGATATGAGATAGATAGATAGATAGATAGATAGATAGATAGATATGAGATAGATAGATAGATAGATAGATAGATAGATATGAGATTACTTTGTATCTATGGTTGTATCAGAAGGGACGCACACATATTACGTTCCATGTGTTGAGCCTATCGTTTTGAATTGGAAAGATATAAGACTTACTTGGAGCTGACTCCTTTAGTTGGCAGTTTGAACACTTGTCTGCATTGAATGACAGGTTTGCCATCTTCTCATCGATGTAGTCATTCACATTGTTCATACTCATCTTCTCTATCTGATCCTGCAAGTTGGTAATCTGGCTCCGCGCATTCTTCAGACTTATGGACATTTTCTTCATCTTTGACTGCAGATCTTGGATTTGATTCCCCTGTCCTCTTTCTTCAGGGTCCTCAGTGTACTCTTTCTTCCCGGTTTCATCTGCCGGCCATTTGCAATCCTGACATGATTCCTTGAGATTATTTACAATTTCTTTGAGGTTCTGTACTTCCTTCAGTGTTTTCTCAAGAAGCTGTAACTGCTTAGGCAACTGAATTGTCATTGGAGGCAGAGTTATTTGGTAGGGACAATTCCCATTTTCATCACATTTACCTCCATTCTTCATTTTGATGGGACAGGCATTGACAAGTGTTCCTCCTGGGACAGTCTCTTCTTGTGCAGCAGCTAGCCCTGCTGACAAGGCTGCAAAGGTTACAAGACCCAAGAGAGACTTCATGATTGCAGAGTATGGAGAGAGGCTCCGCTCAGCTTATATAGGGCCGGCAGGCTGTGCTGCAACAAGAGGCATGTACTGTTCTCAGAAATGGGTGGGAGCTAAACATTGTCAACTAGATGTGAAGGAGAACTTCCTGGCAAAGTGATAGAGGAAGAAAAAGTCTTCTATTTTGAACAGCAGCTGAAAATAGATTAAGTAAGAATGAAAAAAGTGAAATAATTGTCACGACCATGTGTATGGTCGTGACTCGTTGCCCCGCATGTGGTTTCCAGCGGCTAGGTTTCTGGTTGCCGCACGTGGTGGGCTATTACGTAGTGGCCTCACGTGCGGTTGCCGCTGGCAACTCGGTTGTTTCTGCATGCGTGTCTGGTTTTCCCGTTGTGTTGTTGGCAGTGGAGCAGCCTGAGTTTGGTGCTAGGCGGCTCGCTGTCAACGCATGCGGTTGCCTTTGGCAACGTGTGTTTGTATGTGTGCACTTCCCCCGTTTGGTGTGCACGGGGTTAAGGTGTGTTTGTTACGTTGTGTTGTTGGCAGTGGAGCAGCCTGAGTTTGGTGCTAGGCGGCTCGCTGTCAACGCATGTGGTTGCCTTTGGCAACGTGTGTTTATATTTGTGCACTTCCCCGTTTGGTGTGCACGGGGTTAAGGTGTGGCTGCTTTGTATGGTGGGTGTGTCCTCAGGCCTCCTTAAGTGTCAGTGTGTGGAGCCTGAAGGTCAGTCTTGTTTGTCCAGTCATGGTGTGAGCATGGCTGGAATTTGGCTGTATGTTTCCACCTTGATGTCTGCGTGAGCCACCCTTATTTGTTATATTGTTTGCTATGTTGTTCCTTCCCTGGTGAGTGTCTGTGTGTCCCTTCCCCACCTGGTTGCTGTAGTATGGTGTGGGTATGTTTGGTGTTTGTTGACACGGTGTGACGCTCCGGAAGGGGCTTGCCCGCCCGGAGGGGTGTGGTACCTACCTGATGGTGTGCTGCCACTTTGGGATCCATCCGCATGCGTCAGTTGTCCGCATGGGAGGTCGGGAGTTCTTGGATCCGCTTTATCTTCTGCGCTGCGGCAGGTAAGAGTGTTTGGTTGTATGCTCTCCTGCGGTACTGGGGTTCACACTGTCAGGGTCCCGGCTGCAGAGGGGCCTCGGGAGACTCCTGCTCATCTGTGTCCCTGGGTGAGCAGGTGGTCTCAGCCCAGTTAGATCCACGGTGAAGCAGGGATGTCCAGGGCTCTAGGTTCCGGACGTATGGGCCCTCCTACCTTCGGGGTCGGCCCATACTGTTAGGAGACCAGGGCCAGCGTTAGGGACGTGCTAGTTTGGCAGTTCCTATGTCCCTGCTTTAGTCCTTTTTGGCCCAGCGGCTGTGGATAGTGCGCGGCGGGGGGTTTCCCCACTCCCCGTCGTGACATTATAACAAATATTGGCTCCGCAGTCTTCCGCCTTCGGAAGAGGGTGCAGCATGCGTCGCCTGCGGTTTTTGGCACGCGTGCGCGTTCTCCGGAGGGAGAACGTCATGGGGGTTAACACCGTTAACGGCACGGTTGGTGGCATTTCCCCCGCCACCTCTCTAATCGTGTCCGTGCTGGTGTCCCCCTCGTCCTTCTCAGGATTCCTCGTTCCGGTCGCCAGTTCTGGGCCTTCCTCATTGAGTCCCTGCTGTGTGCGGGTGTGAGGAATGGTTCCAGGCAGCGACCTGGAGCAGGTGTTTCCTCCCTGAGTTGGACGCGGTGTCCAGTTGTTTCCTCCAGACTGTTTTGGTGGCTGGCAGCCTGGGACCTAGGTGACGGTCCAGGTGTGTTGGCGGCAGTTCTGGAGGGAGATATTGGCACCTATTTGGCATTGCCTCCAGCGTTGTTCCTCCAGACTGTTTTGGTGGCTAGCAGCCTGGGACCTAGTTGACGGTCCAGCTTTGTTGGTGGCAGTTCTGGAGGGAGACACTGGGTGTTATCAGGCAACTGCCCCAACCCCCCACCCCTTGTGGTTTGCCCCACCAACTTGCCCTTTTTGGTTGGGGGGCTTTGAGGGGTGGGAGTGTCACGACCATGTGTATGGTCGTGACTCGTTGCCCCGCATGTGGTTTCCAGCGGCTAGGTTTCTGGTTGCCGCACGTGGTGGGCTATTACGTAGTGGCCTCACGTGCGGTTGCCGCTGGCAACTCCATTGTTACTGCATGCGGGTCTGGTTTTCCCGTTGTGTTGTTTGCAGTGGAGCAGCCTGAGTTTGGTGCTAGGCGGCTCGCTGTCAACGCATGTGGTTGCCTTTGGCAACGTGTGTTTATATTTGTGCACTTCCCCCGTTTGGTGTGCACGGGGTTAAGGTGTGGCTGCTTTGTATGGTGGGTGTGTCCTTAGGCCTCCTTAAGTGTCAGTGTGTGGAGCCTGAAGGTCAGTCTTGTTTGTCCAGTTATGGTGTGAGCATGGCTGGAATTTGGCTGTATGTTTCCACCTTGATGTCTGCGTGAGCCACCCTTATTTGTTATATTGTTTGCTATGTTGTTCCTTCCCTGGTGAGTGTCTGTGTATCCCTTCCCCACCTGGTTGCTGTAGTATGGTGTGGGTATGTTTGGTGTTTGTTGACACGGTGTGACGCTCCGGAAGGGGCTTGCCCACCCGGAGGGGTGTGGTACCTACCTGATGGTGTGCTGCTACCTTCGGGGTCGGCCCATACTGTTAGGAGACCAGGGCCAGCGTTAGGGATGTGCTAGTTTGGCAGTTCCTATGTCCCTGCTGTAGTCCATTTTGGCCCAGCGGCCGTGGATAGTGCGCAGCGGGGGGTTTCCCCACTCCCCGTCGTGACAATAATAAAGTATAATAAAGTGATTGTTACATTTACAGTTGGTGGTTATTTTTCACAATTGGTATAGAGTGGTGGTATAATACATATAATACACAGATCGCATTAAAAAAAGGAGCTTTTACTAAGCTGATGTGGTGTGTCTTTTAAACACAATTTTGGCTTGGGGCTTTATCTAAATGGCCCCCTGGTCTTCACCTTTTAACCCCTGTACAGGGATCTGGACTCTGCTTCAGGGGAACTACCAGGCTGCTACCTCCTAGAGTAGTCTGTGTTCAACTGATGTAGCACCGAGGGATCAAGCAAAACTGTAGTCAGGTCCGGGCAGGCAGAGTTTGTGCATTCTGATAAACAGTCCTAGGTCAGGGCAGGCAGCTCGGGGTCATAACGTAGACCAGGTAGACTTTGTGTGGACTTTGTTGCGAAAATACTCATAGAAATTCTTTGGGTTTGCGGCAGATTTCATTGTCAGCATTGGAAAGGTACCCTAAAGTAAAATGGAATCCATTCCTCATTCAGGAATTTGAAAGTTTATGGATATGAGACCAGTGTCAAACTGGGATGCCTAGGGCCCACCAGTAAAATGCATTCTGAGGTCCCAGCGACAGGTACATACAAATATTACCAGACCCCTTTCAGTAGTAGACCACAGCCTAGCCTGTGCCTCAGACTGTTGGAGACCCTGTCAGTATCCTGCTGACTGGTTCTTCACTTGGACTAGGGCTGTCTTAGCTTTTTAAGTCAGGTCAGGAATACATGCTCACAAAGTGGCGAAATGCTGCCAGATGACTGATGATGCAGTAACGTCAAGAAGGCAAGTCCCTAGGAAAGAGGTTACCGAGTGACCTGCCTCTGTGCTTAGAGGTCATCTCTGCCACCTGATGCATCTATAATAAACTGGGTAGTTTGTAAAATAAGTCACATTATTATGACCACCAGCTAATATCCAGAGTAACCACTGTGTGCACAGACAGCAGCTAGATGGGCTGGGAGTGACTCAGTAAGGTCCTGGTAGATTGTCACAGGGGTATAAAGCTGCTGGAGGGTACTTGGGGGAGGATCCTTAAAGCGAAAACGACAATCGAGGTGGTCCCACAGATGCTTAATTGGGTTCAAGTCTGGGAAATTAGGGGGCCAGGCTAGTACTTGGAAGACTGATTCATGCTCTTCCAACCAATGTCAGACATTCCTAGCCATGTGACATATCACATTGTCTTCCCTGGGGCAGATAGGATCTTCTAGCAAGACAATCAGCATGTATGTGTGTACGTATATGAGTGGGCCCAGAGAATGCCACAAAAACATTCCCTAGACCGTTACGCTGCCACCACCAGCTTGTGTTCTAGCAATGGTTGCAGGTTGTTTTTTTTCTCTGATGTTTCTTGCCTGACATGCTAATCATCTGAGAAGGCAGACTTTTGGCAAACAGCAGAGTTCCAATTTTGATAGTGCTGCGAAAATCAAATCCGCCATTGCAACTTCACTAGTAGAGGTGCAGTGACCATAGTCATTAGGGCTCACTGAACTGTTGTCTTAGACACGTCTGGTAGCCCCTGATTCATTTTGGTGGTGAGCTGCTCCACTGTAGCATGGAGATCCACCCTCACACACCTTCATAGCGGACGTTCACCTCTCAATGGCACGTGGTGCTCCGCAGTTTTCCCGCGTCATTTATTCACAATGGTGCCATTTGTCCCCTCACAATACACTTTCACCACGAGGACCAATAATCATCCCTTTTTGCAACTCTGATAAATCACCCCTTTTACCCATGACAGCCATGAAACATATGTCTACAGACAGCCTATAACACACCTTATGAACCCACCAAGCCAGCTCAGAACATGTGGCTTCCTTTATGTGACTTGACTATATATATTTTTTATATAGACGCATAGACACTGTTGTTCCATGTGCCATTGGGGGAACAATGGGGCCAACCTGGCTCAGGGCCATCCGGGGGGATTTACTTTCTCCCCTGTGGGCCAGTCCGATCCTGTATGAGGCCACTCATCTAATCTTCCACATCCAGTGACATTTAGTCCCTTCTATTATATTGTATGGCAATCTACTGCACTTTTGGTCAGATTTGGTAAATTGTAACAACCAAAAACAGAGGACATTTTCATTATTCTAGGCGTGTAAGTACATTAAAGTTTTTGCACATTTACTAGAAAATGTTACCCACTATTATTATAGAGGTATCTTCTGAATCAGCCGTGATTGAATGTGGATGTGGACACGTGGTCACACAGTATAAATGCAATTTATCACAATCAACTCTGTATGTCTTTTTGTAATTCTATCATATGATTTCACAAAATTCATATATCATTAAAATATATAACAAACGGTATATTTTCATATTATCACAAAATAATTTGTCATACTAGACACAGCCTTTTCTAACATTTCATTTAAAGGGTTTGTCTCACTTCAGCAAGTGGCATTTATCATGTAGAGAAAGTTAATACCAGACACTTACTAATGTATTGTGATTGTCCATATTGCTTCCTTTGCTGGCTGGATTCATTTTTCCATCACATTATAGACAGCTTGTATCCAGGGGTTATGACCACTCTGCAGAGAAGATATGAACTGCCTGGGATGGGAGCTGCTGCGCATGCGTGCCTGTGCACTTCCACGGCCCTGGCCCCAGGGAGTCTGTCACTTCTTCCTATCGTGTGCAAGTACGGCCACCACTGCTGGATTGTAGGGTGGTCATAACCCCTGAAAACGAGCAGTGTAAAATGTGATGGAAAAATGAATACAATATGGACAATCACAATACATTAGCAAGTGCCTTGTGTAAGTTTGGGATCCAAAGTTCAGGTTATCGAGGCATCCCGTTATTCTTCTATGAACCTGAACCTTGGCCAACACTAAGGACCTGGGGTGGCATCACCGTCATGTGATCAGTGCAGGGGGCGTGGCTCAGTACTGGATTGGATAAAAGGTGGTAGCCTACGACCTCTTATCCAATCCAGTACTAAGCCACGCCCCCTGCACTGATCACACGACGGTGACGTCACCCCAGGTCCTTAGTGTTGGCCAAGGTTCGGGTTAATTGAAGAATCCCCTTATGGATTCCAAATGCCGTTATGGTCCGTGGTAGCGGAATCCATAACGGGATGCTTCGATAACCCGAACCCGAACTTTGGATGCCGAACTTAAAACACAAGTTCACTCAACTCTAGTTGCAACCATGCATGAACGATGCGCGATCACATAGTGGTCTTCCTATTGAGCATATAGTGAACATCTGATAACCGTTATACAACCTTCTTTTGTCCTGTCTAGTTTATAGCCCCTCATATAAGTAAGTACAACCCTCCACTTTTGGAATAGGTAAATATGTATATACCGTGAGAAGGTAGTGTCTGGTATAACATACAGTATTAGACTAATATATTTCATTTCTCCTTCAAATTTGGTGGAATCTGTGTCTCTTCAGATATCCACGCATTTAACCACCTCAGGACCGCCGGCGGTCCTGTCGCTCTGGCTGGACGCATTCGTGCGTCATCTCACGAGACGCGTCTCAGCAGTTATACTACAGCCTGCCAGCGATGATCAATCACTGGCAGGATGTAGATGCAAAATAAATCGCATCAAACAAGTATATCAGACGCTGTTTTGTTAACAGCGTCTGATATACCTGCTACCTGATCTTCTGGTGGTCCCATTTACAGGGATCAACCACCAGAGGACCAGGTAGCTATGTAAAGTTGCACCAAACACTACAATAACCCTACCCCCCACCCCTTATTAACCCCTTGATCACCCCATCTAGATTCCCTGATCTTCCCCCTGTCATTGATCACCCCCCTGTAAGGCTTCATTCAGACGTCCATATGTGTTTTGCGGATCCGCAAAACACGGACACCGGCAATGTGCTTTCCGCATTTTGCAGATCCGCACATTGCCAGAACTATATAGAAAATGCCTTTTCTTGTCCGCGGACAAGAATTGGACATGTTCTATATTTTTGCGGAACGGAAGTGCAGACCCGGAAGTGCGGATCCGCAATTCCGGATCCGAGCGGGAAAAAGTCTGTCCCCATAGAAATGAATTGGTCCGCAATTCCGTTTCGCAAACAGAATTGCGGACGTGTGAATGGGGCATAAGGGTCCCTTATCACCGCCAGTTAGTTAGCTACTTGTTAGGTAGTTAGCGCCCAGCCCACCGCACCGCAGTCACTGATTTTGGCAGAGATTTTTTCATCCACATTGATCGATGCGAATGAAAAAAATCTGCGCCGTTCATTTTTATTTATTTTTCAGCCCAGAGGCTGAACGGAAAAAAAAAATCTCATTACCCGTATGCTCAATATAAGGAGAATCGCAGAAACTCCTAATGCTGGTCATACGTGTAATGATTGCGGAGACCCTCAAATGCCAGGACAGTATAAATACCCCACATGTGACCCCATTTTAGAAAGAAGACACCCCAAAGTATTTCCAATGTAGGATTTCACTGGGCATTTTTACGCATTTGGATTCTCACGCTTTAGGGCCCCTAAAATACCAGGGCAGTTTAAAACCGAAAGGTACTCATTGGAATTTGGGCCCCTTTGCGCATCTTGGCTGCAAAAAAGTGGCACACACATGTGGTATCGCCGTACTCAGGAGAAGTAGGGCAATGAGTTTTGGGGTGTATTTTTATATATACCCATACTTTGTGTGAGAAATATCGCTGTAAACGACAACTTTTTAAAAATTTTTATACAAAGTTGTCAATTTACAGAGATATTTCTCTCACCCAACATGGGTATATGTAAAAATACACCCCAAAACACATTGCCCTACTTCTCCTGAGTACGGCGATACCACGTGTGACACTTTTTTGCAGCCTGGGCGCGCAAAGGGGCCCAAATTCCAACGAGTACCTTTCGGTTTTACATGGCTGCTCACAATTTAGCCCCACCCAAAATGCCAGAACAGTACAAACACCCCACAAATGACCCAATTTTAGAAAGAAGACACCCCAAGGTATTCGCTGAGGGGCCTATTCAGTCCATGAAAAATTTAACAAGTCACAAGTTAGCAGAAAGGGAGACATTGTGAGAAAAAAACAATAAAAAATCAATTTCCGCTAACTTCCGTGCCAAAAAGAAAATCTTCTATGAACTCGCCATGCCCCTCACGGAATACCTTGTGGTGTCTTCTTTCCAAAATGGGGTCACATGTGGGGTATTTATACTGCCCTGGCATTTTAGGGGCCCTAAAGCGTGAGAAGAAGTCTGGAATCCAAATGCGTAAAAATGCCCTCCTAAAAGGTACTCATTGGAATTAGGGCCCCTTTGCGCATCTTGGCTGCAAAAAAGTGTTACACATGTGGTATCGCCGTACTCAGGAGAAGTAGGGCAATGTGTTTTAGGGTGTATTTTTACATATACCCATGCTGGGTGTGAGAAATATCTCTGTAAATGACAACTTTTTAAATTTTTTTATACAAAGTTGTCAGTTTACAGAGATATTTCTCTCACCCAACATGGGTATATGTAAAAATACACCCCAAACCACATTGCCCTACTTCTCATGAGTACGGCGATACCACATGAGTGACACTTTTTTGCAGCCCGGGTGTGTAAAGGGGCCCAAATTCCAATGAGTACCTTTAGGTTTTACAGGGATGCTCACAATTTTGCCCCGCCCAAAATGCCAGAACAGTAAACACACCCCACAAATGACCCCCATTTCGGAAAGTAGACACCCCAAGGTATTCACTAAGGGGCATAGTGAGTCCGTGGGAGATTTTTTTTTTTTTGCCAGAAGTTAGCAGAAATGGAAACTTTATTATTTATTTATTTTTCCTCAGAAAGTGTCATTTTCCGCTAACTTGTAAAAAAAAATAAATGATACATGAATTCACCATGCCCCTCCGCGAATACTTTGGGGTGTCTTCTTTCTAAAATGGTGTGATTTGGGGGGTATTTATACTTTCCTGGCATTCTAGCACCTGAAGAAACATGACAGGCGCTCAGAAAGTCAGAGCTGCTTCAAAATGCCGAAATTCACTGTTTTGCACCATAGTTTGTAAACGCTATAACTTTTACCCAAACCAATAAATATTCACTTATTGGATTTTTTTTTATCAAACACATGTGGAACAATAAATTTAGAGAAGATTTTATGTAGAAATGTAGTTTTTTTTTAAACATTTTACAACAGAAAGAGAAAAATGACATTTTTTTGCAAAAATGTCGTTAAATTTTTATTAATAGCAAAAAAAAGTTAAAATGTCAGCAAGAATGAAATAGCACCAAATGAAAGCTGTATTAGCGAGAAGAAAGGGAGGTAAAATTCATTTGGGTGGTAAGTTGCATGACGGAGCAATAAACGGTGAAAGTAGTGTAGTGTGGAATTGTAAAAAGTGGCCTGGTCATTAAGGGTGTTTAAGCTAGGGGGGCTGAGGTGGTTAAAGTGTAACTGTCATTTTTTTAAATTTTTGTAATGTATAGGGGCAGTGATACTAACCATTTTTGTAATATACTTTAATTACTGAAATCTTACATTTCTATCAGAAAAATAGCTGTAAAGTGCCCCATTTTGAGCCTTGGCAACGCCCCCTGTCTTCGTTTACAGAACTGTGGAGACTTGCTCCAAACTGACTGTGTTCTGTAAACAGAAGACAGGGGGCGTTACTAAGGCTCAAAATGGGACACTTTAATGCTATTTTTTTTATAGAAATGTATGATTTCGGTAATTAAAGTATATTGCAAAAATGGTCAGTATTCATTTAGACAGCAGTTCTGAATCAAAAGATATAATTACATCAGGGAAACGTGGGAAACATTTAGACAAGTCTGTTTTTATTACATTTAGGTTTCATGTAGAAAATTTAAAAACACATGTACGTAGTAAACATTTATTTTATAGTATATGGCACAAAATTGTTGGCCGGTGTTAGTTGCTACTTTTACATGCTTATGATTTATCAATATTCTTTAGAGTAGGTTTATCAAAACTGGTGTAAAGTAGAACTGGCTTAGTTGCCCATAGCAACCAATCAGATTCCACCTTTTATTTTCCAAATGTCCGTTTTCCTTCACACCAGTTTTGATAAATCTTCCCCTTTGTCTTTGTAATGAAGCATCAGTCATGACCCTAAATGCCTTCTGCCCGAACATATCCTTAATAATAGTTCCTTATTATGCGTTACTGCAATATGCAAGTGCTTCTCTTTCCTTATTCTAGCGATTGATGGGTCAGAATCTTAGATCCCCAACGATCAAAACTTTTGATATGTCTCTATGATGTATCAAATTTTTATGAAACCTCAGTCACCCTTTAACTCTAAACTAATAATAATAACTATAATATGGACTGTACATTATTGAGTGACTAGGGGCCAACACAAGGAATATGCGTTGACCTTTATATGCCCGTTTGATATTTACAAATTCAATCGGCCCATTTTAAACCGTATGAAGTCATTTGTACATAATCCAAATGTAACATGATTTTCCAAACACAGCTGAAGATGTTGCTATCTTAGTACATGTAATAAATGTAATTAAAGTACAAGTAATGAGGGTACATGATTTCTGTGAGCAGCTGGACTTGGATCATGAGCTTGAAACATAGATGGCTGCCTTCTTGTTTTGGTGACTTTGTTGTGACAAATTGGATAAGTTAGTTTAGACGGTATGATGGGAAGTCTTTGCATCATTTCTGTTACGAAGGAATCTACTATCTAACTGGAATCTGTTATTCCTTATTTTTAAACCTCAAGGAACCAATTTAATTTGACATTTACATGTTGTAAAGGGGTTGTCTCATCAAGACAACTTTTCCCCTATCCATAGGAATCGGCGTAAGTGTCTGATCAACTGTGGCCCCTTTTGATCACAAGAATGGGGTCCATTTAAATGTAGTGGCAGTCACACATGCGCTCTACTGCTCCATTTAGGTCTATAGGGCTGCCAGGTGTAGGTGAGCGCTCTTACTTGGCTATTTCCGGCAGTCTCATAGAGACATGCAGGTGTATCTGCCACTCCATTCAGATAAGGAGCACAGGCTCCCATTCTCATAATTGGCAGGCGCCCCAGCAGTCAGACCCCTGCCGATCAGACACTTTTTCCCTATCCCTATGTATAGGGGATAAGTTGTCTTAAAGGGAATCTGTCACCTGGCTATCCACAATTTCTTTTTTCCTTTAGCCTAGTGCAATAAAGTACCTTATATCCATGCATATGTGTTCTTCTTTTTGCTGTGTCTCTTGTATTTTCTGTTAAAAACCGCTTTATCCAGTGCCGGCGATTGCCTGCGCGATCCGACGGCAACTGAGGGCAACAGCCTCAATAGCGTCACTGGGCATGCGCCGAGCCCAGTGACATTTTTGGAGCGCTATTGCCCTCAGTTGCCGTCGGATCACGCAGGCAACAGCCGGCGCTGTGCCTGTGCGAGATTTCCAGCGGCAGCCGGCGAGAAGATCGGGGATGTATTTCGGGCAGAGAGCGGAGGTAGCCGGGGGGCGGAGCCATTAGCGTTACCTGTGGGTGGCGATTTCAGCTGCTGGAGGCATTTTTCAGATTCAAATTTAAGCGGTCTGGGCACATTAGGGGGGGCGTTCCTGGGCTCCTTGTAAGAGAAAAAACGCCCCTCTGGGCTCCTTGGATACTAATTTACATAATGGATAAAGCGTTTTTTAACAGAAAATACAAGAGACACGGCAAAAAGAAGAACACATATGGATATAAGGTACTTTATTGCCCTAGGCCAGTGATGGGCAACGTGCGGCTCTCCAGCTGTTGCAGAACTACAACTCCCAGCATGCAAAGCCTGTCTATAGCTATCAGCCTACTGCAGGGCATGGTGGGAGTTGTAGTTTAGCAACAGCTGGAGAGCCGCACTGCCCATCACTGCCCTAGGCCATAGATGGGCAACGTGCGGCTCTCCAGCTGTTCTAAAACTACAATTCCCACCATGCCCTGCTGTAGGCTGATAGCTGTAAACAGTCTTTGCATGCTGGGAGTTGTAGTTTTGCAACAGCTGGAGAGCCGCAGTTTGCCCATCCCTTTAATTGAACAACCCCTTTAACCATTCAATCAAAGAATAATCATAGTGAGACCTCTAAATATACACCATGGGGGAATTTATCATGAGAGGAATATTTAAAGTCAGTTTTGATTGAGGATGTGTTGGAGCACTTTATGCCACATTTATCAAATGTCACTTGTTTGATAAATTTGGCTTGTCCCTAAACCTAACACTTGTGTCTAGAGAAGTTACTCCAGTTTTCCTATTCCACCCTCCTCCCGGAGTGAGATTGCGACTTATTTGTGACTAAAAAAAAAAAAAAAAGTTGAAATGATAGTTCTGGTGTTAAAGTCATTAAAGGGAACCTGTCACTGGGATTTTGGGTATAGAGCTGGGGACATGGGTTGCTAGATGGCCTCTAGCACATCCGCAATATCCAGTCCCCATAGTTCTGTGTGCTTTTATTGTGTAAAAAAACTGATTTGATACATATGCAAATTACCTGAGATGAGTCCTGCACGTGACTCATCTCAGGGACATGCAAATTAACCTGAGATGAGTCCTGCACGTGACTCATCTCAGGGACATGCAAATTAACCTGAGATGAGTCCTGTACGTGACTCATCTCACGGACAGGACTCATCTCAGGTTCATTTGCATATGTATCAAATCGTTTTTTTTACAGAATAAAAGCACTCAGAGCTATGGGGACTGGATATTACAGATGTGCTAGAGGCCATCTAGCAACCCATGACCTCAGCTCTATACACAAAATCCCAGTGACAGGTTCCCTTTAAAATAGCTCACCACACCCAGTATTCCTCCCACATTACAAAACTGGAGTGAGTGGTGTCAAAATGCAAAAAGTTGCTAAATTTTGCGCAGGCGAGTGTAAAAAGTTATGAATTTTTGCGCAAATGAGTGCAAAAAAAGTCACAAAAGCCATATTGTGCAACTTTTTAACGCCAGAACTCTGGAGTGAAGGTATGATAAATTGGGGCCTTTTTATTTCTGTTGTAACTACTATCATGCATACTGATAATTGACTTTATTTCAACTCCTGCTTAGTGATGGAGATATTTAGAGATATATAAATTGATTGTCCAGAGGTTTGCATTTTTTTCCTTGCTCCCTATGGTGTAAAACGATAAAATAAGCCAGTCCGATCCCTTACATCTCCTTTTCTGACAGCTCATGGTCTCCTGTTGGTCTCTGCTTCCTGCACCCTTTTGACACCCAGGAAATGCTAGGCAAGAAAAATGTAGGAAATGTAGCCAGTCATTGACTGCAGAGTGATACATCTCAGCAAGTGATTGGATGAGCGGGAATATTCTGTGTGTTGAGAGGGAACCGGTTTCAGAGATCGACAGGGGAACGTGAAGTGTCCAGACATCAGTAAGGGGTATCACTTATTTTATTATTTTACACTACAATCAGCCAGATAACCCCTTTATCCAGAAATAAAAATTAGCAAAGTGTAAAAATACTGTAAAGGGGTATAAATAATATTCCAAAAGACTCTGTATTGCATTTGTATGATGAGATATTTCAGGAAAACTCAAAACATTTGACATGGAAAAGTTTTCGGAATATCCAGAAAACGGCATGCAGATTCATATGGCAGCCATGATGCAGTTGAAATCCTGCCTATCTACTGCAGCGAATAGTAGCACAAGTTTATGGGCTAAAAGAGTCGTTACCTTCCAAACCGTGTAGCCATTGGCCGCTGTGTGCGAGTCGGTGGGATTTCCGCTGAATGCGTGATCAATAAATTGTTCCATTTCAGCCACATGAGAGAATTATGATGTATTGTACTTTATGTGCATTTTAAAGACTGAAACATATGTATCTTGTTTTTGTAGCTGTTTGCAGCTGGTAAAATTCCCGGAACAAGAGTAGCTGAGCTGAAGGCACAGTATGCCCTCCTGTATGAGATTCTGAAGAGGTACTGTTCCTGTAATGTTTATATATTGTACTGCACCATAGTTTTGTATATATCTAGTATATATGGACTATAAACATTTACATGGGTATTCCAGTAATAACATAGTATCCCTGTGCTTCGGATAGGAGATCACTGTTAGATTGGTGGGGGTCTCTGTATCCTGTTTTCCTTTGTATGAATGGAATGGTGGCCGAGCATGCGCATTGCCACTTCATTCATCTTTACAGGACTTCCAGCGATATCCAAGTACACCACTTGGCTGTGTAGGGCAGTCCAGTAGAGTTTGAATGGACCAGTAGTGTGCACGCTCAACCTCAGCTGCATTCAAGCAGGGTCCCATCAGTTGGACCCCCCAGCGATCTAACAGTTCTTCCATATCCCTAGTGAATAGGGAATGACTTGTTGTAAATGGAATATCCATTTAAGGCATATCTACAAGGTGTCCCCCACTGAACAAGCGGTAAGCAGGAGCTGCAGTTATAGAAACCCCCAAATAATTTAATATTAATGACAGTTCCATAGAGAGTGACAAGCAAATGTACGGCCAGATCTCCACCTCATCTTTTACTGTATTCATCAGCTTGTTCCCTCTTTGGATTACTGAAAAGAGGTTAGGGACCACCACCTGTCAAACATTTATCGAGTATGCAAAGGATGTGCCATAAATGTTTGTAATCGGAATACCCCTATACGCCCTGTTAGGTTATTTGGAGAATAATGTGTTCCCAGAGTAGCAGATTATGATGGGACAGATAGGAGACTGCCTCTACACCATTTGGGGGAAAGTGTCATTTAAAGTTTTTTCCTTGGCACATATTCAACAGAACTAAAGAGTACCATCCTGTAACAATAGCATGAGCCTGCCTATCTGCCTATTATTGCTGACTCCATAAGGAACAGACGCTTCAGCTCAGATATGCCTGGTACAAATATATAAACCCACAATGATCAGTGAAATAACGTGAAACTGACAATACTAATACCTAGAAAGTTAAAGGGAACCTGTCACCTGCAAAACACATATTAAACTGACCACAGTACCTTACAGTATCCCCCATTGTGTTCCTCATTATGTTTTTCTTTCCTCCTTCTGTTCCTTCATACTATGTCCATTGGCGCTGTCTTCTGAGTAAGGCTTGAAGTCAAGGGGGCAGAGGCCTCCTTGCTTCAAGTCAGCCAAGCTCGCCCCTTACCCCTCCTCTCTACAATCTGATGGACAGAATAGGATCGACGTCTGGGCGCGCGTGTGATAGAACTGTCTGGCGCACGCGCAGTCAGCCAGTTGCAGGCTGGTGAGTGCGGGAGGCGGGATCGCGCTGTAACAGGCAGCGCACCTCGCATGGCAGGATGTCCATCAAATTGTAGAGAGGAGGGGTAAGGGCGGGCTTAGCTTGACTTGAAGAAAGGAGGCCGCTGATCCCTTGACTTCAAGCCTGACTCAGAAGACAGCGCCAATGGACATAGTATGAAGGAACAGAAGGAGGAAAGAAAAACATGATTAGGAACACACTGGGGGATACTGTAAGGTACTCTGGTCGGTTTAATATGTGTTTTGCAGGTGACAGGTTCCCTTTAATGAAAATCAACTAATTAAATATTTATATATAGAATAATTTATAAAATGAACTAATGAAACTGGCCCGGATGAAAATGATGGTAGCCTTAACTTAATATTTTGTTGCACAACCTTTTGAGGCAATCACTGCAAACAAGCGATTTCTGTAACTCTCAATGAGACTTCTGAACCTGTCTACAGGTATTCTGACCCACTCCTCAGGATCAATCTGCTCCAGCTGTCTCAGGTTTAAAGGTGCCTTCTCCAGACTGCATGTCTCAGCTCCTTCCACAGATGTTCAATAGGATTTCGATCAGGGTTCATAAAAGGCCACTTCAGAATAGTCCAGTGCTTTGCTATTAGCCATTCTTGGATGTTTTTAGCTGTGTATTTTGTGTCATTGTCCTGTTGGAGGACCCATGACCTGCAACTGAGACCAAGCTCTGACACTGGGCAGCACATTTCGGTCCAGAATGCCTTGATGGTCTTAAGATTTCATTGTACTCTGCACAGATTTAAGACACCCTGTGCCAGATGCAGCAAAGCAGCCCCAAAATATAACCGAGCCTCCCCCATGTTTTACTATAGGTACAATGTTCCTTTTTTTGCATGCTTCATTTTTGTATCTGTGAACATAGTGCTGAAGTGACTTGCCAAAATGCTCCAGTTTTGTGTCATCTATACAAAGGACATTCTCCCAGAAGCTTTGTGGCTTGTCAATATGCATTGTAGCAAATTCCAGTCTTGCTTTTTAATGATTTTACTTTCAACAGTGATTTCAACCTCGGTCATCTTCCATAACGTCCACTGTGGCTAAGACAGCGACGGATGGTGCGATCTGACACTGATGCACCTTGACTTTGGAGTTTACCTCTAATCTCTTTGGAAGTTGTTCTGTGCTGTTTGGATTCATATTATACATCTCTTCAATTTGTCATCAATTTTCCTCTTGTGGCCACACTAAGGGAGGTTGGCTACAGTCCTGTAGACCTTAAACTTCTGAATAATATGTACAACTGTAGTAGCAGGAACATTAAGCTGTTTGGAGATGGTCCTATAGCCTTTACCTTTAAAATGTTTGTCTATATTTTTCTTTTTAATCTCCAGAGAAGACTCTCTTCTTAAGCTAATTTCATACCTGCAGTGTGAATTCTGGCAGGCTGTTCCAGATGCAGACAGAAGGCCTGCCGGCCCCATTAGAGATAATGTGGTCCAGCGGAGATCCATACGCATTTCGGCAGACAGCGCGGAGAATCGGCCAGACACAAACTGCTGCATGCAGTTGTGAAATTAGCCTTAGCTTTCTTTGATCCATGTTCAGTGTGGTACCCACCATGATCCCAAACAGCAGAGTGACTACTTTTCACTCTTTAAGTAGGCTTACTGACTGATTGCACATTTGAAGAAATCTGTGATGCTAATGACAGGACACACCTTACTTTACCACTTCCTTATGGTCAAATTATTTTCTGTCTTTTCTAGGGGTACCATCATTTTTCTCCAGGTTAGTTTCATTAGTTTGTGTCATGACTGTAGACAGGGAAACACACTTACATGGTGAGCCCTAACTTGCACCCAACCCGCTGTCCCTGCCTACTTGCAAAGCAAGCCCTAAGTGGCAAGTCCACAACTAGTCGACCGTCCCTATACTGGCAGGTGCAGGGAGCCAAACCAAGTACCCGAGGTAAAAACCGCAGGGACCTGTTCACACACTGGAACCCAGACAAACACACAGAGAAAGGTCGTGCAGAAAACAGTCAAAGCCGGGAGGTCAATACAGTACCAAATCACAGAGAGGAGGGAGGTCTCAAGTAGCCAAGCCAAGGATCAATACCGGACAGGAAAACAGAGTACAAAATCGCTAAACAGAGAGAGAGGTTCAAGTCAAGGCGAGGTCAAATCCAATAGCAATAATCAAATACACACACTAGCAACTAAACCACAGCAAGGGAAAACCTATAACTGGCAGGGAGTATTGCCAGCAGGTTGTTTAAATAGAGCACAGATCAGAAGAAGATAGGGCCAGGGACTCGGTGCCCCATTGGACCAAAATACAAGCTATCCTGAGATAAGCAGGCTGAGCAGTCACTGAGCTTGCATCACAACATACTCGGGTGATACAAATAACACTATTCACCCCCAGAAAGCATGTACACTTACAGTTTTTTTTTTATTCTATTTATTTATTTTATTTAATTTATTATTACTTTTGTCAGTTTCAAAGTATTTTAGTGACCATTGCAAGTTTTAAGGAATGGGTACCAACAAGTTTGTCCACGTGTATGTGTGTGTGTGTGTGTATATATATATATATATATATATATATATATATATATATATTGTATGTGTCTCCTTTTGTTAATTTGGTTACAATTCTATTCTAAGCCATTTCTCACATTTATATCTGTTGCATTAAAACTAGGTGACCTCCAATTTTAGTCTCACAAATGAAAGCTACATAGGAGCTGGGCTGGCAGCCATACCAGCTTCCCCAGATAAACACATGTAAGGCACATCGAGTAGAGTTTTAAGAAACTTGAAAGAAGAAGGCATCTTACTGTATGTTCTTGTACTTACTGGTGTTTTATTTATTTTAGGCAAATACTCTTTAAAAAAAAAGATGTATAATAGAATAGTAAATAATGTATACTTTATGCTAGTGGATAGTTTTGAGTACAAAAAGAGTGCACCCTCTTATCACATATTTCATACTGTTTCTCTTTAACGGATGTGGTTTTCTGGTTTTCTTGCAGTGTCGGGTGTGTTTTCCTTTTTCTGATTTCTTTTATACTATGAACATGTTTTAACCTTTTTGTTCTACCCTTTCCTTAAACCCCCTCCCCAACAGTAAAGCTTGTTTTGATCTTGACATCTTCACAACACACATTTAGGACTAACCATGTTACAATGTTGTCACTGTATATTTCTTCGTTATCAATGTGTACACATTAAATAACAATGGTAGGTATAGGACACATACATTTAGTACTTTACTAATGACAGGCAGAAAAGTGTATTAAAAACATAAAAAAAAAAAAAAAATCAACCGCTGTTCCATTGCCGAGGCTCCTATCTCCACTGTTTCTGTTTCTGGTCCTGGCCAGACCAGAAAAGATGACGTCCCATCGCTGGTCATGTGACTGCTGCAGTCAGTAGCTGTCCTCAGCAGTGACCTGTGCATGAATGTTATGTGACTGCAGAGGCTGAGCACTCACGTACCATTCCGCTCCATGGATTTCATAACTCTGTCGTGTAACCCATGTTTCCTTAACACTGCGAGGAATTGGTGTGTGACAAGACACAGACATGACAAACTTGGTGATTTACAGTTATAAAATATTCCTTAAAGGCATTGTCTCAGAAGATTCAAGATGTACCTGTGTGTACTTTGTATCTTTATTCCTTGTCCAAGAAAAGTACTTTAATTCTGCTGAAAAACGTCTCCCAAGTGCCCAAGCTGGGTGGGCTTTGCTGTTTAAAATTGTCCGAGCCCACTATTTTTCCCATCTTTCGACTCCTCCCCTAACTCCCAAGGCTTCCTCCCCTGACATTACAGCGCAGCATTTCAAAATCTCGTGCATGCGACTTGTGCTGTGCAGGGAGAGAGGCTGATGCAGCTCAGGAGGTGTGCCCTTTCTGCTTCAGTTCTCTCACTATAACATTTTAGGAGGTAGTTGAAGGATGAAACTGAGCATGTGTGTCCACCTCACCAAGGGGGACTGAGAAATACGAAAAAAAGCAAACAGCAGGTGGTGCTATACAGATAGATTTTATGAAATAACTCAGTGGCTATTCAAAAGTTTTAATTACATGCAATTACAAAAGTGTTCAGATCCAGGTGCTGGTTTGAAAAATGCATAATATTTTGTTCGCGGGAACCCCTTTAAAGGGTTTCAACACTTTAAAAGAATATAGCCTAAATGGCCATAAGCCCATACGATGCTTTTAGCTCACCTGAGCTGCTAAGAAGGCCCTGGGCTATGTAATAAGAACAGAGTCACGGCTGCCCCTTCCATGGCGAAAATCAATTGATTTATTAACATGACCACTTTCATAGCCGTCAACGTCTGTATACAGTTCTGCACAGGTGCTGGACTGGATCCAGTACTGTCCAGCACCTGCACAGAAGAGGATGTGACTGTGCATGGTTTATTGTTGTACAGCATAGACTGTATGGCCGTTTACGGGGTATTCATTTAAAGTGGCCAACCCTTTAATCCAGAATAAAGAAATAGACATTTCTCCATGAAATATATGGAAATCACAAATTAGTCCATTGTGGTTGTCCCCTTCAGTAATCAACCCAAATTTATTTTATATGCTAAATATATCTTACACTCTTCAAGATGAGGAGTTTCTCATCCATAGTATACTCTTAATGTCAAGAAGTATATGCTGATTTTTGGCTTTTGATATGGTATACTCTCAAATTACACAATTCTGTGCTTTCTCAACATTTTTCTGCAAGAAGGTGAATGGACTCATCATATGATAATCAATTTTTTATACTTATTTTATTGAGCTGAGTAGAAAACCATTTTGTACAGTAAATATACAATTACGATGCACGCATGGTAATCCATTGCTACTGTATTCAATTGTACAAATGAGTACACAGTAGTAATGGATTACCACAATTGGCATTGCCATATTGATGTTACATACAATATCAAAATGTGGTAGATACAAACAAGAGCACATTAACTCAATATAATAAAATGGAAAATATCCGGGGGCAACCTCTAGTTTGTATACAAAGTTTTCAAATGCGATTTCCACACTTACAACCTTCGTAAACCGATTACCCGAAAGGGGCTTTTTTCTCATCCATCGAAGGGCAAAAGCTTTCCAGGAAAAACAGGGTTTGTATGATAATATTTTTAAGAGAGTTCCTTTGGCTCGTACATAAATGAATAGCCTCAGATGGTACAGCCTCCTTTTCCCACCATAAGTAGGCACCCCTGCAATGTGACCACCCTTGCAAATTTGTTAATGTTTGGGGGATGGGGTTCTCATTCTCCTTGATGCAATATTTGTCACCATGTCTCTGTAAAGATGGTTGTCTGTTACTGCAGACCCCATTCTTCCTCTACATGGTACTAATCATCTTTGAAATTTTCTAGGATAATATAGCTGGATAATTCTTTTTCTGTACTGAGCTTTCGGAGATGTCTCTTTTATCGTGTTCACAAAGTAGCATATTTTTCGCCCTATAAGACGCACTGGCCCATAAGACACACCTAGGTTTTAGACAATAGGAAAATATATTTTTCATAACCCCTCAGGTCAGATCACCAATCAGACCCCCAATGTTAGTCAGACCTCAGCTGACAGGCCCAATCAGACCCCCAATGTTAATAAGACCTCAGATCAGACCCCCAATGAGACCTCAGCGCAGACCCCAATGTAAATGACCCCCAATCAGACCTCAGATAAGAGCCCCATGCATCTCATCAGCCCCATGCCTCTCATCAGCCCCCATATCAGCCCCTATGCCCCATATCAGCCCCTATGCCTCTCATCACCCCCATATCAGCCCCTATGCCTCTCATCAGCCCCCATATTCAGCCCTTATGCCTCACCTCACCGCCCGCGCTCTGTCTTCCTCCTGCTGTCGTCTGTGCTGTGAACTGGCGCACACAGCGTGAGGTCATAGAGCGACTAGAGGAGCACAAAGCGGTGAGTACAGAGCCTTCACTGCTTCCCGGTACTCCGGTACTAACGAGCGATTCCATAATGGAAGCGCTCATTAGTATTCGCCCCATAATGGGGCAAAAAATACTGTAATCTTTTTTTATGTATGACTATGTACTGTATGTGACATCACAGCACCTATTATGAATCTATACACTGCTGTGATTGTCTTACTCTGTGTTATATGATGGTGTATGTTAAATTTTTTTGGTTATATTACCTGTACCTGTCTTTCATTAACTTAACTTGGAAAAAAAGATGCCCCCGTTGATTTATTCAATGTAGCCTGCGTTGTAGTAACATATTGTCACAACCACTGACCTTTCTATAACTTACATCCAGCATACAGGAATCTGAGATACAGCTGTTACAAGATGCTAAACGCTTCACATATCTACTTGAGCAACAACAACATGAACTAGAAAAGGCAGATCAGTTCCCCGAGGGATCAAACACTGAAGTCTCCAGAATGAGGCATCAATTGCTCAAATATAACAATGACCTGAATGAAGCGGAGGAAAGGGAGTACAGACTTCAGTATAAGCTGGAGTGGTAAGTCTTGTGGAAACAACATTCAAATATTCATCTTGCAGAGGTCCTCTCTGCCCTGGCTCATAAAGGAGGGACCTCGAGTGTAGGACCCCATTCTACAATGTGCATATGACCTTTAATTGCTAAAATTCAATCCTACAGTATATTACTTGGTTTATTAAGGTACATGGAAGTAGGGTGATTTCTGTCTATGGGCTACAGCAGTGTCTCTCAATGTTCTAAGCCAGGTATCCCATAATTAACCCTTTGGTGACATTTCTGACTGATATAGGGAGTTTAAAAAGTGGGTGATGGCTATGGTCGGAGATAACTCTGATCACAGACACTTGACCTCTGAGATGCCATGGTGAATAGTGACCCCAGAATCGGAGTGACCCTGGATTGCCTCTGTCATCAAAATTGCAGGGTGCCAATTCATTGTCATGGCAACCGGGGGCTTGTGAGGGATCCCAGCCCTTCCATTGATCCCAGGCCTTCCATCAATAGCAGGATTTAATAGACAGAAGTCACAATCACCATAGACTGCAATACTAAAGTATTGCAGTATATGGTATAAATGATTCATCAATCACATGTTCAATTCCTCTAGGGCAGTGATGGGCAACGTGCGGCTCTCCAGCTGTTGCTAAACTACAACTCCCACCATGCCTTGCAGTAGGCTGATAGCTATAGACAGGCTTTGCATGCTGGGAGTTGTAGTTCTGCAACAGCTGGAGAGCCGCACGTTGCCCATCACTGCTCTAGGGGGACTTAAAATAAATAAAAATAAAAATAAATGTTTTAATATAAAAAAGGTATTCAATATGTAACTCACCCAACTTTTCAAATTGGACATATAAAATAACTAATAATTGGTATTACCACATTGGAAAATGTTCAAACAAATATAAAAAAAATGCCACCTTGCCCCTTGAAAAAAGTGAATAAAAAGTAATGAAAAACTTGCATGTACCCCGACGTGGTACCAATAAAGCTACAGTTAGATCTGCAAAAAATAGGGGGCACATTTATTAAGAAGTGCATTTTAGATGCCGGTCTTAATGAAGCACCATAGCTAAATGTAAGACCGCTTCCGTGCGGTCTTCCCATTTTCTACGCCTAAAACAGGTGTAGAAAATGATAAATTAGACTTCTATGCCACGCCCAGAAGTTTTGACCTGGTGTGAACAGGGCGAAGTCACAGATAACAGCGCAACTAACCATTGCACTGCCATCTGAGCCTGAAATACGCCTAATTTAGCTTCAGAATAGTAAATGACACCCTAAGTCCTTAAACAGCTCTATAGATGGAAATTTTAAACAGTTAACAAGATCAGAATACGATGATACAAAGCAAATTTTTTCAAAGATTTTTTTTAAAAGTATTAACGCATAAGAAAAACTAAATAAATTTGGTATGATCTGCAGAATAAAAGTAACGTCAGTTTTAGCACACAGTGAATGCTGTAAAAACAAACCCAAAAAGCAATAGCATAATATGGTAAATTAAGTGGTGCCATTAGAAAATGTGAACGGAAAAAGTTATGGGTGTTGGAAGGCGGGGAGGAAATGGGATTAAATAAATATTGCATATTATTTACTTCCAATTTATTTTTAATTTAGTTTATTTCAGAAATTATGCTGTGCTTCAGTGCCTGACTACTTTAGATTCATCAATAGCACTGATGGCTTTGTATATCATACATATGTTCATGTGTAGCGATTGCGAAGTGATCTCTTGCAAGCTTGAATATTGTAAAAGAGATTGCAAAGTAGATAGGTAAAGACCATTGCACCAGCAGATTTTCTGCCAGTCACAAGCATCACTTAAATACAGTGGATATAAAAAGTCTACACACCCCTGTTAAAATGTCAGGTTTCTGTGCTGTAAAGAAATGAGACAAAGATAAATCATTTCAGAACTTTTTCCACCCTCAATGTGACCTATAAACTGTACCACTCAATTGAACAACAAACTAAAATAATGTGGTTGCATAAGTGTCCACACCCTCTTATAACTGGGGATGTAGCTGTGTTCAGAATTAAGCAATCACATTCAAAATCATGTTAAATAGGAGTCAGCATACACCTGCCATCACTTACAGTGCCTCTGATTGACCCCAAATAAAGTTCAGCTGCTCTAATTGGTCTTTCCTGAAATTTCCTTAGTCGCATCCCATAGTAAAAGCCATGGTCCACAGAGAGCTTCCAAAGCATCAGAGGGATCTCATTGTTAAAAGGTATCAGTCAGTAGAAGGGTACAAAAGAATTTCCAAGGCATTAGATATACCATGGAACACAGCGAAGACAGTCATCATCAAGTGGAGAAAATATGGCACAACAGTGACATTGCCAAGAACTGGACGTCCCTCCAAAATTGATGAAAAGAGAAGAAAACTGGTCTGGGAGGCTACCAAGAGGCCTACAGCAACATTAAAGGAGCTGCAGGAATATCTGGCAAGTACTGGCTGTGTGGTACATGTGACAACAATCTCCCATATTCTTCAAATGTCTGGGCTATGGGGTAGAGTGGCAGGATGAAAGCCTTTTCTTACCAAGAAAAACATGCAAGCCAGGCTACATTTTGCAAAAACACATCTGAAGTCTCCCAAAAGAATGTGGGAAAAGGTTTTATGGTCTGATGAGACCAAGGTCGAACTTTTTGGCCATAATTCCAAAAGGTATGTTTGGCACAAAAACAACACTGAACATCACCAAAAGAACACCATACCCATAGTGAAGCATGGTGGGGGCAGCATCATGCTTCGGGGCTGTTTTTCTTCAGCTGGAACTGGGGCCTTAGTTAAGAGAGAGGGAATTATGAACAGTTCCAAATACCAGTCAATATTGGCACAAAACCTTCAGGCTTCTGCTAGAAAGCTGAACATGAGAGGAACTTCATCTTTCAGCATGACAATGACCCAAAGCATACATCCAAATCAACAAAGGAATGGCTTCACCAGAAGAAGATAAGTTTTGCAATGGCCCAGCCAGAGCCCAGACCTGAATCCGATTGAAAATCTGTGGGGTGATCTGAAGAGGGCTGTGCACAGGAGATGTTCTCGCAATCTGACAGATTTGGAGTGTTTTTGCAAAGAAGAGTGGGCAAATCTTGGCAAGTCAAAATGTGCCATGCTGATAGACTCATAGCCAAAAAGACCAAGTGCTGTAATAAAATCAAAAGGTGCTTCAACAAAGTATTCGTTTAAGGCTGGGTTCACACCTGAGCGTTTCTGAGACGCGCGTTTTCATCGCGGGTTTTACGCGCGTTTTTGTGCGCGTTTTTGGCAATCGTAAACGCGCGTTTTACGCGCGTTTGTGTGATTGACTGCAGTGTTGGCCTTTCCAGCATGTTGGAAATTCATAAACGCGCGTTCGAACGCGCATTTTCAGTGTCAAAAACGCGCAAAATACAAGCGTTGCGCGTTCCCATTGAAGTCTATGGGCCAAAACGCGTGACAAACGCCCCCAAAAAAGCTCAAGTACGTTCGAACACGCTGTAAAACGCGAAAATGTGAACCAGTCCCATAGGGAAGCATTGGTTTGCATCGGTTATGCGTTTTACAGCGCGTTCGAACGCGCTGTAAAACGCGCAAGTGTGAACTGAGGGTAAGGGTGTGCACACTTATGCAACCATATTATTTTATTTTTATATTTTTTCCTTCCCTCTACCTAAAAGATTTCAGTTTGTTTTTCAATTGAGTTGTACAGTTTGTAGGTCACATTAAAGGTAGAAAAAGTTCTGAAATTATTTATCTTTGTCTCTTTTACAGCACAGAAACCTGACATTTTACCAGGGGTGTGTAGACTTTTTATATCCACTGTATATAGCAAGTTGATTGGCGCTCATTAACTGCCATTTAAATGGAGAAATCATTGTAATCCAATAATAATACGATCATTCGTCCCTATGCATTTATTGGTAGCACATTCCCTGTTTACAGGGAGATGTTATGCCAACAAGCAATCATTTTAATGCTTGCTGGGCATATTTACTTGGTACAGTGGTTGGGAAGGAACTCTCCTGCTGATCATCAGTAAAAAGTGCCTAACATTTCAGCAGAAATGACTCATTCACAATTTATGTAACCATGCAGTGACTGTGTGTTGCACAGTTGGATTTTACATTTTCTATGTGTTCCAAATAAAGTTAGATTTTATTTCCAAATGTCCATATAATCAATATTGTAACAATTGCTGCACTGCTTAATGCGTTTCCGACCTACAATGGTCCATCCAATAAAGATTGTTCACACATGCTCAGTGCACAACACCTCCATACATACTCTAGGAACCTCTGGTGAGCTGATTCTTTCCTGTTTATTAACCATTTTATCATATTTGTAGTCAATTCTTTTTGAAAGTGGAAGCGACCATAATAACAGAGATTAGCCATGTTCATTTTTTTTCCTGTTACAGTATTCACTGCAGTGTACAGTGTTCATTATAGTCTACGGTAAAATTACTGTGTTCTTATTATCCTATTAAAACATTGCCTTGGCAGGTGTGGGGGCCTACATAAGGCTCCTGACTGACCGAGCAACTAAACGGTCCCCATGATTTTTTTTGGGGGGTAGGGGTGGTAATGGACATTCGTTACTGGGGATAGAACGTATCTGAGGGGTTATATGTCCGTGATCAGAGGTGCCTTTGATGACAGACACTGCTGGCAGGTGTCTTCTGTGTAACGCAGCAGTCACTTGCCAGCTGTGGTGCCTGCTCATCTCTTGAGTGGGCGCCATCTCTAAAGACTTGACATCTGTCATACATGGATGGCGGATGTCCGGAAGGGGCTAAGTCATATCTAATTAATAATCCCAATAGGAAAACGCAAATTTACCCACAATTTATTTGATAGCACATGTGTATATCACAACATAACATTTAACAATTCAAGGTTCTTGCATGCGCTACAAAATAAAAATGCTGCAGTTCCTTGTCTTAGAGCTCTGCAAGGTGCCATTCCTCTGCCGTTACTCTTAACCACCTCAGCCCCCCTAGCTTAAACACCCTTAATGACCAGGCCCTTTTTTACAATTCTGCACAACACTACTTTCACTGTTTATTGCTCAGTCATACAACTTACCACCCAAATGAATTTTACCTCCTTTTCTTCTCACTAATAGAGCTTTCATTTGGTGGTATTTCATTGCTGCTGACATTTTTACTTTTTTTTTATATTAATCAAAAATGACCGAAATTTTTGCAAAACAACTACATTTCTACATAAATTTTTCTCTTAATTTATTGTTCTACATGTCTTTGATAAAAAAAATACAATAAGTGTATATTTATTGGTTTGGGTAAAAGTTATAGTGTTTACAAACTATGGTGCAAAAAAGTGAATTTTCCGCATTTTGAAGCAGCTCTGACTTTCTGAGCACCTGTCATGTTTCTTCAGGTGCTAGAATGCCAGGATAGTATAAATACCCCCCAAATGACACCATTTTAGAAAGAAGACACCTCAAAGTATTCGCGGATTTCATTTTTTTTCACAAGTTAGCGGAAAATGACACTTTCTGAGGAAAAAAAAAAAGTTCTGGCAAAAAAATAAAATAAATCTCCCACGGACTCACTATGCCCCTCAGTGAATACCTTGGGGTGTCTACTTTCCAAATGGGATCATTTGTGGGGTGTGTTTACTGTTCTGGCATTTTGGGCGGGGCTAAATTGTGAGCAACCCTGTAAAACCTAAAGGTACTCGTTGGACTTTACACCCCTTTACGCACCTAAGCTGCAAAAAAGTGGCACACATGTGGTATCGCCGTACTCAGGAGAAGTAGGGCAATGTGTTTTGGGGTGTATTTTTTACATATACCCATGCTGGGTAATTGTCAACATTGTAAAAAAAAAATTAAAAAGTTGACAATTTACAGAGATATTTCTCTCACCCAGCATGGGTATATGTAAAAATACACCCCAAAACACATTGCCCTACTTCTCCTGAGTACGGCGATACCACATGAGTGACACTTTTTTGTAGCCTGGGTGCGCAAAGGGGCCCAAATTCCAATGTGTACCTTTAGGATTTCACAGGGCATTTTTACGCATTTGGATTCCAGACTTCTTCTCACGCATTAGGGGCCCCTAAAATGCCAGGGCAGTATAAATACCCCACAAGTGACCCCATTTTAGAAAGAAGACACCCCAGGATATTCCGTGAGGGGTATGGTGAGTTCATGTAAAATTTAATTTTTTGTCACAAGTTAGTGGAATATGAGACTTTGTAAGAAAAAATAAATAAAAATCAATTTCCGCTAACTTTTTTTCTTTTCTTACAAAGTCTCATATTCCACTAACTTGTGACAAAAAATAAAATTTTACATGAACTCACCATACACCTCACGGAATACCTTGGGGTGTCTACTTTCTAAAATGGGATCACATGTGAGGTGTTTGTACTGCCCTGGCATTTGAGGGTCTCCGCAATCATTACACGTATGGCCAGCATTAGGAGTTTCTGATATTCTCCTTATATTAAGCATACGGGTAATGAGATTTTTTTTTTCTCCGTTCAGCCTCTGAGCTGAAAGAAAAAATGAACGGCACAGATTTCTTCATTCGCATCAATCAATGTGGATGAAAAAATCTCTGCCAAAAAATATCCCAAAAAAAAAAAGAGGGGAAAGGACATAGGAGTGCTTGCGAAGTAAGGCCCCATTCACACGTCCGCAAAAATGTCCACATCTAATCCGCAATTCTGCGGAATAGATGCGGACCCATTCAGTGTGAATGGGGCCGGCGGTGATGCGGAGAGCACACTATGTGCTCTCCGCATCAGCATTTGCGGAGCTGCGGCCTCGAACTTCTGGGTATCTGGCCGCAGCTCCGCAAAAGATAGAGCATGTCCTATTTTTGTCCGCAATTACGGACAAGAAAAGGCATTTTCTATATAGTTCTGGCAATGTGCGGATCCGCAAAATGCGGAAAGCACATTGCCGGTGTCCGTGCTTTGCGGATCTGCAGATCCGTGGATCCGCAAAACACATACGGACGTCTGAATGAGCCTTACAGGGGGTGATTAGTGACAGGGGTGTAATCAGGGGGGTGACATGGGGTGATCAGGGGTTAATCAGTGACCGGGGGGGGGGGGTCTGTGTGGTGATTGATGCACTTACATATGTTTCCTCTGGTGGTCCCAAGCAAAAGGGACCACCAGAGGAGCAGGCAGCAGGCATATCAGATGCTGTTAACAAAACAGCGTCTGATATGCAATTTTTTTAACTACTACAGCCTGCCAGCGCACGATCAGCGCTGGCAGGCTGTAGTTAAACTTCCTCCCAACGCGATCCTGTGAGCACTGAGAGATTGTGTAGGGATATTTTTTATTGACAAAGGGAATGGTGACACCGATTTGTGAATTTATTTATACATTTCCTGTAGGAATAACAGAAGAATGACACAATTCAAAGTTACAAGAAAAGATGTTTTCAGATTACTTCTTGGGGAATTTAAAGGGGTATTCCAGTATTTAAAAGTTATTCCCTATCAGAGGATAACTATCAGATCGATAGGGGTCCTACCACTTGGACCCCCCCTAATAACGAGAACAGGGTCCCCGTACCCCTTGAAGGCCCCCTGCTGCTCCCCTTAAATGACTAGTGCGGCCGGTCGCACACATTTGGACGGCCGCTCCATTAATTTCTGTTGGAGTTCCAAGATAGCCGAGCGCTCTAGTCGGCTGTCTCTGTAACTCCCATAGAAATTAATGGGGCGGTTCCTTACATGTGGGACCTGCTGCTCTGGTCATTTCATGGGAGCAGCAGGGGGCTTGTAAGGGGTACAGGGCCCCCGTTCTTGTGATCAGTGGGGTCCCAGCGGTAGGGGATAACTTTAACCTACAGGAATACCCCTTTTTTGACAGGCAACTTAAAGGACGTTGACCTCTTAAACCAGTGAACGTTGCTCATGACCTCTAGAGGATCTCATTAACCATATACCTAAACTATAAAGTGCTATACTAAATACATTAGTGTTACATAAACAGTTCACAATACCTGGTGCTCCACGTGATTTAATAGTTTGCAGGACCTCATGCCAACAGTTCAATTTTTGCTTTCCTAAACCTTGGAAAAGCATCAGGCTATTATGCAGTTTGGATCTTTATTGGATTTACTGGATGCATTAATGTAAAGTGGTCAGACTGGGAGTAATCAATTTATTATATTTGAAGCCTAAAGTAGTGTTGCAATGGAAGCAGTAGAAAATATATTCCTTAATGCCTCCATACAGCATTATACTGGGTCTGTACTATGCCCAGAAGTATTTTGACTTTCTAGAAGTGCCGCCACACTACTCTGTTCTCACTCCAGCCTCTAACATTGTGGGGGAAATGTTGTCACTGTTTGTTCTGGTGAATTGGAAACAATAGCCTGAGTCATATTACTATGTACCTACAAGACAATACATTTTTTATGTAACCAGCGTTATCAAGTCTGCCTTCAATATTATATGATTTAATTGTCACTTGATCTGTGGAGGAAATGTCAAGCATTCTTCATCACACATGTAATGGACAAGCACCAATTGTAGTGGTTTACTAACTTTCCGCACTATGGAAAATCTGAGAGTTCATGTAGCGTCCTACATAGTAATCAGTGTTCTGGAGATTAAAACCATGACCTTTTCAGAGAACCTGCCAGCAAAGCAGAGTAATGTCACAATGGCGTGGTTTGCATCAGTGTAGGTCTCATTGTAAATGAATGACCTCCATTGTGTTTTACTCCTCAGTGTAAATTACCGTACACTGCCTGTTGCACCTTGGAGTTTGGCACTTTGGCAGTAGCTGGCTACAGTAGCAATTCATCCATCTTCCAGTAAATGCAGAAGGTTGTAGCTTCACGGCAGCTAGATTAAATACATAAAGTTCATAATTAATTGAAACAATTGTATCAAAGTGATCAGTAACACTGAGGCTCAACACTTGTCATGTCTTTGGTGCACTGTTGGGGTATACACCAGGAAAATCCCCGAGCATATATGCCAACATTCCCATAGACATTCATTGCCAAACATATGCCAAAAAAAGTGTCCTTTTCATAGACTTTCAGTGCCAAACATATTCCAAAACAATGTCTTCCTCATAGACCTTCAGTGCCAAACGTATGCCAAAACAGTACCCTTTTAGCATACATCTGGCCACTATACATTGGGATACTGCAGCTTTGACGGTATTAAACGTGCAGAAGCTTATGTTTAACAGAAAAATAATTTTCTTCATGGTACACACAGTCTATGGCACATATATGCATATACACTGAACAAAAATATAAACGGAACACTTTCGGTTTTGCTCCCATTTTGCATGAGCTGAACTCAAAGATCTGAAACATTTTCTACATACACAAAAGACGCATTACTCTCAAATATTGTTCACAAATCTGTCTAAATCTGTGTAAGTGAGCACTTCTCCTTTGCCGAGATAATCCATCCCACCTCAGAGGTGTGGCATATCAAGGTGCTGATTAGACAGCATGAATATTGCACAGGTATGCCTTAGACTGCCCACAATAAAAAGCCACTCTGAAATGTGCAGTTTTATCACACAGTACAATTCCACAGATGTCGCAACGTTTGAGGGAGCGTGCAATTGGCATTCTGACTGCAGGAATGTCTACCAGAGCAGTTGTCTGTGCAATGAATGTTCATTTCTCTACCATAAGCCGTCTTCAAAGGCGTTTTAGAGAATTTGGCAGTACATCCAAGCGGCCTCACAGCCGCAGACCACATGTAACCACACCAGTCCAGGACCTCCACATCCAGCATCCTGTATGCCATCTGCCCTAAACAGTGAAAACCGGGACTCATCCGTGAACAGAACGCCTCTACAACGTGCCAGAAGCCATCAAATGTGAGCATTTGCCCACTAAAGTCGGTTATGACGACGAACTGCAGTCAGGTTCAGACCCCGATGAGGACAACTAGCATGCAGATGAGCTTCCCTGAGACGGTTTCTGACAGTTTGTGCAGAAATTCTTTGGTTATGCAAACCGATTGTTGCTACAGCTGTCCGTGTGACTGGTCTCAGACGATCATGGAGGTGAACATGCTGGATGTGGAGGTCCTGGGCTGGTGTGGTTACACGTGGTCTGCGGTTGTGAGGCTGGTTGGATGTACTGCCAAATTCTCTGAAAAGCCTTTGGAGACGGCTTATGGTGAAGAAATGAACATTTATTGCACAGGCAACTGATCTGGTAGACATTCCTGCAGTCAGCATTCCAATTGCACGCTCCCTCACACGTTGCGACATCTGTGGCATTGAGCTGTGTGATCAAACTGCACATTTCAGAGTGGTCTTTTATTGTGGGCATCCCCGTTTTCACAGTTTGTATCCTGGGGAAACTTATTTTACCATAATTTTGGGTGTTTCTAGAGTTTTGGCTGTGTTGTCAGACTATATACAGAATGATTCTACTATTTACTCTATAAACCTCTATGTGCCATCCAAAGTCGATTCGCTCATCCCTAACCCTAAGGAGTGTCAGGGGCAACCTTACATGAAGATAATTACTAGATGATTAGACATTATGGTAATTTCCATGTTTCATGTGATAGCTTGGTAACGAAACAGTAAGTATAAATCTTATAAGAGTATAAGGTTGGTGTCACACGAGCGAGTTTAACGCATTGAACTTGCAGCGTGTGTCTGTGGAAGCTCCTGTACTGACCTCCCTAGCACTGACGGGTTCCCTAGCACTGACATTATTATGTGCTAGGGAGGTCTGTACAGGAGCTTCTTCAGACACACACTGCGAGTTCAGTGCGTTGAGCTCACTTGTGTGAAACCAACCTAAAGAAATTCAAGATTGCTCCGACAAAGCTATCTATACAGTAATCCAGGAAACCTTTGGGTACCATTATAAACTTGCCATTATTAAGGCGCTCTCCACAAGGAGATATAGTACCCCCCAACTTGCCATTATTATGTTACAGCCTGTCTTATATGAGTTTTCTGAAATCTCACCCAATTTCTTCCCATTTTGATTTTTAATCAGTATTATTACAGTTCTCTTGGAAGGTATGAGTACACAATATAAAAATATAATTAACATTGTATAAGTTACAGAAGTAGACCGCTTGACACCCCCCAAAATTTTTTGTTTTCATTTTTGTTTTTCCCTCCCTGCCTTCCAAAAGCCATAACTGTTTTACTCTTCTGTTCACATAGCCATCCGAGTGCTTGTTTTGTTTGCAGGACAAATTATTTTTTAATGGCACTAGTTACTACATCATGTACTGAAAAATGGGAAAATAATTATTTGTGGTGTGAAATAGTTTAGATTTGTTTTTTTTTTACTGACATGTTACCTTTATTTTGCAAGTCAGTACGATTACAACGATACAAATTTATATTCGTTTTCTTTTGCTTTATTACTTTTCAAAAAAAGGTTTGAAAAAAATAGCTTTGGGTTGCCATATTCTGACACCCATAACTTTTGAGTTTTTGTTTGTGGGGTGAGCTGTAGTTTTTATTGGTATCATCTTCGGGTACACATGATATTTTTGATAACTTTTTATAGAATTTTTTTTAGGGGGTGAGGTGACCATGCGGCATTTTGTTATTGTGTTCACTGTGCAGGACAAATACTTAAATTTTAATAGTTTGTACATTTTTGTACAATTCAATGCTAATTATATTTTTTTTAGGTTTAGCTTTATATGTACAATTGGGAAATGGAAAAAAAAAATGTATACATATATTTAAAAAATCTATATATTTTTTACTTTGTTTTTTAAACATGCTTTCATTGGATTACTTATGACATACACTGCATGTGGTTGTTTTGATGTTTTGTACCTACATAGTCTGATGCTTACGGCATCTTCCTATTAAACCCTGTCACAGGCAAGGTTCAATAGGAAGATTACAAACACAGGCCTGGGAGCCTTTACAAGGCCCTCCAAGGCTACCCTGATGACCGGTTAGGCATCCACACTGTGGAGAAAAAACACTTTGAGCAGTACTTACCCTTCTGGTGCTCCTACACAGCTAGCCACCAATTACTGATAGGACTGTCTCTGGACTTGTAAGGCCAGAATGAGTGGAGATTTAAATAAATAAAGCCCCCTCACCCCCCTAGGCAGCTCAGCAAATGGAGGCATCCAGTCACACTCATATTTTAGGGTAGGTTGCTTGCCGCTATTTTAAATCATTCCTGGAGAACCCCATTAAGCTGCTGACCATGACACTAAGAGCACTGTTGCGTTGACCAAGATATTTCCTTTTCCATGAAAAGGTATTCAAGATCTCTGCATGCTGTCCTTCAGTAGGAACTTCATGGTTAAGGGTCCATTCACACGTCCGTGTGTGTTTTGCGGATCCACGGATCCGCGTATCCGCAAAACACGGACATCGGCGATGTGCGTTCCGCAATTTGCGGACCGCACATCGCCGACACTCTCATAGAAAATGACTTTTCTTGTCCGCAATTGCGGACAAGAATAGGACATGTTCTATTTTTTTCGGGAACGCAATTGCGGACCCGGAAGTGCGGATCCGCAATTGCGGACCCGGCCGGGACATAGTCTGTCCCCATTGAAATTAATGGGTCCGCAATTCCGTTCCGCAAATGCGGAACAGAATTGCGGACGTGTGAATGGACCCTTACTCTGAGGAAAAAAAATCTGACCTGATAATGGGATGATCACACAGCTACTTGACCTGTTAGAAGACACAACCCTGTAAGGCTATGTCCAAATCTGCGGCATGCATTCCGGTATTCTGTTCTGGTAGAGAAGCAGAATGCTGGAATTGCCATATCTGCCATAGCCATACACAGCCAGGCTCCATTGTCTTCCCATTCTCTTTAATGGGATCACTTGGGTCTCTGTCATGAATGCCAGCTTTCTGCCAGAAAAATACCACTGCATAGACATAGTTTAACTGTACTGTAAGTGTAACAAGCTGTGTACCTGTGTGTGCATCACATGGCCAGAATAGGTATCTATTCACTTTCTGGACCCAAACTGTGAAGGTTCCTACCGAATGGACACAAGCTAAGATTTTTAATGATTGTGAGGTATTGTTACAGAAAGTATATTAGAAAATTGTATAGCTTTCACCCTACAAAGAATGCCATTTATTTGCTAAAACCAGAGTACACCTTGATTGTATATGCTTTTAATCATTAGCCTACAAGTATTTAGCTGCAGTAGTAAAAAATTACAAACAATGTAATGATAAAATAAAGCCATAATAAAATTGAACCTAGTGAAGTCTGTTTCATAAGAATTTTGGAGGTATTTTATTTCAAACAAAAGGGTAAATCCTCTATGTATTCTAATAGACTGCATGTAAATCTTTCAATAGTTTACGGGAAGAAAAAAGGCTTTTGGAGCGGGAGTATGAAAGAATCCCCAAAACTGGAGTAAGTATCACATTTTTAACATGTCATTGTTTTTGCACACCAGTTAGTTGTCCGTTAGGGTAAAGGCTTGTGCACATGAGTGTATTTGAGATATGTAGGGATACTGTATAGAATGGGTTATTGTCCATGCATCCAACAATATATTTATAAATGTACCTATATTTATATAGCATATTTATATTATATTGCATTGCATTAAAAAGCTGTTTGCAAGCCAAGGTTTCACAATAGGCAGGAGTAAATGAGGTGAAAATCAGGATATGAAAACACAGACCTGTACGGCTTCCAGGAGTGCTGTAGTTTTTATTTATGGTGCATGCTTGAACATGCTTAAATACTCAAATTTAAAACTGTAGTCGTCAGAAAGAATTTATTAGAACAAAATGGAATCCATATGAAACTAATATGGCAAGTAAGTCTACTTTCACACTCGTGTTTTGGCTTTCCGTTTGTGAGATCTGTTCAGGGCTCTCACAAGCGGTCCAAAACGGATCAGTTTGCATTCTAATGCATTCTGAATGGATAAGGATCCGCTCAGAATGCATCAGTTTGGATCCGTTCTGCCTCCATTCCGCTTTGGAGATGGACATCAAAACGCTGCCTGCAGCATTTTGGTGTCCGGCTGATGAAACTGAGCCAAACGGATCCGTCCTGACACACAATGTAAGTCAATGGAAACGGATCCGTTTTCACTGACACAATCTGGCACAAAAGAAAACTGATCCGTCCCCTATTGACTTTCAATGGTGTTCAAGACGGATCTGTCTTGGCTATGTTAAAGATAATACAAACGCTAAAACCTCGAAATGTGTCAACCACCTGGAGGCCTCGAGGAAGCTCCTTTATAGGTGGTATTATACCCCTTATCATCTATCCATTATATACCCAACCATCTCGAATGTTTGTTGGCGGTGCCTGTCAGCCATGGGCAGCTTAATGCACATCTGGTGGACCTGTCCCACTGTTCACCGTTTCTGGACCAACATATTGTCACTTGTGAATGCTGTAATTGGGGTGGCACTCCCACTCTCCCCGGAAATATCGTTGCTCTCCTTGGGGCTGGAATGTTTGAGTATAGCAGACCTAACTGTTGCTTTTCATATACTAACTGTAACGAGAGTCGCAATAGCTAAGAGGTGGAAGAGTAGGGACATCCCAACCATACCAGAAATCATTGCTAAAGTCCACTATAATTATGGCATGGAACTACTGATTGCTAAAAAACTATGCCGGTTGTCTTGTGTCAGCGTCAGGTGGCAAAAATGGGCATCTTACATATCCAGAAACTATTCTTCTTTACCGGATCTACAATTGTAAGAGATAAATATCTAATTTCTATTAATTGATTTTGAATGTGGTGCAGTTCTAATTACTGTTTGTTGGCCGTTTCTTCAAGGCCTTGTTTTTTTTCTTATATAAATGTAAACTTCACATCCAATGACTTCTATTTTAAAAGTTTGTACTGCGATGTGCAAATTATATTGTATTCATTGTACTGTGACACTATGGAAGAGGTTGTATGCTCTGATTTTCTAATAAAAAATTTGTGAATAAAAGATAATACAAATGGATCCGTTATGAACGGATGCAGACGGTTGCATTATCTGAAAGGATCCGTCCATGACGGATCCGCACAAAACGCGAGTGTGAAAGTAGCCTTAGTTGAAGCTCATTAGGTGGCTTTCAGTCATCTTTAAAGGGATTGTGCCATAAACTACTTCACTCTAAAGTGTGTTTTCGTCAAGTAGCTCCCGTTCCCCCTTGAATATTTTTTTTTTTAAATTTACCCCATTTACAGTTTTCTCTTATCACCTATGCATGAATCCTACTTCCTGGTTGGTCATGTGACTGCTGTCCGATCATAGCAGGAGTAGTAGCTAATATAAAACTTTTAATCAAAAATGCTAAATAAAAAATATATAAAACGTCCCAAAAAAAAAACACAAAAGGATAATAGTGTGCACACATCTAAAATATGCCCCAAAAATAGATAAACACAAACAACAAGTGTTGATCACCCCGATCCTGGAGTGTCACTAATCTGTAACAAGGAAGTATCTTACAGGTATAGTAGAAGTTGCTTGGAGCCCTACTGTGAAGCAGGTAAACCTCTCCTGGAGTATTAGGGTCAATATTTACTGTCTATGTTTGGGGCATATTTTAGGTGTGTGCATACCATTATCCTTTTGTGCTATTTTTGGGACATTATATATTTTTTATTTAGCATTTTTGATTAAAAGTTAAATTTTATATTAGCTACTACTCCTGCTATAGTTCAACTGATTCAATTGTGGTAGTTTAAGGGAAGTGATCAACTTCACTGCCCCTACTTGGGCACCTTTGGTTGAACTTTGCTGTCCGATCATGCTTTAGGGCAGTGAGATATGTCCTGACGTATATAGAGGCTAGACTTGTTGGTAGAACTGGTAGTAAACTTATATGTATGCTTAGAATTTTATAATTTTACATGAGCAGCTAATAGCAATACAGTGGCGATCAAAAGGGTAACAATGTTTTGAACTTTTGACTTTCAGGCTCCATATCCCACCATCTAGTACAGCTTCGAACATGACACTACCATCATTTTATAGACAGACAATCATGTTGGCTATCTCATACATAAATTGGACTTGTAACTATTTAGCATATGATTAGTTATGCAGATTCTTGTCATGTAACTGCATTGTTACTGATTTGCTCCTAAAACTCTAAATTTTATTTTTTATTATTTTGTCAGTATTTTGTAAATCCACCTTTGGCTTTCAGCACTGCCTAGGCTGTAGTGGATGGTGAGATATGGAGCCTAAAAGTCAAAAAGTCAAAACATTGTTAACCTTTTGCTCATCAATGTATATCAACTTGTCATTTTTATTTTACAATCTGTCTTCTATTAAGTTTTCTGAAATCTCGCCAATTTCTTCCCATTTCTCATGAAAGATATAGGCATATAATATAAAAATGTAATTTGCATTGTAGGAGTTAGAGAAGAGGGCCAAACTTCTGAAAGAAGCCAGTGATGAGCTAAAAAAGGAGAACACCCAGAGAATATTGGAGATTAAAGCAATGAAGGAAGACCTGGCTTTAAAAGAACGAGAAATTCAAAGAGAGCAAGCAGAGCTCGAAAAGATACAAGAGCAACAGGAAATCGTAAAGGTACCAGGAACAGAAGCCAGCTGGTGTCTGAAAATGTTCTGTACCCATCTATTTCTTATCCTTTCTCTCATAATTTAATGTAAAATGAGTAACTGGACAGATAACTCACTGTTTGGCTCTCCATAGACTTTATCACAAACTCCAGTGGATGCTCAGCATGATTTTTTCTTTTTATAGAAAACCTTATTTATTGGTCAATATTAAAAACATAGCCCAAACAAGTAGGTGATGGATTTACTACCCTTCAGTACATATGGAGAAATTGCAATCAGGTGGACGTGTTTCGGATCAAATATTGATAGTTTCTCATAACCTATGAGTCAGAATTAGTATTCGATCTGAGGCACAATAACATAACTGCGGTTTCTTTACATGTGCGTCCAGGTTCATTAGTGATTGAAACAAAAAAGTAGTGTCATACCTCTTGCATGATGGAAAGCATAGTTGGTCAACAGATCCCCACTGACTTACAATGGAGTTCATTGAGGTTCTGCTGTGGCGTATCTTACATAGAGGCAGACTACGCTGCTGTGGGGCTGAACTCCTCCTGTTCTTGACATGTAGAACACTGAATTTTCATGCAGTCACCACTAGTGGGAGCTCGGTGCAAAGAGATTTTTTTTGGCAGCCAATTCTGTTTGGTCTCTAGTGTGACAGGTGTCAGAAGATCCAAAAGACTGGCTGCATGTGATGTGATCCTACAGCCTCTTTTGGTTCCACTTGTTTCAGTGTTGTTGCTGGTAATGACCACACCTCTTGTCTCAGGTGTAGCTTAGTGGTCATTCCAACTCCCCTATTTAATCTGGCTTCACCCATCTTGCTATGTGGTTGATGGCTCTATACTGTTGGTGGAAGTGTTGGTGTTTGGATCTCCACGGAGTTCCTGCTCATCCATGTACTATTTAGAGTTAAGTGTCTTTTCCTATTTCTTGTTTATTGTATTCCCCTATCTTTTGTATTAGGCCTGAGGAGGTCCCTTGCTCCTTCAGCTGGGAGGTAACCGGTCATCCGTCCTGACACTATTTCTAGGGCCCTATAGGGTGAGATAGGGTTTTAGGTTCCTGCGTATGAACATTCCTACTATCGAGGTCTGATCATACAGATAGTAGTCAGGGCTCGCATTAGGGATTCACTAGGTGGTGACCATTCCCCTTTCCCTAGTTTCCAGGCCTAGTACCTTTCCCCTTCCCTCCTGTGTTTGGTGTGGAGTTTACTACCCACACTGCGCCCTGACACCTGAGCTCCCCCTAGTTGTGGTATAAGGCAGACTGTTTTATAGCATTGTACACTGAGGGAAGCAGCAGACATAGAGCTGTATGGGGAGATTGATTAATGTATTTATATCACTTATCTGGTGTAAATGCATTGAGAAATGTGATGTTCAGAACGACTGTCATATTTATGAACCACCTGTTCCACTTTTTCCAACATTGAAGTCGGATAACCAGGGTAAGACTGAGGGTGACTTTTTTATTATGATATTTTAAATTAAAATTTCTTCGAAAAACTTTTAAAAAACACATAAATTAGTTAAAAATCTGAGGAGTCGCGCCTTTCTTTTTGCATTGCCTAGGAGTGTTTTTCACAAGGTGAAAATTGAGACATTACATACAGCATTACACAACATACAGGGTAATACAGTTTCACATAGCGTTTACATCCAGTGACATCTCCTTTGATGTAGATGTTCTCTTTTCTAATCTTCTCCTTTCACACCAGACCGTCATAATTATTTGTTTCAGCCACGTCTCATCTCTGCAGAGTTTGACAAACATACAGCTTAGTTTCCTACTTTTCCATCATCCTCCAAACTTCTGAACACCCCATCCTGCCACCCCTGATACTGTGTCTGCTGTGCTCCCCAATACTATACTGCTGAAACAGTCCCCCTGAAAACACTTATACCACACAGATAGAGCCCCCTTCAATAATTATTAGCACACAGTGCCCTAAAAATTAACTGTGCCAAGCAAATAGTGGCCCTGACACTAATAGTGTAGCAAACACAATATCCCCCAAAAATAATTGTTCTAAGCTGGTACTGTGCCAGGGTGCCCCCACAGTAATAGTGCTCCCAAAAGTCCCACCAATAGTAATAATGCTATACCAGAGTAGTAATAGTGCACCTACAGTGCCCACAACAGTACTAATGTCCCCACTGTTCCCCAAAAGTAATAATGCTCCCATAGTGCCCGTACTAATAATCATGTTCCCCATAGTCCTCCAGTAGTAATAAAGCTCACCATAATGCCACTTCAGTAGTAATAATTCTCCTTATAATATGTGACAGTAAAAAATGCCCCCTTATAATATGGGCCAGTACAAAAATACACCCTTATAATATGAGCTAGTACAAAACACGCCCCCTTATAATGTGCGCTAGTACAAAAAATACCCCCTTATAATGTGAGCCAGTACAAAAAATGTCCCCTTATAAAGTGCACTAGCACAAAATAATACCCCTTATAATGTGAGCTAGTAAAAAAAATGCCCCTTATAATGTGTGCCAGTACAAAAAATGCCCCCTTATAATGCATACCAGTGCAAAAAATGCCCCCATAATGAGTGCCAGTAAAAGAAAATACATCCTCTTAGTGCACCCAGGAGAGGCAATGTCCCCATATTGCCCCCATAATGTGTGCCAGTATAAAATACCCCTATGTAGTGCCCCCATTGTGCTCTTTTCCCCTTCCTCATAGTGCACCCATAATGTGTGCCAGTCTGAAATGCCCCTATATAGGGCCTCTAGTAGATGCCCCCATAGTACTCCTCTTCCCCTTTCCCATAGTGCCCCCTTAATGTGTGCCAGTCTAAAATGCCCCTATGTAGTGCCCCCAGTAGATGCCCATATAGTGCTTCTCTCCCCCCTTTCCCATAGTACCCCCATAATGTGTGCCAGTATGAAATGCCCCTATATAATGCTCCCAGTAGATTCCCCCATAGTGCTCCTCTCCCCAATTACTCATATTGGCCAAACCGCTTGGTGTCAAATGAAAAAAAATAATAATTAAACACTTACCTTCATGGGGATGTCGGCTAATTTGTGTAGCTTCCTCCGGCCTGTGTCCTGCGATGTACACTGCCAGGTCTCTGATAGGCTTCAGGCCTAGGGCCTAGTGCGAGGGCCGGTACACGTCGCTCCTGTGGCACAGTATCTAAATTAAAATCAACATTTGAATGTAGAGATATGAGAAACAATAGAAGCGCTCATTTTCTTCCGACCCCTCCTTCCTCTTAGATCCAGGGCTGCGCCGCCAGAGGTGATTGCCTCCCCTGCTTAATTGGCAGTGCTGCCCTGGGCCCATACAAAGTTTTGCTATTATGCCTGTGAGATCGGTGTAAGCACCTGGGTGTACGTCATTAAACCTGACAGAGTGTTTGTGATGGAGACCCCGAAGAAAACTGAACAGAGAAAATATGGGATGTACATGATGTGAACAAAATATTAACAAATAAAAACATACTGCATTTCTTTTTGTTTTACTGTAGGATGAACTTGTTCAGGTCCAGAATATCCCAGAACAAATTGGCAAAGACATCGAGAAGATTAATCGCAAAACAATGTATGCCGTTTCATTTCCACTTTCAAAACATATTAATGTATGTGAATGTAACATGCAAGGCATTAGAAGAATAATGACCGGATAGATGGCTGGCCAAGGTCTATAGGCAAGCATAGCATGGAATGTTTTATAGGTTGCTTGCCCAGCCATTCCCAGACTTGGATGCAAGAAACATGTTCTGGCTGTGAACACACTTGCCTGACCCTCCAGGGGAAATTGCAGCATTTTAGCTTTAGAGAGTAGATTCCTAGTTTTTATTTTATTTAGTATGCATTTACAGTCATGGATATAGCCTTAACCATTTAATGACCAGGTGTTTTGACTCTCTCTCTTTCGTTCTCTCTTTCGTTCTCTCTTTCTTTTCATTAAGCTATTATAATGGTCAGAAACAGGAACAAATGCAATTTCCTCTTTTTTCATGCTATGTTTTTGCTATAAATAATATCTACCCATGAATAATCCTCTAACGTCAAATATGTGTCTTTGTATAACATACGACCATAAAGCAAACACAATGGATCTCCCTTCCTTAGCTTTAGACACACGCTCTACATGGAGAATAATCATCCCAAGTACAGAACCTTTTTAGTAAAGGGGGATGTGCACTTTTTGTGTTAGTACAGGTGGTACATGTTTCTCGTTCATGAACAGAACATGAATTTCTATAATATACATAATCTATATGTCCTATACGACCTGTCACTACATATTGTATTGTGCCTGAATTCTAGAGAAACAGAAAAGAAAAGGTTAAAGCTGGAGGATCAGTGCCAAGAGTTAAACCAAAGCATCAAACCGATAGAGAATAAAACCAAAAAGCTGTTGGAAGAGAAAGAAGATGTTAGAAAGGAACTGGAGGGGGAAAAGATGTTACTGGAAAATAAAGAACAGGAATGTAATCGTCTGACCAAGTTACTGGAACTTTCCAAGGAAAACGAAGCCGTTGCTCTGGGAGAGAGGTTACGTTGCACCTGTTGTTTTGGGGCTTTGTATGTTTTTGCCGGTAATGAGTCCTAATATCACTGTGCCGCAGCAGAGTTATTGCAGCTTCAGAAAACGTTGTACAGTATGTGATCAAATGAAAGGGTGGAAGCATTGGCATAAACCATTGGATAGCCCTATCTATAATCGCCTGTTAGAGGGGTTCTCCAGGACATAAACACTGATGACCTGTCCTCAGGATAGATCACTAATCTGTAGTGGTCTGACTCCTGGAATTCCCACCAAACAGGCGTTAGAAGGAGCCCTGGCACGTGGGTGAATGTTGCGGCCTCTTCTATGGCCTGTGACATCATATCCATCATTTTCATGGCCTTTGCGCAGCTCAGTACTATTCAAGTGAATGGTGGTGAGCTGTAATACCAAGCCATACAATGTACAGCACTGTGCTTGGTGTACTATAAAGAGGCTTCAGCACTCGTCCCCTACAGCTGATCAGTGAGGGACCCCATGCAGATCAGATAGTGATGACCTATTACGAATATAGGTAATCAGTTTTATGTCCCATAGTACTATCATAACAGCATAATTCTCTGCCATCAGAAGCCTTCATATTCATCACTCTGCATTTACATCAAAACCTGAAGCAGGCTACATCTGTGGTCAACCAGAACATATTACTTTCTATTACACTGATTTATACCTTTGAATTTGTAGGGCAGCGTTGGACCTTAATCTACGTCATACCCTGATAGAGAAACAGACACAACATGATGCTCTTACTCGGAAACAAAAAGAGAAAGACCGGGAAATGCGAAACGTCAAGAAACTGGAGCTACAACTGAAGTCCGCAAGCGATGCCCTAATACACACACAATCTTTACATGACAAGATTAAAACAGAGGTATGCTGCATTTTTTGCAAACTGTATATTATTTCCTGCATGCCATTCTGATAAGATATATATATATATATATATATAGATATAAATATATATAGTATATGAAGAATATGAAGAGGCAGCACTCTGGTCTTAGTGAAGAATACGTAAATCTTTTAATACACCAAATGCAGCGTTTCAGTTCATCTCAATGGAGCTTTTGTCAAGGTGGTTATTATTATAAATTAATTAAATGAATCAAAAAATCAACATGATTATATGTGTATAAATACAGTGGCGGTATGCAAACCTCTTGCAGAAATCTTTATTCAGAAATTACAAGATTAAATGTGATCAATCTGGACCAAAAAAGTGAAAAATTAGTATACAAATAATATCATTAATTAATAATAAAGTGCATTTGTGCCAATAATGTACATCTATGAGTAGCTCACTGTGGAGGTCACTGTTATGGGGGCGGGCACTGTGGAGGTCACTGTTATGGGGGCGGGCACTGTGGAGGTCACTGTTAAAGGGGCGGGCACTGTGGATGTCCCTGTTATGAGGCGGGCACTGTGGAAGTCACTGTTATGGGGGATACTGTTGATACCTTTTAACAACACACAGAAACATTAAATAAAATAGATGAAATATACCTGTGCGAAGCCGGGTCCTTCTGCTAGTGACCTATATTATCTCTTATGCTTACAATGTATCCTTGCTTACCGCTCAAACAACATGGATGCTGTCATGACATGCACAGTCAGCACAGTTTACAAAGAAGGTTCCATTCATATTACTGGCATTGCGATTTTGACATTTGTGCGTACGTACACCAAGGTGCGCATGGGCAATTGATAATCTCCACTAATGCCGGTTGATTTCCCTTCCTTGATGATGACGCAGGCACAATGATCACCACAGGACTCCAAACCACCGCCACATGGGGTCTTTGATGGAGGGTGAGCTACTCATAGATGTACATTATTGGCACAGATGCATTTTATTATGAATGAATTTCTAATCAGCACATTTATATTATTTGTATACTAATTTTTCACCTTTTTGGCCCTGATTGATCACCTATAATTAGAGATGAGCGAATCGAAGTTGATGAAGTGGAATTCGATCCGAATTTCAGTAAAAATTAGATGGTAACGAATTGCATTTTTTCCTAAAATGGATGCTGTACGTGGATATGGAGCAAAGAACTCTGGGAACAAGGATTCACCCACAATGCCATGCATGCAACCAATCAGCAGCCAGCACTGTGATGTCACAGCCCTATAAATTGCCTCAGCCATTTTGGATCCTGCCATTAGTGCAGAGAGAGACGTCAGCAGGCGCTAGGGACAGTGTTAGGAAAGACTGCATTGTGCTAAAAAACTATTCAGGGAAAGATTAGTGTAGGGAAAGGATAGGGAGGCATTATCTACGCTATAAAAGGAGAACAGGATGCAATAAGAGCGATTCTATTACACCTTGCTGCACTTATTTGGGATCCAAATTGCTTTTAGGTTGTTTGATCTATATGATACATCACAAAAAAGGGAAAACTATATGTCATAATTGCCGTTCAGCGGTGAAGTTACATTCTACTACAACCATTTACGGGGTGTATTAATAGGATAGATACGTACGTCCTATTAGCCGTCCTGCGTTGATTTGACATTCTTTAACCTTTTTTTTGGGGGGGGGGGGTGTATTAATAAAAAAAAAACAAAAAAAGTCATAAGTGCCGCTCAGCGGTGAAGTTACATTGTACTACAGCCTCTTATGGGGTGTATTAATAGGAAAGATACTTATGTCCCATTAGCCGTTCTGCTTTGATTTGACATTGTTTAATCATTTTTTGGGGGGTGTATTAATAGAAAAAAAAAATGTAACAAATATATAATTGCCTGAGCTCCTGGTGTCATCTAGCAGTCGTGTCTTGACCAGCAACCCAGAAGTGCTTGAATGGTTGACTCTGTCTTCAAGTTTGTCGCAAGTGACATCTGACACCCCCAGCTAAGAGATGGTGGGTTCCTCTGACACGATGCTTAGTTGGCATGGCCCGGGAGCAGGCCCTGTGCCCCCACCTGTTCTAAACCTTCCTCTGCGAGAAGTATTATATGACGTTGGCTCTGCACCACTTTTCAGCGAAGACGAGCTACTAGAGGACAGTCAGCAGCTACTGCCCAGCGAAGATCTGAAGGAGACATCCGCCGCTTCCTCCAATAGGCGGTCAAATAGTGATGAGGAGAGTCGTGTGGGAGCAGGTGCCACTGGGTGATGCAGCTGGGTCTGAGACCGTTGAGGGGGACATGATTGACGTTCAGACAGTGGATGATGAAGATGTAGACAATCGCACTTGAGAGCCGGGTGAAAAAGGGGCTTCAACATCAGGAGAAGAGGGTGGCAGCTTGCAAATGAGGCAGCGGCTGAGCCAGCAGGGTGGCAGCGTGGCTGTGAGTCAGCAGGGTGGCAGCAGTGGGAGGTCGGGAGCCAAACGTGCCTGGGGTAGACCACCTGCTTTGCAGGAGCCTACCTGCATGGAAAGTAGCGGTGCAGGGGTTCCTGAAGGCAGCAGTAGCAGGCAGTCAGTGCACAGTGTTGGTGGGAAAATGCCATACTCGGCAGTGTAACAATTTTTTGTTAGGCCATTTGCCGGATTACTGGGCAGAAGGTGAAGTGTGGCCAGGGTGCCAATTTTGGCACCACAGCCCTGAGTCAACACATGCAGCGTCACTTAAAAAGTGGCCTGAGAGAACCGTGGCTCCGAAGTGGTCCAGCCTGCCGCAGCAACCCAGCTGCATAACCCAGTGGCACACCCCCAAATTCATGCAGTCAAGGCTCCACCACCTCAGCCAAAGGCAGCAATCTATCCTTTCCATTATCTGCTGGTCCTGATGTTCCTGCTCCTCCTCCTCCTAGTCAGTGATTCCGTCAGCACTTGATCAACGAAGCGATTGCCAAGAGACAACAGTATGCATGCACTCGTCCAATTGCGCAGAAGCTGAAGGTGCTCCTGGCCAAGTTACTGGTGCTGCACTCCCGCCCTTTCCAAGTGGTGGACTCTACACCCCGGCTCAGCACGAGCCATATACCCATATTTATATTTTTACATATACCCATACTGTGTGTGAAAAATATCTCTGTAAATGACAACTTTTTCCATTTTTTTTATACAAAGTTGTCAATTTACAGAGATATTTCTCTCACCCAGCATGGGTATATGTAAAAATACACCCCAAACCACATTGCCCTACTTCTCCTGAGTACGGTGATACCACACGTGTGCCACTTTTTTGCAGCCAAGATGCGCAAAGGGGCCCTAATTCCAATGAGTACCTTTAGGAGGGCATTTTTACGCATTTTTCTGCTCACGCTTTAGGGCCCCTAAAATGCCAGGGCAGTAAAAATACCCCAAATGTGACCCCATTTTAGAAAGAAGACACCCCAAGGTATTCTGTGAGGGGCATGGCGAGTTCATAGAAGTTTTTTTTTTTTGGCACAGGTTAGCGGAATTTTTTTTTATTTCTCACAAAGTCTCCCTTTCCGCTAACTTGTGACAAAAAGTTCAATCTTTCATGGACTCAATATGCCCCCCAGTGAATACCTTGGGGTGTCCTCTTTCCAAAATGGGGTCACATGTGAGGTGTTTGTACTGCCCTGGCATTTGAGGGTCTCCGCAATCATTACCTGTATGGCCAGCATTAGGAGTTTCTGCGATTCTCCTTATATGGAGCATACAGGTAATGAGATTTTTTTTTCTGTTCAGCCTCTGGGCTGAAAGAAAAAATGAACGGCACAGATTTCTTCATTCGCATCGATCGATGTGGATGAAAAAATCTCTGCCAAAAAATATGCAAGAAGAAAAAGAGGGGCCTGGCGATTGCCAGGACATAGGGGCTCCGCCCAAACATCCATACCCACTCAGCTCCTATGTCCTGGCAAACGTGATTTCTCCATTCACATCGATCAATCGATCGGTGTGGAGGAAGACATCTTTGCCAGATTTTTGATACAAAGTGTTTGCCAAAGCATGTGAACTCCAACACCTCTCCTCAGCTCACATGCCAGGAGAAACGTACCTGTCCTGCAGAGGAGAAATCTCGTCTTGCAGCGCCGCATACACCGACTTCACGTGTCTTCTGACAGCAGCGCAATGCTTCTCTCAGAATGCACATCAGTGCTGCAGCGTTTTCGTCGGTTGGTCCGTTGATCTACCTGGAAAATAAAGGGTGGTTAGGGGGGAAAAAAAAAGAAAAAGAAAAAACAGGCAGCAGGCACATGACTTGGACGTTACAAACTTTATAAAACAAACATGAGTAAAACCTGAACTTTTAAAACCTGAACTAACTCAAGATTTTTTTTTCTTGCTACCAGTTTAATTATTTTTTTTTTTTAACCATTTTACTCTTTATTTTCCTAGCAGAAACCTCTCCTTTCCCATGGGACAATGTGTAAAGTGTAAATCACACAGAGATGGTGCGAAGTACATTATGCACTTTATCCCAAGTGAAAGGAGAGGTTTCTACCGTTTCACATTTCTGCAGTAGCACACCAGCACCCCTATGTGTTAGGGTCTGAGAGACCCTAGATCCTGAGTGTAAAAACTACCTGTGTTGTGCTGTCCCTATGTCCCTAAGTGTACCTGAGTGTGGTACTTCCGGAAACACTCCCCTAGGCATAGGGCAGGGTGGTCAGGACAGTCAGGACAGAAATAGCGGGTGTCACGCCTTATTCCACTCCTGATACAGACACAACATCTTTTTCGGGGTGGCGGTTGGTTTGAGGTACCAGCAACGACATTGGGGAAATGTCGCTCGTGTAGACGGCTCACTACACTGGTGGTTGGGGCCACAGAACCTCCTGGATACAGGAGGTTCTCGATGATCTCTTCCTGAAATTTGAGGAAGGATCCAGTTCTCCCAGCCTTACTGTAGAGAACGTAACTATTATATAGAGCCAATTGAATTAGATATACAGACACCTTTTTATACCAGCGTCTGGTCCTGCGGGAAAGCAAATATGGGGCCAACATCTGGTCATTGAAGTCCACCCCTCCCATGAGCAAATTATAGTCGTGGACCGAGAGGGGCTTTTCAATGACACTGGTTGCCCATTTAATTTGGATTGTCGTGTCTGTGTGAATGGAGGAGAGCATGTAAACGTCACACTTGTCTCTCCACTTCACCGCAAGCAGTTCTTCGTTACACAAGGCAGCCCTCTCCCTCCTTGCAAGACGGGTGGTAAGGAGCCGTTGGGGGAAGCCCCGGCGACTAGGTCGTGCGGTGCCACAGCAGCCAATCCGTTTTAGGAACAAATGCCTGAAGAGGGGCACACTTGTGTAAAAAATGTCCACATAAAGATGGTACTCCTTGCCGAATAAGGGTGACACCAAGTCCCAGACTATCTTCCCACTGCTCCCCAGGTCGTCAGGGCAACCGACCGGCTCCAGGTTCTGATCTTTTCCCTCATAGATCCGAAATTTGTGCGTATAGCCTGTGGCCCTTTCACAGAGCTTATACAATTTGACCCCATACCGGGCGCGCTTGCTTGGGATGTACTGTTTGAAGCCAAGGCGCCCGGTAAAATGTATAAGGGACTCGTCTACGCAGATGTTTTGTGCGGGGGTATACAAATCTGCAAATTTCTGGTTGAAGTGGTCTATGAGGGGCCGAATTTTGTGGAGCCGGTCAAAAGCTGGGTGGCCTCTGGGACGGGAGGTGGTGTTGTCGCTAAAGTGCAGGAAACGCAGGATGGTCTCAAATCGTGTCCTGGACATGGCAGCAGAGTACATGGGCATGTCATGAATTGGGTTCGTGGACCAATATGACCGCCATTCATGCTTTTTTGTTAGGCCCATGTTGAGGAGAAGGCCCAGAAAAGTTTTAAATTCGGAAACTTGGACTGGTTTCCACCGGAAAGACTGGGCATAAGAGCTTCCCGGGTTGGAGTTTATAAATTGAGTGGCATACCGATTTGTTTCTGCCACAACTAAGTCAAAGAGCTCCGCGATGAAGAACAGCTCAAAAAACCCCAGTGCCGATCCGATCTGTCTCCACCCGAACTCCTGACTGGGCGGTAAAAGGGGGAACTAATGGTGCAGCTGAAGATGGGGGCTGCCAATCAGGGTTTGCCAGCACCTCAGGGATTCTAGGGGCTCTACGGGCCTGTCTGCACGGTGGCTGCGACGGCGGAGCTATTGCACGTGCCACCGTACCAGCTTCAACTGCCCTTCTGGTGCTCGCCACTTCACCATGTTGTACGGCAGTGCTGGTAGAAGGTCCAGGACGGGCTGCGCTGCTGGTGTATGCCTCACCACGTAATCCGGCAGCGCCAGCCCCACTCTGCTGCCCTTGAAACGGATCCTGCGCTACCTGTGGTCTAGCGACACGGGGCCGGGTACGCCTGGTGCTATCAGGGACCTCAACCTCCTCGTCCGAACTTTGGGTCAGACTGCCACTGCTTTCTACAGGTTCGTATTCTGACCTGCTAGATTCGTCAGATGAGGGTTCCCATTCCTCATCCGACTGGGTCAGAATCCTTTAGGCCTCTTCAGGAGAATACCCCTTATTTGACATTTGGACGACTAAATTAAGGGGGTATTCCCTGAGACTACCCAAGAAAAAAAGCAAGCCTGTCTTACAAATGGGAGTGTAGCGAAGTACAGAAGCCGCTGCGATTGATAAAGATCAAAACTGATTTTTTTATCGCCGCAGCGCGTGTGAAGTGATTGTGCAGTGATTAAAGAAAAAAAAAATGTTGTCACTGCGGCGGGGTTGGGGCGTGGGTGAACGCACGTGTGGGCGACGGATCAGGCCTGATCGGGCAAACACTGCGTTTTGGGTGGGGGGCGAACTAAGGTGACACTAAAACTATTATAGATCTGACTGATCAGTTCTGATCACTTACAGATACTATAAAAGTACAAATGCTGATTAGCGCTACGCTAATCAGCGAATCGGTGACTGCGGTGCGGTGGGCTGGGCGCTAACGGAAGCTAACTACCTACCAAAGGGGCCTAAACTAAACTAAACCTAACAGTCAATACTAGTGAAAAAAAAAGTGACAGTTTACACTGATCACTTTTTTCCCTTTCACTAGTGATTGACAGGTGGATGAAAGGGGTGATCAAGGGGTTAATTGGGGTGATGGGGGGGTGATCAGGGCCTGAAGTGTGGTGCTTGGTGTACTTACAGTAGAGGTGGGCTCTCTCCTGGGTATAAATATAATGTGTTAGATGGCTTGTGATCCGTTTTTTTTAAAAATCATCAGCCTGCCAGCGATGATCATTGGCTGGCAGGCTGATGACCTCTTCTTGAACTCCTTCTTTAACTTTTTAACGTCGCACAGTCCGCATGCGCGGCGGCATCAGCGCGAAATCTCGCATCTCGCGAGATGACGCGCCGATGCGTCCACCCAGAGGAAGAGGACCACCCGCCGGACGCATCCGTGCGTTAGGCGGTCCTCAGGTGGTTAAGCAGACTGTGATTGTCTCTTGTTGTGACTTAGATAAAGATCAGATCACATTTTATGACCAATTTGTGCAGAAATCCATATCATTCCAAAGGGTTCACATACTTTTTCTTGAAACTGTATGTATATAAGTCACAGGACACTGTTTTATTTCAAAAAAGGAAAGCGAAAATGAAATATCTGACTACCCTAGCAAGTAATGGGTGAGGGGGCCTATCTTTTAGGTTATGCACGGAACATGCCTGCCATCTCGAAAGCCGCCATATTGGATCAAGGGCAAATTTTTTCAATGGGAAGGGGGTCATGTAGCATATTAAAGACCTGCATTTTCTCAGAAATCAATTGCCACAATCAAATTTGCAATATCTCTTGTGGTTCACGTAGAGGCCTCTGCAACTGCTGTGTCCTCTGCACTTTCATTGACAGGGCCAGGCAGTGTAAACGTCATCACGCCTGGCCCTGTCAATCAAAGTGCAGAGGGAGCGACAGTTGCAGAGAAAGTAGATCCTCTCGGTGTAATGGCAACTCCCCCGTTGCTCCTAGAGGCTCATTTGCATATTTAAAACATAATTTTTCTCATGAATGAACATGGGATCGACACAGATGCCTTCAGCTGCTAAGTGCACATGTAACAGGTCAGCCAGTTACAGAGGTACAAATCTTCTGACAGATGCCCTTTAAATTCTCTAATAAATAGAGATTGCAACAGTGTTGAGCAGAACATATTCGCTGATGCCTGTATATTAGAGGGTTTCCAGTAAATCCATTTAGAAATTTTAGCCCTCAGGTGAAGCTACATTTCAAGCAGGGTCATCCGTAATTTAAAAGGAAAATTACATTTTTTTTTAAAGAAATTGATAGAATCTACTGTATATAACTAATATATCTATTTTCATTATGCCTATTTCTTGTAGATAGACATTTCCCCGAAAGATGATGGCTCACTTGCAGAGAAGAGGAAGGAATTACGCAAAGAAGTTGAAACACTTAAGAGACAGTTTGCACAACAGGTTATCACGAAGAACATTGTATATTTTACTATTGCATGTTACTGGTATTCCATGCCTTGTGACATTTAACATTATTATGCTCGGATGCATAGAGTCACACATTGACATCATGTGGCTTTGCAGCTTCTTCTGGTATCACTCATTATAGAGAGAAAGTACTGGTTGCAGTCATCATAACCGTACCCCCCCCCCCTCCCCATTTAATGTAATTTCACAGAATAAGATGGCAGACAGTTCCCAGCATGGACCGTCAAGTACCTTTGTTATGTCATCCAGGGTGATTTCGAGATCCCGGGCAAACATGAATGAAAAAAAAGAAAAAACTGTGGTTAAAGGGTTGTTTGCATTGGACAATCTCTACTGAAAGGCCTAATTCACACGTCCGCAAAATGGATCCGCATCCCATTCGCAATTTTGCGGAAGGGTTGCAGACCCATTCATTTCAAAGGGGCAGGAATGGATGTGGACAGCACTCTATGTGATGTTCGCATCCGCGTTTCCGCAAAAAAATAGAACAGGTCCTATTCTTTATTCTTGTCCGCAATTGCGGACAAGAAAAGGCATTCTCTATATAGTGCCAGCAATGTGCGGTCTGCAAAATGCAGAATGCACATTGCAGCCGTCCGTGTTTTGCGGATCCGTGTTTCCGCAAAACACACTACGGACGTGTGAATTAGGCCGTAGAAGGATTCCTTACCGTATTGTTAAAAAGTGTCTCTCTGCATGGACCCACCCCAATCTTCTGTAATCTATGGGAAAACCTGCCAGTAAGTGTTCAAATTACCTGCAGTGCCAGCACAGTTTACATTATTCCCACTCATTCAAATCAGTGGGTTGTCTTTGTAATACAGGACAGAATAGGTCATCCAGAGGAAGAGCCACTCTATAGAACCACTGTCTAATGCTGAACAGGGGATTCACCTCTATTAAAGGGGCTGTTCCGTGATAACTTATCTAGGGGACCATTGTCTAAATGGCAGGGGTCTGACCCCTGGGGCCCACTGATCACTAAAACAGAGTCCCATGTTCCTGCTTTTGAATGAAGTGGCAGACACAAACATTCATTGCCACTCTATTAACCACTTCCAACAAAAGCCAGTTTTGGGCCAAATGCTGAAGCCCCATTTTTCAAATCTGACATATGTCACATTAATTGGTAATGACTCCGAAACGCTTTTACTTATCCAAGCCATTCTAAGACTGTTTACTTGCGACATCCCGGACCGCATGTTAGTGGTGAATTTGAGTTGATATGTTTTACCTTTATGTATAAAAAAATGCAGAATTTACAGAAAATTTTTAAAAATTTGCAATTTTCGAAATTTAAATTTGATTTTAGAAGGCTTAGAGTTTTGGAAGCAATTTCTGACATTTTCAAGACAAATTTAAAACTGTGCTTTTAAGGACCAATTCAGTTCTTAAGTAACTTTAAGTAGCTTACATAATAGAAACCACCAAAAAATGACTGCATTTTAGAAACTACACCCCTCAATTTATTAAAAACCGATTTTACAAACTTTGTTAACATTTTAGGTCTTCCATAGGAATTAAAGCATATGTGGTCATAAACTGCTGTCTGGGGGCACAGCAGCATTCAGAAGGGAAGGAGCAGCATCAGGATTTTCTAGCATGGACCTTACTGAATTTTTTATTTTTTTTTACTGTTGACTGAGCTGTGTGAGGGCTTGTTTTTTTGTACCGTTTTGGGGTACAAATTACTTTTTGACCATTTTTATACCATTTGTTAGGAAGTGAGGTGGGCAAGGGTGGGTGGGTGTTTTTTTTTTTTTATTGGGTTTTTATTGGGTTCCTCATTCGGTATAGGTATAGAGCACTTCACTTGTTCATTGGGTAATTGGTGGCAGCAGATTATCAGACAGTGCCTTAAAGTGTACCTGAGTTTTCAAAAAAAAGTTTGCATAATTGCAGTTTTTTTTGTATAATCATAACTGTGAAGGGACAGTTAATTTTGGGCTTCCCAAAGTCTCTCTCAGCCTCATTAATTCCTGTTTCAGCTGCACAGATGCATTTCTCTCAGAAGCAGGGGGTGAATCCCTTCTGCCAGTATTGTATGCAGTGACCTCACTTCCTTTACGATAATGCAGTGCAGTGATTTAGAATTTTGCTAGTTACACCATTCTCTATGAAATTAAACTGTGTGAAAGGCAGACCATTAGTGTTGAATGGAGCAGCAGTTTGCATGTGTGTCTGCCGCTCCATACAAAAGTCAGTCTCCATTCTAGGGATTGTTCGGGACTTAGCTTCTATCCTGTGGGATCATCATGGAACAACCTCATTAACTCAAAATTCCCTAATACGATATATGAAAATTACTTTTTTTAAACTGGACACCCTCTCTAATTCTAAGAAGATTTCCATTTCTAAAACTCTCAAATTGTGGAAAATCTATTTTAAAAGATAACTCTGCCCAAAACAATTGTGAAGCTTAACTATTAAGACTATTTAACAAAGGATTGATCAGAACTACACCGACTTTCCTTGTCCACATTTTGATAGAAATTAGTACTTCTTGGTCATGAAATAAGTATTTCTATGTAACCCCTAGAAACAGATCTGCCGAGATATTCGATTTAGTCCGGGTCATCTTCCAATGAATTGTATTTAATAACTATAAGAAGAGCTGCAGACTGCAACTGTAAAACATCCTGTGTTAATATAGCATCTTAGTAGCTGCAACCCCCCTGTCTTTAACAGGTATCTGTGCAAACATATTTTGTGCATTAAATCAGTTGCTGGTACTGTTCACACTACTCATTTTCCATTTATCTGCAATGCAGCAAACACTAACGGAGGTAGAGGCACACATATTGGCACAGTGTATAGCTGAGGAAGAGCAACTTGTGAAGGAGCAAGGAGAATGTCGGGAAGAGCTGGTCAACTTAACTCGTTTGGTACAAATCAAAGCCGATGAGAGAGAACAAAAATCAAGAGATTTTGTTAAAGCTCAAGTAAGTCTTGTATACAACTATAGCAATCAGTACATATCAGCACTAAATAGGTTTCATGACCATATAAAGCTACCATACTGGCTCACTTGGTAGGCGTTACACACCAAGTTGCATGATAAGTTATATTTTGTCAGTGGTCCTATTTTGTCTTACATATGACTTAAACCTCTTTCACACAGGCGTCACATTTAAAGCCTGGATAAGAGGTGGGTGCGTTGCGGGAAAATACACGATTCTTCTGCGCGAGTGCAAAGCATTTTAATGCATTTTTCACGCGAGTGCGAAAAATCGGCATGTTTGGTACCCGCACCCGAAGCCGGACTTCATCACTGAAGTCCGGTTTCGGGTTGAGTATTCTGTATATTTTATTATTTTCCCTTATAACAGTTATAAAGAAAAATAATAGCATTCTCAATAGAGAATGCAAAGTAAAAAGGGCAACGCAGGCCCCATAGAAGTGAATGGGGCTGCAGGAAAATCGCAAGCAAGTGCAGATGCGGTGCGATTTTCCCGCATGGTTGCTAGGAGACTATCTTTATTCTTTTCCTTTATAACATAGTTATAAAGGCAAATAATAGCATTATCAATACAGAATGCAAAGCAAAAGGGCAATAGAGGGTTAAAAATAATAAAAAAATAAACTCACCTCCTCCATTTGATCGCGTAGCTGCCGGTGTTCTGTTCTGTCAGGAGGGGGATGAAGGACCATTAGTGACCTCACTGGGTCACATGGTCCAATCACCAGCTTCCATCATGGAAGCAGGTGATGGGACCATGTGACCCAGTGACGTCACTGAAGGTCCTTCATCCCTCTCCTGCTGAAGACAGAACAGAACACCGGCAGCTACGCGATCAAATGGAGGAGGTGAGTTTATTTTTTTATTATTTTGAACCCTCTATTGCCCTTTTGCTTTGCATTCTGTATTGATAATGCTATTATTTTCCTTTATAACTATGTTATAAAGGAAAAGAATAAAGATAGTCTCCTAGCAACCATGCGGGAAAATCGCACCGCATCTGCACTTGCTTGCGATTTTCCTGCAGCCCCATTCACTTCTATATGGGCCTGCGTTGCGTGAAAAACGCAGTATATAGAACATGCTGCGATTTTCACGCAACGCAAAAGTGATGCGGGAAAATAACCGCTCATGTACACAGCCCCATTGAAATGAATGGGTCAAGATTCAGTACGTGTGCACCGTCTCACCTCACGCATTGCACCCGTGTGGAAATCACGACCGTGTGAAAGGGGCCTTATTGATACACTTTTATGAAAAGTGTTTTCTGGGAGTAAAGCCTCAGGACACGACATCAGTATCAGCTCAGTTGGGGTCCAGCTTCCAGTGCCTACTGCAAAGACTTCATAGGCCAGTGAAATCATATTCATTGGTTGCATGGCCTATGTGCAGCTCAGTCACATTGAAGTGAATAGGCCCAGGCTGCAATACCAAGCACAGCTGCTATACAATATACAATGATGTGCATGGTACGCGGTGGGAAGAGTGCAGTGCTTGTCCGAGCACCGCAACCCTTTCAAACAGTTGATTGTGAGAGTACTTGGAGTCGGACTCAATCTGATCTGATATTCATGACATATCCTGAGGATAGATCATCAGTATCCTACTCCCAGAAAACCCATTTTATTTGTTTCTGGGGGGACCGGAAGAAAAACAGAAGCTTTGCCATTGTTGTTTGCATCATTCACCAGATCGCACATCACCGGCACTATATAGAAAATGCATTTTCTTGCCCACAATTTTCAGGAACGCGATTGCGGACCCGGGCGGGACATAGAGTGTCCCCATAGGAATGAATGGGTCTGCGATTCCGTTCCGCAAAATGCAGAACAGTATTTCGGACGTGTGAATGGGGCCTAATAGCAAATATAATTTTTTTTTTACGTTTTACTACTTTTGCCCCCCAAAAAATACTTAAAAATACTTTATTTTTGTGTTGTCATATTCTGAGAGCCACAACTTTATTTCGGCTTATGGAGCTGTGTAAGGGCTTGTTTTTTTTGCGAGAGGAGTTCACATTTACATTAATACCATTATGGGTACATATGTTTTGTTTTTTTTATAATCACGCTCCAAAATCAGTGTACTCACATTTTCGGCAGAAGCAAGCAGTTTTAATGGCGAGCGTTTTTTTTTTTCTTTTTTTTTTTAAAATATTTTTTCACATTATTACTTTTATTTTTTATTTTTTTTACATCTGATCATAAGGTTGCTTCTATAGTACACTGCAATACTTCTGTGTTGCAGTGTATTGTACCTGGCAGTTTTACACAGCAGGCTTCCAATTAGAACTTTTCTTTTGATTATGTATAATAAAAATATCTCCCAAACTGTCAGTACTCATAAATGTACATCATTACAAACAGCAACGATACCAACAAGTTCTGCAAGAAATTAAGGGACGGGATCTTATTATTGGAGAGCATAAGAAGAAAAACCAAGAAGTTCAGAAAAGGTAAAGTGTAATAAAGAATAACAGATATTAACAAAACTGTATATACTACTTAGGACAGTTCACCTATCAGGCAGAAAAGCAGGGCAAAGCAAATATTATATACCATTCAAAAGATATTAAAAGCAAATGCTCTCTCCCTAATCCACAGAGTTAAACTTCTATTACTTACTATTACTTTTTAGAAAGAAATATTAGATTAATTAACGTTAGGGCTCATTCACTCAGCCACAGCTTTTTTTTGCGGTCTGCAAATTGCGGATCTGCAATACACGGATACTGGCTTACTGCAACGGAACGTCAGTCCCATAATAGAACAGCCTTGTCTGTAAAACGGACAAAAATAGGACAATTTTTTTTTGCGGATGCCGCGGAACGGACATATGGATGTGGACAGCACATGGTGTGCTGTTCTGCATCTTTTGCGGACTATTAAAGTGAATGGGTCTGCATCCGAGCCACAAAAATTGCAGATCAGATGCAGACCAAAAATATGTTTGTGTGCATGAGCCCTGAATATGGTTTTCTGGTTACAGCAAATACATTTTATTCTTTGTGTAAGGAAAAGTTATACAATGTTCCTGTGTCTCACAGATATATACTTGCAGTCATTTAATAAGAACTTGTTTACGTCTTGGTCACGTGATGGACACAGGTACCCAGCTTGTTGAGACAGCTCTGATACAGTGTGTCAGTCCTGCATCAGCGTGTCTATCACATGACCAGGACCAAACTGTATTTACTGGAAGTTTCCTGTTGAATGGCAGAAAACTGAGAGTTTAATAACTGTGAGAAATTAAGACAGAAAGTATATTGCAAAATAACTTATTTGCTGCAACTGAAATACCCTTCTAAATAGAACATGTCCTATTCTTGTCCGCATTGCATTTTCTATATAGTGCCGGCGATGTGCGGTCTGCAAATTGCAGAACGCACATTTCCGATGTCCGTGTTTTGCGGATCCGTGGATCCGCAAAACACACACGGACGTGTGAATGGACCCTAACACGTCCCTGTTGTCAAATTATTTTCAGTCTTTTCTAGGGGTACTATCATTTTTGTCCAGGCCAATTTCATTAGCTTGTTTTTTTATTTTATTTATTCTTCTGTTGAACCAGAATTCAAAAGCAATGTCTGATTTTCATTAACTGTTTTCGGTAATTTTTTATTTATTATTACTTTTGTTGGTTTCCAGTGATTTCAGTGCCCATTGTGTATTTTTTTTCTTTAGTGGAAGGGTGACAAGAATTTGGTCGGTGTGTATCATGTAATGTTCCTACTGTGTAACAATGGAACATCCAAAGCTATATATTTAAGATGTAGAAAATAGGTCTCAGCATCACAAGTTGGGTATGCAAACGTTGCAGTTAATGTGGTAAGGTGAAGATGTGTAAAGTGAAGTTCTGATATTCTTAGTATGAATCAAGTTTTTATGTTATAGATTAAAAGAATTTGCCAAGATGTATGACATTATTCGCAATGAAAGAAACAAGTGTGTCAGCCTCATTCAGATGGCTACCCAGCGAGGAGCAGAACTACGAGAAAAACTCAAAATCTATGGAAATGAGATGGAAATACTGAGAACCAATGTTTCAAGCAAAGAAAGGTCTGTGTAGCATAATCGGATATAGAGAAATGATGAACTGACTGGCTGAAAGCACATCTCAGCTTGCTGATGTCTATTTATGAGCATATGGAAAGAGAATATTAATTAGACACATTCTAGTCATTCACTAGAAGCAGAATGCAATGTGGGATTCAGAAAATATTTCAGTATGTTTTTACTTTATGTGAATATGATGCTTACCTAGCGTGCATGGAATATTACAGTATTTCTGACAAACAACTTTAAAGGAGAACTCACATCTACATAGATGGAAATTCTTTACTGTAAGAGCAGTGGGGTTATCTAGCCACAGGATTCTTGAATGCAGGAAGTTCAAAAATCCCTGGTGATCCAGGGATTTATTCCGATTGCCAGATTTAACTTTTCTCGCTTAATATGATTGGCTTCCAACCTTACACACTATGTAACTATATAAGAGTACTTATAATGTGATCATATTGGGGTACAAAATTGCTCCCACCTTTCTGTAATGATTACTACAAACAAGAAGCTATGTACCTGATTGTTTACTACTGACTGGAAATAGTAGAATGTCAGTGGTTAATTGTGCATATGTAATACTCTCTATCCATACGGACTTTATTGTGAGAATGAGATTTTAGAGTGTGGGTCATTTTGTGAACATATTAGGTCAAATTTAAGAAATACGGAAAGTAAAATGGTCTTTGTTGCCCATAGGAAGCAATCACAGCACAGCCTTTATTTTTCAATAAGAAAGTTGTGTTGTGATTGGGTCCTATGGGCAACAAAGACAGCTTTTACAAAGCTAATCTGCCAGGAAATACAGGCAAAAGTAATGCTATTGTAAAACATCCAGAAAGGCATTTCTGATGCTCATGTATTGACACAGCAAGTTTTACTGTGGAATTTTTGGGCAAATGAGCTTTCTCGGTGCTGCCGCAGCATTTTTCTTAGCAATATGGGCACATATGAACATGGGACCAACACAGATGCCTTCAGCTGTCAAGCGCACATGTAACAGGTCAGTCGTTTCATAGGTACAAACTTGCTGACAGAAACCCTTTAAAAATCACCTAAATACTGGTACCCCCAAATGCAGATTGTTACATTGTGATCTACAGTACATTGGAGTTGACTAAATGAGGATGTTTCAGCATTTTTGAATCCATGTGCTCATCATACTTTTGTTGGAGTAGCATGATCAAAACTATTTAGGAATATTTTATTTTGTATAATAGGCAGCTCCAAAAAGCCATGTTAAAGCAGACCAACAACCATATGATACGGGATAGCCTGCAAAAGGATATCAGTAAGCTTAGCCTTCATCTTCAAGAAGTGAAGGAAAAGAGGGAACAGCAGAAAATGGAGATCGGGAGACTCACCAATATGATCAATCAGGCAGAGGAAGAAATGGTGGGACTTCGCAAAAAATATGAATCGGCTGTGCAGAACAGGAATGAGAGGTGAGACTGGGAGAGAATCATTAGTACAGTTTATTGGTACACCAATTGTATAGTCATCGTGCTTTGGGAAACTGACATTTTATTGTGTTCCAAAACTAATATGTACATCATACATTGCCTAGACTAATTCCCAACGGAATAGGAAAGGAATGCTTTACTAGTCTATTCATTTCTATTTCCCATGCAGTTAGATCCAGCGTACTGTTGGCTGGGATCTGCTTCTCCCGCACTGCTCGGCTTGATTGACTGCCCTATTTATGTATAGGGGTAGATCTGGTAATCAAACTGAGCGGGGCAAGGAGAAGTCACACAGCGGACTCTTCTCTCTCAGCTTGGCTCGTTTTTAAAAATCTATGCCTAGTCTGGATGAGAAGTTTGCTCTCCCAAACCTCACCCACTCATTACATAGATGACCTATTGGGCTCCATAAAGAGCATATAATGCTTTAGGAGAAATTAACATCAGTCTGGACTGCTGCAGTCCCCTTGATAAGCTAATATTTGCAGTACCCTTCAATACTAAGAATCAACTGTTGGGGGGGAAACGAAAACAAAAAACAATATGAGGTTAATTTTAAAAGTTTGGTGCCTTTGGTGTTTCTGCATTTGGATATTTTTTTTAATTGATTTTAACAGGGGAGTCCAGTTAATAGAGCGGGAGGAAGAAGTCTGCATCTTTTATGAGAAGATAAATACTCAGGAAATGCTGCTGAGAAATGGTGATGTAGAGATGATGGCACTTGATGAGAGGATTCGCTTCCTGAAGATGAAAGACACAGAAGAGAAGAGGCAAATTGAACAAATTAAAAAAGAGTTGCCAAATAAGAAGGTTCTAGAGTCGGATCTAATAACACTTCAAATCCAGGTCAGACCTATTAGCTGTCAACATAGTCAAGCTTATTATTTAGGGTACTTTCACACTAGCGTTGGTGCGGATCCGTCTGTTTATTTGCACAGACGGATCCGCACCTCTAATGCAAACGTTTGTATCCGTTCAGAACGGATCCGTTTGCATTAGCTTTAAAGAAAAATGACAAAGTCCAAAACGGATTCGTTTTGACTTACATTGAAAGTCAATGGGGAACGGATCCGTTTTCAAATGCACCATATTGTGTCACTGACAACGGATCCGTCCCCATTGACTTACATTGTAAAAAAAAACTGATCCGTTAGGCTCCGTCTCTTCAGACGGACACCAAAATGCTGCATGCTGCGTTTTGGTGTCCGCCTCCAAAACGGAATAGAGGCGGAACGGAGCCGAACTGATGCATTCTGAACGGATCCTTATCCATTCAGAATGCATTGGGGCTGAATTGATCCGTTTTGGACCGTTTGTGAGAGCCCTGAAACGGATCTCACAAACGGAATCCAAAACGCTAGTGTGAAAGTACCCTTATACGTGTGGAATCGAGAGGATTCTTAATAAATGAGGTTACAATTATGGCAGTCCAGTCCACAAATCTACACCAACTGCGAGCTATAATTTAGGCTGGTTTCTGGTGTAAATTCTGGCTCCTGTTATTTTATAAGTAGTGCGAGCAGTGTAAAAAGTTGCTAATTTCTTTTAGCAAGACCAGCATAAGCCAAAATAGCGCCAGAAATAAATTCCTCCCCTATATCTTTACGTCTTTATTATTTTTAGTGCACATAAACATTTAGACATAACAGTGATGAGAACATTTGTAAAGTGGCTCAGAAGGCGGTTTAGTCCTGGATAGTAGTAGAAAGAAAAAAAACAAAAAAAAAAAACAGATTAGAAATTAGGAATCCTTGGCTACAGAATACTTGCAATACTTTTTCCTTAAATGCTATGTACACCTTTGGAGGCAATTTTTTTTTGGAGCTGTTCTGTCACAAAGGGCTAACTGGTTTTTCTAGCTGTGTGACTGGTACTTTCACTTTGTGTCTCTATTAGGGTACTTTCACACTAGCGTCAAAGTTTTCAGTCATTGAGTTCCGTCCTCGGGGCTCAATAACGGAAAAAAACTGATCAGTTTTATCCTAATGCATTCTGAATGGAAAGCAATCCGTTCAGTTTGCATCAGTTTGTCTTCAGTTCAGTCCTTTCACGTTTTTTGGATCAGATAAAAGCGCAGCATATTGTATTTTTATCTCCGTCCAAATATGCAGAAACACTTGACGAAATGACGGAGCCACCAATAATTTCCATTGAAATGTATTAAGGGCGGATCCAACATTGAAAATTGAAGCATTAACGGATCCGGTCTTCCACTCTGCGCATGCGCAGACCTTTAAAAATGGTAAAATAATAAATAACGGATCCGTTTTTACGGATGACAATGGAAAGACTGATCCGTTATTTCAATACAATTGTCAAACGGATCTGTTTGCAAATGAAATCTGTTTTCAAACATTTTAACGGATCCGTCGGGCAGTTCCGTTGACGGAACTGCCTGGCGGAATCCTTCAACGCAAGTGTGAAAGTACCCATAGCCCTCTCTAAACCCATCTACTAAGAGGTCATAAACACTTATTTAAGCCATATTCTTATCAGTAAGATAAGAACTGAGCTATAATGAGTGTTTAAGAGGTCAGAGAGCAGAGATAAGGATATGCTCCTGGTCTGACGGAAAAGACAGAAAATCTAAAAAGGTGCTTCTAGAGCATGTCAGCTCCGTACAGAAAAAAAGGATGTCATATTTTTAATAAAGACGAATTAAAAAAATTATTTTTAGCTCAAAATGAATACAATACAATAATAAAAAAGCCCTATAAGGTATAAACCTTCAAAGTCTGTCAACACTGACCATTCACATACCATGTTCAAGCTACTTGGATAATTCCACACTACTTTAGGGGTGTCCAACTGCAAACATTTAAAAGTTAACCACTACTTTCACAGCATAATGTAAGTTTATTTTAAAACTCAGATAAAAGGTGAAATATTTGCATATTAGAATGCGTGCAGAAGGAAGATGGTCTAGTAGAAGAAGGCAATGCCCTTCGAGGAGATGTTAAATGCCTGCATTTCTTGATGTTAGATGCTGGTTAATACATACAGTTGCATAGTATTTAAATGTGTGTTCATAACTTTTATCCAACAGCTTTCCCAGTGTAATGACAGAGTAGCTGAACTTGAGGAACGGGCACAGAGCCCTGAGAAAGAAAGCCGAACACGCGTATTAGACGGAAAGGATCCATCTCTACAAGATCTTATAAAGAAAATAGAGGAGGTGAGGATAGTGACCATTGTACGGTAGTTGGGACCTGCAACTATCTGCTATCCTAGCTATATGCCACCAATGTATGAGATGAAAATGACCCTTTAGTAATTTGCCAAATACATCACACTTTTCTTGATGCCTCTGTTGACATCATGACAGTTTTTGTAAAAGGACAATCTCCTGAAGCTACAAGAGTTTTCCTGCATCTACAAGAAAACCATATTGTGTTCTTGTTATAAAATTTTGATAACATATTCAGCATTTCATTCATGAAAAAAATACATAGTTAATTGCAGTGGTTGATTTTTTTATTTATTGTACCTTAGATTAAATAGACATTCCTGTTCGGGTACACAATCATTTATTTACCAAAATTCCTTATTGATTTATTGATGTATTTTTAGCATCTGTTACTCGTTGCATGTCACCCCCCCACCACCACCCCCGGTGAGACTTGCCGAATCTCACATCTGCTGTATGGAGCTGAGGTTTCTCTGTTCATCCCTATGAGTCTTTCGAGGCTCTCATGGGAATGAACAGAGAGACGGACATCAGATCCACGTATCAGACACTGTGAGATCCAGTGAGTCTCATCAGGGCTCACATGATCTAACAGTCATAGGTAACAGAGGCTGACAATACATAATTAAATTGATCAAATAAATATGTACCAGCTCACTTATAAACATAGGGACTAAACTTTTTTTTTTCTTGGAGTGCCTCGTTAACATTGGGAACATAAATGACATACTATGAGGTATGTGATAGATTTACCAATGCCATTTTTAATCTGGAAGTCCACGATAGACTGTATTTGATGGTGTCTTAACTCCCGTCTTGAATTCAGTTAGAACTACGTTTGGCTGAAAAAGAGGAGCACCTGCTGGAGAAGGACTTTCTCTACGAACAAGTTTCCAAACTTTCAGAGAGAATACGTATTAAGGCGGAAAATGGCAAGGAGGACACATTGGTTCTTGCCAAACAGGTATGTCTAAGTGTACAATGTATGAAGATTGATCCATGTGAACTACCAATCCAGAAATAGCGATGGTACAAAAAGGGGGGATGCGGAAAGGATACAAGCAGGCACAAAAGTACAAAGAAAGTGGCATTTTTTTTTTATTGAAAATCCTTAAAAAGACACATACATTTAAAACCAGTTTTACACATGAAAACAGCCAGAGCTTCAGAGTAGTCTTTACATCAGGCACACAGACTGCCGGAGAGACGCCCAATTTATGATTAGGTGCACTCTTCATCATAAATTAGCCAAATTTTACGGCAGCCTACGGGGGAATATAAGGCTAGTGGCACACGAGCGTTTACCAATCCAGCATTGCCAGAATGCCACCTGGCCCATCAACTATAATGGGGTCCAGTGGTGATCCGGGCCACAATCCGGCAAATATGTAGAGAAACGGCCAGACAAATACCAGCCGTTTTTGACCGACCAATTCCTGGCACTCTACGCTGGAACATCCTGCCGGAAGGCTATGCTGGCAGTGTGATACAGGCTTAAGTCCAGTGTTAAAGCCGGTCTTAGTAAACTACCTCCAGTGTCTGTGTTTGTAGCTGCTGTTGAGGCTAGGGCTACACGGCGACATGTCGCGTAACATTTATTTTAATGGTAGTCAATAATGTTGCACCACGACATGCTACGACTGCGACATGACAGTCACAAAAAAACTCATCCAAGATAGATACTTGTGCGTCTGTCGTAGCACAACAACATAGACATTGGTGCAACATGAATGTTGCACGACACATGTTGCAGTGTAGTTGTACCTTATATGTCACCATGTAGCCCTAGCCTCACTCCTTGAGAATCGATGTCCTCTGACACCGGTGTACGGACTTTATAAGTGAAGTCAGTAAGTGATCAGTGCAGGGGGTAGAGAAAAAGTGGCAGATAAGTGTAGAAATAGGCATTTTTCTGTAATAAGGTATGTTATAAAGGTATTTATCTTTTCTTGCACTATTGTAATTGGAAAGACGTTGACAGTTAACCTTTGACATTAGCAAGCAATATATTGGAAAATAACAAATCGAAACAAGATTTCGCTGCAGATACAAGTACGTTCTTATGTTCTGCGCTGCCAATATCTTGATAGATGAATGATCTTCAAAAGAAAATTAAAGACACAACTCGTAAAATGATGTCCTGCATTGCGGAGCTGTCAATGCAACAAGCCAGTTACATCAAGATGCAGCAGGAAGCAAGAGATAAGGAGAAGTTTGTGCAGAGGTGCTATACAAGAATGGAGCAAGGACTACCACCTAGTGAGGAAATGGAACAAGAGTGGAACCGTCTATTGCGTGAAGAGCGTAGACGCAGAATTGAGAAAGAAGAGAAAGCTAGGGTAAGGTTCTTAAAGTGGTTTAAAATAAATGAAATGCTTATATTATTAACCTAGATGATGGTCAATTGTATATTAATAATTCATGAAAACCATAATTTCATCAAGGGTTCAGATTTCGCAAGGGTACAGTATGTGTTACATGTGGATTTCCCCCAGTAAGTCTGCATCAGAATAGACTTTTAAAGAGGTGGTCAAAGATAATGAAAAATTGTACCAATGCCCCAAAATGCTGTTCACACAAAAACTACACTTTCTTCAGTGTCGTTCATTGTGTCCTTGTACACTGATGGGTGTCATTCATTAAGGCCGGCGTTTTAGATGCCCGTCTAATACCTCTTGTGCTGCCACATGATGCGGCTAAGTTACTGTATCTAGAGGTGCTGGTCTCTACCTAATTTAGGCGCATCCACCACTGGCCTCCATTGCTGGCGTAGATTTAGATAATTTTCTACGCCTAAAACAGACGTAGAAAATGATAAATGAGAAGGGCTGGCCAGACCCCTTCCCTGCCCACACCATGGCGCCTTTTTTTTTTAGGCTTGGAGTGAACGGGGAAAAGACGCAGATTAAGTCGCAAATCCCCTTTGCGCCCGAATCTGCGACAAATATACAACAAAAATTGGTATATATCTAATAATAAATGACCCCCTGAGTTTCTAGGGAGGTACTAATAGGATAGGAAGTTGGGGTAAGGACACCTAAGTCTCCGTTCATCAAAATTCCAAGCACACTCCAAGACTCCATGAAAAGTTGCAGGTTTTACCATCTTTACAACTTTTAACCACTGAAGAGAGAACCTAGGCGGTTTTGAAACACGTCTGGTGATGCTGCTGTTCACACTACAATGCTACATGGCGATTCTGCCATTGATAAAATACTGCAATAGCTACTGCTAGATGCCGAGGAACAAAACCACGGTGTGCTGCAGCCCTAAAGTAATCCTAATGCAGGGAGACATCAGCCGAATAGGAGCCGCTACCAGCTGGACAACTGACACAGCCGGTGTGGTGAGCAGTGCTAGTGCGCTAAATATCCATACAGTTCATCTTCTTTAAAATGGCAATGGAAACATTGAATGATACACATCACAGTATGTTTACAAGTTGGCACAAATGTCTTTAGAAGGAAATATCTTTTCATTAGTATGAACAGTGGCATCCAATTTAGATTTATACTATATTTTACATTTTATTAATACATTCCATTCTTTTATACACTAATCAATATTTGGATTTGTGTAAAACAATAAATTATACATTTGATATCAGCCTGTGGTCATCCAAATAACTGTATACTGGATAGCCATTGAACTATATTGCTATTTGTGTTGGTTTTTGGGTGCCAATAGCTTTGTGCTCTTTTATACAGTTTAAATCTTAGTGAATTCCCTTATTTTTGAAAAGTTGCAGGTTACTTTATAACATGTGAAAAAAATGTGCAAAACAATAAGTGCAGATGTGGTAGAAATCATGAAGGATTTGCTTTCTGAAGTGGCGAAACTTTATTGCACCATTTGTAAGTTGTCCTATTGTTATATTTACTGTGTGCGTTTGTATTTTCAGCAACAACTTGACAGAGACTGTTCACAAATGTTTGCACATGAATGATTTTTACCACGTGTACTTGTAACACATGAAAAAATACAATGCAAAACAATAAGTAACCTGCAACTTCCCATCAAGCCTTGGCGTATATTTGAGATTTGGTTGAATTGTTTACAGACTGCAACAGGGTTGTGCAGATATATGGCACATTACTGCTGCAGCCAATCATTGTCCTCAGAGGAATACCTGCACGGCACTGATGTAGTCTGTAAAAAGAGGATGCTTATAAAGGTTTTTGAATGAGTGTATTATATCATATTCACAAATTCCAAAAATGGGGGAACTCCTTCAAAAACTGAAGCATTCTGAATTTAGGGGAAGAGAAGTGTAGGCTACTATAAGACACTTACTTTTTTTTAAATCTTGGAACAGATTTAATGCATGATGAGGGTCCTATAACTTCATTCTGTCCCTCTCAAGAGGCATGCTTTCTAAGCAGCGTTTATGTGTCTGGGCATAAACAGGGCAGTGATAGACAAATGAATACTTACTATGTCGGACTGGGGTTCCTTTGGTCCACCAGAGGAAATTATTCTTGGTACCCAAACCCTATATCATTAGTTCATGTCTAATGGGTCTATGGCTTTGAAGCTAATCGCTTGCCTCTAAGGTTTTGAATCAAAGGCAGCTTCAAATGTTTTTTTTCTTCCTCCTGGACCTTTGGGGTCCACTACTGCATCAGAGCCAGGGTCCACCAGAAGATCCTATGGTGGGCCAGTCCAACCTTGATTACTTAGGCTACTTTCACACTAGCATTTTTTGTGGATCAGTCATGAATCTGCAAAAACACTTCTGTTATAATACAACCGCATGCATCAGACATGAACGGATCCGGTTGTATTATGTCTTCTACAGCCATGACGGATTCGTCATGAACACCATTGAAAGTCAATGGGGGACGGATCAGTTTAATATTGTGTCATAGAAAACGGATCTGTCCCCATTGACTTACATTGCTCCACACCACATCGTGGACAGAAAAACGCTGCTTGCAGCGTTATTCTGTCCGCTATGGGGAAGCAACCAAACGGAATGCATTGACAATGAATGGGGACAAAACTGAAGCGATTTCTTCCGCTATTAAAAGTAGCCTTACAAAAGCAATTTCTGAAGCTGACAAACCACTATCTTGTGATTATTTTTATTATCCTTTATTGCAAACTACATTTATTTGACATGGATTTAGAAACAAAACAATATTTACAAGTTATTTACAGCAACAGGTCACATTTAGTAATTAGCATTTAAAGCTGCTCTATCACCTGGATCAACCCTATACAACCAGACATATAGATCTTATCTGTATCTCGCGCCTGCGCACCCGCTGTCTAGAACAGTGCATGCGCATAACCTCTTTGGCTTCATTCCGATACGCGAAGATGCATACTACGCACATGGCGTTCACATCACAGAACCCAGACGTGGCGGTGCGGTCAGTACTTCCGGGTTCAGTGGCGTGAACGGCACGTGCACAGTATGCATTTTCTCTGAAGCTGTGTGCACATGCAGTTCTAGACAGCTAGTGCACAGGCTGTCAATCTAAAGGGAGGGGGTGTCCATATGGAGCACCCGGAGCCCAACTCCTGGTGCTCCGATAGCTCATTAGCATATTTATAAAAGTTAAAGTTTCTCCACAACACCGCTACCTATAGATTAAAATGATAGGTATCCCTACCTGGCTATATGCCTGGTTGTATAGGGTTGATCTGGGTGACAGAGCCGCTTTACATTTTACATGAAGATAGAGAAAGGTATTCTGCTGATAGAAGTGGTTTTCTACATGGTGTTATTTAAAATGCTTACAAGAGAATAAAATCAAAGTTTATGGTTTCTTGTGTCCACTACAGGCAGAAGAGGGGGAAGAACACCACATATTGCCAAATGGCATTTATACAACAGCTGATCAAAGGCCGAATGCTTACATACCAGAAGATGAAAATGTCCTTCCTCTGCCTCGGCCATATGGGGCTCTGGCGCCGTTCAAACCCAGTGAACCTTGTGCAAATATGAGGCACATTAGAAAGCCGCTGATCAGACCAATTGAAATCTAAGAATGGTCATCAGCAGACAACTAGCCTATACTGTCACGAGAACATTGACCTCAGACTTTATACACTGTGCCTTGTAGTGGTCAATACCTTGACCTCTACTCGTCTCCAGTAACGATCAATTACAGACGTTTCACCACGTTACACAATTTTACAAAGTGATTAAGGAGAAATTCCAAGCTGAATGCTTATTGTGTCCATGTATAAAATGCAGCATCAGGTTTGATTTAATAAAAGTGCCTAAATGTTTGTATTCATGGCCTACATCTAGGATCAGGATGCCTTTTAGAAAAACGTAACATTTATATATCTCCTCTTCATTCTATGCTACAGGACAATACAAATGTCAAGCTGTGGGTTGTTGTTGGGCTTCACAGACCATAGCTTGTGTGTAGAAAGTTCTGCTCTGCAGCGTCAGTTTCCTTTACCGTGGCAGGCCACGGCATAGCATCTAACATCCAGTCTGTTCACATATTTTTTAGTTCTAGCTTCTCCCTATGCCCTGGCAAAGCTCCTGCTGAATACACTGAATGGAGCTATAGGCCACAATTCACTTAAATGGACGATAACTGCTTTCACTGTTAGGAAAGCAGAACAGACTGTGCTTTTCTATATAGAAGGTTGCCACCAAAATAGAGGACATTGTGCCTGATGTATACTAATGTGAACAGAGCCTTATACTGCAGACCAGAGCATGAACAATCAATAAGCTACAATGCTTTTCTGTGTGTAAAAAGGGGCTAATTGCACCTTAAGGGCTCTTGTAGACGAGCGGATCTCCTGCGTGTTATCCGCAGTGAGAATGAGAGCCAAGCTACGCCGTGGACATCAGAGGCACGAAGCAGTAACAGGATAGATAATGCTCCGTGCCTCTCTGTGACCCTTTCACTACAAAATCACTGTGACAACTTTATCTCACAGTGATTTTGTAGTGAAAGGGTGACAGAGAGGCACGGAGCAGTATCTATCATGTTACCGCTTCGTGCCTCTGATGTCCACCGCGCAGCTTGGCTCTCATTCTCGCTGCGGATAACACGGAGGAGATCCGCTCGTCTGCAAGAGCCCTAAGGGTCCTGCGGATCCGCAAAACACGGACACTGGCAATGTGCGTTCCGCAATTTGCAGACTGCACATCGTCGGCACTATAATAGAAAATGCCTTTTCTTGGACATGTTCTATTTCTTTCGGGAGCGGAATTTGCGGATCCGGAAATGCCCCAATGAAAATGAATGGCTCCGCAAAATTGCGGAACGGATGCAGACCCAACTTGCGGACGTGTGAATGGACCCTTGATGTGACATTATGCAATAACACATTTATAAAGTAATATTATGAAATGTTCAGAATTCTCTTACGTATAATGTATTTTAAATTTAAACTCAGGGAAATTTAAGAAACAGTCTAAAAACAGACCATTGCCCACAGCAACCAATCACAGCACAGCTTTTATTTCTTATTCTGCTGCTGAAAAATTAAAGCCATGACGAGGTTGGTTTCATAAATCTGCCCCCCCCCCCTCACTTATTAAACTTGTCTACCAAAGAAACAGGCCTGAGAATGTGCTTCATCATCATATTACATACATTTCACCAGACAATATGGAACTGCATTCAAGAAGGTGGAAGTCTGCACACATACGTCATATACACAGACCTAAATTGGATATTTCACAAGTGACCGCGGATCTGCAGAAACATCTACAGTGACGATAACAAACACGAAGCAGCAGTTTCTATTCAACTGGGTTTTCAGCATCACAATGCTAAGGCAGTGGCACTCTGCAATTTTTTGTCCCAATGTAACAAGTGGACCATGAATTTTACTGTACATCTCAAAAAACAATACATCTAACACATCTTTCCTCATATATATGCAGGTAAGCAGCACAGTCAGTCATAGATGTAAGTGACACTGTTCACCCAAAGGTTAACTTTACAGAAAACTCAAACTTTCTTACGCCTTCCTAGTAAATATTAATACAAGGTAAATATGCATCCAGCATAACACGACAGCGTTAGCAGCACGTACTGGTCATCATGGCAAGAAAGCAGACCGTAAAACGTATGAGCAGGAATACAATGGATATAGACTTCTGTGGAAAGTAAGAAAACAACACATGTCAAAGACCAAGAGAATCACTCGATTAAGTATAACTTCTGAATAGTAAAAACAAAAGGAAAGGTATTCAGGGACGGAATGGGAACTTCAAGTTGCCCTGGAAAAAACCCTAAGATTAGCCCCTTGCTGTAGGCGGGTCCAAACTGAAACGCCGAAGCAACACAAGCAATACCATAGAGCAACACAAACTACCGCTCCGGCAGAGCCAAATACCACAGTGCAGCGCAAAACACTGCCACCCCCACTGTAGTGTTCAATTGTATTACCGTCCTGACGATAGCGATACCATTGAATTCAGGAGAGCGCCTGCAGTCGCCAGCCACACAAGTACCTGATGCTCCTAGCATTAATTAATGCTCAAAGCATCATACTGTTACGTACCTGGCTGGCGGCCATGAGAAGGCCTGGGGTGACCCCATGAGCACTGGTCCACCAGGAAATTTCCTTGTAGGGTCTATGGCCAGTCCATCCCTGATGATATCTTCATGGTAAGAGATTCCAGTCCTGTCACCATGCCAAGACAGTGCTTATTTTATCATGTACAGACAGTGCTGAATGAATGTACATTAATAATGTCTTGTAACGTTTCAGTTCATGGACTGGACCACACTATAAATTATTAATATACACAATCTAACAACGTATCCATGTTGGAGCTGCGGCATGTATCCAAGTTCCTGAAATTGTCCAATATAGTCATTAGAAAAGATCACCCTTGAAAAATGGCCAAATGCGCAATACCCCAAATAAACCAGACTTCAGCGTAGCACTCTCAAAAACTACAATCCATGAAAAGCTAAAGAGGGCTACCAATTACATGATGGAAAGGTTACAATCAACTTGGGCTCTAAGGGTGGTTGGGGTCTCTCGGTCTTCATTAGAACAATTCATAGGGGTTAAAAGAAAAAATATCTATTCTAAAACCATTAAATCTGTAAAAACAGAAAATGAAAAATTGGCAACTCATTTTGTCAGAAGTTAAATACCTGCCGTTACTAGCAGCATATGTTACATTAAGCATTACTTTGATATATATAATGCTACAACACTATTTTTTTGTTCTTTCCAAAATCTATAAATTTCACCGTGAGTAAAGGACCAATGCAGAGATGTATACAGCTTCTACTGACCTCCGCAAAAGTCACATACAATCTGCCCCCTAGTGGCAGCAATAGGAAACAGATTTTTACTAGTATGTAGAATGTAGATTGGAGGGATATAGCTATAGTAAATATATTTGAACATTTATTACTATTCCTTTGTTACATTCTAGCCATTTAAAAATGTAAAAGTGGTGTCTATAGTTGTAAACATTTTCTGAGCAAATTTGCCAGTTCATATTCCTATGAGGAATAAATATTCTGTCCATTTTTTATGCTACTGGCACACATCTGGTTTCAACTTGCTGACTGAAACAAATATTGTGCCAGCAATATAAATCACTTGGTATCATCACCTTGAGAACAAGACACAGGTCAGATGAAAGCAGAGGCCTGACCAAAAAGAAAGGGAATGTCAGAGGCGTAAAAAGTGCCTACATTTCTATTACTGACCAAAAATGAATAAATCCAGCTTCTGAAAAATGTGTCACTTTATTCCAACGTTAAAATCTCCACATACAGGGAAAAAACGTACAGGTTCTATGTGTTTCGGACCTAAAAAAATGTAATGTGTCACTTTATTCCAATGTTAAAATCTCCACATACAGGGAACAAAAACGTACAGGTTCTATGTGTTTCGGACCTAAAAAAAACGTAATGGTCCTTAGTAAGGACCATTCATTTTTTTTTTGTTCCGAAACGCGTAGAACCTGTATGTTTTTTTCCCCTGTATGTGGAGATTTTATTGTTGGAATAAAGTGACACATTTTTCAGAAGCTGGATTTCTTCATTTTTTGTTTGCAATTTAGGTCAGCCAGGTCCGGGCTGTGTCCGTGCTTCTGAGTGGCTGAACGCAGGCGAGCGCTGCTTCAGTTACCTTTACCCACATTTATATTACTGAGTGCCAATGTTGCACAACACGATTTCTAGAGTTGTCACAGGAACTGTGGCTGTCATCTTTGTGCACTGAGCAGGTGGCATTAGTTTATCCAGTGCCTAGCATGGTTATAGGCGTAGTAGATCAGTTGTTTGTTTTAAGGCGATCTCTTCCAGAAATGCAGCGTCTATGTTATCTTCCTCAAAAGGATTTAATGCTGAAATAGTAATAAACATTAGATTATGAATATAGAACATAAAAGCCGATCATTGTTACAATGCAAACATAATCATACCTGGCTATCAATCTCTCATGCAGGGAGAAGAGAACTTTGCCTCAGGATACACTGTTCCCTGACTACAGGGAAGAGGTGGCATTTTGAAAGATGCCACTTAGACTGGTTTAACACTTGCAGCAGGGAACATCCTGCCGGAGTTCCCTGGATTCAGCATTGACGGATACCATCGTCTTCCCACCAGACCCCATTGACTATATTGAGGTCTGGCAGAGATCCAGCCGCAACCTGGCAAATATGCAGCTGGACAAAAGTTTCTGCACTCAGTGTTTTTTGTCCGACCGATTCCTGACACTGTCTGCCAGACCTCCCAGCCGGTACATCTGGTCACAAGTGTGCCGCATTTCTGCACTTTCCCCATCTTCAGCTTGGTGTGCGCCCCTCATGATCCACCACGTGCTAGAACATAAGGGAAAGGACCAAATGGAGGAAGGTAGCCAAGCAATAAAGGCTGCAGACACAGACAAAGTTGTAGAGGCCAACATGTCTAATCATAGCATCTATCAGATGCTGGGATGTAAGGTATTCATGGTAGGTGGAATCCCATCAATCAGGAAACAATCTGATGTGTACTAAACCTGCTCTCTTAATGTAGAAATCGTATTTGCAAAAGTTATCATTTTTCTGCAATATAAAGCTATTCCTATGGAATAACAGCTCCCAATGTAGGACAACAGAAAACAGAACCGTGGTGGCCTTCAAGTACTAGAACTGCACATTTGGCATATCCAGGAACAGGCAGGTCTTAAACATTGTTACCTACCACCACCAGGTTTCAAACTAACTTATGAGCTAGGGACACTCTACTTGCTGACTTGATTCTCCAGGTCCACCAGAGCCCACCTCTGATACAGAGAGGAGGGCAGGTCCAGAGCAGGTAAACCCAATCTTTGACATCCATATAACTAGAAAGGCTGTATAGACAGGGCTCTTGTCCTGAATCAACCCCTTTAATTGATACATGGTAAAGTTTGAAAGAAGACCCTAGATCAGTGATCAGCAACCTCCGGCACTCCAGATGTTCTGAAACTACAACTCCAAGAAACCTCCTTTTACTTCTATTGAAGTTACTAAAACAGCCAAATAGGTTTGCATGCTGGGAGTTGTAGTTTCACAGCCGCTGGAGTGCCGAAGTTTGCTGATCCCTGCCCTAGATGATAATGTATATAATCAAAGGTACCTCGATCTTCCAATTCTGATAGCATCATTATTAAGTAATTTAGTGGTAGAAAGTTAATGGTTAGCGGAGACCGATCAGACGGTGACTGTTGAGAAACCTGCAAAGGAAATATTATAGACTTGAAATATTTTAGGAAACTAATTTGACAATCTTATCTATACTTTGGTCTTAACGGGGTTGTTCAGCCTTAGAGCAGACAACCCCTGTGCCTCTGAACTTAAAACACTGTCCTGTCTGCAATCCAAGTGCCGCTTCATTCTTCTGGTACTGGTGGGACCAGGAAGCGGTCTGGTTCCTGTGGCTTACGTGTCCAATCACAGGCCTCAGCAGTCACAGTGGTGTGAATGCTACATCACAGCAGTGATGCACTGTTCAACCCACTAAGGCCTGTGATTGGCTGCAGCAGTCACAGGAACAAGCCAGCTACGAGTCATATGGCGATTGGAAATGGCTGGGAACGGAGCAGCAGACTTCGGACAGGCAAGTGGGGTTGTTCAGGGCCCCAGATTAGGTGCCCAAATATTGTTGGCTTTAAGGCTGGACAACCCCTTTAAAGGACAAAGCACTTTTTATATTGCCTTTTTCATTTATCACATTCCAAGAGCAATAACTTTTTTTTTTTACTTACTGATTAAACCCGTAACGGGGTTGTCCACTTTCTACTATTGATTATCTATCCTCAGGATAGGTCATAAATATCAGATCTGCGGCGGTCCAACTCCCGTCACGGCCGCCAATCAGCTTTTTGTAGAGAAGGCACTACTCATAGGAGCGCTACCTTCTCTGTTCACCTGCTCACCACAGCAATTGCAGTGGTGAGCAGGTGTAATTACAAGTATGGTACCTATTCACGTCTATGGGACGGCTCTGTCTGTTCAAGTAACTCCTACAGAGCCATCCCATAGAAGTGAATAGGGGCGCCATACTTGTAATTACACCTTCTCATCACTGCAACTGCTGGGAATCTCTACTTTCCATCAAACCACTAAGATGCCGCTGGCACTATTGACCATAGTATCTATGGGGATAAATGACCTGGGACATGTTTGCGTGGACACCTGTACCACATAAATGACATACTAACTAGTCCTCGGAGATGATGTGTATACATGTCATTGTGCTGTTAAGGGATTAACCTTATGTTCTTTGTTTTACTAAAGAGACAAACTATGTAATATATGTACACAATAATAAAATATACTTCCTATTCTCAAGTATCAAACAACCATAGAAACATAAAATAATTCGGAAGCACAGAGAACCTTCGGGAAGGTCCAAAATCTGATATTACAACTTTAATTAGACGCTGGAATTGCACTGAATCCTTTCATAATAAATTGCATCTCTCTGCTACTGATAATCCAGATAGTCTGGTAAAAGAAACTCTTCATTGGAATCACTCTAATACGCACCTCCCTTTGGTGAAGTCTGAAGAGCAGCTTTTTCACATACTTCATAGCAATGGCATTATTGCTGATGGCATAATCCCACAAGTTATGTACCTTTTCACAAATGTTCTGGATGGTGAGAAAAAAAGGTGATTGTGACGATATGGAATGTTCTCCTATGTCCTGTGTTTGGGAGGGTCAGCTCAACATTTTTCATGGAGGATTTCCCAATACCAAGTACGTTTGTATGCTAAAACAGGAAATCCTGGAGACGCATGTCCCGGACTCACTCTATCGCATATCGTGGAAAATCTGATATTGCAAAATGTCTATTTCTCCTCTTTATAAGGAGAACATACAGTTACAATACACAGTTAGCAAAATGTCATCTTAAACATATGAAGAACACACTTTACATTAACGCACTTTCCTAACTTCCTAATATTTTCGCTGATGCGGTTTGTATTAGAAAACCTGTAGTGCATGTAAATTAACCTACCTCTGGAAGTCGCAGAATTATGCTACATTTCAGTTTTTTATTTGTTTCATTATCATTCAGTTCTGTATAGAGAGAAATATAAAAAAAAAAAATTCATAGAAATCAGTAAATCTGCATATACACCATCTAATGATGTTTAATCATTTTGTTCTTTTAACTAGACAATATCCCGGTTCAATCTAACCGCAAGGTCTTTCTATGTTGTGCTATATGTAGCGCTATATACAATACATTATTATCTGCATGTATTTTATAAATTTTTACATGTAATTATTTGTAATTCTGATTATTAGGGTCTGGGCTTTCGTACCTCCTATGTACACCTATGTATTTGCTTGAGAAAAGCTCCAAGATGCAGAGCCTAAACATTGCACATTTTTGGTGAATAAAGATCAACTTTCATTCCCATTCGACAAGCCTGTAGTGCTGCCCCCTTTTTAGCAGAACAAAAGCAGGGAAAGGGTTCAAAGGCTATTGACTTAAAGGGGTTATCCGGCAATTAGGAAAATGAAAATATTTAAATATTACTTTATTATAAATATATTCCCAAATACCTTTCATCAGTTATAATGGCTTGTTTTATCTGGGGAGCAATCATTAGGAGAAATAAAATGGCTGCCGTCCATTGGTACACACAAAACCTGTCCTAATGACACAGGAGGACAAGTTACGTCACAGCACTGAGCTAAAGAGCTGCCTCATCCTTCTCTCCTACTTGTCAGGGATTATGATACTGAATACAGCTGATAAGATCTTCACCTAAATCTATGTAGGAATAGAGTTCATGAGGAGACATGAAGTACAGCGAGGATGGACAGGACAGACTGTAGTAATGTGGGGCTGTGGTAATGGTGATTGCATACAAATGCTGCTGCTCATTATCTACACCCCCACCTCCTCTGTACTTCATGAACTCTATTCCTACAGAGATTCAGCTGAAGATCTTATCTGTATTCAGGATCATCCCTGACAAGTAGAGCAGATGAGGATGAGACAGCTATTTAGCTCAGTGCTGTGAAGTAACTAGTCCTCCTGGATCATTAGGAGAGGTTTTGTTTGTACTAATGGGACGGCGGATATTTTATTTCTCCTAATGACTGCCCCCTAGACAAAACGAGCCATATTTCATATTTTTTCTTTTATTCCCAGAGAACCACTTTAAAGAAGCACTCCAGTTTTTTATTTTACATATATTGATAACTCACCACCAGTATTCTGTCAGTGTAATTTGTTAAACGCTAGCTAAGTTGCATTGATACATTTTGAACCTTTTTATTACCGGAATCTGGGCATGTGATCTCAAGTCTGACTGCTTGCTCTAATGTGTACACAGCAACTCTGTGTGGCCGACTTCTTGTCAACTACATCACTCATCGAATCCCTCCCAGAAGCTCTCGGGCTGCTCCCCTCTTCACCCTGTATGATCCTCTGTATATCCCTGTATTCTGATATAATGTTTCCCCTATATAAAGAACCAGGACTGTAGATATAGACTTGATGAGTGTATACTGTGATTAGCAGCAGTTATATAAACCTCCTGATTTGTACTGCCTGTCTGTACCACCTGTGTGTGCCGACTCTCCAGGGTAATTCTACGAGTTGTATCTTCACACTGGTCTCTACCTTTTGCATGTAAGAGCTGACAGGTGAGAGATAACAGGGAAGAAAGGGCAGACAGGCTCAAGCTGTATCACATAAGAAAACATGGAAACCCTGCATAGTAAGGGGACAGCAGTTCTGTGTCACCGATATGGCAGCCCTTACACACTACGAAAAGTAGTGCCGTGTGATAAGACTCCACCTCTCTGTCTCTAAAAAGCGAGGCATGCTGGGAAATGTAGGATTTATTAGAAAAACCATATCTGAGGTAAAGAAGGAATTAAGAAGGCAGACAAACCACAAATTACACATCAAATAAAACAAGTATAAAGAAGGCAAACACAAGAGCTATCTTATTCAGAGTACTTATTTAACCCTTTCCCGACCAGGTCTTTAAGGATGGCGTCCACTCTTGAGCGGAGCGGGTGCCATAGCAGCAGGTGGCCTGCTCTTTCTTAAATGCCGATAGCGGACATTTAACCCCTCAGATGCCGTGGTCAATCCTGAATGTGCACTTCCGGTGATGCTCCGGCTCCCCCGTGAGGCGATCGGAGGAGCTGGAGCTTGTGTGCAGCAGCTCCTGTTTTTGTGACTGACAGGAGGCTGCTGCATAGTATTTCCTATGGAACCCTTGCTTGCAATAGGGCTCCATAGGTAACTAGCAATTTTCTCATAGACTCCAATGCTAGTGCATTGGGATCTATGAGAATATCAATCTAATGAATGCCTGTTATAGTTCCCTATGGGAACTATAAAAAAAAGTGTAAAAATAAATAAATAAAGCTTAAAAAAACAAAAACATTCAAATCACTCCCCTTTTCCCAAAATAAAAATGGAAAAACAAAAAAAATACACATCACGGGTGTCATGATGTGGGAAAACGCCCATAGTGTAAATATATAAAACTATATTCCCCATACATCAAACAGCAAAACGGAAAAAAAGCGTCAAAATGGCAAATTCACCGTTTTTTGTTGCTTCATTTTCTACAAAACATTTTAATAAAAAGTGATACACACCCCAGAATGATATCAGTGAAAAGTTAAGATCTCCCCGCAAAAAATGAGCCCTCCCCACAGCTTTGTACACATAATTACAAAACTATGGCAATGAAAAAATAAAACAGATTTTTTTTCCCCCAATTTTTTATAATTTTATCACTATGAAAACGCAAAAAAAACTACACATATAAGGCGTCGCCAGATTCGTACTGAACTGTACAATAAAAGTAACTAGTCAGATTTATCCCACATCGAACGTCATAAATAAAAAACCTGTAAAACTGTGGTGGAATTGTTTTTTATTTTTTTTTCAATTTCACCCCATTTGGAATTTTTTTCCCCGCTTCCCACATCATCATATGCAATATTAAATGATGGCGTTGGAAAGTACAACTTGTCCTGCAAAAAATAAGCACTCATATGGCTATGTGAACAGAAAAATTAGAAAGTTAAGGCTCTGGGGAGTCAGGGAGCGCAAAACGAAAACACAGAAACAAAAAAACTCAGGGGTAGAAAGGGTTAAAGAGGACCTGTTACCTTAGTAGGTCTGTATTAGTAACCACTTCTGTTTCCCAAGTAATAACAATTCTGGAGTATCCTTTATTATTACTTTTATGAATATGCTGTGCTGTTCCTTTATTATTCCTACTGAAATAAAGCTCCACCTGGGTGTTAACAGTTGGGGAGGTGTCCCTGCACAGTCTGCTACTGGCAGCACTGAATGGATAGTGTCAGACTGTGCAGAGTCACACCCCTAACCCAAGTGGACCATTATTCCAGTAGGAATAATTACATACAGTCATAAAAAAAGATGCTACAGAATTGCTACAAGGGGAACGCAAGTAGTTATTAACCCTTTCAGGACACAACTGATCGTTGTTTTTAACTTTTGTTTTTCCTTTCTCTCCCTTCTAAGAGCCATCATTTTTTTTATTTTCTCTTCACATAGCCATATGTATTTTTTAAAAACACTTATTTAACCATAGCTTGTATTGGAAAACGGGGAAAAAAAACCTTTGTGTGGTGAAACTGGGGGAAAAAAAAGGCAATCACACCAAGGCTTTTGGGTTTTGTTCTTACAACGTTCACTGTGCTAAAAATGACATGACAACCTTATTCTGCGGGTCAGTGCGATTACAGCAAGACTAAAGTTATACCGTTTTTATTAACGGTTTAAAAAAAAAAAATTTTTTTAATTGCCATATTCTGATACCCATAACTGTTTTTTTTGCCTACAGAGCTGTATGAGCGCTTGTTTTTTTCAGGACGAACTGTAATTTTTAATGGTACAGTTTTGGGTGGGGGGGAGGGACAAACGACTTTTTAATAAAAAAAAATTTTGGGTGGTGGGGGGCAGGGAAAAGATGACCAAAAATTTATTTTTTTCCCCATTGCAGCACACAATGTGCAGATTAAATATTATATTTTTTGACATGGCGATACCAGTTATGTTTATTTCTTTAATTGCTTATTTTTATATGTAAAATTGAAAAAAAAGAGGGTGATTTGAAGGAGGCTGGGACTTGAACTTGCAATCATGTGATCACTTATCCTATAGAATACTATTGCGGTCTATCGGAATCTGAGAGGTTGCCTGAGAAGCAGTGCCTTTCCCCGAGGTCCCCCCAGGCTGTTATGGCAACCGATCAGAACCCAGTGAAGGCAGCGGAAGCCCCCTCCCTCTGCCTAACCGCACAGATGCTATTGACTGTGGCATGAGGGGTTAAATCACTGGGATCAGTGTCATTGCCGATCAGCCAGCACTTGCCATGTATAGAGGGGGCACAGCGCATGAGCCTGCTCCATACTGTTTACAGTGTACCACGATGAAAATGTACATCATGATGAATATAAGGGGTGAGGAGAGATGCCAATATATGGTGTTACTTTGTTGGTATAGTGGTTATTTTAACACACACATATTTTATTTTTTTATATATAATATGTTACCTCTTTATTTCTAAGTTTTTGACAAACTGTGAGAAAACATAAGGTATCATCAAATGATAGTGTGGCTCTTAACCACAAGAAGGCGATTTACCTTTGAAGAGCTTAACAACAAATGTTTCCGTTAAGGTCAACACTCCTGAGTCTATGTAATGAAGGAGGTTTCCTAGAGGAAGGCAGCGCACTGCTAGAACGAGGTGCAGTGTCTGGAAACCTGAAGGAAAAAAAATCAACAATAAGACATATTTATTTATTCTTTTACACCAAGGGCATATTTAATTTCATGGTTCTCTCTCGAAGAACGGTGGCATGGCATGCTGAACTTAGAGCGAAAGAGCATCCGTAAAAGAGACATGAGCCTCAAGGATGCATGGCACAAAAAACAAACCACTGCTAATGGGCCGATCCAGTGCAAAGTCAAAAGACATGTGCAGTGGTGAGAGATGGATATAACAGAATCTGACGATCTGTACAGTATGTAACTTACCAGGAGGTAGAGGCATGCACATTCGGCTTGTGGCGTCTGTAATTCGGCACATGACATGAAAGGCAAAATACTCTGAAGAACTTCCACTCCTGTCCCTAAATGACAATGATCGACAAGTGTTATTACACTTACTGCTAATAGGTTTCTGGAAGTCTCCACGACGGCACTCCGGAGATGACCCTGCCCTGCCAGGAGAGAGGAAAAATATGCAAAGAGGTTAAAAACCCCTCCCCTCCCACCACCTTCAGTGACTTTTCAAAAACCGGTAGGAAACTCATACCAAAATATTTAGATATTAACCACCCTCATACCACACATTTTTTTGGGGGAAGGAAATTCCCGGGTGCAGTCGTGGAGACTTCCGGAAACCTATTACCGGTAAGTGTAATAACACTTTTTCCCAGTCGTCTCCACGACGGCACCCCCACTGAGGACAGGACCTTGCGACCAAAGGCCAAATCCTTAGTGTCTGAAACATCAACTCTATAATGCCTTGTGAATGTGTGGGCTCTCTGCCAAGTGGCTGCATTACAGATCTGTTCTATGGATGCCGATGCTCTCTCTGCCCAAGAGACCGAAAGGGATCTTGTGGAATGAGCCCTAAGCCCGGACGTAACCTCTTTCTGCATAGTTATGCAACATCTGGAAATAGCCTGTTTAATCCATCTTGATATGGAAGTTTTAGCTGCTCTCTTCCCTTTATTTGGGCCAGCAAACTGCAAAAAGAGGTTTTTATCTTTCCTCCATGGTTCCGTCACCTGAAGGTAAGTGATTACAGCCCTTCGACCATCTATATTGTGGAATTCTTTTTTCCTATTTTTCAGATTTTCACAAAAATAGGGAATAACTACCGTATATTCTGAGACCTATGGAAGGACGTGGACACCTTAGGAAGGAAAGAAGGATCAAAGTTAAAAATGATTATATCAAAGGATTGAAAATATGGGAATACAGTAGATAATCCCTGAATTTCACTAACCCTACGGGCCGAGGAGATAGCCACCATAAACACAGTCTCCCAGTTAAGGAGATTAATAGATATCTGATCAATGAGCTCAAATGGAGGTGCTACTAATTCTCTGAATTTAGGTTCCAAGGAGGGACCAGATTAAATATTTTGGGCTTGATTCTATCTGTGGCTTTCAGGAATCTAGAAATAAGAGTTACCTCTGATAGATAAACATCAGAAAAAGGTACTTAGTGCGGCCACCTGAACTCTTAAGGTACTAGGGCTTAGGCCCAGATCTAATCCTTTCTAAAGAAATTCTAAGATATCTTATCTGAAAGCCCTTTCCCTTTTAAGATTGCCTGTTCATCATCCAAGCTGTCAATCTTAGGGTTTTTACGTCTGGGTGAAAAACCAGACCCTGGCCGAGCAGATCTGGAATAAAGGGTAACTCCAGGCAACCTAAGCACATTTCCACTAGAAGGGAAAACAAGCTCCTCCTTGGCCAGAAGGGGGCCACCAGGATCGTCCTGGACTTTTCAGTCTGAATCTTTCGAATGACCCTTGGTAGCAGGGGAATAGGAGGGAAGGCGAACCCCAGATTGTGGTTCCATTTTATTGAGAAACTGCTAACGGACTAACGTCTTTGGGAGTTAAAGAGCAAAGGTTTTTTATTTTCTTGTTTCGTCTAGATGCAAACAAATCCACCTGTGGCAGTCCCCACTTTTGGACTATCAAAGCGAGTGCTTCCTGAACTGACTCCCATTCTCCTGGTATTGCTTCCGTTCTGCTCAGGTAGTCTGCCCAATGATTCAGCCTGCCCTTCAGATGAATTGCCTGTAAAAGAGCGAAGATTTTTCTGCACCCAATGAAAAATGTTGTCTTCTGTTTATCAGGGTAGACGACTCCTGGTTCCCCCTTGATGTTGAATGAACGCTACTGTCGTCATATTGTCTGAGAACACCTTCACGTGGGTATCTTTTACATAGTGTTTAGCGGCTTTTAGAGCTTCTAGAATTGATGTTAGCTCCCTTAGATTTGAGGATTCTAGTGACCCTTTTCGATCCCAAACACCCTGAAAAAATAACTGCGCCCCCCCAAGCACTGGCATCCGTGGTCAGGGTCTGGCAAGGTTCTAAAATCCATTCCATGCCCTTCTGAAGGTGATCCCTGACTACCCACCACATTAGTCATATCCTCTCTACATGCGGTAATACTATGTTGTAGTCCAGATGTTGTATGGATCTGTTCCATTGGCTTAGAATCAGATGTTCGAGTGGTCTTGAATGGTATTGCGCCCACGGAACAGCTGAAATACACAATGTCATATGTCCCAATAGCTTCATTGCAAATCTGATGGTTACTTTCCCTTTGGTAAACCTGGTTTTTATAATAGTGTTTAGATTTTGTATTTTTTCTGGAGGAAGAAAGGTCTTTTTTAACTGGGAGTCCAGGAACATCCCTAGGAACTTTATCTTGGAAGAAGGAACTATCCAACCCAGATCCTGTAAAGGTTTCAATACTAAAAGAACCTGGATGGAGAGAGACACAGGATGAGCTTGAATAATCAGCAGGTCATCTAGATACAGAACAAGTTTGAAACCTTCCAATCTCAGGTACGCAGACACCTCTGCTATAATTTTTGTGAATAGATGGGGTGCTGAAGAAATCCCTAAGGGTAGGCACACGAATTGGTAATGACAAATCTTTGGACCTACATTGATCGCAAAGCGAAGGTACTTCCAAAAACTTTGATGTATGGGTATGTGAAATTACGGGTCCTTCAGATCTATCATGACCATCTCCGAGTTTCTTCTTATCAGAGGAACTGCAGTCTTTAATGACTCAATTTTTAACTTTTTGTGTACAATAAATTTGTTCATGCATTTTAGTAGATTGTCCTAAATGACCCATTTGGTTTCCGTACAAGAAAAAGGGTCAAATAATGTTAATATATGCTCCTTTAACGGAACTGGCTGAATTGCTCCTGCTTGAAGAAGTTTCTGAACCCCCTCCTGTAACTTTTTGTTTTGTAAAGTAAAGGGGAGATTTGTTTAACTGAATCTTATGGGGGGAGGAGAAAGAAATTCTATTTTGTAACCCGATTCTAACGTCTAGAGGATCCACTGATTTTTTGTAATGTTCCTCCAAGCTGGCACAAATTCTCTCAATCTACCCCCTACTCTGATAGCGTTATTTGGATGTGGATGGTTGGGAGGGGCCAAAAAGAGAAGGTCTATTCTTACCCCCTTTTTTTGAAACGCCATCTACCTGATTTACCTCTATCAGATCTATTTTGCGGCTGACATTAAAATCTCTTATAGGCTTATCCTTTTGGTCCTTGTCTTCAGGAAAACCCCTCTTTTTGTCTGATGCCTTTAATAAAATTGTATTTAGATCTGGTCCGAAAACATATTGACCACGGAAAGGGATAGAACAGATTTTATTTTTAGAAACCATATCACCTTTCCATGAGCTAAGCCATAATACTCCCCTAGCTGAATTGGCAAAACCAGAAGTTCTAGCTGTTAACCGTACTGTTTCAGCAAAAGCATCAGCTAGAAACCCTGCTGCAGATTTAAGAAGAGGACAAAATCTTTTCCTTTGGAGTTATTTTTGGAGTTATTTTTTTTTTTTTAAGTGGGACTCTAACTGATCCATCCAGAGGCAAAGGGATCTTGCTACACACGTAGAGGAAACCGCAGAACGCAGGATTGTAGCTGCTGATTCCCATGTCTTCTTAATTATACCCTCTGCCTTCCTATCCATCTGATCCTTAAGCTGGGAGGAGTCCTCGAATGGGATGGAAGTATTTTTGACTAACTTGGCAACTGCAGCATCAATTTTAGGAATACTGCCCCAATTTTGTACATCAGTTTCATTAAAGGGATATCTTTTTTTTTTTTAGTTCTCTAGGTAAAAGGTTCTTTTTTCCAGTGTATCCAATTCATTTTGAAATGCCTTATGAACATTTTCATGAGCAGGAAACACTCTCTTGCTTTTTTTCCCAAACCACCAAACATAGTATCTTGTACTGATCTGGGTTTTCTAACAATTTCAATCTCCATAGTGCTACAAACCGCCTTAAGTAATTGCTCTGGATCATCTGTAGAGAAAAAAATACTTATTTTCTTGTTCATCCGAGGAGGAATCCTCCTGTTCTCCCTCCTCTCTTTCTTCCCAAAAATCAGACTCAGAGGAAATAGTAGAATCAAAAGGTACATGTTCCTTAGAGTTCCTATTTCTATTTTTAGGGGCTAAAGATGCAGATAACCCAGACATGGCTGACTGAATCTCATTTTTAACCAACAATTTTATGTCATTCATAAATACTGGCGTCTCATCCTGAACCACTTTTAAAATATACCCAGGGCAAAGTGGCTTTTTATATCATGAATCCTGCTTCTTCCCACATATGGCACATTTAGATGCAGTAGGTTTACACTTTGGGCCCATCTCTTTCTCAGACTGAATGAGAGAAAAAAAGAAAACCCCATCAAAATAGAAAACACTTTTCTCCATATCAGGGAGATCTCATTGACTTACAATACCAGCTGATGGTAGAGGCTGCTTAACTGAACCGTCCTCCATGCTGAGTGTTCAGGGGGAACATTAGAGCCAAGTAGAGACCGCCTCACTTCAGCTCTCAGCTGAAATAAATATCCCTGTAGGCGGATGTTAAATCCCGTGCCCGGAAACAGACAGTATGTGGAGGAGGAATACAGTCTAAGGCCCCTCCTCCACCAATGAGAGAACTGCTGCCGACGGGACCGACATGCATTCCACTGTCTGCACTCTATTGGAAGCCAGAAGCCCATCATCGGAAGTGACGTGAGCAATCATCTCCCTCATTCCATCTTCCACTGATGCGCTCCACAGGCCTCGAGAAGTGCCTCACCGGAAGTAAACTAACCCCTGCTCCCGCATCCAAGTTTTGAAACTGATGACACAGGTTGCTACTTAGCCCACGCCCATGATAATGGATCCGAGGGATTACTTACAACAAGTATCGCCGACATAGCAGGTACCTGTAGGGAAAGGCAGGGAGCTGCTAGCTATGCCAGACCTCCTGCTGTGGATCCCATACTGCAAACAAAGACCTCTCTGCACGTCTGTCCTGCATAGGGACAGGAAAAACCCTAAAGGTGGTGGGAAGGTTTTTTAACCTCTTTGCATGGTTTTCCTGTCCCTGGCAGGGCAGGATCATCTCAGGGGTGCCGTCGTAGACACGACTGGGGAAACAAAACTTTAATCCAAATATCAAAAGGTGCATTCACTTCAACACCATTAATAAAAGGCCACAAATAAATAATTAAAAAATTCTTGTGTGTTAACCCAAGTTCCACATGTGCTATAATAAGGGAAATGTTAAAGGGGCAGGTACTATATATTACTGTATGGTTTTTAGCAGTAAACAACAGAAAACATACATATACATGTCTTCTACTCACAAGCATAAAACGTCAGGATCAAGAACGTGCTTTCTCCAAACAACCTCTAAAATCTGAGACACCAGGTCCAGCTGTTGGCATCAAGCAAAAAAATAATGTCCATAGGTCAATCATATTCCACACTATAGGAATTGCCTTATATTAATCCAATATGGAGACTAATAGAAGCACTTATATTCTTTTATTTGACGTCCATTCATGACCGTAAGGGCTCAGTGTCTGTACTGCAGACTTAAATGGGTCCACGATCTGCAAAATAGGGCAAAAGATAGGACATGTCCCATCTTTTGTGGAGCGGAGGCACGGATCAGAAGCCCACAGAAGCGCTTCCGTAGGCTTTCAGGTCTGTGCCTCCCCACCACAAAAGATAGGACATGTCCTATCTTTTGCCCTATTTTGTGGATCACGGACCTCTTCAAGTCAATGAGTCCGCACTGCAATACGGGATTCACACGGCCGGTGCCCGTCCATTATGGACTGCTATTTGCTGTCTGCAGCACGGGCACGGAGCCCTTATGGTCGTGTGAATGGGCCCTAAATAACAATTTTGTCTCTAAAACTAATATACGTTCATCCAATGATCTCCACAATTTAACATGTAAAGCTGAATATAGGCATTTATTAAGTGGCATGCCGGAGGATGCAAGAAGAAGAGATCAGATCTGGGACTCATTTTTATTGGCAAAATATAAATAAAAATTTATGGTGAATTTACAACATTAGGACCACGTGTGGCTATGACAGAGTAACCTGAGTGTCACATACTTCTTTGGAAAAGGTGAGAATTATTGTCCAAGGGTGAAACTAGGAAACTGAAGCTCTCTGCCTATTCACTGCCTCATTTCTAATGTAACTTCATTATGTTAGGTACCAGCAGGGAATATTACATTCTAACTCCAACATATAAGTCATATTGTATATACACGTTTTTGGGTTTGCTCTTTAACAGTTACCTGTTTGCAGACAAAGTCCAACACTATCTTCTCAACCTTGTTTTTTGCAACATGATGAAGATGTTGTGACAAATGATCTTTTAATTTCACCATCATCTGCAACCAAAACAGAATATTCTTATGTATGACATTGCAAAGTGCTTTGCATCTACATGCCGATACAGCATATAAGGCTTAAAGTGCAGCTTTGCTTCTTAATTTATGAATGTTTTTTATAGCAGCCATAGCTTATTTGCTCTATCTATCTCTATATCTATATACACACACAAATGATAAAATCCTGTCTGCAGACACCACTAGAGGGAGCTTATGAGCTTCCTGTATACTGTACTTTTTATATAGTATAAGCTATAAACAAACTTGTGGTGATTGAAGGCAGACAATTCTTATGTCTATGTATCTGGAGCATGCATCTACTATTCCATTCACAGAGCCACGAGAGCTTTTTTTTTTTTATGAACAAGTTGGGCTTTCTAATGGCAGCATTTAATATTCTACACAGTGTAGTGGGAAGCTGCAAAAAAAAATTCCACATGGGGTGGAATTGGGGAAAAAATGCAATTCTAGCATAGTTGCATTGGTTTTGTTTTTATGGCATTCCCTACGCAGTAAGCCTACATACACATACATACATGTTTGCTTCCCTGTCTGTTCCGTTCTTTTTGCGGATAGGATGCGGGTCCATTCATTTCAATGGGTCCGCAAAAAATGCTGTCCACATCAGGATGTCCGTTCCGTAGCCCCGCAAAAAAAAATAAGACATGTCCTATTCTCGTCCGTTTTAGGCACTGTTACAATGGATCCACCAAAAAAATGAAACGTATGGCATACAGATGTCATCCGTTTTTTTTATTTGCAGATTTGCAATTTGCGGACCGCAAAACACATATGGTCATGTGCATGTAGCCTAAAGCTGACAGTTTAAGTTTATTCTCCAAGTCAGTATGATTGCAGCAATACCAATATCTACGGTATATAGTTTTTCACCTTTTTATAAACCCCATCATTTTTTTACATTAACATCTCTGGAGCTGTGCGAGTGCTCCTTTTTTGCGGGGTGATCTGTAGTCTTTAATGATTCCAGTTTGGGATCTGTATGACTTTTGGACAACTTTTTATCAATTTTTATGGGAGGTGAAGCAACCAAAAAACATTGAATCAGCCAGTTTGATTTTTTCTTTCCGTTATGTCATTCACCATAAGGGATAAGTACTTTTATATTTGAATAGATCAGGCATGCAGCAATACCTATTTATTTTTTTTTATTGGTTATTTCTAAAATGTGGAAAGGGGGTGATTTGAAACATTATTTTTTAAAAATTTAAATTTTTGTATTTCTTTATACATTTTTAGTCCCCCCAAGAGACTTTAACATGCGACTGTCTGATCGTTTCTTCCACTGACTGCAATGATTTAACACTGCAGGCAGTGGGAGAGTCACTACGGTCCATTAGAGAGGAACTTTGCTTCAGAACAGGCCTTCAGAACAGCTCCCTCAAGCTCTATGTGGGGGAACTGCTTGGTGTCTAGGAGAGCAGCGCTGGAGAATAACCTCTCAGGTGCCATGACTGAAATTGACCACGGCATCTGAGGGGGTTAATAATATGTGATCGGTGTTTTTGCTGATCACAAACTCTGCCTCCAGGTGTCTGCTAGGTAAACCAGCAGGTGCTAGTGGCTGTGGAGCCCACTCAGCTGCTGAGCGGGCAACACTTTTACAAGTCAGCATTGGGTGTACTTGCACCCTCATTGTCGTGAATGGATTAAGAAATCTAACAATCAAAAGCTAACTGAATTTGACAAACATCTTATGCCTTTTACTTGAGAATCACACAGATTATCGCTAACGAGCATTCATAGTAATGCTCATTAGCGATGATCGGGCGGTGTAAATGTACCACCAAACACTCATTCATTGAGTAATCCAATTGTGCACACGCAAAAATGATCGTCTACCGGCAGCAGATTGTCCTGTGTAAACACAATCTCCTGCCAGCAAACAATGAGTCAGTACGGGAAAGCTATTGTATTAGCGATCACTCCTAACCATACTGTGGAGGAGATCGGTGTAAATGCAGCGGTCTTCTCCGATAGTGATCAGAAGATTACAAACTGCTGTAATATCACCCCATGTAAAGGGACCTTTAGCGCGCTCTCACACAAGCGAGTGACTCGCAGGGCAGATGGAGTCCTGAACTTCCAGTACTGCCGGGGGTCGCATAACAATATATTGATTTATGATGCTACATTTCTGGAATGCATTGGATAACAATGACATAATTCTGTTAGTGTCATCCAATACATTCCAGAACTGTAAGGGTTACATAGCATCATAAATCAAGAAAATGCTATGTAACGCAGTCAGTGCTGGAAGTTCAGGACGGGTGCTGAGCTGCAAGTCCGTAGCGGACACTTGCTCCACTGGGATTTACATCAGATTGGTTTCAGCAGTGTGGCTTGTACAGGTGAAGCATATGGTTTCAATGTGCTTCACCTGTACAAACCGCATAGCTAAAAACTACATTGAAAAATTGTGTGTAGTAAAGCCCTAGGAAATTTCGCTGTGCAGTTCTCCGCCGTGCTGCACACTACTGCCCTCAGAAAATAGATAGATTTTATTGGCTACTAGAAAGATTTTAAATTGTCTAACAAATACCGTAGTGCTGAATATCTGCATACTGGTTTCCCCTACACAGTCTTTGGCTATGGTTTGGTTCTGCTGTACTACAGTGGGAGATCAGTGACATCTAGTGGGCTCTTCAAGAAGTGTGCTTTCTGACACAATCCAGCTCTACTCTAGTGTGCATCTACAGTTACTATAAAATATATATATATATATATATATATATATATATATATATATATCAGCTTGTACATGCTTTATATCTTAAAACATACCAGCCCCATTAGATCTTTCTGTAGATAATCTTCTTCCTGGTTTAATGGCACAGTTCTTCCATCTGCAGATAAAGTCAAGCATACAATTGAATTAGTTTTGGAACTACCCCCACTAATGCAGAGAATCGGGCTTCCCATTCTCTGGTGAAGTGATAAATGTATACTTGGCCAGTAACCGTTGGCTACATGCAACAGCTAAAGGAGTATAAGTGCTTGGAGCACCACAAACGTGACTTCTCAAATACCCAATTTATATGCCAAAGTAAACCCATGTAGGTCAAAATCAGTCATAAGTACACAGAATACTCCGGCGCCCTCCCTTCTCTGGGCAGATGGTTTTCTTCTTCTCTCAGTGCATGTACAATAGAAAAACAAATGAGAATTTCTTTGGCAAGTCTTGGGGGTATCATCACGATCAGTTGACAAGGAATATGCAGCATATACAGTGATATACAACAGAAGCCTTGACGGATCCCAAACTTACCCCACCAATAAAAGGTTGTAATATCCCTATTTATATAGTAATATATTGTATTATACTTCTTATTAGAAGCCAAAACCAGGTGCGGCTCCAAACACAGAACAGGTACAGATTAGGGCTGCACGATATGGGAATTTTGTGTGATTGCGATTAGGGCCCTAAAAATTGCGATAACGATATGCAATGCGATATTTTAAGGGAATTGTGCTAGAGGTCTATTTGCTTGGATTTTCAAGGCAAAAGCACACACAGATGACTGATAATGTGAAATGTAGTTATGCTTAACTGGAGAACGGAAATTTTCAGTGTTTTTCAAAATAAAATACATATTTGCATTACTGCAAAAGTACAAAATACAAAACTTGCCATTTTCTTAATAGCACTGCACAGAACAGATAAATAAAACAGAATAGATATAAGAACATGTGTTCTTTAAAATAGCGACTTTCCACCAGCCCCTCCTCCCTCCCCGCACTGTAACTGATGTATCGCTGGCCGCGCTGTGCAGCATAGCGGCCGGAGATACAGTGTCAGTGTCACGTAGAAAGTCAACCATCGCTTTATAAGACGCACTGCCATTCCCCCCCCACACTTTTGGGGGGGGGGGAAAGTGTGTCTTACAAAGCGAAAAATACGGTAATATAATTGCAGCATTTTTGGGTCAGCAAGTTGCCATATGGCGATTAATTGCGATTGCTTTCGCGATATATTGTGCAGGCCTAGTACAGATCTGTACCTGTTATGTCTGTTTAGGCTCCAGTCCTGGTTTTAGCTTACTATCACTTAGGGAAATCACTGGCCAAACACTGATGTGTGAATAAGGCCTTATATTGTTGCTGGGGTCATTTATCAAAGACTCACGTTTCAAACTAGGCTCCAATATTGTCTGCCCCCCCCCCCCAGAGGATGCTCTTATTTTACGATGAGGCACAGATCTAGATATGAATTAGGTGCATCCTTTAGCAGTCCGCGTAGCTAGACTGAAATCTGCTCCGGCTTCTAACTGACGTAAATGATAGTGAATGTTTTGGTGCTGATGGCCCGATGCACACCACAACCCACTTTCAGAAAGCGGTGATACACCACTTGTGCCTAAATTTAGGTGAAATGACGTTCACAAAGTCACAAACCAGGGGTTTGGGGCTTTTTCATGACAGTTCCTGGTGTGTGTGTGTGTGTGTGTGTGTGTGTGTATGTCATAATAAATTATATATAACTAAATAATATAATACATATAATACTCCAGAAATGTATCTGTCAATAAGTAAATTCTTTTACTTACCAGATTTCCTTGTGCTCATATTTCGCAGAACCCTGAAAGAATGGAACCAGCAAACATTAGGATGTAATAAACAACATATAAAGATGTATTATATACAATCTGTCGGGCTACAAAAGTAAATAATCTAATTAACTCATTCACGCTTTACACAAATATTTATTTTATGCACTTTATAGCACGGACATATTCCGCAGCGCTTCACAGACATTAGCATCTAGCTGTCCCCAGTGGGGCTCACAATCTACGTTCTCCATCGGTACGTCTTTGGAGTGGGGGAGGAAATCCACGCAAACACGGGGAAAATATACAAGCTCCATGCAGATATTATCATTGGTAGGATTTGAACCGCTGACCCACCGTGCGGCCCCAAATAAAACCAGAAATATAAAAAAAATAAAAAAATAAAATGAATACCTATATATCTTCTGAATGTGGATACCTGGCACATGGTGAAAATGCCACTTAGCACCTCACATTTATAAGTACCTTCATGTATCAAAATACAAAAATAAATAAAAAAAAATCTATAAAAAGCAAACTTGTTTGTAGCCAAACAGCAACAACGTTTGTAGCTAAATGTCACTACATATAAGCACAATTCCTCTTAAAAGAACAGAACACACTTGATTATACAGGTCACTTATACCTACATCTACACGCACATCATATATTCACCATAACTAAACAGACCAAAAATTGCTATGATCCAGATGCCAGTAAACATTTGAACCTATAAGTATTCTGATTTGGTGCAGGGGTTTATATATCTGCTCATATTCTAACTCCTTTAGCAAAAAAAAAAAAAAGATCCCCCCCCTTTGAGACAATCAGAGAGCACCTATACTCCATCATTGACAAGAAAAAGGGGCCAACCCCTTTAAAGGGAACCTGTCAGCAAAAAATAGCATAGTAAGCTGTTAACAGTACCTCCTAGTGCCAGATAACAGTGTCCCAATGCACTTTTTCTTCTTTTTGCAGCACTTGGCCTCACAGAGAATTTGAAGTTTTATTCAGCTGCCGCCCCGTGCTTCAATACGCATAGATGCCGGGCGCTGGCGCGATTGGAACAGGGTGTCGGGCGCATGCGCTGTAGCCAAAAACTAAGCCAGCTCAATGTACGCGCCAGAGCCGGGACCGCGCTCCAGCCGCCCTTTACTGCGCATGCGGGCTTAGAACGCGGTCCCGGCACTGCGATTCAGGATGTCAATCAAGGAGGCAGGAGGCGGGGAGAGCACTTTTGGAGACGCCTAGGCCGCTGCCCCCATGATTTCAAGCCTGACTTGAAGTACGCGACGGCAGCTGAATAAAACTTCGATTTCTCTGTGAGGCCAAGTGCTGCAAAAAGAAGAAAAAGTGCATTGGGACACTGTTATCTGGCACTAGGAGGTACTGTTAACAGCTTACTATGCTATTTTTTGCTGACAGGTTCCCTTTAATATAAAACTATCACTTAGTGTCACAATTGGTGAATTAGTAGAATTTAGCTTATTGGTAGTAGAGCTTAAGGGCCAACCCCTTCAGTAAATCATATCCAAGTAACAGTTGTACAGTATATAATCACTCAGTACAATTAAAAAGGTACGTACTTTTTAGCATTCTCAAGTATATTTCGCTGGTACACGTCATTTCTCTTCTCTACTGTATCCTGGTTACATAAAATTAAGATGGTACAAATCATATAAAATAGTAACAGTAAATGCTTAAGTTAACTGGAATTAAAAGTTACAGAGAACAGAAAGGTCCAGGATGTTGGAATAAAACACAGATTAGACTGTGGTCACACAGCAGCGAAGGCTTCTGATTTTCAGTTTCGTTCCCCACCCCACAGGTTTCCATCATGGTGCCCGTCGCTTCAACAGAAAACATTGTGCAGCATGCTGTGCTGTTATTTGAGGAACTATGACAGAATCTTCTGATAGAGATGTGATCAGACCTTGATATAGGAAACTTCACTGGATTTAATAGCATTCAGATTTTATGAATTATTTCAGAAACATACACTTCTCAAAGAGGGTATCCCATGAAAAGAAAAGTATTACTATGCAACGAATACAGCATTTCAAATGATTATTGCAATATACATGCAATAAAAATATAATTTTTTTATTTACGTTAAATTTTTCTTTCTGGCAGCGCCACCTGCTGTCTGTCCTAGTCTAACTTCTCCTGAGTTCACTCCCACATGCTCAGTTGCTTCCCTGCTCCCTTCCTCCTGTGCTTATCAGTACTTACGTCTAAATTCATAGAAATACATACAGTTGTGTTCAAAATAATAGCAGTGCGTTTAAAAAAGTGAATAAAGCTGAAAATCCTTCTAATAGCTTTTATTTCCATACACACAAATGCATTGGGAACACTACACATTCTATTCCAAATCAAAACATGAAGAAAAATATATCAAATTTAGACTCTTCAAAAAATTAGCAGTGTTTGTATTCTTTACAATCTCAAACATTCACTATATAAACTGAAAAATGTTTGAAGATTTTGTTTTCCTTTGAATCACTTAGGGCTCTTTCACACTAGCGTTTTTGTTTTCCGGCATAGAGATCCGTCGTCGGGTCTCTGCGCCGGAAAAATCCTGATCAGGATTATCCCAATGCATTCTGAATGGAGAGAAATCCGTTCAGGATGCATCAGGATGTCTTCAGTTCAGGACCGGAACGTTGTTTGGCCGGAGAAAATACCGCAGCATGCTGCGCTTTTTGCTCCGGCCAAAAATCCTGAACACTTGCCGCAAGGCCGGATCCGGAATTAATGCCCATTGAAAGGCATTAATCCGGATCCAGCCTTAAGCTAAACGTCGTTTCGGCGCATCGCCGGATCCGACATTTAGCCTTTTCTGACTGGTTACCATGGCAGCCAGGACGTTAAAGTGCTGGTTGCCATGGTAAAGTGTAGTGGGGAGCAAGGGAGCAGTATACTTACCGTCCGTGCGGCTCCCGGGGCACTCCAGATTGACGTCAGGGCGCCCCACGCGCATGGGGCACTCCGACGTCATTCTGGAGCGCCCCGGGAGCCGTATGGACTGTAAGTATACCGCTCCCCACTACTACTATGGCAACCAGGACTTTAATAGCATCCTGGCTGCCATAGTAACCTCAAAGCATTTCGAAGACTGATCAGGATCCTGATCAGTCTTCTAATGCTTTCAGGCGACTTGCGTTCTGACGGATCCGGCGGGACGGAAGTGCCTGCCGGATCATCAGAACGCAAGTGTGAAAGAGGCCTTAACTAATATTTAGTTGTATAGCCACTGTTTCTGGGAACTACTGTACATCTGTGTTGCATGGAGTCAACCGACTTCTGGCACCTGTGAACAGGTATTCCAGCCCAGGAGGATTGGACTACATTCCACAGTTCTTCTCTATGTCTTGGTTTCACGTCAAAAACTGCATTTTTGATGTCACCCCACAAGTTTTCTATTGGATTAAGATCCGGGGATTGGGCTGGCCACTCCATAACGTCAATCTTGTTGGTCTGGAACCAAGATGTTGTACGTTTACTGGTGTGTTTGGAGTCGTTGTCCTGTTGGAACACCCATTTCAAGGGCATTTCCTCTTTTCCTCAAGTATTCAAACTGATCCATGATCCCTGGTATAAGTAGGCCCAACACCGTAGTATGAGATACATCCCCATATCATGATGCTTGCGTCACCATGCTTCACTGTCTTCACAGTGTACTGTGGCTTAAATTCAGTGTTTGGGGGTCGCCTGACAAACTGTCTCCGGCCACTAGACCAAAAAAGAACAATCTTACTTTCATCAGTCCACAAAATGCTGCGCCATTTCTCTTTAGGCCAGTCAATGTGCTCTTTGGCAAATTGTAACCTCTTCAGCACGTCTTTTTTTCAACAGTGGGACTTTGCGGGCGCTTCTTGAAGATAGCATGACTTCAGATAGGCGTCTTCTAATTGTAACAGCACTCACGGGTAACTTTAGACCTTCTTTGATCTTCCTGGAGCTGATTGTTGGCTGAGTCCTTGCCATTTTGGCTATTCTTCTATTCATTCGAATGGTTGTTTTTCGCTTTCTTCCACATCTTTCAGGTTTTGGTTGCCATTTTGAAGCATTTGCGATCATTTTATCTGAGCAGCCTATCATTTTCTGCACTTCTTTATATATTTTCCCCTCTCCAAATCAACCTTTTAATCAGGGTACGCTGTTCTTCTGAACAATATCTGGCCATTTTCCTCAGAATTTCGGAGAGAAATGCACTGTAACCAGCATGTACAACATTTGCTGCCTTCCTTCCTTAAATAAGGGCAATAATTGCCACCTGTTTATCAAAGAATGAATGACCTCACTAATTGAACTCCACACTGCTATTATTTTGAACATGCCCTCTTCAATTAGTGATTCAATTACACTGAATCAGCAGCATGTATGTCATGACTGTTGGGTCTGTTGGGTTTCTATTACTCTACTACACCTGCTAGTAAATTATTTGCCATGTAGAAATATCATTTCTACCAAAAACAGTGATTGATCAGGTTGGTGAAGTCTGACTGCTATTATTTTGAACACAACTGTAGTTATATATCTCTCTCTCTAGACAGTGGAGAAGGAAATTTTGAAGGTAGTTCTATTTATTAGTGGAATCACTGGGTATGTGTGTGAGGAACTATTTTCTAGGCAGGGGAAGAAGACAGAAGAACACAATTTCAGCAACTGGGGGGCAGGTTTAGCAATAGCTGACTGCAGTGCTTGATGGTCACATGAGTGAGTAAAGAAGTTAAAATGGTGAAAATTACACTGGAGAGAAGAGTATGGAGTTTGATATAGTTAAAATAGTGGTGTGCATTACTCTAGACATTTTATATTTTTGATTTGTGGGATAATCCCTGTAACCAATGTAAATTCAATAATCCACTTTTTGCTTAAGGGCGTTGGACTTTTTGACCTTGTACAATGCCATAATGCTTACAGGAGCATTTTGCTGGGGCAGCATGAAAACATACATATTTTCCCCCATTTCATCGCTTACCACTTCAGAGATCAGTCTGCACCAATCCCTCCTTGGCATGTGGTTATTGTACAGAAAGCGTTGCTGGGCTTGCTTCATGTGTTCCAGTTCAGAATGAAATTTTTTCCAAAATCCTTTAAGTATTCCATCCTGTTCAGAAGCAATTTGTGAATTTATAAAATGAATAACTAAAAAATTACATTACATAAAAACATGGCTCAAAGGCAAGCCACATTTAACCCCTTAAGGACTCAGCCCTATTTCACCCTAAGGACTTGGCCATTTTTTCAAAATCTGACCAGTGTCACTTTATGTGGTGATAACTTTAAAACGCCTTTTCTTATCCAGGCCATTCTGAGATTGTTTTTCCGTCACATATTGATCATTTTGGGTATGCCATTTCATATTTTGGGGAAGTTACAAGGCTTAGAAGTTTAGAAGCAAATCTTGAAATTTTTCCGAAATTTTCAAAAACCCACTTTTTAGGGACCATTTCAGGTCTGAAGTCACTTTGTGAGGCTTACATAATAGAAACCACCCAAAAATGACCCCATTCTAGAAACTACACCCCTCAAGGTATTCAAAACGGATTTTACAAACGTCATTAACCCATACGTGGTCGTAAACTGCCGTATGGCCAAACGGCAGGGCGCAGAAGGAAAGGAACGCCATATGGTTTTTGGAAGGCGGATTTTGCTGGACTGGATTTTTGACACCATGACCCATTTTAAGCCCCCCGATGCACCCCTAGAGTAGAAACTCCATAAAAATGACTCCATCTAAGAAACTACACCCCTCAAGGTATTCAAAACCAGTTTTACAAACTTTGTTAACCCTTTAGGTGGGGTGTTTGTGCAAACTAGAGAATCAGGGCAATAAATATTGAGTTTTGTTTGGCTGTTAACCCTTGCTTTGTTACTGGAAAAATGGATTAAAATGGAAAATTTGCAAAAAATAGCTGTTTTGGGACCGTTTTGTATTTTTTGTTATTTACATCGTTGAACTGACAGGTTAGATTGTGTGCTATTTCTATAGACCAGGTTGTTACGGATGCGACAATACCAAATATGACTACTTTTTGGGGGGGTTTGTTTCAGTTTTACATGATAAAGCATTTTTGAAAAAAAATATTTTTTAGTGTCTCCACATTCTGAAAGCCATAGTGTTTTTTTTTTTTTGTTTTTTTTGGGCGACTGTCTTATGTAGGGGCTCATTTTTTGCGGGATGAGATGTCGGTTTGATTGGCACCATCTTGGGGTGCATATGACATTTTGGTCGCTTGCTATTACACTTTTTGTGATGTAGGGTGACTAAAAAATGGCTTTTTGACAAAGTTTTTATTTAATTTTTTTTTACAGTGCTTACTTGAGGGGTTAGGTCATGTTATATTTTTATAGAGCAGGTCCTTACGGACGCGGCGATACAAATATGTATACCTTTTTTATTTATTTTGGTTTTACACAATAATATCCTTTTTGAAACAAAAAAAATACATGTTTTAGTGTCTCCATAGTCTGAGGGCCATATTTTTTTCAGGTTTTAGGCGATTGTCTCAGGTTGGGTATAACTTTTGCGGGATGAGGTGACGGTTAGATTGGGGGGAGGGGGGTCATATGACTTTTTGATCGCTTGCTATGACACTTTTTGTGATGTAAGGTGACAAAAAAAAAAATGGCTTTTTGACAAAGTTTTTATAAAAAATTTTTACGGTGTTTACTTGAGGGGTTAGGTCATGTGATTTTATAGAGCAGATTCTTACGGATGTGGAGATACCCAAAATGTCTACTTTTTAGTTAGTTTTTTTTAGATTTAACACTAAAAAGCACTTTTGAAACAAAAAAAATCATGTTTTAGTCTGAGAGGCATAGTTTTTATTTTTTGGGCAATTGTTTTAGGTAGGGGCTCATTTTTTGCGGGATAAGATGGCGGTTTGATTGGTACCCTTTTGGGAGACATACGCCTTTTTGATCACTTTGTATTAGACTTTTAGTGATGTAAGGTGCCAAAAAATGGATTATTTACACCATTTTTTTTGGGGGGGGGGGGGGTTATGGCGTTCACCTAAGGGGTTCAGTCATGTGATATTTTTATAGAGCAGGTATTTACGGATGCAGCCAAATACCTAATATGTGTAGTGTATTTTATTTTTTAATTTTTATTCAGTGGTATGTGTTTTTTTCATTTTTACTTTTTTTTTTTCTCACTTTACATTTTTTTTGGCCCAGACCCACTTGGTTCTTGTAGATCCAGTGGATCTGGTGTCTGTATATTACAGTACAGTACACTATATAGTGCACTGTGCTGTATTTTTTACTTTACAAAGTCTGAATAGACCTTTAGCAGGTCTATTCAGACTTTCAGCATCATGGAGAGCAGGACGCTTCTGAAAGCATCCTGCTTCCATGGCAACCATCACCCGCTGCCATAACAGAGCAGCGGGCGATGGGGAGGGAGGGGGGCCCCCTCCCTCTGCAATCCCATCCTGTCGGGGGGCTGCAAAGGTACAGCAGCCCCCTGATGGGAAAGGGAGGGAGCTCCCTCCCTGTTAACCCCTTCGATACCACGGTCCGTATGGACCACGGTATGGAAGGGGTTAAACGGCTGGCATCTGAACAAGTACAGATGCCAGCTGTTTCTATCAGAGTGTCAGCAATGTGCTGACACTCTGATAGAACCACTAGACACCAGGGAAGAATACAGAGGAGGCGGGCGGGGGATCGCTATTGCGATCCTGCCTGCCGCACCACCCGCCGCTCGCAACCACCCTTCCTGCACCCCCGCAGCCACAATATGATTTGGGGGCTGCAGGGGGGGCATTTAGACTCTGATCCCCGTGGTCACAGACCGAAAGGGATCAGAGATCGCGAAAAGAGCTGCAAACCACAGGTCTGAATTGACCTGCGGTTTGCAGCGATCGCCGATACGGGGGGGTCACAGGACCCTCCTGGGCATTGTAACAAGGTAACTGCTGAATGATTTCAGCAGGTACCTTGTTCCAATCACTACCAGGTGAGCAGCAGTGATCGTAAATACTCATGATGTACCGGTACGTCATGTGTCCTAAAGGGGTTAAACCACCTAGTGTGCATTTCATACAAAGATGCTTCTGTATAAAATGGCCCCAAAGTTTTCTCACAGCATGCAATAATGCCTTATCTACTGCATTACAATGTATTGTATTTTGCATAAGGGTTTATTGTAGGATCTCAGGATTATTACCGGTAAGTCCTTATACAGTCTTAAAGAGAATGCTTCTGCTATAAGGTTTTACTAATTAAAATCAGATACTGAAACATTCTTTTTTCTTATCAATGTTACTTTCCTACTGTAGATTTTTTAATTCTACGTTCTATCTGTCATTATGGGAGCACCCATCTTACTTGAGCTGCTTCTCATAAGAATCAGAGATAAGCTTTATAGCAACCACATGGACCATGGTGACTTGTAAATTGGAAATATTCATTGTGTTCCAAGTATGCTCTGTGATCTGTGCAGAGGTAATTGTGCAGGGAGGGGGAAGACCTTAGTAGTCCTCGATACCAACTGTGAATGGTGGCTCCTATGTTATTAGCCTCCAGCATTATAATAGAGGTGTTCATTGTAATTCTGCCTGTGGTAATAATTAGATTACTGCTATAAAGTGATCTCTAAAGAAAAGAAAGTGTCGATGTATTATGAGGCTCAGTGGCCAGCATTTGAAAATGTAAGATTTCAGAATATTTTTGAAAATTCTTGAAAAATATGTTTGACAAAAAAACAAAAAAACAACAACTTTATTTCAACAGTCATTTTCAGCTGACACATTCCCTCTAATTATAGTACTCAATTACCTCTCTTTCTTGCATACAGCTCTTTATAGATGTTCCCTTTGCTGCTGAGACTAGAAGAGGCTGTTCTGTGTAGGGAGGGTGGCGACTGTAGCTTAGTGGTTACTAGAGAAAAGCTAAATGTAACGGCTAGTCACACTTCTCCTTCCCTTATGATACACTATGGGGCTTTAATAAAAGAAACTGCGCTAAAAATTACACATGTTAACTCCACCTGACAGGGAATTTAACAGAAAATCCTCTATTGTTCAAATCAAGTTGTTTTTTTTTTCTAAGGGCTCATGCACACAAATTTTCTTTCCATGTCCAGTTTTTTTGGCGGACCGTAAGTGTAAACATTCATTTCAATAGGTCCGCAAAAAAACTGCAATGAATGCACACGGCTGTGAAGCACAACACACTGTTCTAAGAAAAGATATTCCTGAAATATTGTCCGATGGAGACTACAAGTATTTGCTAAAACAGACATGTCAGGTCCACTTTACAGCTAAAAAGTAGCTCAGATTGCCAAACATAGGAATTCAAAAAAATAATACTAAAAATCAATGTGATCTTTTTAACATGCTTTGCGGGGTGAGTTTAGACAGAGCATCAGGAACTGATCAAGTAATGACAATGGGCACAATGAACTTACCTTCAGAATTGGCATATCAGTTATGTCGGATGTACAAGAGATGCCATCTATATTCTGAAAAGGAGCACACAAAAATTAAACTTGCACTATACACAAAAAAAAATACAGATGCATGGTGTTCAAGTCAGACAGTCATAGATGTAACAAGTTACCTAGTTCAAAGAGACAACACAGTGGTCCCTCAAGTTACAATACGGATTGGTTCTGGGACGACCACTGTATGTTGAAACCATTTTAACTTGTGCCCATAATTCTATGGAAAACTAGTAATTGGTTCCAAAGCCCAAAAAAGTCATCCCAAGATAAGAGAAAATGAGGATTTAAAGAGGGCCTTTCACTGGTCCACAGTTTATGAGGTAAAGCTATGTACATGGAGAGCGGCACCCAGGGATGTCCCTGCACTTACTTGTATCCCTGGGTGCCGCTCCGTTCTCCTGCTGTAGCCCCCGCTATCATATCCTGAATATGAGCTGAGCGCTGCGATTGGCCAGCGCTCCAGCCCTGGGAGAAGGAGACGCCCAGGGCAAAAGAAGATGTCTCCGCCCCAGGCAAAATTGGAGAAGCAGGAGCGCCGGTACCGGGGGCTACAGAGGACGAACGGAGCGGCACCCAGGGATACAAGTAAGTGCAGGGACATCCCTGGGTGCTGCTCTGCGTGTACATACCTTTGCCTAATAAACTGTAGACCAGTGAAAGGTCCTCTTTAAAGGGAACCTGTCACCTCTACTATGCTACCCTCACTGAGCATTTTTAAATGTTTATTGTGTTGCCCTAGACATATAAATTACACTTTTAATTTCATCTGCAGCCAAATTAAATAAGTATGATGCATTTTGTACTTCCCGCCTTTTTTTGCAAATTAACATAAAAGAGTCATATCTTACTTGTGTGACCAGAGAAGAGTCATATTTTCAGCTCTGCCTAAGAAACGCCCCTATAGATGAAATCTACCAGATTCGCTGTCAATCAAAGCCTAGGGGGAGGGAAATAGGCTCTGATGGTGTGAGGGGAAGGAATTATTTATGCAAATGAGCATAACGGCGGGAAAGCTTTAGAGGGTGATATAATAGGACTTGTTAGTCATGAGAAGGGTATGGATGGATCGCTGGTAACTATCCAGGTAGACAAACTTGAAGGTACATTCAGTTTTATATGTGAAAACATGGTGACAGGTTCCCTTTAAGAAATATAAGCAGGTGACTACAACAGATAAGACAAGTCCTTACATATAACAGGAGTAGATACTGGAACCTGTAAATCACTTTCTGTGATGAGGACCGGATCTTCTTCAGGGTCCTGTATAGCACAGTGTACCAGAAAAATAAAATGGAGCCGCCCTCGCCGGGTGTCAAAAGGAACTGCTCATTCTAGTACAGACGGAGGGCAGTACAGGACATGTAGTACTGCACCGCTCAGTATGAGGCATTCTATGACGAGTCTGCTTTTAAATTACGATGGCCCAGGGAAGACCATTGTAAGTTGACATTATAATCTCGGGGCCATTGTATACTGAGGGACCACCGTATAAGCAAAAGGGATTTCACTGTATGCAAGCACAACTGTAGCAGCAGGTAGATAATACAGTAAATGTTCACCAGACATGTAATATATACAAGATAAATGTTAGTATGCATGGCTAACGAGCTGAATCAATCATCTTACCTGGCTCCAAAAAGGCATTGAAGTGTAAGGCAACAGCTTGTCCAGGAACATGGATTCCAAGCTCAGGTGCCTATGCAAGGAAGCTTTAGAGCACAATTCATTAAGATGTAGCCCTTACAGTAGATAAGGCACATATATACAAAAATAACTTGTAGGGGTTCATCTACTAAACAAACTGAAATGCACCTAAATTACGGTAGGTGTATGTCAGGCACAGAGGACCCTTATCTGCGAGGCCGGAGTCTCTTCATAACTTCAGCGGAGCCACCACCAGCACAGGGCCTTTATTAAGACTGTAAATGTGCCGCGTAATGATTAGGAACTACTGGACTATTACTCCTTTTATGAAAACTGCTCATCAGCCCCTGTCTAAAACATGACTAGTGCGGAATAGGGCATACAAGATATTTCTGATTTACTGACAAACGATAGACCATTGCCTTTAATTCGGCTCCAAAGTTCCACCTCTGATACAGACTATTACAATGATATCTACTACTTGCCACCAATCTCACATAACTATTCCCCCTACTATGATTAACATTCTCCAACCTTACCCCACCCTACGCCATAGGGGCAGCAAGCCGTTTTATTCTGTGCTCTCAAACGATGCTAACAGAAAGAAGACTGTCCAATTTTTAAACTGTGAAAGAGTTTTCCAAATCATTTATGATACAGAAGTGGAAATCAGCAGTATCCAAACCTACTCTGTGTGCTTCCCATTGCGAGCAGTATCATAAGCTTCTCCTAAGATAGTACTATACACCTTTACGATTCTCGCACATCTACTCAACCCCTTCACCACTTTGCAGAAATTTTGCAGAAACTGTGGCTCCTTATTCCACAAAGGCTGAACTGCCATCACTCATTACATCTCTACAGCCACCTCTTTCCATCCTAAACCCAGAATTAGCACCTCTGTTTAAAGGTACAGACACTCTTTCTACTTGTCAGTCACAGCTGGTTTTCGGATTCCCTGCTCCTTTTATGTTCCTCTCTTTTGTATGCCTCAAATTTGTTTCAGTATATTAAAGGTACTCATTTAATGTACATTCCAGCAAAACACTTCTTGTAGTCCTCAAGAACACTACTACTGTTCACCTACCTACTGTACTCTTATTGCATCACATACATGATTGTATCATATTATATAATGCTTATTAGATTTTCTTTTATGGGTACTCTTGAAAAACTAGTATAGGATTATGTTCGCATATGAAGATTTCTCCTAAGACCTACAGGTTTCTACCGAGGACTTTCAGCTGCTCATGTTGCAGACCCACCCATGGATTTAGTCTCAAGCAAAACGGTTTCAAACCTGCACACATTAAAATCCGTGTAGTACTTCATTCTCATTTAAAATCGGACTCGCAGCGTGCGTCAGAAAGAGCACCTATCCTTAACTATGGAGCACTGCAGGGGTCGCATGGCATTATATTGACTTATGATGCTATGTAACCCTTAGAGGTCTGGAATGTACTGGGCAACACTGACATAATGCTGTCAGTGCTATCCAATACATTCCAGAACTATAAGGGTTACACAGCATCATAAATCAATATAATGCTAAGAAACACAGTCAGTGCTAGGAGTTCAGGATAGGTGCCCTCCCTGACACACGCTGCGAGTCTGATGCGTGGAAAAAGGCCTTACATTTAGGCCTCATGCACACGACAGTGTTTTTTTGCGGTCCGCAAAACAAGGTTCCGTTGTTCCGTGATCCGTGTCCGTTTTTGCTTCCGTTGTGTTTCCGTGTGTCTTCCGTTTTTTTAGCGGACATGACAAAAGATTTTACTAAGAGACAGGCTGACAATTTTTGTCAAGTGCCTGCCAAGGGATCCGCAAAAAAACGCGGACGCAGAACACGGGTGACACACGGATGGCCATCCGCATTTTTTCACGGTCCCGTTGACTTGAATGGGTCCGCGAACCGTTTTTCGCGGACATGAATAGGACAGGTTATATTTTTTTGACGGACTGGAATCACGGACCACGGACGCGGAAGACAAACGGTACATTTGCCAATTTGTCCACAGACCCATTGAAAACCAATGGGTCCGCAGAAAATCACGAAAAACGGCACAACGGACACGGAATCAAACAACGGTCGTGTGCATGAGGCCTTAGGCTTCTTTTGCTATGGATCTAAGAGCGGAAAAAACGCTGAATGAACATACCCTAAAGCTGAGTTCACATGGCAAAATTTGCAGCAGAAAAATCAGTGACAGACAGTGGTGTGATCAGCTAGAAACCAGTAGGCAACGCCAAATACACTCCAGATACCTCCTTTTCAATGTGTTTTCCCACTTTCCCACTGACTTCTATGGAAAACCACCATCAAATCTGCTTCAAAGTAGTAACAAGTCAATTCAAGCAGTTTTTTAAATAAAAAAATAAATAAAAAACATATGCATGCGGCTGAATGGGAAGCTGTTGATGGCATTTTGAATATGGATTATGCAGCATAAACTATCAGCGGCAGATTCTGACTTATTTGAACATAGACTAATGATCCTAAGAGTCCATTCACACGTCCGCAACTGTTTTAAGGGCCGCAAATTGCGGATCCGCAAAACACGGACACCGGCCATGTGCGTTCCGCATTTTGCATACTGCACATGGCCGGCACTATAACGAAAATGCCTTTTCTTGTTTCGTGTCTGCGGACAAGAATAGGACATGTTCTATTTTTTTGCGGGGCCGCGGAATGGAGGTGCGGATGCGGACAGCACACTGTGTGCTGTCTGTGTCGTTTGCGGCACCAATGAAAATGAATGGGTCTGCACGCGTTCCGCAAAATTGCAGAACGGATGCGGAGCCATTTTGCGGATGTGTGAACGGACCTTAAAGCTGTCGACCGTTTCACAAAAAAAGGTGAAAAAACATGTGCGTCATTAGACCGGATCTTCCTTCAACAAAGTTAGAATAGCGTTTTATATCAGTCCTAAAAGATGTAGACAAGGGAACACGTTGGCAAACTGTAAGCTGCTTACCAATGACAAACTCCTGTATGGGATCAAATATGAGACAAGTGGAGAGGTTGTCACAGATCCATTCAATGAGCTAGAAAACAGAAAGCATCACAGGCTTAGAGCTACAGGTCAGGAACAAGAAAGGCCATTCATGTCCAGAACATGGAACAGAAAGCAAATCAAACCCCTAGTTTTGGCTCACAAACACTGACCAAAATACCTATGAACATGGCCTCATGCTGGATTTATACAGATGAAGATCAGATGGAAAATAAAACCTACTAGCAGCCTTCGTGAAGTAGTACCTGAGTCTCCATTTGTGGCTGAAGGTCCAGATGTAACAAAAAGCAATGTAGCACTGCCAGGCGATCACAGTCCCGCCTGCTTTCTATCAGGAATGTTAAAAGTTGTTCTTGGTTTATGGACACTGAGAACAGAATTCCTGTACAGCATTCGACTACCTGGGTCTTCAGAACCGTCTGCAAAGGACAATCACAGCACATGCCACTAATTCTGGCATCCTCGGCTAGAAAAGAGAATTTCACGTCACTGCTTCACAAAGTACTAACAATAAATAATTTATGAGAACGATATAATGAAATACTAGACTGAAAACCGACCGTTTTGCATTAAAGCATAATGTTTAGTAAAAAAAAAAAAAATGCACTAGAAAAATTCAAGTATGAGAGACACATTTCATGTTTGACTGTTTATCTTCTAACTCCATTACTGAAAAAAATAATGACACCCCCCTCCAACATGTGACATATTGTCATTCACTGGTAATGGTAAGTGATGGTGGAGAAAAGTCCCGCTATCACCCTCTACCTTGGAGGTTACTAGAATACAGTACAAGACTGATCTTTTATTAGCAGAATTAAAGGGGTTGTCCGGGTTCAGAGCTGAACCCGGACATACCCACTTTTTAACCCCTCCGGCACCGTGATATGAGCATTGGAGCACTGGATCGCGCAGTGCAAGGGCTTCTTTACTTTGGTACCTGCTAGACGGAGGCTTCCACCCCGCAGTGTTGCCGATGACAACACCGGCTCTGATGGGCAAGCTTTAACTCTGCCCTAGCCATTTTACAGGCTGAAGCCCATCCATCAGTGCCGGTAACATCATCGGGCTCACTGCTCGGCGGAAGCCTTCATCTAGCTTTCCCTATGGAGAGCCTGGTACGTCACCGGAACTTAATAAAATGCCTTTGCCCTGCGCGATTGAGCGCAGGGCAAGGGAGAGCATCGGCGCATGAAATGCTCCGATGCGCATATTAGTGGGGCTGTCTGGGTGAAAATGGGGATATGTCCGGGTTCAGAGCTTTAAGAAGCAAAGACGTTTCATCCTGTTCCTAAACTCCAAATGAGCGATGAGTCCCAAATATTGCACCAAGTGCTTTGATAGAATTTCAAAAGTCAGATTATGTGCTTTAAATGGGTTTTATAATACTAAAAAAACATGGCTGCTTTCTTTCAAAAACAGTGCCTCATCTCTCACATATTGCATCTGGTATTGCAACTCCGCCTCATTCACTTGAGTGGGTGCTGAACTGTGATACCACACAATCTACAGACAGATGTGGCGCAGTTTCTAATGCAAAGCGAATCCTTTACAACCCCTTTGAGATAATACCAAGATCTAGGCTCCAGTCTTCTAGTCTAATCCTCTAGTTATGGCATTTAAACTCATGATGTATTACATAGTGAAATTGCTTCAAGAGATGGTTAAAAGCAATAAGGAACCTGAGCAGAGTCCAGACCACCTGAAGAGAGATGAGGAACCATGCTTTTGTAGAGCTGCTACTACTCGGTTCTAGTGATCAGAGAGGCCCTGACTAGTCCGAGCACTGCCAATCAGACATTGAAGACATATCATATGCCATCAATGTCTGTCCTGAGACAACCTTTCAATATCATATTGGAATTTGCTTATGGAATAAAGCACTTACCTGCCAAAAATAAATGGTAACACATCAATTCTGGATGTCTTGTGTTTATCAAATGTAGAAACTCGTCAGGCAGGTAAACCGCAACATAACTGTCTAGGAGTGAGAGGAAGTGATTTAAAATGACATAGCATACAGGACTTCAACATTAAAAGGAATGTAAAATTTGTGAGAGAACAATCCACATGTAATAATGCAATATTGTACCCTCAAACAGGTCTACAGGGCTAGCCCATCATAGTCACACAACAGTTCTACACACACATCAGTTTGGTTCCTCCAATCAAAATTAAAAGAAAATATTTTAGACATGCCAGAAGGTTTGATTGGTGGAGGTCCAGGTGCCCCTTCATTCTAGCCATCGGTGGGGGTCTCGGCACACAAATACATCAACAGCAACGCGAAGACTGTGAATCCAGCTTAATATACAGTATCCATAGCTTAGTAAACAAAGGCAACTTTAATATATCTTACCAATATTAATAAAAGATACTTTCTTCAGATGTTTAGGGTCTGTCATTGTAGTGCTGACTTTAAAAGTCTTACTGCAGCCTAAAAAAAAAAAAGTTCATAAGAATAAAGGAGTCATTTCAGTTTAACTTTCTGAATGATGAGCTGCAAAAGCCTTTGGTAATGATATAAAGTGATTTATTGCCCTGCACACCAATTTACCTACAGTTTGGGGTTATGCTTGTACTATCCTTTACTCCCAATATTCAATCACACGCACGTTCATGCCATCTGCACCTCAAAAACATCTCTAGTACAGTCTTTCTTACTATGGAAAGAGCCAAAACGTATTGTTTCTCCAGTCAGGATTGCTATATCTCCCTACTAATCAGTCTTCCGCTCACTAAACGTCACCCCTTTACAATCTTTCGTGAAAGTAACAGCCAAGATACACCTTGACCAGACCCTACACTAGTGCCACCACCCTGTGCCAGTCACTACACTGGTTGCCCATGCACTTCAGAATACAATACTAATTGCTCTTACCCACAAAGTTTTCCATAGTCTGCCCCTCCTTACACCTCTAGCGCCCTAGTTTTAAACGAGTACCAAATAACCCATCTTTGTAGACAGGCCTATCACATTCATGCGTACTATATCTGAGCATACGAAGCTGGGTGACTCGCTCATGCAGATTTAGATGTACTACTTGTTTTATACAGCTAACAGTTGGACTACTGTACAAAACAGACACTTTTACACCTTTGTGTCACCCTTATGTCCTCATAGGTACAGCAAGCAGAAAAAAACTCCATTGTATATAAATGCTGTCCTGATATACAGAATGAATATATGAATAAAAATATGAATACCTTTATGTAAAAGGGCTACAGTGTAAGTCAACTCTTGCAGAACCTTTGGAGGCTGATAATAAAATAGACATAAACCGCCTAAAAGAGAAATACACAAGTAATTTGAGTTTTAAAGAGGAGTGGTTACAAAATAATATTAAATGGTTGAATAGACAATGGAAAGTGAGAGTAAAACATAATACAGTTTCTGTATTTTTTTTGTTCTGAGGTGACCAGGATAATTTGAAATATTCTAACTTTTGACCAAAATTGGGAATATCGAAAAACAGAAGACCGAAAACTAGAAACTGGTTTCAAAATCAAAAAGAGCTGCTGGAAGATGTAAAGGGCAGGAGCTTCTACATCGTATTTAACAAAAATAAAATGAAGCCTCCCCTTCCCACAGGTATATAGCAGTACAGTAAATGCAGCTGCACTGTACCTCTACTTCACGTACTGATGTGCTATTAGTCAGCTAACCGATGTAATACAGGGCCATTCATTTTTACCAGTGAAAAACCCATAAAGACTGGCTCAGTCTTCTAGCCAATTGCATGCAATGCAGATAGCTACTGTCTATGACATTTTAATTTCAAAATATTTTAATCCAAGACCATTTTAACGTGAGCGACCACTGATGTAAGCATCACCAAGCCATTCTGTAGACAAATTGCCAACATGTAGGCGTATTTTTACCATGATCTTCTCACATTGCTATCATACCTGTTTTATTAGTAAACACCTGTAGATTTTGAGTCACAATTTTTCCCCTTCCTCTTTCTTCAGGGGGATCATATCCCAAATTGACCAGGCTAGGGCAGAACAAAACACATCATAAAGGAAAAAAAAAAAAAAATCTCATTATATATATATATATATATATATATATATATATATACATACACACACACATACACACACACACACAGTGGGGAAAATAAGTATTTGGTACACTGGCGATTTTGCAACTTTAATAATTTTTATCGTAGGTACAGTTCAACTGAGAGACAGAATCTAAAAAAAAAAGAAAATCACACTGTATGATTTTTAAATAATTAATTTTCATTTTATTGCATGAAATAAGTATTGGATACAATAGAAAAACAGAACCTAATATTTGGTATAGAAACCTTTGTTTACAATTATAGAAGTCAGACGTTTCCTGTAATTCTTGACCAAGTTTACACACGCTGCAGCAGGGATTTTGGCCCACTCCCCCATCTTCAATGTCCTTACTGACGGAAGGTGGTTGTTGGCTAAAATCTCGCGATACAATGCCCCACTCATCCTCCCTTCAATACGGTGCAGTCCGTTGGCAAAAAAGTACCACCAAAGTATAATGTCACCTTTGTAGGTGGGAAAACTTGCAAAATCGCCAGTGTATCACAGCATTTCCTTGTCGGTGAAAAAAAGGTTACTACTTTATTGATCGGGTAAAAAGCTACGTTTCAGTGCACCCAATGGCACCTTTCTCAAGCAGTGAGAAAGGTGCCATTGGGTGCACCGAAACGTCGCTTTTTACCCGATCAATAAAGTAGTAACCTTTTTTTCACCGACAAGGAAGTGCTGTGGAATTTCTTTTGCTATATTTCCGTGGACATAGGGGATTGTCCTCACAGCCACTGGCACTCCATTTTGATACTTTGGAACCTGCTGTGCAATCCGGCACAATTTTTTATATACATTATATATATATATATATATATATATATATATATATATATAAAAAAAACTGAAAAATAAGACAGCACTCCATACATAAAAAATAATATCTCTCCTTTATTCACCCATGTTTGGGCAGTGCGACGTTTCGGCTCCAAACAATTGAGCCTTTCTCAAGCGAGAGATTCTATTTTTTATGTATGGAGTGGTGCCTTATTTTTCTGTTTTATATTTGGGACTGGCTGGTCCCGGCGAGGCGCTGCACCCAGTTCTGAGTATTGATACGGTGCTGCCATTTTCCTCTCTCTCTCTCTACTTCTAATATATATATACACACACACACACAGTATATGGGTACAGGAAGAGACTTTTGCAGTACTTGCCTCACACCTTGGTCAGCTAGGGAGATTTCAAGTGGAATTTCAAGCTTCAAGAAATAAAGGACTGCAGTCAGTGCATTGTGTCAGATGCATAATAAAATGATTCTATTGCTTAAAAAAAAAAAAAACAAAAAAAAAAAAAAACTCCATTGATGAAAGTTTAAGCTTCCTTTCAGACTGATGATGGGAAACTTGTCCAGGTTCCGGAGGATGAACACAGGCAAGTTTTAAAACAGGCCAGATCCACAAGCAGTCCATATTTTTCTTACAGATCCATTCACTTGAGTCATGTGCGGAAAATTGCTTACATGCATATACCCTTTTCAATTGAATGGGTCGCTATTCAGTCTGGGTGCTGTCGGTTCTAAACTCGGATAGCACCAGGATAGAAATATTGTCTGTCTGAAAGGGGCCCCTTATACAATGTAGTGAAACTAAATATCATAAGGGGAGAAAAGAGGAAAGATACTCTTATCTACCTGTGTACTTGTCCTTGCAGCATCTATGTGCATGGGGCATCTATTGCTCAATAGCAGTCCGTCAGTATAGCTGCACCCGTTACAGCAACACTGCTATTACATTCACACACAAAAAAACATTACTCACCATAAATTTAAAATTTCCATCTGAATAAAACTGGATACAATGCAAAACACAACTGGAACACTGGAGAGATTGAAAGTAGATATTAGTTAGTGTACAAAAGCATACAAAAACTACTCACCATCAAAAAGCTGAAAATAACAGTTCATAAAAGAATAACCTGGATTACCATAAACACAAACAAGTATACAGAAGGAAACAAGTGGATTTTACAGCTTCAATAGTAAAAAAAAAAAAACATGAATCAGAGTCTCTAAGAAAGAGCCCTGTTTAGATGTGGTTGTCTAGTCATTATAAGTAAAGCTTACTCACTGCAGAAGGAAGGAAATTTTGCAATACATTTCTTAAATCTCTGACCAGATATCATGGTGTGAAAATATTCTTGCTCAAATCTGAGAGTTGGCTATAGTGTGTTAGTGTAACCAATTCTATGTGAATACAACAAAGAAGAACTCTCTTCTGTTCTGGAATAACAACCTTTATTTTTACTAACTCTATATTCAATATTACATATAGCAATCTATTTTTAAAGAGGAACTTTCATCAGTTTTGACATAGGCTAACTAACTATGTCAAAACCTTGCAGTGCGGCCCCCACTGATACAATGTGTGTTTTCCTTTTTTTCAAACCCCACATAAAAACGTGATTTAAAGAATAGATCATTTTCTGATGACACATTTTCTTTAAACACAGCCAGATTTCACCCAAATGAGGACATGAAAACTGGCCTGTACTTGGGAACAAATTCCAAATATCATGCACCAAAGTGCTAAAACAAATAATAGCATTTGTTACACAAAGTTATTTTAGTAGCAAATATAAACCCTTTAGGCTGGGTTCACACGAGCGTGTCCGGATTAGGTCCGGATGCGTTGCGGATGCGTTCAGTGAAAACTGTGCGATTTCACAGGCAAAGCCATTCAGTTTTGCCTGCGATTGCGTTCAGTTGTTCAGTTTTTTCCGCGCGGGTGCAATGCGTTTTGATGCGTTTTTCACGCGCGTGATAAAAAACTGAAGGTTTACAAACAACATTTCCTAGCAACCATCAGTGAAAAACGCAACGCACCCGCACTTGCTTGCGGATGCAATGCGTTTTTCACGCAGCCCCATTCACTTCTATGGGGCTAGGGCTGCGTGAAAAACGCAGAATATAGAACATGCTGCGATTTTCACGCAACGCACAAGTGATGCGTGAAAAAAAACGCTCATGTACACAGACCCATTGAAATGAATGGGTCAGGATTCAGTGCGGGTGCAATGCGTTCACATCACGCATTGCACCCGCGCGGAAAACTCGCCCATGTGAAAGGGGCCTTATTGTGTGGAAACAAGAAGCATGCAGAGGAAGCTGGAAATATAAAGGAAAGTAGCAGACAGCTCTGGACTAAATAAAAAGAGCTGTCCGATCCATAACAGTAGAGGGTTTTTAAACTTAATCACATACTCTCTTGAAAATCTCATTACCATTTTACCAAATGCAGGCCTTCAGGATTTTGGTAACATATGGATCAGGTTCTAATTTTCAGAACATACAAATTACCTTGGGAACAATATAAAACAGCATTTGGTCAGTCACATCCCATTGTGCCCACACAAAGTCTTCCACGATTCTGTCCTTAGGAATTTGGCCAGTATTTTTAATAACCTGTGGCACAAAAAGAGAACTTAGACCAATATGAATCTATAAGGCTTTGTATAAAAATAAACAAAAAAACAAAGCAGGATTTTCAGTTTAAGTCAGTTTTTTTGTTTTTAAAATGAAATGCTCCCTACCTAAAAAGCCTAAAAAAAGTAATTTCACTTTTCATGCATTTTCAAAGTTACTTCTGTATAAATGCATCAATGATAACTAGCATCCTGGAAAGTTCAGTTAGCCAAGCATCTGGCCGCATAAAATTCATAACGGCAAAAAACTCATAGTAGTACAAAGACTACAGACACAAAAATTCCAACTTCCTTCTTTAAACTCACAATACACAATCACTTCCATTTCTTTTCTATCAAACGACTAGTTAACGTTGACACTGTTTCCTATGCTTCTTTGACAGAGATTCCTTTTAAAGCGGCATTCTTATATTCGGATATCCCCAGGATATGCCATAGATGTCTTTTTTTTTGTTAAATAGTATTTATCAATTTTAATTTGCACAATACAATAGCATCCCGACTGGGATACCAAAAAAGAAAAGAACACATGACAACTTATGAACCAATACACTGGTGTCGCGGTGGGCCATCATGAGAAAGTCTCTTCAACTGGAAATCCCAGTGGCCAGTATTAAGCGACCACCAGACAACACTCACACAAGCACCCCGCAGTCCACCCCCCGCTGACCCCTAAACTGTATTTCGAGCGTGAATCATCCCAGATCTTCTCAAATCGGTCCAGAGTTCCCTTATTTTAGGCATGTCCAAACTCTGGCCCTTCAGCTGTTGCAGAACTACAACTCCCATCATGCTCTTCTGTAGGTTGATAGCTGTAGGTTGTCCAGGAATGATGGGAGTTGTAGTTTTGCAACATCTGGAGGGCCGGAGTTTGGACATACCTGGTCTAGTGGGTATCCTATGGGCCCGCTCCACTACAAAGCTGGAGGACAAGGTGATTGGCGCCAGGCATCGTTTCATAAGCTGTTCCGCAAATTCCTCAGGTGCCTGACCCTCAGATCTCTCTGGGAGGACCAGAATGGTATGTTATTGCATCTATTGCGGTTTTCAGCATCCTCAGCTCTGGCCTGGAGAAGCTTCACCTGCTGCTGAAGGGCCCGAATGTGATTTCCCTCCGCCTCTCCTAAGCGTCTTTCTAGCTCTGAGGTTCTTTCCCGTATCTTGTCAATATCATGATGAAGGCAGGTGAGATCTGCTTGTAGGTGGTCGATTTTAGCTGTAAGTGCAGACTGGCAGGTTATAATGGCGTTCATTATTTTACTCAAATCCACCTCCACCTGGTCAGAGGAACTACATTCCCCAGCTTCCTTCGTTTGACTCATAACATCCACTAAACCTTTTGGGCTTGGGGAAATAGAAGAGACACCGGTTTTGTGGCCCAAATGTGTACAAATCAACTTGTCTTAGCCACTAAGCGGCCACTAACAGGAGGTCTCTAAGGAGATCACTCACCCCACTAATCAGACAACAGGTCCAGGCTTTCCAAGAGTCTGTGGATCTGCAGCAGCGTGTCCCTGGGGAAGGGCAACAATCACCGGAAGGGTCTCTCTCCCCCCACCCCCCCACCCCACCCGTCTGCTCCGCTACTCCACAGGGGGCAGAGGTAAGTGCAAGTTCGGAGAGTTAGAGAGGTGCAAGGAGAGGAAGGTATTAGGAGTCAGATCAGGCACTGTAAGTAATGTTGGGCGACAGAATGGTTAGAATTTGAGCAGGATTTCGGCGGAGCTGCAGTGCCGAGCGCACTCACGGTCAGGCCATGCCCCATGCCATAGATATCTGATAGATGCAGGTTACTCATCTATCACCAAGGGAGGAGAAGCAGACAACGAAATGTACAACAGTCGGGTTCTCTTGTGGGTCGGTATGCACACTATTGTCAAAGTTATATTCTTTTTGGGTTTTATACACGCCGACTGTTCCTCACTCTGCGCTTCACCAACCCTACAAATATTATGTCTATGCAACCTCTGACCTCTTGGCAGTTTGCTTTCTTGTGTGTTTTCACCTGCTTCTTTTTAAGTGGCTTTTGATTTTAATAAAGAGTTAAGACTGTTGAGGTGTTTTTGAGGCGTTGTGTACCATTTCTTTGTAGAAATTATACTAGCTTTCTAGAAGGCTTTGATAAATGAGCCCCAAATATGGCCATTAGAACCTAACACACAGATGATTTTTACATATCTGCAACAACATATACATAAAGATAAAAATAAAATGAAATAAAATAAATAAAATGACAACATTTACTGATATACTGCTACAAAAAAGCTCTAAACATAGTATGAGCTCTTCAGACCTGCAAACAAAACTAAAACTAAAAAGTATCATAATTCTGAAACAATCAGCACAATGGCATGCTGGCATATGCGATAAGGCGTTTTGCTGATAAGAGAAAGACTTCAGGTCCGGATACTCTTTAAAGAGAGACTCTTAACTGAAACTACAGCTGCAATTCAAAGGAAGGTTTAGAATATGATTTTATTAAATATAATAAGTAGTATATACATATAACAATATCATGTCCTTCTTTTGCACTAATGTTCCTTATCCTTGTCTATGTATACTCATTGATGTGTAAAAGAAATATACATTTAGTTTGATATCTTTTCATTTGTTGATTGCTTCTTCAATATAAACATTTTAAAAAGGGTTTTCCAGGATTTTTTAACTGATTACCTATCCGGGACCTCCGCCGATCAGCTGTTTGAGAAGGCACCGGCTTATCAAGCACAGCCCATACATTGTATAGCACGCCCTAAGGATAGGTCAGTATTAAAGTCTCAGAAAAACACTTTAATATCTGTTTAATCAGGAGTTTTATTATCAACAATTAAAAAGCATAACACCATTACTATCACACTGAATCAGAAATATACCCTAATGTAATTTAATTTACCCTGCACTTCATACCCTTTAGCATTTTGTTCACAAGTGTACCCAGCTTTCCTTATGTTATATTATTAATTAAAAGCTATCCTTTTCCCTAACCCCTATAATACGAAATGTAGTCCAAATGATCAGAAACTACATCCTCATACTTAATAAGGATATATTATATTAAAATTAAACCTTACCACTCTCTTTCCATCTTCCTTACCAACGCTTATATGAAACTGATCAATATCTACAAAGAAGAGGACAGATTAGAAATAGGTGAGGCTTTTTCAGAAGTGTTTGTGGCATAAAAAGCCCTTGCCCTGCGCAACACAGCGCAGGGCAAGGGAGAGCATTGGAGCATGAAATGCTCATGTCAGAGGGGCTGAGTGGGGAAAGAGGAGGATATGTCTGGGTTCAGCTTGGAACTGGGACAACCCATTTAAGTGGAAATCCACTGTTACATCTGAAACTGTGCACCCTTTAAAGAAATATACAGCAGATTTACTACTGTTGTTTCAGATATACAGCCAGAAAGAGGAGGTATTACTATACTTTTATAGAAACATATATTATATTTTAGAGATTAAAAAATACTCACATTTTTCCTCCGACACTACCAGAAGGTAACTCTCATTGGAGGTGTACACATCTTCACCTGGACATAAAAACTAGAAAGAAATTTAGAACAAATGAATTCACAAAAAACACATACAAATGCAGGATTTTAAAAAGAGGATTTCCAAACAAACTATTTAACCCCATCATGCTTGACGCTATACATTCACAGGATTCAGCCAGGGCGAAATATGCTCTGTATGTTTTTATGAATTCTACAGAGGATTCCCTATGATTAAGCACTTTATGACCCCAAACATGCGTGAAGAGTGTATGGAGCGGGCTCACAAGCTGAGCCTGCTACATACACAGTGGGGTCCAGCTGAGTGCTACACCTGGCATCCAGCCACAACTAATTAACCAGTATGGTAAGTGAGGCTGGCCCAGCCACATGGGAACCAATGCCTATTGCTGTCCCTAGTATATTAACCCTTTCGCGTCAGCGCTGTACATGTACGGCGCTGGAGCGATGTGTAAACATAGCGCCCGCTCGCACGTGCAACGGGTCGTCATGGCCAGCAGGTCTCTGCTGTTTCAAACAGAAAAGACCTGCGGCTAATTACTGTGACTGGCAAGAAATCCGACCGCGGTAATTAAGGGCTTTAGATGCAGTGATTAAGTGAGATCACAGCATCTAAATAGGTAAAAACCCAGAAGCTTGCACTTCCGGGTTTCCTACCGACACCCCTTGCGGCTAAAGGGGCTGTCGGTAGTTGCTCTGAATACTATAAGCCTCGCTGACGAGACTTATAGTATTTATGCTGCAATTCTTATTTTGGCCACCAGATGGTAGGCCAGCATAGGAAATGAGCAATTGACAGAAAAACTCATTTTAAAAATCACTGATTGTACAAAATTTAAAAAATTTAAAAAAAAACAGAATTTATAGGCTCATATACGAGCTTCAAAATCATTACAAACATTTTTAAAGTGTTAAAAAAATACATGCTGCCGCACAGCCCAGTATCAGAGAGCATGGCTGCGCCGCTCTCAGCGCGGCCATGTTCTCCACAGCAGCACGGGGAGAAGGAGGCAGTCTCTCCCTCCCCCTGTGCTGCTGCTGCAACCAATAGAGCGAGAGGGGCGGAGGAGGGGTGGGCGGGAATACACTTCCATCACCTGCCTGTGACCGAGCGCTGCGATCCGCAGCAGTTAACCCCTCAGGTCCCGCACCTGAGGGGTTAATTGCCGCGGATCGCAGTGCTCGGTCACAGGCAGGTGACGGAAGTGTATCCTGCTGCCTGCATTTGTATATGAATGGTTACTTGTCATTGGTGCCCAGTGCGACACCCCGCCCCCTCCCCAGTATTAAAGACATTAGTGGCCAGCGTGCCCTCCCCCCCCAGTATTAAAACATTGGTGGCCAGTGCGCTCCCCCCCCCCGTCCCCAATATTAAAGATAAGAGTGGCCAGTGCCCCATCCCCCCCTTTCTCCCCCCAAGTATTGAAGTCATTGGTGGCAGTGGCCACAGGGTCCCCTCACCTCCTCCTCGTTGGTGGCAGTGAACAGAGCCCCAGCAGTGTAATGCTGGGGCTCCGATCGGTTACCATGGCAACCAGGACGCTACTGAAGTCCTGGCTGCCATGGTCAGCTTCCTGCTGCTGTGTGCACTATTTACAGGGAAGCAGGAAGAGTGTAAAGCCCTATTCAGACCCGTTTCACATCAGCGTTTTTCCTTTCCGTCCTAGAGTTCCGTCCTCGGGGCTCTAGGACGGAAAGATACTGATCAGAATTATCCCAATGCATTCTGAATGGAGAGAAATCAGTTCAGGATGTCTTCCGTTCAGTATGTAAACGTTTTTTGGACGTTGACAAAACCGCAGCATGCTGTGGATTTGTCTCAGTCCAAAAATCCGGAAAACATGCCGTTACGCTGGATCCGGAAATACTGCCCATTGAAAAGCATTAATCCGGATCCGGCTTTAAAGCTAAAAGTCGTTTCGGCGCATCGCCGGATCTGACGTTAAGCTTTAAAGAATGGTAACCATGGCAGCCAGGATGCTAAAGTCCCGGCTGCCATGGTAAAGTGTAGTGGGGAGGCAGGGGAGAAGTATACTTACCGTCCGTGCGGCTCCCGAGTCCCGGGGCGCTCCACAATGATGTCAGAGTGCTCCATGAGCATGGATCACATGGATCACGTGATCCATGTGCGCGGGGCGCTCTAACGTCATTGTGGAGCGCCCGGGAGCCGCACAGACTAAGTATCTGCTCCCCTGGCTCCCCACTACTTACTATGGCAACCAGGACTTTAGTAGCGTCCTGGCTGTCATAGTAACACTGAAAGCATTTTGAAGACTGATCAGTCGGCGACGGAAGTGCACGCCAGATCCACACAACACAAGTGTGAAAGAGGCCTTACTCTAATAGAGCTCTATTAGGGTGAATAGCATGAAAATGATCCCAGATTCTAGCCCCTAAGGGGGGGGAAAGTTAATAAATAAACTGTAAAAAAAAAAAGAAAAGTTAAAAAAAACTACACCAAAATATTAAGTATAATTCACCCCCTTTCCCAATTTTACATATAAAATATATAAACAATAAATAAAATATTACATAAACGCCGCGTCCGAAAAGTCCAAACTATTAAAAAAATCCTCTTTTATGTGGTGAATGCCCACACCGTTAAAGAAAAAGAAAAAAATTTAAAAAAAAAACTACACGATTCGCCATTTCCTTTTAGTCGCTTGGTCCCTCCCAAAAATAGGATAGGACTGTTGTATTATGGCCCGGATGTTCCATAAAATATGGAATGCACGTGACTTTTTTTGTCGTTTTATTTTTTTCGCGTGGTATCGAATGGTATCGAGTATCGCAATACTTTTTTATGGCATAGATACCGAATCAAAACTTTGGTATTGAAACAACTCTAGATGAGACCAAGATAAACTTATTTGGTTGTATTTGGTTCAGGTGGTGCCAAGCATGTGTGGTAGCAACCAGGTGAGAAGTACAAAGACAAGTGTGTCTTGCCTACAGTCAAGCATGGTGCTGGGAGGGTTATGGTATGGGGGTGCATGAGTGCTGCCGTGTCACACTCTGGTGTGGGAGGGAAACACCCCACTGAGCATAGGAGGGAAGGGGATCAGGCCTAAGAGCTAGGGAGGAAGGAAGATGGACACCTCCTAGTAAAACCCTAACTAAAATCCTGACTGACTACCAGTATGAACAGAACCCAGAAGTAGGTGTGTTCATACGCAGGAATAACTAGAGTCCTATCTAGCCCTATAGGACCCTGGTACTAGTGGCAGGGACGAGACTACCTGTTCCTCTAAAAGCAAGGACGAACAGGAGTCTCCCTCAGGCCTAATACAAACAATAGGGAAATGCAACACACAGAACCCAAACAAAATATGAAAGGGAAAGGAAAGACTTAACTTCAAAAAGGCTGTTAAAGCACTAGGAACTCAGCCGAGATCCAACCACCAAATATCCACAGGTCCAACAGAAACTATAAACCACACAGCATTGTGGGAGAAGCAACTATAAATAAGGAAGGTTAAAGGGATTCTGTCACCATGTTACAGCATATATAGATGCGGACATGCACGGCTAGATCGCCGCTAGCATGTCCGCACTATATGTGTGCCATAGCGCTGCGCTTCTTTATTGACTGTAAAAAATGATTTTATTAATATGTAAATTAGAGAGTCAAGGTGCCCAGGGGGGCGGTACGAACGTTTCCTGTGCCCAGCCACGCCCTCTGTGAAGGAGCCCATCACCGCCTCCGTTGTATCATTCTCATCCGTGCTGACAGAGCGCTGTAATTCTCGTGATGTGCGAGATCGTGCATGCCCAGTTCCTTCCCCTGAGGCTGATGCCAGCACACAGAGGGAACACCATGTCAGAACTGGGCATCACGAGACTTACAGCGCTCTAACTGTAACTGGGGTACTACAGTTCACTTAGGGAACCATGAATGCCAACATGTACTGCGACATACTGAAGCAGAGCATGATCCCCTCCCTTTGGAAACTGGGCCAACATGATAACAACCCCAAACACACCTCTAAGATGACCACTGCCTTGCTAAAGAAATTGAGGGTAAATGTGATGAACTGGCCAAGCATGTCTCAAGACCTAAACCTTACTGAGCATTTGTCGGGCATCCTCAAAAGAAAGGTGGAGGAGTACAAGGTCTCTAATATCCACCAGCTTCGTGATGTTGTCATGGAGGAGTGGACAAGGATTCTAGTGGTAACCTGTGAAGCTCTAGTGAACTCAATGCCCAAGAGAGTTAAGGCAGTGGTGGAAAATAATGGTGGCCACAATTTTACCATTTTCACTTAGGGGTGTACTCACTTTTGTTACCAGTGGTTTAGACATTTATGACTGTATTGAGTAATTTTGAGGGCATACCAAATTTACACTGTTATACAAGCTGTACTACTGACTATCTGTCATATCTTCAGTGTTGTTCCATGAAAAGATATTATAAAATATTTACAAAAATGTGAGGAGTGTGTTGTAGCTGTCTAATAGTTTGAAATAATTGCTAATGTGACATTCTGGGGTTCTGTATATTTTAACTTTTCGAGTAACAGTCCCCTAAAAATCCCTATAAATGCAAATTTCAGAGTAGTCCTTCTGTGCCAAGTCCTAATAATGGCAAACAGTGCATTAAGGCAAGATCTTACCTGCACTCGAATACTGCTATCGACTGCTTTGAGAACTTTCACATTGTTGATGGGTTGTATTTCAATAAGTACACCCAAATATCTGGAACCTAAATAAAATTGCAAATTTAATGTATAAAATAAACTTTTAAAGGGCATCTGTGGGCAGAGTTTTACCCATGGAATTGGCTTGCATGTGCGCTTGGCAGCTAAAGACATCTGTGTTGGTCCCTTGTTCATATGTGCCCGCATTGCTGAGAAAAATGATGTTTTAATATATACAAATGAGGCCCTAGGAGCAATGGGGGCATTGCATTTGCACCTAGATGTTCTGCGCTCTCTGTAACTGCTGTGCTCTCTGCACTTTGATTGAAAGGAGCAGGTGTAATGATGTTTTCACTGCCTGGACCTGTCAATCAAAATGGAGGGGACGAAGTTGCAGAGAAAGCGGAGCCTCTAGGTATAAAGGTAATGCCCCCCGTTGCACCTAGAGGCTCATTTGCATATATTAAAACATAATTTTTCTCAGCAACGTGGGCACATGTGAAGATGGGACCAACACAGATGCCTTCAGCTGCCAAGCAGACATGTAACAGGTCAGTTTAATAGGTACAAATCTGCTGACAGATGCTCTTTAATTAAAAAGTAGTTTGCTCAGCATTCAAATAAGAGACAAAAAAAAGAAAAAGAAAAACATCCTGAAAATGGGTTGTCCACTCCTTTACTATTCATTGCCTATACTTAGGATTGGTCATCAGGATCTTAGGGGCCAACTTCCAGCACTCATGCCGATCAGCTCTTTTTTTTTTCCGTTCTGTAGTAGATCAGACGCTGGAAACAGGAATTACAAAGCTCCGTCCACTGTGTGGTGGATGGGGCTGATAGTTGCAGAGCTGGACCACTGGACCACTGAAGGGAATTGGAGCAGCACTGCGATAACCAGCTGTCATGTAAAACCCTCTAAAAGGGTACATGATGACATGTCCTAGCAGTGATGTGTTCCAGCAGCATTCATGGGACCAAGACACTTCCGGTCTGGTGGAGACTGCAAGCGGCCAGGAATGGGGCAGAAGCATCAGAACATGGGGACTGAGGATAACCATGGGTTACCACCATTGGGGTTGTTGGCTCCTGGGCTAGACAACCCCATTTATGGGATTGCCCAAGGTTTTGATATTGATGGTCTACCCACAGCTTTTGATATTGATGCCCTAGGCCAGTGATGGCTAACCTCTGGCACGCCAGATGTGGTGAAACTGACTCCCAGCATGCTCAATTAATTTCTGTGAAGTTCTGAGAACAGCCAAGCAAGTATGCATCTTGGGAGTTGTAGTTTTACCACAGCTGAAGTACCGGAGGTAAGCCATCACAGCCCTAGGCTCAAATCAGCCCCATTCACTTGATTGGGACTGAGCTGAAATACCAAGCACAGCTGCTACCCAATGGACAGCTGCAAGGAAGGTCTCTTCAAACAGCTGATTGGCAAGGACACTGGGAGTTGGACCCCCACACCCCACCATTTAGATATTGATGACCTATCCTAAGGATATCATCAATATTAAAAAACGGAAAACCCCTTTCATGCAATACCATCAGGGAGGTGTAAGGAAGAACAAAGAGTCATCAAAATATTGATATGGCCCACACACCATTGAGTCTAAGTTTACATGGAGAGAGTAATTGAGCAAGCCCACATCCACAGAAGTCCCTGGGATTAGTTCTCAAAGATGTCTGGAACAATCTGCCTGCTGTGTTCCCTCAAAAACTAAGTGCAAGTGTACCTAGAATTGATGGTGTTTTGAAGGCAAAGGGTATCACACTAAATATTGATTTCATTTAGATTTTTCTTTCGTTTATTCACTTTGCTAATTGATAACAATAAACTATTAACACATGTATATTTAAAAGCATTCTTACTTAGCAGCATTTGTTCCACATCTGCCTACACAGTACTATACATCAAAACTTGTATATCATCATCTCTACATTGTCAATGCAAATCAGGTCTCAAAATACATATAAGGGAACAAGTGCATAATGTAAGTGCATACAGTCTCAATACGTGCAATAATTGGAAATAAAATAAAGTATTCCTCATGTATGAATGTGGTTTTTTTTTAGTTTATTTTAAATAGGGAAGCTGTTTTTGTGATTGTTATATACACAGAAATGTTGGTTTAGTAGATGATCTAGTGCAAATTACATGACTGGGTGGTGTGGGCAGGGAAGGGGACAGCCCGTCTTATTTACCATTTTGTATGCCTGTTTTAGGCATAAAAAAATGTCTTAATGTAAGGCCTCTTTCACACTTGCGTTGTGTGGATCCGGCGTGCACTTCCGTCGCCGACTGATCAGTCTTCAAACGCTTTCAGTGTTACTATGGCAGCCAGGACGCTACTAAAGTCCTGGTTGCCATAGTAAGTAGTGGGGAGCCAGGGGAGCAGATACTTACAGTCTGTGCGGCTCCCGGAGCGCTCCACAATGATGTCAGAGCGCCCCACGCGCATGGATCACGTGATCTATGCGATTATGTGATCCATGCTCATGGGGCGCTCTGACGTCATTGTGGAGCACCCCGGGACTCGGGAGCCACACGGACGGTAAGTATGCTTCTCCCCTGCCTCCCCCCTACACTTTACCATGGCAGCCGGGACTTTAGCGTCCTGGCTGCCATGGTAACCATTCACAAAACCTAAACGTCGGATCCGGCGATGCGCCGAAACGACGTTTAGCTTAATGCCGGCCCCGGAATAATGCACTACAATGGGCATTAATTCCGGATCCGGTGTTACGGCATGTCATCCGGATTCCGCAGCATGCTACGGTTTTCTCAACGTCCAAGAAACGTCCACATACTGAACGGAAGACATCCTGATGCATCCTGAACGGATTTCTCTCCATTCAAAATGCATTAGGATAAATCCTGATCAGTATCTTTCCGTCCTAGAGCCCCGAGGACGGAACTCTAGGACGGAAAGATAAAACGCAAGTGTGAAAGAGCCCTTAGACAGCAAGAAAGCAGTCTTACATTTATGACTGGAGGAGGATCTGCCGAAGTTATGAAGAGGCCTGTGCTTCTACAGAACTCTGGCGGGTCCACCACCAGCACAGGGGTGTATTAAGACTGGTGTCTAGAACGCTTATCTTTATAAATGTGCCCCACAGTGTTGACCGCATAAAAAACACCACACACAAAAACAATGGTGGAATTGCATTTTCTACAATTTCATCCCACAAGACTTTTTTCCCCAATTTTCAATATGATATGGTAAATTAAACAGCATCATTAAAAATACAACTTGTCCCGCAAAAAACAACAAACAACCTCAAAGCCTTTGGAAGGCAGGAAAAAAGGAGCTAAGTAGATCTTGATGATCATCATGTATTTAAGACTGACTAGAGAAACCATTCGTTGCTGGACGCTGAACTTGTGTAAATGTAAGATGAACTCGGCGTAGAGCATATATTTATCCTTCAATGTAGCTACTGTGCATGTCAGGAATGTACATTTCTATACATTAAAGTTCACTGCTTTCAGAACAAATTCTGTGTACAAAGCTCCAGGCGTGATCAGCTACAAAAGAAGTACTGAAGAACGCCAATCTCACTGAGAGGTCCTAAGATCCATGCACAACAGACACACTATTATGCGTTTTTCACCAAGACTCATTTATCCTCATTTATGATATTTTTTGACAGATATTTTTGTCTAATACATATCAGGTTCAACAGGTTTTTTGTTTTTGCATAACTTTTTATTTTTCAATTCACATAGCCATATGAGGGATTATTTTTTGCAGGACAAGTTGCTCTTTCTAATTCCACCATTTAATATTGCATATGATTTGGTGGGGACCTGGAAAAAAAAATCCCAAATGGGTTGAAATTGGAAAAAAAAAAAAAAGAAAAAAAAAAAAACAAACTATTCCACAACAGTTTTATTTGTTTGGTTTTTACGGCATTCCCTATACAGTAAAACTGACCTGTTACTTTCATTCTCCAGGTCAGTAGGATTATGGCAATACCACATAGCTATAGTTTCTCTTTGGTTTAATAGTGAATTAAAAAAAAACAAAAAAAAACAAAACTTTTTTTTTCTTTTCGCTGCTATATTCTAATCCCTATAACCTTTTTGTAGTTATGTGTATTATTCACAGGTACCATTTTGGGGTGTGTATGACTTGTTGATCACTTTTTATTAACTTTTTTTGTGGGAAGTGAAGTAAAAAAAACAAAAAAAAACTAAATTAGCCATTTTGACTTTTTTCCTTTTCACTGTATGGAATAAATATTTTTAATATTATTTTAATAGTATAGGCATTTTCACATAAAAGAATGCTCATGATGTGTATTTTTTTTATTGTTCATGTATTGATTTGTATTTTTATACTAGCTGATGACCCAGCGTTGCTCAGATATTTATTTATTGCAATTTTATATTAAATAACAGTGACTTTCACGGTGACCGCCCCTTTAACAGTGACTTTCACAGTGGCTGCCCCTTTAACAGTGAACTTCACAGCGCTCCTCCGTTTAATAGTGGCTACTGCCCCCCATGCATGTAGCAGTGCGAACTAGTCAAAGCTGTGATCAGTTATGGAAACCTGGAGTGAGACCTGCCAGCTTCTATTGGCTGATAAGGGACATGTGACTGTGGGTATGGCCGTTAGGGTTTAAGTGAAAGACTTGCAGGCTTGTATTGGCTAATGCAGGTCATTTTTTGGGAATATCTCAGGAACGGTACGTCCTAGAGAGCTGAGACCCACACAAAATTATTTCCCTGGTAGCAAGGGGTGTGTATACCAAGTTTCGGTGAAAAAGATAGTTGCATTTTTGCGGAACATACATACACACATACGTCCTTTTTTATGTATGTATAGATTTTGCTTTTACACTTTTTTTTTATAGTTCTTATAGAGAACTATAACAAGCAATCAGATTGCTTCTCTCATACACCCCATATTTGACCACAGCACCTGGAGGAATTACTGCCAGTCGCAGACATTCGTCGATGGTGTCTGCTGTTAGGCACCCGAAGGCTATGGCGACGGTCATGCTTGCGAGTGGGCACCATCTGTAAAGTCCCGGCCAGCACTGTACATGTATGGAGCTGGCCAGGATGGAGGTAAAAAGCTAAAAAAAAACACTCTGAAGTTAAATGTCCATGTGGAATGCCACTATTTGGTCATTTGTTGCTTGGGAACATGTCACTGTTGAAGCCAGTCATTGGTTGCATGTGACCCTGTCCATCTACAAGTTTACCGATGGGGACCAGAAGAACAGGGAAGGGATCCGGAACAGAGCTGTGGGAAGCAGTTGAGTATACTTGTTTCCACAGGTACAGAAGACTGTGGTTGCAAGTTAAAACAAAACAAAAAAAAAAAAAAAAAAAAAAAAAAAAGCAGGAAACTCCTTTAGGCAGGGTTCAGACCTGCACGACCCGCTTCGCGCGTACGACGCTCTATCTTTACTTTTATTTTCGCATCGTGAAAATGAAAGTAAAAATCACGCGTCGTGCGCGCGTTTGTACTATATATCCCTATGGGGGACGCGCGTCAATACGCCCCAAAGAAGCTCCTGTACCTCTTTGGGCGTACCAAGTTATACTTTTTAATGGCATCATTTTGAGATAACTTATTTTTTATTTTTACTCCTTTTGAGGAGGTAAAAGGAGAGAAAAAAAAAAAAGAAAAGAAAAATTCCACCATTGTCTTTTTCGGTTTTGTTTTTATTGCATTCACAGTGCGGCATAAATAACTTTTGTAAAAATAATGGCAATATCAAATTTAAAAACTTTTTTTTATAAACCCCGTAGATATTTTACAAATGGATTGTATTCATTTCCAAAAACAAACATACCTGGCGACAGAACTCGACTTTGAGTTTCACATGTAGGATGGCAATAACTTAAGGCTAATAAAAATAAAATAAAAAAGTTTGTAAAACAGACTATCAACATATATCACAACATATACTAAATCATATAAACAGGAACATGCCAACTAAAAGTCTGGAAATTCTCTTTTATTTGGCCATAATAAGTAGCAACACTATGTCTAATGAAAAGGGAAAATGTTCTCATTAAAGGCCATGAACAACGTCGGGGCAATTTTTTTTTTTTATCATTGCATTTCGATTATTGCAGAATCAGATCCGATATAAGGCTGTCTGATGGAACAGAGTGAAAATTCAGAGCCTGCTACTAGACTCAAGGCTGCACAGAGACAGTGGTTCAACATTTTAAAAAAAAGACCAATTGGAAAAAAAAATTTAGCTCAAAAGGAGTACAATGCAATAATAAAAAAATACCCCACAAGGTGTACATAGCCTTTAAAACACAGGCTTGCATTTGCCATGGTGATACAATGTGGGCATTTCATGCCTCGTAGGGAGAAACCACAACACTGAAGGAAAACTACAATGCTGCAGAAACAACTTACCAAGTAAAGTTCTCTCACTGTTCACTGACGCACTTATAATATTAACTTCACTATCAAAAGAATACAACAGCTGTGAAGAGAAAAAGGCTCTTGGTTATGCTTGACAATGCTATGAAATACTAAACAGTGCAGTACATCAGTCTTATCTTTAAAACCACCACTGGAAAATTCTAAAAAAAAAAAAAAATATTAAAAACATTTCAGATGGGATTTTGATGACAAAAGTAACTGCCACTTGATTCTTAACGCAAAAACAATTTCCAAATACATTTTCATTATTAGACTGGTTTACTAATGCTGTAACAGTGACTGAAACCGATTGATAAATCTATTAATATCACCAGTGACCTATACATACAAGGTTAGGATATTATTTCATCCATAAGCTGTACCTTACCTTACGTTATGCGCAAAGTTATAGAGCAGGAGAAGCCAAGCGGATTTATTCATATTTTTATGGGAAATGATTCAGCAAACTTTGTACTTTATAAATTTGGTGCCGCTGTGCTGGTGGGGTGGTTGGGGCGCAGGGCCATGGTGGTCTCGCCGCACAGTGGGGGGTACTGTGTGGTGTCCGGGTCCCGCCGTCCGCTGGTGCAGTGCTGTGGTTTCCGTGGTCGCGGCACAGTGCTGCGCCATAGCTAGAGTAGTTTCCCACTTGATAGAGGCAACCTTGTCGTGGTAAGTGGGCCTATGCGCTTTGATCAAACTGAATACCAATGCCTCATGTTTATGCATAGCATATTTTGACATGAATTATGAATTGTGCCGAGAAGCCCGTTTAAATATGGTGAGAAACAGTTGATATATCAAAAGCATAGTGTTTGAGGATGTGCGACCCAGATTCACTCTCTCACATGTTTATGTATTTATAAATTTATATCCTTGCTTTTTTCACTTCCTATCGGTACAGGAGGGAGGTGTTATCAGTGACTGACAACTATCTCTGTATACACACAATGCTACCAATCCCTGATAACACCTCCCTCCTGTACTGATAGGTGTTAGAAAGAGCAAAGATAAGATCTTTTCCCACTAAACTTCTGTATATATCACTCTGCTCAGTTCCTCATGCTCTATAACTTGTACCCTGGAGATTGCATTGCATTTTGTGGTGACAGGTTCTCTTGTTTTATTTTAGACACTTTCATAAATACACCCAACGGGGAAGTTTATCAAACTGATGTAAAGGGAAACAGGCTTAGTTGCCCACAGCAACCAATCAGATTCCTCGTTTCATTTTACAGAGCTCCTTTGGGTAATTAAGCCAGTTTACCCCTTACACCAGTTTTGATAAATCTCCCATCATGTGTTTATCTAACCTAAAAATGAGTATACTTAAGATGTTAAATATCACTCAACAGGAAACTACACTCCTCAACACTGAAATTGCAATACCAAGAATAAATAGTTGTGGAATTATGGAACTCACTGGATCAATAGACTTGCTAATGATATGCAAATGATAAAAAAAATGGAAACAAAATATTAAAAAGATCTTGATTTATTCTTTATCAAGTATGAGTGACCTACACAGAAATATACATACTTACACTCCTTGACATGTTATCAATGTGGTTATTGAAGGCTATGTAAACCTTTGGAAGCAATTTTTTTTTTATGATTGTATGTTACTCATTTTCGGCTAAAAATCTTTTTTTTAATTGGCCTTTATTAAAAATATTTAGCTATACTGTCACAGAGTTATTAGTTTTTCTAGCTGGTCATCTAATAAACTTTATCTCTAATTTACTGAGAGATCATAAACACTTCTTTAAGATAAGAACTGAGCTATAATGAGTGTTTAGGAGGTCAGAGAGCAGAGATAAGGAGCCCTTCAGCTCCTGGTCTGATGGAAAAGACAGAAAATCCAAAAGGGTGCTACTAGAGCATGTCAGCTCTGTACAGAAAAAGGACACCATATTTTTAATAAAGACCAATTTAAAAAAGGACTTTTAGCTCAAGATGAGTACAATGCAATAATAAAAAAAATTGCCCCAAAAGGTGTACATAGCCTTTAATGGTTAAGATCCGCTGCTGGCAGCTCCCCTTCCAAATGCCAACCAATGATGTCCTAGATGTGCTCCATGGGAGACAAGTCCAAAGACGGTGCAGGGCATGGTAGCATGTTTAGGGCACGTAGGCTGCTCACAGTAGCCCAAGCAACATGCAGCTTAGCATTGTCTTGTTGAAAAACTGCTCCTGGAACACTTTCGAGAAAAGGCCGTGCCACTGGTTTCATAACTAAATAATGCAAGACCAACACCTGCTTGTAATACAAGACCAACAAGCAGATTTAGAAGACAATGCAACATAAAGCTTTGGGTTTAAAATCTTACCTCATTTTGTTTGGCAAGAGAATCATATAGGCCGATATTTGTAAAACCCTCTAATCCCTGTAAAAAAGTGAACTTTTTACTTTCATTTCATTTTCATAAGTGAAGACAGAGATCTAAGGCAGTTCCGAACTGCCATAGATTTCTGTTTAGGCGCACAGCAGGGGAGGGTATATGATAGACAGAAATAAAACACGTGTCTATGATAAATTTACCCCAATGTGTGATACCTAGTCCAGATCCTAAGGAGCTGGTTTATTACAGGGATTAAGAGAACACCGAACGCACCAGCCCCTCAGGCCCTAAGCTAGTTTTGACCAAAGTCCCTCTTTAGGGGTGGCTGCACACAGTTTTGTTTTTTTTTCCCCATAAAAGACATCTTATTCTCAGCAAAAATCAGTGCAGCTAGTTATTACATGGTAACTTTTAGGGTCATTTATCAAACTGGTGTAAATTAGAACTGGCTTAGTTGCCCATAGCAACCAATCAGATTCCAACTTTCATTTGGAAAATGAGCTGTCCAAAATTAAAGGTGGAATCTGATTGGTTGCTATGGGCAATTAAGCCAGTTCTACTTTACACCAGTTTGATAAATGACCTCAATAGTTTATAAGGCTAAATAAAAAAAAATAAAAAAAAAATAAAAAAAAAGACATCGTCCATCCAGTTCAGCAGCCAGTTATCCTGCAGGTTGATCCAGAGAAAGGCAAAAAAAAAAACCTGTGAGGTAGAAGCTATATTTCCTCATTTTATGGGGAAAAAAATTACTTCCCAACTCCTATCAGGTAACATTTCACTACGGCAACTGAGGGGTTAAACATCAGGCACCCGGCGGCTATGGCGCTCCCTCCGCTCCATAGCGGGCGCCATCTTTAAAGACCCGACATGGGGAAGAAGTTAATGACATTTTGGTGTACAAGATATATCGTTGCGTATGAATAAAGATAAAAAAAATATATATATACACAAAATGACTGAAAAATACCTTCCAAGTATACAAGACGTTCCCATCTCTCTCTACATTAATTATCCTTAACGTTCTTGAGGTCTTCTCTAAGGTATCAGAAACTGAAAATGGTAAAATTTTGAGTTAGTAAGTATGAAGTGGTCATTTTCACAGATCAAACACAGTCTAACAGTAAATGGCTCTTCAATCTTCTTGGCATCCACCAGATATGGATGATACTCAGCACAAACTAGAGTTCTTTATTAATAAGCATTATGGATGTCCGTAGCGCAACTAGAACTGACTGGGCCCCACAGCAAATCTTTTAACATGGCCCCCTTGGTTCCCGATGTCAGACAGCGACAGGTCATAGTGCACGCCTACACACACTACATCCCGTCCTGAAGCTGTTCACTGCCAGAACTTAGTGCAGCGCAGCTGCCTGGAGAAGACCAGGGAGCGGTGAGTAATACCAGTGCTAGAATTAGAAGCACCATACTCACTGCTCCCTGGGCCAAGAAATTCTGGATTACTTAATGGTAATCGTTTTTCCATAAGCCCATGACAGCACCCTTGAGAGACTGCCTCCATCCAGGACAGGAACTTTCGTGGAGAGCTCTTAAGGAGGGGCTCTGCCCGTGTAGCACCAGTTAATTGCAAGAACTTGTTCTAAACACACTATTTTTTTTTGGGGGGGGGGGGGGGGCTTTGTATTATCGCTTGTAAAACTTTCCTCCCGAAGGATAGACGATCATTAGAGTATTAATCTAACTTGTAGTGATGAAAAAAAAATAAAAAATCTTGAAGACTTTCATGTAGCTGCCCTACAAATTTGCTCTAAAGATACATTGGCCCTTTCTGCCCATGAAGTAGAAATGAATTTGTTGAGTTAGCACCGAAAACCCAAGAAGGGAGTTTCGTCCGCTGAGGAAAAGGCCAAAACGATAGCCCCTACTATCCATCTGGCTAGGGTTCAAGATGAAACCTTATTACATTTGTTTTTTCCCCCCAAACAGCACAAAAAGCCTAGAGGATTTCTTCCACTGACTGGGGACATTCAGATAATGAGACAGGCATCTTTTAATGTCTAGACAATGGAGCCTTCTTTCCTTATCATTCTTAGGGGATTGACACAAAGATGTGAGAACAATATCTTGGGACCTATGAAAAAGAGACCACTTTGGGAAAAAAAAAGATGCGCCCGGTTTAATGAGCACTATGTTCTCCATGATGTTAGTATAGGGAGGAGAGGTCGAAAAGGCAGAATTGTCACCCACTCTCCTAGCTGATGTGATGGCCACCAAAAAAAGCAGTTTTAAAAGATAATGTCCAAAAGGAGGCTCCATCACTCTAGGCTTAATTCTACGGACTGCTTTAAAGAACCTCCTAATCCAAGGATGATTGGCAATGGGGAAATCAAAAAAGGCACTCAGAGCAGAGACCTGTACTTTAAGGGTGCTAAGTCCAAATTTTTCATTAAGACCTTCTTGAAGGAAATCCAGAACCTTAGGCATAGGATGAGGACTCAAAGGATCAACCGGGGTCCTAGTGAACCTTAAAGAGGACCTTTCATAGGTCCAGACATTATGAAATAACTACCGCGATATGTAGTGCACAGTGCACTGATGTAATATTGCTTACTATTTTTTCTGGGAGCTGCTTTGAGAAACAGGGCAGTGTCCTCCTGCCTGTACTGATGCTCTTCATTAGCATACCAGCCAGGAAAACTGCAAGTTAACCAGGTTCTTCTCGGCCAGAAAGGTGCAATTAGAACGAGCCTCGTCTGTTCCAGCCTCAGCTTTTGCAATACCCTCAGGAGAAGCCTTAGACGAGGAAAGGCATACAGAAGCTGATCCGGCCAAGGAAGGGAGAAGGTGTCTATCCCTAACGGAAAGTCTCTTGGATTTATGGAAAAGAAGAGACTGCATTTTTTGTTTTGCTTGGTTGTGAAAAGGTCTACCTGAGGACGACCCCAAATCTGAACTATTTGATTGAAGAACTTGCATGTCTTTTCTTAACCAGGTTATCTTGTGCTGAGGGAGGATGCACCGCCGATTCACAGAATCTAGGATCATTACTAGAAAAACACATTGTTGGGAGGAGGTCAAGTTTGACTTTTCCCAGTTTATTTCACATCCTAGATTTACTAGAATGTTTACCACTTCTATAGGAAGAGAAGTTAGAAGATCTACAGATTCTGCCACCACCAGATCGTCCAAGTAAGGAATAACGAGAATGTCCTTTTCCCTTATGTAGGACATAACCTCTGCCATTAATGTATAAAGCCTCGGGGCCTGGGATACTCCAAATGGAAGTGCTCTGTATAAACCCGTCCTTCCATAGATACTACCATTTTTGAAAATCTACGTGAATTGAGATGTGATAGTAGGCATCCTTTATGTCTATGGTAGCCATTACAGTCTTTGAAAAGATGTTTTATTGCAGACTGTACGGATTCCATTCTGAACTTTTTCTATTGGAGGTACTGATTTAAGTCTCTGAAGTTTATAGACATTCTGAAAGAACCATCTGGCTTGGTAACGAGAAAAAGGGACGAATAAAAACCCCTCCCTTTCTGGAGTCTGGAACGGGAATTAGTACATTTTTGTTTAAAAAAGAAAAAAAACTTCTTTTAGTGCTAGGTCTTTAACTGAGTTTTGAGCTAAATTTGTAACTTTTAGCCTTTCCAGTGGGGGAGAGAAACTCTAGACGAACTCTTGCCGATAGTCATTGCTGACCAGTCTTGGGGCCTGAAATGGAAAAGAGGAAACCTTTATTCCTTCTACCTCTGTTTTCTCTCTAATTATTTAGCTTTTTATCCGTTTTGTTAAAGGCTCTCCTGTTTCTGCAAAAAAATGCTGCTTCCTAGGGGCTTTGGAAACGGGAAAACCTTTTTTATTATTATCAGAGGCCTTCTCTAAAAGGTCAACCAAAACTGATCCAAAAAGAAAATCTCCCTGGCACAGGATAGAGCAAAGCTTATTCTTCGAACCTGTGTCACCGGACCACCTCTTAAGCCAAATCGCTCTCCTAGCTGAGTTGGAGAGAGCCCCGGATCTGGCATTTAATCTTAATGCATCAGCCGAGACGTCCGAAATAAAGTCCACTGCTTTAAAGATAGTGGGAAACACCCCTAGGTGCTGGTCTCTGGTGGTTTTATTTTGGATACGAAATTCTAATTCCTGTAGCCATAATTTTAAGGACCCGGTAGAGGTAGTGGTTATATTAGGCTTAAAGGCCTGAGTAGAGGCCCCCATATTTTTTTTAAAGGTACAGCTCTGCCCGTCTATACATTAGGTCTTTTAAAGTGCCAGGGTCTTCAATAGGCAAAGCAGATCTTTTTGAAATTTTTGCAATAGGATCATCCAGTTTATGAGGCCTATCCCAATATGATGACTCAACCTCATCAAAAGGATATTTTCTCTTAATGTTCTTTGGAATTAAAAACTTCTTGTTAGGTTTTTTCCAATCTTTCTCAATTAAATACTTTATATTTTCGTTTAAAGGGAAAAACTTTAGATTTTTTGTAACCCAGATCACCAAAGATTATATCTTGAATGGATTTCTGTTCTCTGGATTCATCCACCTTCATCGTGGCTCTAATAGCTTTAAGCAGGGTTTCCGTATCCTCAGGGGATTCTTCATCTGAGGAAGAGCTTGAGTTATCTAGGATTTCTCCTTGCTCATTCTCGTCGGAAGATTCAATATCAGAAATTACATTAGTGACCCTGATTGCCCGCAGCTGAGGAAGGGAGGCATTTTTTAAACAATTTGATTGTTAAATCTGAAGTTTCTGATTCTATGTCTTTGATATTCTGAAGTAGTGACAGGGATTCCTCCTCTACCACTTTGTTAACGCAATGCTAACATAATAATTTATCCCAGGAAGGAGCGACGTTTTCTTGCATACAGCACACTCTCTTCCTTTAATTTTAGTGGTGGCTTACCTAGGGCCCTCTTTGGTATTCTAAAATAAAATAAGAGAATAAGCCCCCCCATTTGATACTGAGGGAGGATTAAAAGGTGGGGATTGACTCCCTTACCCCACCAGGAATACCGGTCTGCCATCATGACCCTCCTGGACATCAGCTCGCTGACTGCTCTCTTCTTCCATACTTCCAGATAAGGATAGAGCGGTGTCCATAGGCACATCCACGGATGCCTGCAGGCTGGCTGGGATCCTTCCGCCACCTCTGTAAGCTACTAGAGGCTAGGAGGAAGAAAGAGACTAGGTCCCGGACCTCCCAAAACACCACCAGGAGGGTCCCGCGTGCCAGCATTACCTCCCAGTAACACTGGGACTGCCCAGGAACGCCGGCTCAACATGGACCCAGAAGGATGGCCCCAGACTTAGCAGGGGGATCCTAGTGGAGTCTTACACTGCACCAGGTAACCCCTGGAACCCCAGGAAACACATGCGGGGCTCCTGCAGCCTAATCCTTAGCTCTCCACTATAGGTCCTATCCATAGGACAGGAAACAGGAACTGGTGCTACAGGGCCAGAGCCCCTCCTTAAGAACTCTCCACGAAAGTTCTTGTTTCTTGTCCTGGATGGAGGTAGTCTCTCAAGGGTGCTGTCATGGACGCAGGGGAAAATAAATACATTTGTCCTCCTCCTGGGCCCCTTCCTGAGTCCAAGCCCATAGCAGCCGCTACCCCTGCTTCCATGGTAGCTACACCCCTATAGGTGACATATACATGTGTCTTCCTATTATGGACAGATGCTCAGTTGGCAGTACCAGAAGATTTGAAAATAGTGTTGCATGGAGTGCTGTACACTGTACTTCCCTCAAAAATGACTGAAACCACGATATAATGCATTATAAGTCAATAGGATACATAATGGCGCCGGTTGTATGTGATCTATGACAGATCTGGCACAGCGTTGTGTCTCCATTAGGTGAATATAGCCTAAATGGTACTAAGAAAATAGGTATGTCAATGACAGGACTATAAAGAAGAAGAAATGAGCATGACTCACGTGATGCTGTAAAATGAGAAGAGAAAACAGAAAGCCCTTTCACACCACAGAGTGGAATTTCCCACTTGCAGAAGTTATTTCTATGTTAGCAGGACTATGGCCAACAGTAATTGAACAAACATGGAGTATGCGTGAGAAGGCTAATCTGTGATATTACACAGGAATGTTTTCCAGAAACCGTAACCTTTACAAAAAAAAAAAAAAAAAACTACATAAAACAAATCACAACCATCTCATCTCTGCTGGGTAGGTAGACATGTGCGACCAAAGAGCAGAAAACGAAGGAAAACAGAATCTTAATAATATGGGATAATACAGGCATTTCTCTCTACTCAACGTCCATCAATACATAGGAGCTCCTCCTTAGGGTGTATTCACATGACAATAATTTCAATCTGCATCCGATCCATCTACGGGGCCACAAATCATGTAGACAGCACAAGAATGTCATGTGTGGGCTATCCACCTCTGTGTGGCGGAGTGGTAAATTATAGAACATGCCCTATTCTTGTCTGTTTTGCGGACAACAGGAATTTTTTCAATGGGGACCTCCAAAAGTGCAGGATGCACAAGGACCACATCCGTATTTCGCGGACCACAAAACCGATATGATCGTTTGAATATAACCTTAGGGTGCATTCACATGACTGTATGTATTTTGCAGTCTGCAAAACATGGATGACGGCCGTGTGGAGTCTATTTTTTGCGGACAAATTGTAACCATGCCTATTCTTGTCAGCCAAACGGACATATGCACAGCTGCGGAATGGACATATGGTGTGCTGTTCACATTTTTTGCAGCCCAGTTGAAATGAATAGCTCCGCATCCGATCCACAAAAAATGTGAATGGGGCTTTAGTCTGAATTTTTGCCAACTCCAGCTCCCAAACGTTCTATTTCCCTGACTCATTTACCTAAACAGACTTCCGTCCTGAATAATGCTTTCATTTTTTACTTCCACTATCCTCTGCTGACATAAAAGCCAAACAGCATGTGGTGTGAACCCTCAATGAGTCAATAGAGCTTTGCTTTTGTGTCACTAGAAATGACCATATATTTTGACTCATGTGCCCCCCATGCAAAACGTGGCAGAGATTTTTTGCCATTATAGATACAATATAGAAAACACAAAAACACACAAAAATAGTCCTGACTGTCAGTCAGGGTATGCATTGTAGGATATGCACGGGTATCTACTGCAGGCACTTTCCCCAAAATCCAAGGGTGTAGCTAGGGGGATGCAAGCAGAGCATGTACACCGAGTGAAGTAAAGGAGGGGAACGGTGGTGCCGGGTTGGTCAAATAGTGTGACTATTAGGGCGCTTGCAGACGAGCGGATGTCCTGCGTCTTATCCGCAGCGAGAATGAGAGCCAAGCTGGGCGGTGGACATCAGAGGCACGAAGCAGTAACATGATAGATACTGCTCCGTGCCTCTCTGTGACCCTTTCACTACAAAATCACTGTGAGATAAAGTTGTCATGTTACTGCTTGGTGCCTCTGATGTCCACCGCGCAGCTTGGCTCTCATTCTCGCTGCGGATAACACGCGGGAGATCCGCTCGTCTGCAAGAGCCCTTAGTTTAAAAAATCTACTGATGGGCAGCTGTGAGGATGACTTACATGTCTATGATCTGTAAGTGTATAGGTCAGCTGCTGTGTCATTATATTTCTTAAACAGACTGCGCGCACACAGACTGAAAGAAATCAGGTCCCGGTCGTCATCTATAGGATTTCTCCTCTGATGTCTCCTATTACGTTCCTGCTGCTGCCTCTGCGCCCTCACATCACTGCTGTCTTCCTCACTACTCTTGAAACTGTCAGGATTTGTATGTGTGGACAGGGCTGGCAATGAAAGAATCCGCAGGCATCTGAGGTTTAAAAGTCCAAATTAGGTTTATTTGGTTCAGAACACAGTGGCATCAAAGTTGAGCAGTCACTTTCAGCAATTCACATGAAACAGCAAAAAAAATACCTATCAGCCTGGGCGCTAACTAAACACAGACTTCAGTATAGACAGTAGATCAGGCCTCTCAGAGCAAGCATTCGCAGCCTTTCAGGCTCTGACACTCACTGGGGCACACTTACAAAGTCAAAACGTCTGTCTTTGTTTCCCCTTTTGCAGCCGGAGGTTTAGATTAATTTATGACAAGGCGTTTGCACCTAGTAGAAAAACTAACTCTAGCTATGTTTCACCGACATGTACACCTGTTTCCCGGCCCAGCCCCCGACACTCCCCTCTCCCGCCCAACTATCGAAATCTTAATATTGTCACACAGCTGGCAAAAAAGGAGGTTTGTGACAATTTTTAAGACTAAAATAGTCGCAAGTTCCTTGATAAATAACCCCTACTAAGCCTTTAAATGTATTTACTTCACAGTAATTACTCCCAGGAGCTGCACCTGGGCTACCCTGGGCTAGGGGAAAGTCGTACTGGATTGGGGAGGAAATGGCAGGTCCCACTACCAATCCTATCTACCACTCCATAAAAAAAATCCAGCCCTGTAAACAAGTTTACAAAAGACCTTAGCAAATCGGTGAGACAACTGAGGTTTCCTGGATTCTTTTATTTTACCCATCTAAGCAGAATAGATGAGGTATACACACAAAGGTTTAAATGTTTTTCTAGCTGCGTGACTGGTACCTTCACTTTCACTTTGTGCTGGTCATATAATAAACCTTATCTCTAATTTACTGAGAGGTCATAAACACTTGTTTAAGCCACATTCTTATGTAAGATAAGAACTGAGCTATAATGAGTGTTTAGGAGGTCAGAGAGCAGAGATAAGGAGCCCGTCAGCTCCTGGTCTGATGGAAAAGACTGAAAATCCAAAGGGTGCTACTATAGCATGTCAGCTCTGTACAGAAAAAGGACACCATATTTTTAATAAAGATCAACTTAAAAGATTATTTTAAAAAAAAATACCCCTAAAAGGCGTACATAGCCTTTAAATACTTTTATGTTAAAAATGACAAAAGTGTTGTAGGAGTCAAACCTGTATTGGCTGACCAGAAACATTTTATTTGCAAGCTTTCAGAGCACAGGGCTCCTTCATTACGTGGTTTACACATGAACTAACCAGAGAAAATTAGAAATGCATTTGTAAATCTGCTATAAAAACTTGTGAATATAGTGGCTAATTTATCAATGCTGGTGCAAAGGAAAACTGGCTTAATCAGATTCCACCTTTCATTTTTCAGAGCTACTTTGGAAAATGAAAGGTGGAATCCGATGCGTTGCTTTATGCAACTAAAGCTACTTTCACATCTGCGGCACGGAGATCCGGCAAAAATGCTGAGAATTGGCAGGACACTAACTAAACCATGCAGTACGGCCGGATCTCCGCCAGACCCCATTATACTAAATGGGGCCAGTAGGCATTCTGTTTGCATCTGGCAGTGCCGGATTTGGAGAATTCCGGCAGGCACTTCCCTGCTGGAACAGCCTGCCGAAATCGCTGCCGCAGATGTGAAAGTAGCCTAAAACTGTTTTCCTTTGCACCAGTTTTGATAGATCTGCCCTATCATTTGAAACTCCTATGACACTTTAGTACATAACATAAAACTGTTTAACATCACACACATTTTTCTGGCTATACGTCTTTGCTCAATGCTACAGCTGCCTCCTAACTCATCTTCCTCTGAACCTGTGGCCATGGCTGTGTAAGCGAGTGCAAACCCCCATGTTATAATGTGCAAGTATGTATAAAGATACTATACTATATTCAATGTATATATTGAAAAAAATAAATACTGGATATACATACAAATACACACACACACAGTAGCCAATATTTACTATCATGAGTACGCCACTTTTTTGTGCCAAAATTCAGGCGCACCTCATTTTAGACAATTATGCAGATGTGGTAAAAAAAGAAGTACTTTTGCCGACACCCTCGGCATTTCCAGGTTTTACACTAGAATGTGTGTGTGACCAACATTTGTCTAATTTTTAGATACCTTCTTGAAGCTGAAATCCACAGTTCGGCACAACATTTTTTGACCAACCTACAGTTGGTATAAAATTTTGGTGGACAGAATCCTTGGCGCATTGGGACAGATTTTCAAGGCACGTGGACATATTCTCAACATAAACTAAGGGTACTTTCACACTTGCGGCATGGCTATCCGGCAGGTGAACACACTGCCGGATCCGCCATGCCGCAAGTACCCGTGCACTGCCGTGCTGCTGCTCCGTCCCCATTGACTATAAGTACTGCAGGTCCGACTTTTTAGTCCGGCGATCTCTGCCGTAGCTCCGCACCCACCCCATTATCGTCAATGGGGACGGAGCAGCAGCACGGCAGTGCACGGGTACTTGCGGCATGGCGGATCCGGCAAGATGTTCGCCTGCCGGATAGCTATGCCGCTAGTGTGAAAGTACCCTAAGCCAAGAGGTGGTAGAAACTAGACAGACACAGTCCAAGATGCACCAAAGGTATCAGCCACTGTGATTAACTTGGTGCATTCAGAGATATATATATGGTTCAATCGGACGCCATTTCTCCATGTAACAAGCTGCTTATGCATCCCATGATGTTTCACCTCCCTCAGCTGAATACACCATATGTAATTGATTACACCATGCACTGCAGCACTTTTTTGACGGGTGTTTATAATCTTCATTAATTATGTATTAGATGAATTGTCACTTTTTAATATATTATGATATTTTTAATCACATATATTCATCTTATTGAATCATGTATATTTAATATTACTGTTATCACATTAATTTTTATTTGATTACGTAAATTTTTTTGATTTGATTGATTTGTAATCACGGTTTAATTGATTTACCTATAAATCCCTTACACATGGTCCTGTACATTGCTTGAGAAAGGCTCAGTTGTTTGGAGCCGAAACGTCGCACTGCCCGCATGGGTGAATAAAGTAGGATACTATTTTTATATGGAGTGCTGCCTTATTTTTCTGATTTATATTTAGGACTAGCTGGTGCCTGAAATGCCTTGCACCCGACTTTGGACATTGTTACGGTGCTGCCATTTATATATATATATTTATATATATCCCCCACAGATTCCCCCCCCCCCCCTTCTTCTTACACCTCTTTTTCTACATAGCACTATTCAAGTACAGTTGTGTTCAAAATTATTCAACCCCCAATGCTGTAAAGGGTTTTAGGGAATTTAGTGTACATTTGTAATTGTGTTCAGAATGAAATCTTACAAGGACTTTTTAAAGAACCAAATGCAACTAAAATGACATCAATTGTTTTTGTAATACAGTATTAAATGTTTTTTTTGTGATTTCTTCATTGACACAATTATTCAACCCCTTAAAGACTACCACTCTTAAGAACAGAGGTTCATTCAAGTGTTTGGTATTGAAAACACCTCTGGATGTCAAGGAGCAGCAATCAAGCATAATAAGCGCCAATTAGGCAGATGTAAAATGACTGTGATACTCAGCTCCTTCTAGACATTTACTGGTGTGTTTACAAACATGGTGAAGTCAAGAGAATGGTCCAGGAAGACAAGAGAAGAGGTGATTTCTCTTCACAGGAAGGGCAATGGCTATAAGAAGATTGCAAAGATGTTAAACATACCAAGAGACACCATAGGAAGCATCATTCGCAAATTCAAGGCAAAGGGCACTGTTGAAACGCTACCTGGTCGTGGCCGAAAGAAGATGCTGACTTCGACTGCTGTGCGCTACCTGAAGCGCAAAGTGGAGAAAAGTCCCCGTGTGACTGCTGAGGAACTGAAAAAAGATTTGTCAGATGTGGGTACTGAAGTTTCAGCTCAGACAATAAGGCCCACACTGTGTAATGAAGGCCTCCATGCCAAAACTCCCAGGCGCACCCCCTTGCTGTCTCCAAAGAATAAGAAGAGTCGACTGCAGTATGCCAAAAGTCATGCGGACAAACCACAAAAGTGTTCTGTGGACTGATGAAACAAAATTAGAACTGTTTAGGCCCATGGATCAACGCTATGTTTGGAGGAGGAAGCACAAGGCCTATGAAGAAAAGAACACCTTGCCTACTGTGAAGCATGGCGGGGGGTCAATCATGCTTTGGGGCTGTTTTGCTTCTACAGGTACAGGGAAGCTTCAGCGTGTGCAAGGTACCATGAATTCTCTTCAGTACCAGGAGATATTGGATGAAAATGTGATGCAGTCCGTCACAAACCTGAGGCTTGGGAGACGTTGGACCTTTCAACAGGACAATGATCCCAAGCATACCTCCAAGTCTACTAGAGCATTGTTTCCCAACCAGTGTGCCTCCAGCTGTTGCAAAACTACAACTCCCAGCATGCCTGAACAGCCAAAGGCTGTCCAGGTATGCTGGGAGTTGTAGTTTTGCAACATCTGGAGGCACACTGGTTGGGAAACACTGCACTAGAGCATGGTTGCAGATTAAAGGCTGGAACATTTTGAAGTGGCCTCACAGTCACCAGACTTAAATCCGATTGAGAACCTCTGGTGGGACTTAAAGAAAGCAGTTGCAGCGCGCAAGCCTAAGAATGTGACTAAACTGGAGGCTTTTGCCCATGAAGAATGGGCGAAGATACCCGTAGATCGCTGCAAGACACTTGTGTCAAGCTATGCTTCACGTTTAAAAGCTGTTATAACTGGAAAAGGATGTTGTACTAAGTACTAAGATTGAATGTCACTTGGGGTTGAATAAAACTGATAATGATGTGAGCACAGAAAAGACATTTGTGGTTATTTCATTATAAATGTTATGTTATATTTGTCTGACTTACAAGTGCCTCTTTGATTTAATTGTAAACAAGATGACTGAAATGATCAAAATCAATGTCAAACTGGCCAAAACACTCAATTTCAGTGGGAGTTGAATCATTTTGAACACAACTGTAAATGACACAGTGTTGAAGTCCTCCTGTGCAAGGAAAAAATTGGTGGAACTTGGTATGGCCTGATGGAATTGGGGCGTGAGATAGCTGCATATTTGCTTCGGGTGAAGGAATGAAGAGCTGAGATTCATACCTGGCAACTGTCCATTATAAAGTCAAATATATTCAAGGCGCAATTACATGAGACAACTTAAGAGAAAAAATTTACCAAAAAAAAAAAAATCTATGCAAAGCTGAGATGATTCTACATGTAATTAGAAGACACAGAGGGCATTGTTCACAAAGACAGGGCAGACTATTCAGTACATGGACTGAGGGGTTTTGCGGTTAGTTTCAGTGGATTGGCATATTCAGACGACCAGCACTACGATACTTTTTATGCTACGATATGGCTTTTAGGCCTCTTGCACACGACAGTATTTTGCGGACCGTATACTGGCCGTTTTTTCAGTTCAGTATACTGACAGTATACTGAGCTATTCACTTCAATGGGTCTACAAAAAATACTGAAGTGTCTCCGTATGCCTTCCGTTTCCACTTTTCCGTTTTTTCTGTTCCGTTTAAATGTAGACCATGTCCTATTCTTGTACGCAAATCACGTTCAGTGGCTCCATTCAAGTCAATGGGTCTGCAAAAAAAACGGAAAGCATACAGAAAGGCATCCGTATGTCTTCCGTATCCGTTCCATTTTTGCTGAACAATCTATTGAAAATTTTAAGACCAGCCCAATTTTTCTTATGGAATTACTGTATACTGTATATGCCAAACGGAAAAATGGAACGGAAAAACGGAACCGAAATGGAAACACAACGGAAGCAAAAGATGGAAAAATAGATCCGATAAAAACGGACCGCAAAATACTGAAAAAGCCATACGGTCGTGTGCAAGAGGCCTTACTTGGTAAAAATTTTGCCAGGATTATTCCTAAAATTGCCGTAGGTATGGCAATTAAACCAAACTTTACATTGACTAATAAGGTCCGGTCAGCTTGTATACAAACCCACAGGGTATACCCGAGACCACCCAGGAGCTGAAATACCACTAACTGCTTGCGGATTAAAAGCCACAAGAGGTAAATAGCATTAAGGGCTCATGCACACAACCGCAGCCTGTTTTGCGGCATGCAAATTGCGAAAGTCAGGCCCATTACAGAACTGTCCTATCATTGTCCATATTACGGACAGGTATAGGACATGTTCTATGTTTTTGCGGGGTCGCGGAATAGACATATGTCTGCTGTTCGCATCTTTTACAGCTCCATTGAAGTGAATAAGTCCGCATACGACCCACATCGGACTAAATGCAGATCGGATGAGGACTAAAACAGCGGTCGTGTGCATGAGCCCTAACACTGCGGAGGGAAATTTATACTGCATACTAATGAGCCAAAGGTAGATGAAACCCAGAGTCAGGGGATTGCACTGGCGTGCTGCATGGAACGATAATCCAGATGTACATCTTATTTTTTGTTGGTCAGTACCAAATATGGGGCGATATGGCAATATAGACGATATGCGATATGAATTTGTGCCCACGATATAGATATTGTCTATATCGCCATATCACGGTAAAACATGGTATGCGCCGCTCAATCATTGGTGGCAGTGATCGGAGCCCCAGTGTAATGCTGGGGCTCCGATCGGTTACCATGGCAGCCAGAACGCTACTGATGTCCTGGCTGCTATGGTCAGCTCCCTGCTGCTGTGTGCACAGAGCACAGGGCAGCAGGGACAGTGTGAAGTCCTATTTACCCTGATAGAGATCAATCAGGGTGAATAGGACAAGGGTTCTAGCCCCTAAGGATGCTAAATAGTTATTAAATAAAAAGTTGAAGGGGGAAAAAAAAAAATAAGTTTAACAACCCCCCCTCCAATATAGAAAATATATATCACATATCGCACATGCTTCATATTATATCACAATATAAATTTTAGGCCATATCGCCCACCCCTAGTCAGTACAATGAAAAAGGTTTGGTCGAGATGTTATGACTGGAGGTGCCGCACTAGAGAGCAGGCTGACGATGGATCCAGTTGTGTGGAACTACAGGTGCCAGGCAAAGTGGGGGAAATTTATCAAACTGGTATAAAGTAGAACTGGCTCAGTTTCCCATAGCAACCAATCAGATTCCACCTTTCATTTTCCAAAGGACCTGTGAAAAATGGAAGGTTGAATCTGATTGGTTGCTATGGGAAACTGAGCCAGTTCTACTTTACACCAGTTTGATAAATCTCCCTCAGTGGTTCGAACACAGAGCAGGCAACCCAGAACCAAGACTAGGTGTGAAACCCAGTGCAGCAAGTGGAGTATATTCTGCCTGGAAGAGGCTGCCCTTCAGCCTACGATTTCAGGAAAGCAGTAAAATAACATACATTTTGGGAAAAATCATGCGCGCCATTTTTTTGGCGCACATTATGGTAGAATGCTGTTAGTTTAGTAATCTGCCCCGATATATTCAAGGGAGGCTCAGCACCCAGGACTCCATACCCTTCGCAGACCATCCAGTCCTCAGACCTCAAGGATGACACTTTCAGTGTGAGAATACTCTGTGTGTCTCAGAGGTATTTCCTGACCTGAATGCTGCTCCTATGACATGGACCCACAGCATTCTAATGATTTATAATGCTGTGTGTTCCTGCCTGACCTCAACACTGCCGATTCCTTCTCACATAATGCTGCCAGTACAATTCATTAGAGAGAGGATGGCCATACGGTGCTGCAGTGTGACAACACCACCACAGCCAAGCCAGCCGGGACCCCCAGAGCCATGAAGTCTCTTCTGGGGGACAGGTGATTATTTTAGCACGTCTCATCCTTAAATCCCTCTGGAGGCTCAGGAGATGACTGGCTGTTCCCTATTTCCCACTCAAAGTTATGAGAACATACTTTACCAAGCCAATCATGGACGATTCAGAGAGAATTGGGAGAATAACGAATATAGGGGTCCGTGTTCTAGAGTTTGGAGCGGCAGACACACGCATGTCCACTACTCTATTCATTTCTAGGGGACGGCTGGAGATAGCCGAGTACAGCTGAGTGGAGTGTCACACATGCAGGTCAGTCGCTCCATTCACACAGGGGCCCCAGCAGTCAGACCCCCACCGTTTAGACACTTAGGCTACATGGACACGTCGTCTGCAATGCGGCATCCGTTTTTTTTGAAGGATCTGTTTTTTTCCACAGATCCCTTGTAATAAATGCCTATCCTCGTCCGCAAATGTGAAAAAAGTAGGACATGCACTATTTTTTTGGGTGAAAGGAAACACGGGCACAGAACACAAACGGATGAACTGTCAGCATTATTTTGCTGACCCATTGAAATGAATGGTTCCCCATCCTATCCGCAAAAAAAAAAACTGAACGGACGCAGAGAAAAAAAACTGTCGTGTGCATATAGCCTTATCCTCTGCATAGGAGATAAGAGGTCATTAAATGACCCCTTATATGAATGGGTCCACAACCGTTTCGCAACGGACCGTTTTGCGGAATGACTGATTGCAACGGGGCCGCAAAAGAAGCGGACAGTACACCGTGTGCTGTCCACATCCGTAGTTCCGTTCCGCGGCCCCGCAAAAAAGATAGAGCATGTGCTCTTCTTGTACTCAGCCACGGACAAGAATAGGCATTTCTATCATAGGGCCGGCCATATGCGGTCCGCAAAATGCGGAATGCAAATGGCCGCTGACCTTGTTCTGCGGATCCACAATGTGAATGGACCCTTAAACAAATAAGTGAAAGGCAGTTTTTTGTGTTTCTATATAGCGATATAGATGGAAAAAAATACCTGAAAAAAGTTCTAGGTTCGTTTTTTGTTTTTTAAAGCCAAAGACGCTTGTGTGCCCTGAATTCCATATCCCCCATAGACTCCCCGCTAACATCTGGAGCGGGCATTTTTTCAGCAAATCCTGCACCAAAAACATATTTAAAAAAAAAAAATGCAAAAAGTGCTGAAAAAAAATAATCTAAAAAGCCATGTGTGTATCTACCCCAACGGCTCATGCACACGATCGTATTTTCTTTCCTCTTCTGTTCCGTTTTTTGTGCGGCCCGTATGCGGAACCATTCACTTCAATGGAGCTGTAGAAAATACGGAAGGTACACCGTGTGCGTTCCGTTTGTCCGCATGGCCGATCTGCAAAAAAGTAGCGCATGTCCTATTACTATTCCGCAAATCACGGACCGCACACTAAACACATCCGTATTTCATCCGTATTTTGCGGATCCATACAGTAGGAATGCTATGCCCAGCCCATATTGCTTATGTGTTTGGTGATTAATAAGTTACTGTTTCCGTTTCAGAACCGCAAATCACATACGGAAAACATACGGATATGTTTTGTGGAATAACAGAACAGAAGAGGACTTAAATCAGAGAAAAAAAACCTCAGATGCGGAACAATGGATCTCGTGAAAAACGGACCGCAAAACAACGGTTGTTTGCATGAGCCCTAAAGGGGATGTCTGTCAGTAGGAATCACTGCTGCTGTGGCCAGAGGTCATGTGCCTAGTGGGACCAGGGAGTACAGAGACCTACAGGGCACCCGAAAGCATCAGGGGAAGTACTGACATATTAGTTTTTTAATAAATAATCCCGAGCTTTTTAAAGAAATATTTGCCCGTCTACGCTTTCACGGTGAAATGATTTTTTCTTCTGCTAATCCATGCACTATTGTGTAGGGCTATACCCACCAATCTGGATTAGCATTGAGAGAACTGGCGATTTGCAAGTTTGGCGTACAAAGTTCGGGTTATCTAAGAATTACGTTATGGATTTTACTACCGCGGACCATAACGGAATTCTATGGTGGCACGCACCACGGAAGCCTATAAGAGGCAGTCCGTCATAATAGAAGTCTATGGCCTCTTATAGGCTTCCGTGGTGCAGGCCGCCATAGGATTCTATTATGGTTCGTGGTAACGGAATCCATAACCAGATTGTTAGATAACCCGAACGCCAAAGGTGCAAAACACAAGTTCACTCAACGCTAATCTGGATCCATTTGCATTCAGCTCCTTTGTAAACCATAAAATATACTCCCCCATATGGGTATAATAATGAAGAGCACATACACAGGGATCATCAGTATGACATGGATCAGGAGTACCAGCAGTCTCCTCCTAGGGGACAGTGGGGTTCCGGCAGACAAGCACAGCTCTGCTACACCTTACAGACACGAGCACAACAGATATTAAACTAAAAGAAAAGACATTAAAACAAGACGGAAATTACCTGGACTTCCTTGAGTCGAAACCCAAGGCAAGACATCTCTATGCAGGTTAAAAGTGACCTGAAAATCCAGCAGCATCTCCGCACCGGCTTTATGTAACGTCCCTATCCAGTTATGGCCACCATTAGGCGCCCTTCATGTCTTTAGGAGGCAGAGACAACACAAGCGCCTCCTAATGAGCGCAACCTGTAAATGTCGCACACAGCGCCCGCTACCACCGCGCCCCGAACCATGACGTCCAGCGCACACTTCCTCCACGCCTCGCCCACAACAAAACTTTAGCCCCGCCCCTTACATTCCGGCTGACAAATCACAGAACACTGGAAAGGCAGCTCTCGATGCTATTGGTTCTACAGACGTCCGTCAGCGGCTGCTGATGACAGGAGCAGACTGAGCCGAAGCAAATGGTTGTGTCTAAGCTCCATGCGGGATACGGACCTAGTCCTCACCAGGCACGGGGAATAGCCCACTCCACAGCAGCTATTTCCCATACCTGGCACGGACCTCTCAGACCCTAAATGGGTTCGCATCCATTCCGCAATCGGACGTGTGAATGGGGCCTTATAGGTTTCAGTGGGTTGGTCATGAACTTCATGGTTACTGACAAAATCCCAGTGATTTATTGTCAGTGCCCCCCTCTCTGTATATATTTTATTTTGCCCTTTCTAAGGCCCCTTGCACACGACAGTATTTTGCGGACCGCATACTGGCAGTTTTTTCAGTTCCCGCATACTGGCAGTTTTTTCAGTTCAGTATACTGACAGTATACTGAACCATTCACTGCAATGGGTCTTCAAAAAATACTGAAGTGTCTCCGTATGCCTACCGTTTCTGTTTTTCAGTTTTTTCTGTTCCGTTTAAATATAGACCATGTCCTATTCTTGTCCGCAAATAATGTTCAGTGGCTCCATTCAAGTCAATGGGTCCGCAAAAAAAACGGAAAGCATACGGAAAGGCATCCGTATGTCTTCCATATCCGTTCCGTTTTTGCTGAACAATCTATTGAAAATTTTAAGACCAGCCTAATTTTTATTATTGGAATTAATGTATACTGTATATGCCAAACGGAAAAATGGAACGGAACAACGAAACCGAAACTGAAACAAAAAACAGAACCACGGATCCGTTATAAACGGACCGCAAAACACTGAAAAAAAATACGTTCGTGTGCAAGAGGCCTAAGGCCTTATTCACACGTCTGTAGTGTTTATGGATCCGCAAATTGCGGATCCATAAACACACCTGGCCGGCAGCCCCATAGAAATGTCTATTCTTGTCCGCAATTGCGGTACGCTTCGTAAAAACTGATGCGGAGAGCACAGTGTGTGCTCTCCGCATCGTTCCGTGCACCATTCACAGTCAATGGGTCCGCATGTATTCCGCAGAATTGTGGAATACATGCGGACATATAATACATGCGGACGTGTGAATAAGGCCTTACTATGTATATATTTTCTTTTGCCCCTCTCACTATGTATATATTTCATTGTGCCCCCACTTCTTCTGTATATATTTCATTTTGCCCCCACTCCTTATGTATACATTTCATTTGACCCCTCTCTCACTGTATACATTACATTTTTTCCCCACTCACTCTGTATATATTTTAATTTGCCCCTCTCACTCTGTATATATATTATTTTGTCCCTTCTCACTCTGTATATATTTTATTTTACCCCCACTCACTCTGTAAATATTTCCTTTTGCCCCCTCTCACTCTGTATACCTTTCATTTAGCCCCCTCTCTCACTGTATACATTTCATTTTACCCCCTCTCTCATTGTATAGATTTCATTTTGCCCCCTCTCTCATTGTATACATTTCATTTTGCCCCCTCTCCCACTGTATACCTTTCATTTTGCCCCCTCTCTCATTGTATACATTTCATTTTGCCCCCTCTCTCATTGTATACATTTCATTTTGCCCCCTCTCTCACTGTATGCATTTCATTTTGCCCCCTCTCTCACTGTATACATTTCATTTTGCCCCCTCTCACACTGTATACATTTCATTTTGCCCCCTCTCTCACTGTATACATTTCATTTTGCCCCCTCTCTCACTGTATACATTTCATTTTGCCCCCTCTCTCACTGTATACATTTCATTTTGCCCCCTCTCACTCTGTATACATTTCAATTTGCCCCCTCTCTCACTGTATACATTTCATTTTGCCCCCTCTCTCACTCTGTATACATTTCATTTTGCCCCCTCTCTCACTGTATACATTTCATTTTGCCTCCTCTCTCACTGTATACATTTCATTTTGCCCCCTCTCACCGTATATACATTTGATTTTGCCCCCTCTCTCGCTGTATACACTTCATTTGCCCCCACTCTCACTGTATACATTTCATTTTGCCCCTCTCTCACTGTATACATTTCATTTTGCCCCCTCTCTCACTGTATACATTTCATTTTGCCCCCTCTCTCACTGTATACATTTCATTTTGCCCCCTCTCTCACTGTATACATTTCATTTTGCCCCCTCTCTCACTGTATACATTTCATTTTGCCCCCTCTCTCACTGTATACATTTGATTTTGTCCCCTCAGTATATAATTGAATGATTGCTACCCCTGTCCTCCCCTCACTCTGTAATAGATTAGAATTCCTTGTGGCCCCCAGGCTCTGTCTCATATATATATATGGCTGGCGCAGACCACCTTTCTTAATTCAGATCATAGTGCCCCCCCCCAGTATGGTACATGTGCATACATAAAAATAAAATAAAAATACCCGCCTGCTGTGTTCTGCCCCGTCTCTACTTGGGGCCTTGAGATCGGTCGTCTCACTGCGCAATGCCATCATACCCTCTGCAGCGTCGCGCCATTAAATCATCCTGTCATTCCGCAAGACCCGTGACCTCCAGCGCCTGGTCTCGCAGACAACAGGAATTGACATGATGATAACGATGGCGCAAGAGAGGGTATGGCGGTATGGGTATGTGCGCAGCATTACTGCAGGCTTTTCAAATTATAAGGCAGAGAGGCCCGGACTGGATAAAAGCATTTGCAGGACCCCCGCCAGGCCCGGTCGTGGTTGCACCCTCTGCGACCGCGATCGTTACGCCCCTGGATTTAGCTGATTGACAGTGAATTGTCTAAACTGTATACTCAGTAAGGATCTGCTTAACCCTTTGTGGTATGAGATGAGTTACAATTAATTTTGCCCAATAAAGTGGAACAGATGAATATCAGAAAATCAGTTTTTTTATGTGTATCTCATTTTTAATCCTCATAACTGTTTAATATCACTGTAGCACATGAATCCGTATCACGGACACACCTCACCCCCTTGAGTCCTCTGAGAACTGGGTTTGGGCTTCATATGAGATTCCAGATAAGCCTCTAATCCCTGCCAAATGTCTGCATTTTCCGATGACTGAAGAGTTTTACAGTGTACGAGAAAAATAAACTGTGGGCGCAAGTTTTCCATTTGTCGAGTTATCAGTGAAATGTTTGCAACAAATTATACATTCAGATCGCGCTAACCTGTGATTTCACCATCATCATTGTTAAAGGAAAGCTCCACAGTTTTCCTGCTGGTGAGGTCCTCTTCAGGCATGGCATTTAGCCTGCTCCCAGTGTACGGTCTCTTTTCTATGTGTTATCTACAGAGAAGTTTTCCTGCTGGTGAGGTCCTTTTCAGGCATGGGATTTAGCTTGCTCCCAGTGTACTGTCTATTTCCCATACCCCAGATGGACCTTTTCTATGCGTTATCTACAGAGAAGTTTTCCTGCTGGTGAGGTCCTCTTCAGGCATGGCATTTAGCCTGCTCCCAGTGTACTGTCTATTTCCCATACCCCAGATGGACCTTTTCTATGCGTTATCTACAGAGAAGTTTTCCTGCTGGTGAGGTCCTCTTCAGGCATGGCATTTAGCCTGCTCCTAGTGTACTGTCTATTTCTCATACCCCAGATGGACCTTTTCTATGCGTTATCTACAGAGAAGTTTTCCTGCTGGTGAGGTCCTTTTCAGGCATGGGATTTAGCCTGCTCCCAGTGTACTGTCTATTTCCCATACCCCAGATGGACCTTTTCTATGCGTTATCTACAGAGAAGTTTTCCTGCTGGTGAGGTCCTCTTCAGGCATGGCATTTAGCCTGCTCCTAGTGTACTGTCTATTTCTCATACCCCAGATGGACCTTTTCTATGAGTTATCTACAGAGAAGTTTTCCTGCTGGTAAGGTCCTCTTCAGGCATGGGATTTAGCCTGTTCTCAGTGTAATCTCTTTTCTATAGGTTATCTACAGAGAAGTTGTCCTGCTGGTGAGGTCCTCTTCAGGCATGGGATTTAGCCTGCTCCCAGTGTACTGTCTATTTCCCATACCCCAGATGGACCTTTTCTATGCGTTATCTACAGAGAAGTTTTCCTGCTGGTGAGGTCCTCTTCAGGCATGGCATTTAGCCTGCTCCCAGTGTACTGTCTATTTCCCATACCCCAGATGGACCTTTTCTATGCGTTATCTACAGAGAAGTTTTCCTGCTGGTGAGGTCCTCTTCAGGCATGGCATTTAGCCTGCTCCTAGTGTACTGTCTATTTCTCATACCCCAGATGGACCTTTTCTATGCGTTATCTACAGAGAAGTTTTCCTGCTGGTGAGGTCCTTTTCAGGCATGGGATTTAGCCTGCTCCCAGTGTACTGTCTATTTCCCATACCCCAGATGGACCTTTTCTATGCGTTATCTACAGAGAAGTTTTCCTGCTGGTGAGGTCCTCTTCAGGCATGGCATTTAGCCTGCTCCTAGTGTACTGTCTATTTCTCATACCCCAGATGGACCTTTTCTATGAGTTATCTACAGAGAAGTTTTCCTGCTGGTAAGGTCCTCTTCAGGCATGGGATTTAGCCTGTTCTCAGTGTACTGTCTATTTCTCATACCCCAGATGGACCTTTTCTATGCGTTATCTACAGAGAAGTTTTCCTGCTGGTGAGGTCCTCTTCAGGCATGGCATTTAGCCTGCTCCTAGTGTACTGTCTATTTCTCATACCCCAGATGGACCTTTTCTATGCGTTATCTACAGAGAAGTTTTCCTGCTGGTGAGGTCCTTTTCAGGCATGGGATTTAGCCTGCTCCCAGTGTACTGTCTATTTCCCATACCCCAGATGGACCTTTTCTATGCGTTATCTACAGAGAAGTTTTCCTGCTGGTGAGGTCCTCTTCAGGCATGGCATTTAGCCTGCTCCTAGTGTACTGTCTATTTCTCATACCCCAGATGGACCTTTTCTATGAGTTATCTACAGAGAAGTTTTCCTGCTGGTAAGGTCCTCTTCAGGCATGGGATTTAGCCTGTTCTCAGTGTAATCTCTTTTCTATAGGTTATCTACAGAGAAGTTGTCCTGCTGGTGAGGTCCTCTTCAGGCATGGGATTTAGCCTGCTCCCAGTGTACTGTCTATTTTCGCATACCCCAGATAGACCTTTTCTATGCATTATCTACAGAAAAGTTTTCCTGCTGGTGAGGTCCTCTTTAGGCATGGGATTTAGCCTGCTCACAGTGTACTGTATTTCCCATACCCCGGACCAGGGGCGTTGCTAGGTTAAAACATTTGGGGCCTGGGCCCCTGATGTTTTGACCCAGGCCCCCGAATGTCCTGCCTGATAGATACAAATGTATTGCAATCCTCAGGGCAGCAATACAATTGTATCTAATGCACTGGAAGAGCTGAAGGACCTGTGATGACATCACAGGTCATGTTACCAATAAAACAGGCAGTGGTTGAGAAGGACCTGCAATGATGTCACCATCATGTGACCAGTGCAGGAGAGAAGGGCAGTGAAGAGGAGAAGTCCTGGGGGAAGAAGCTGTGGTGATGTCTGCTACATGAGGAGAGGTAAGTGAAGGAAGAGGCAGAGCAATGCTGGGAGTTATGGTTAGATGCAGCAAAAAAATCCAAATGGATACAGGGAGTAAAATCAATGATTCTTTATTTCTTAATTTAAAAAAATGGATAAACAAGTAATCCTCCTGCATGAAATCAATGCGTTTCAACCATAAGACAGGTCTTCTTCATGGATTCATAGTATAAAGTATTCAGATACAGGCATGTAACTGCTTTTTAAGCAAAAAGGGGGGAAGCAGGTCAATTGGAAATGTTAAGGAACGCCCGCAGTGCAGGTGTAATATTAACTCTTGATGTCCATGATTGTAGCTGAAGACTGATCTGCACTAAAAAATATATATGAGTAAATAATATAATGACATGATGTACAATAACGCAGGAATGAAAAACAATCATATATTAATAATGTGATAAAATATCTGTATGATAATTCATTCCATAAGGGTGAGCTGTGTTTAAGGTAAAAATCCAGAAAGCTTCTCTCTCCAATAATAATTTTTTGAAACTACCCCCTCGCTTGTATAATTTAACTTTTTCTATACCAATTAAACTGAGGGACGCAACCTTACTATTATGTTGTTCCAAAAAGTGTTTAGATGCGCCAGAGAGTTACGATTGTTTATTTGTTTTTGGTGATATAATTCAGATGCTCAAGAAAACGCACTTTCAGTTTTCTGGTTGTGCTGCATATGTACAGGGGCGTAGCTATAGGGGGTGCAGAGGTCGCTACCGGGCCCAGGAGCCTGAGGGGGCCCTAAGACCCATGTGCCGCATAAGAAGACACACAAAGCACTGAGGGAAAGGGGGCCCAAGCTGAACTCTTGCACCAGGGCCCATGAGCTGTTAGCTACGGCCCTGCCTATGTAAGCTAAATGTGCACATGATCATATATATGATGCCTTCTGTGTTGCATTTTATATAGCTTTTTATTTTGTATTTTATTTCTTTTTGGGAGTGTGGGAAATCTTTGGTTGAGTGAACGTATGAGCCGGTTTTGCAGGGATGATTCCCACAGGGATAAAATCCTAGATTTGGAATAATTTGTTTTTAAATCGTTAGGTGCAATTTTTTTTTGGCCCATTGTTTGAGCTTTCCTGTAAGACACTCTAAATCCTTCTGATAATATGTGGTATCATTTTTCATCTTCATAAAGTATTGGTATATTTTTGTTAAAAGCTCATGTTAACACGGGCAGTAGCTTTTTTTTAGCATCCAATGGCTGACAATCTATTGCGTATAGCTTTCTGTTCACATTGGTAGGTTTTTTCTGTGCTGCAATTGCGTTTGGCTCTGATTAATTCACCAGTGGAAATAGCTTTCAAAGTATGTTTTGGATGGAATGTATCTGCATAAAGAATTGTATTACCTGAGATGGGTTTTCTATATGTAGCTGTGGTGATCTCCTGATTTGGTATACCCTGTAATTTTAGTATGGGTAAATGCAAGATTGTAGTAATTATTTAAATAGGATATAAAACAGGGTACGGCAGACACATCTCCCTGCCAAATAAATAGCAGGTTATCGATGTATCTGCTGTGCCACCAAAAAACTGATTATTTTCATTAGGCCTCATGCACACGACCGTATCTGTTTTGCGGTCCGCAAATTGCGGATCCGCAAAAAAAACGGATGACGTTCCGTATGGTATCCGTTATTTTTGCGGATCCATTGTAATAATGCCTATGCTTGTCCGCAAACTAGAAAAAATAGGACATGCTCTATTTTTTTGCAGAACGGAAAAACGGACATACGAAAACGGAATGCACACGGAGTACCTTCCATTTTTTTTTGCGGACCCATTGAAATGAATGGTTCCGCATATGGTCCGCAAAAAAAACGGTACGGACACGGAAAGAAAATACGTTCGTGTGCATGAGGCCTTATATATATGCACATTGTCTCCCAGTAAGCCATGGCCAAATTTTGGATAATATTAGGTGGTATGGCAGATACATCGATAACCTGCTATTTATTTGGCAGGGAGATGTGTCTGCCGTACCCCCTTTTATATCATATTTAAATAATTGCATACTGTAAATGAATATGAAATTACATTTTTAGACCTAAAATTACAGGGTATACCAAATCAGGAGATCACCACAGTTTGGGATTATGCACACAACCGTAATTTCTTTCCGCTTCCGTTCTTTGTTTGGCCCCTATGTGGAACCATTCACTTCAATAAGGCTGTAGAGAATACAGAAGTTACTCCATGTGCATTCCGTTTCCGTTTTCCGGAACTCACACGGAACACATCCGTATGTCAAATATAAAATAAAGGTGATCGCGCTGCCAAGTTCCACATCGACATCAGAAAATTGCCGAACTATCGCAGTTGTCTTGGGACCACCAAACATCAGAATCTCCCGCAGATGAGAAATCTTCGTCAGAAAAAAACCCTCTGTGGAAGTTTAAAGATTCGTGTACATAGTGAAGTACCGCCTGATATACCATATAAAAATGGGATTTATTATACTCACAAGATAAATAATTGAACAAGCATTGAATAAAATTGTATCCATGTTTGTAGATTTGCCCGACCTAGGTTTCGCCTGGTTTGCTTCGTAAGGGGTGAATGTCACACCCTCCAAAGGGTGTGCTTTTTATATGGGCAGGAAATTGTAAAACAGCTTCCATCCCCTCCCTTATTAACATCTTAATTAACACATATGAAGATAAATAAAACAAAAAAACATATAAAACATACATTTCGCTCTCATATAACGTTAAAAACAAAAAAAAAAAAACATAAATATGTTCTTACTCCGATCAAATTTACAAACCGGATTCCAAAAAGTTGGGACACTAAACAAATTGTGAATAAAAACTGAATGCAATGATGTGGAGATGGCAAATGTCAATATTTTATTTGTAATAGAACGTAGATGACAGATCAAACGTTTATTCTGAGTAAATGTATCATTTTAAAGGAAAAATATGTTGATTCAAAATTTCACGGTGTCAACAAATACCAAAAAAGTTGGGACAAGTAGCAATAAGAGGCTGGAAAAAGTAAATTTGAGCATAACGAAGACCTGGAAGACCAATTAACACTAATTAGGTCAATTGGCAACATGATTGGGTATAAAAAGAGCTTCTCAGAGTGGCAGTGTCTCTCAGAAGCCAAGATGGGTAGAGGATCACCAATTCCCACAATGTTGCGCAGAAAGATAGTGGAGAAATATCAGGAAGGTGTTACCCAGCGAAAAATTGTAAAGACTTTGCATCTATCATCATCAACTGTGCATAACAACATCCGAAGATTCAGAGAATCTGGAACAATCTCTGTGCGTAAGGGTCAAGGCCGTAAAACCATACTGTATGCCCTTGATCTCCGGGCCCTTAAACGACACTGCACCACAAACAGGAATGCAACTGTAAAGCAAATCACAGAATGGACTCAGGAATACTTCCAGAAACCATTGTCAGTGAACACAATCCACCGTACCATCCGCCGTTGCCAGCTGAAACTCTACAGTGCAAAGAAGAAGCCAGATCCACAAGCTCAGGCGTTTTCACTGGGCCAGGGATCATTTAAAATGGAGTGTGCCAAAATGGAACACTGTTCTGTGGTCAGACGAGTCACGATTCGAAGTTCTCTTTGGAAATCTGGGACGCCATGTCATCCTGACGAAAGAGGACAAGGACAACCCAAGTTGTTATCAATGCTCAGTTCAGAAGCCTGCATCTCTGATGGTATGGGGTTGCATGAGTGCGTGTGGCATGGGCAGCTTGCATGTCTGGAAAGGCACCATCAATGCAGAAAAATATATTCAGGTTCTAGAACAACATATGCTCCCATCCAGACGTCATCTCTTTCAGGGAAGACCCTGCATTTTTCAACAAGATAATGCCAGACCACATTCTGCATCAATCACAACATCATGGCTACATAGGAGAAGGATCCGGGTACTGAAATGGCCAGTCTGCAGTCCAGATCTTTCACCTATAGAGAACATTTGGCGCATCATAAAGAGGAAGGTGCAACAAAGAAGGCCCAAGACGATTGAACAGTTAGAGGCCTGTATTAGACAAGAATGGGAGAGCATTCCTATTTCTCAACTTGAGAAACTGGTCTCCTCGGTCCCCAGACGTCTGTTGAGTGTTGTAAGAAGAAGGGGAGATGCCACACAGTGGTGAAAATGGCCTTGTCCCAACTTTTTTGGGATTTGTTGACACCATGAAATTCTGAATCAACATATTTTTCCCTTAAAATGGTACATTTTTTCAGTTTAAACTTTTGTTCCGTGATTTATGTTCTATTCTGAATAAAATATTAGAAGTTGGCACCTCCACATCATTGCATTAATTTTTTATTCACGATTTGTATAGTGTTCCAACTTTTTTGGAATCCAGTTTGTAGTATAATCTATACTAAAACACATATATTCTATGCAGCGCTTTCTTCATTCATAAAAAGTTCACGTGGTAAGCTCTCACCAATAGAAAACTACTATCAAGTAAACACATGATTACTATTAACCAATTCCTGAAAGAACCCTCTAATGAAAACCTACTATGATGTAAAACTGTCATTCATACCAAAAGCACATGATAGCTACTAACCAATAAGAGATTACTATAGCTTTTCAATTGGCTATTACACATCACTTCCATTCATAAGTCGGTCACCTGTTAGGGGCCAACCAATGAAAGCCCATTCTCTCTGAACTTTACAGCAACTAGGCAAAATGAGTGGTACAAGGTACATGCTTAATATATTACTTTTCTACTATACAAGGTTTCAAGTCAAAATAAATATTTAGTCCCTTTGGTTGCACCGTCCACAATTTATAAATCCTTTCTACCTCTAGGCGGTTTATATTTGCCACCGGATCTCCGCCATGCCATTTATTGTGCACTTTCTCGATCCCTGCAAATCTATTCCTCTTCGGATCTTTTCCATGTATTTTTTTGAAATGTAGAGATACACTATGGCTTTTCAAGCCATTTTTGATCAATTATTCACCCCTTTTTTCTGATTTCGGAAGTCAACGCCAAGGGTCCAGAATATCCAGGCAGGAGCACCGTGACACGTGCACAAGTACACTTAAAGGGCTATTGTAGGCCACCCTATACCACCCGGCAATTCCTACACCTGGGTACCACCAACACCATTTCTTTAAGGGACTCTGTCAGATTGTTGCTTTGTAGCAACTGGCGTCCCAAAAACATTCACTTTAAGGGACCCCTTGCCGTCCGCTCTGACGACTGCACAAGCAACAGTCAGTTTGGACCAAATGCTAGAGTCCCATTTTTCATATCTGGCATGTCAGTTTATATGGTATTTAGTTTGGAACGCTTTTACTTATACTAGCCATTCTGAGATTGTTTTCTCTTGCGGTAAATATGATATGATAATTTTATTCTGTGAGTTAGTAGGGTTACGGCGATAGCAAACTTATATTTGTTTTTTATGTTTTACTGCTTTTTCATACTTTCGTGTGTAAAATAAATGATATTTTGCATCACCATCTACTAACATCCATAAAATTTTTATTTTTTTCACCAATGTAGCTGTGTGATGGCTTGATTTTTGAGGGACAGGCAGTTTTTATTGGTATCATTTTGGAGTACATACCGTATGTTTTTTTGATCACTTGTTATTTTTTGTGTGGAGGTGAGGTGACAAAAACAGCATTTCTGTCATTGTTTTTAAGATAATTTTATTACGGCGTTCACCGCGTGGGATTAGTAACATGATACTTTTATAGATCAGGTTGTTACGGCAGCGATACCAATTATGTTTATTTTTTTATTTTTTAATGACATAAATAAACGGATATGGGAAAATAATTTTTATTTTATTTTTAGTTAAATTATTATTTTTTATTTATTTATTTTTACTTCATAGTATGCGGGGGGGGGCGTGTAACATTGTTTGCAGGGGGAGGTGCCATGTAATATTGTATGCAGAGGGAGGTGCCGTGTAATATTGTATTCAGAGGGGAGGGGCCATGTAATATAGTATGCAGAGGGGGTGCCGTGTAATATTGCATGTGGAGGGTGAAGGTGTAATATTGTATGCGGAGGTAGGGGACATTGTAATAGTGTATGTGGGGGAGCTATGTAATATTGTATGCAGATGGGTGGGGGCATGTCATTTTGTATAAAGAGAGGGGTGCCAGGTAATATTGTATGCAAAGGGGGGTGCCAGGATATATTGTATGCAGAGGGTTAAGGTATAATTTTGTATGCAGAGGGCGGAGCCCCAACATATCATCGATCCCGCTAAAATCTCTGCCTGCCCTGTCAAGCTATCCGAGATTCCTTCTGGAAAGACCTTTGTTGCAGAGTCTCTCAGAAAGCAGGTCTTACTATGGGGCCATTCATCTAAAGTGGTGGGTCATGCCAGTCAGCGAAAGACCTTCCCATTAATTGCGCAATGGTACTGGTGGCCTCCAAGACATCCAAGAATTTGTCGCTGCTTGTCCGTCCTGTGCACAAAATAAGACTTTCAAACAACGTCCAGCTGGCTTTCTGCTTCCTCTTCCTGAGGTTCCCTGGCAACAAATAGCCATGGACTTTATTACGGATCTACCCACTTCCTCTGGTTGTTCTGTTATTTGGGTAGTGGTAGACCGCTTCTGTAAAATGGCGCATTTCGTTCCTCTGCCTGGATTCCCTTCTTCTCCCCAACTGGCCATGAAATTTATCGAACACATTTTCCGTCTCCATGGCTTCCCACTCCGTATTGTGTCTGATAGAGGCGCACAGTTAACGTCAAAATTCTAGAGAGCTCTCTGCAAGCTACGGAATGTATCCCTGGACTTCTCTTCAGCGTATCATCCATAGTCCAAAGGTCAAGTGGAGCGTGTCAGCCAAATTCTTACAAACTTTTTGCGCCACCTCACTAATATTTTTCACGACAACTGGATTGAACTATTGCCCTGGGATGAATTTTCATATACCAATCATGTCAGCGAGTCTTCCAAGAAATCCCAATTTTTTGGTTGTTTATGGTCAACAACCTAATATCCCACTCCCGGTGTCTTCTACTTCTGGTATCCCTGCTGTAGATGCAACTTCAAGAGAGTTCTTTAAAATCTGGGAGGAGACCAGTGGAGCTCTGAAAGAGGCTTCAGTGCGCATGAAGGAGACTGCTGATAAAAGATGTAGAGATTCTCCTAAGGTCCATCCTGGTGATAAGGTGTGGCTTGCCTCCAAATACATTAGGCTCAAAATACCCCCTTACAAATTGGGTCCACGCTTCATCGGTCCTTTTAAGACTCTCGAGCAAATTAATGATTTTTCTTACAAGCTTAAGCTGCCGGCCTCTATCCGGGTACCGAATTCCTTCCACGTCTCCCTGCTGAAATTTGTCATCCCGAATCGTTTTGTCAAAAAACCTGTCTCAGCATCTGTAAATCAGTGATAAAAACGACTATGAGATAAAAGCTATTCTGGAGATGAAGAAGAGTAGAGGTAAAACCCTGTTTCTTGTGGATTAGAAGAGGTTTGGTCCAGGGCCAGGCCTGAGGAGATGGGGTGTAGGGGGGGTGGGGGGGTACTGTTAGACCAGCGGTTTGTGTCGGCGCTGCAGGCCCTACCTACGGGGACAGGCTTCCTCTTTCCCTCCTGCTGCCATGCAGCGTACTGACAAGCGCGGGCAGCAGGTAGTTTAACTGTTGCATCTGTGCTCCATGCCAGAGTTTACTTCATGCTGGAGACCTGAACTGTTTGTTAGGGCTTTCATGGGTGTGTCTCTCCTCACTTGAGAGGCAGCACGTACATGCCCTTTGCCTCACCAGCCTATGGGTGGAGTGCAGGAGGTATTTAAAGGCGTTTCCTACCCCAGGAAGATGCCTGAGCAACTCATGGTCACTAGCTTGTCTAGTTCTGTGTGTGAAGATGTTTTTGTAGTTCTGCTTTGCTGTGTACCAGACCCTGCTTTGAAATTATCGGATTTTGCTTGTTTGCCGCCTGCCCCTGACCTTGGACTTCGTTTACGGACCTTGCTTGATCGCTGCCTGCCCTGACCTCGGACTTCCTGACCACGTCCTTCCCCACTGTGCTTGTACTGGTATCTCAGACCCCCTGGTCAGCTGCCACTTACTTGGGGTCTGCTCTGGAGTGGCACCTGGCAACTACCCTAATGGCCCAAGCGTATCCTCACCATCAGAGGCTCTAGTGAAGACCAGACAATTGCTTAGTCACGCCCCTCCTGAGTATAGGCAGCCAGTGGCGCACTGGGTCCACACCCACTTGCATAACAAAAGGAACAGGACAGTTTTATCTCATAGGGAATGCTGTAAAAACAAAACTCATAAAACTATTTAAATGTGGTATCACAGTAATCATACTGACCAAGAGAATAAAGGGAACACCATAAAAAAAAAACTCATAAAACTATTTAAATGTGGTATCGCTGTAATCGTACTGACCTGGAAAATGAAGAGAACAGGTCAGTTTTATCTCATAAAGAACGCTGTAAAAACAAATCCCATAAAACGATATGAATGTGATATCACTGTAATTGTACTGACCTGGAGAATGAAGAAAACAAGACAGTTTTATCTCATAGGAAACAGTGTACAAACAAAACCCATAAAACTATATCAATGTATAATCACTGTAATCATACTGACCCGGAGAAGGAAGGGAATAGGTCAGTTTTATCTCATAGGGAACACTATAAAAATGAAATCCATAAAACTATTAAAATATGGTATCACTGTAATTGTACTAACCCCGAGAATAAAATTCCATTCACACATCCGCAAGTGTTTTGCGATCCGCAAAACACGGACACCCGGCCATGAGCGTTCCCCATTTTGTGGACCGCACATGGCCGGCACTTTAATAGAAATGCCTTTTCTTGTCCGTGTCTGCGGACAAGAATAGGACATGTTCTAGTTTTTGTAGAACGGAAGTGAGGATGCGGAATGGAAGTACAGATGCGGACAGCACACTGTGTGCAACGTTGCGGAACAAATCCGGATCTATTTTGCAGACATGTGAATGGAACCTAAGGGAGCAGGTTAGTTTTATCTCATAGGGAATGCCATAAAAACAAAACCCAAAAAAATATATAAATGTGGTACCACTGTAATTGTACTGACCTGGAAAATGAAGAGAACAGGTCAGTTTTATCTCATAGAGAACACTGTAAAAACAAAACCCATAAAACTATATAAATGAGGTGTCACAGTAATCGTACTCACCCGGAGGATGAAGAGTATGGAAATTGCTGTTTATTTCATTTTGTTTGTTGTTTGTTTTTGTTTTTTTGTATATTCTGTATATTTATATATTTATTTATTTTTTCATTTATTTTTTTATTAATTTCTGTTATTCTACATTATTATATATTATATATATATTATATTGCCAGATATATTAGAATGATGGATTTACAAGATTTGAAAATATAATGATAAGATGTATATTCATGTGCAGTAATGCAAAGTGTGCACATTACTAGAGGTATGGAAGGTAGAGCTATTTGAAATGCTCCAGTCCAGGTTTTACTAATAACGCTAAAGGGTTTAAATATTGAGAAAACAGGTCCATATAGGAAAACAGAATTTGTCACCACTGAGAAAGGAACACGAAGTTCCAAAACAATTCTGGTGGGCACGATTGTTGAATATTGAAGGCATACAGTCACAGGTGAAGTCCGTCTATACAACAATATCCACAAAAACACCTACAAACACATACTACACAGTCAATTAATCAATTAAATGTTACTTTATTGAACAACAATTTATAAAAAAAACATGACCCACAAACATATACAGCAGGATTGGCAGACATAAAAGAGGTGGAGGAAATGTACCTCCCTAGAAGACATAGGCCTCTTGCACACAAACATATTTTTTTTTCAGTGTTTTGCTGTCCATTTATAATGGATTAGTTTTTCAGTTTTTTGCTTCCGTTTTGTTTCCGTTTCGGTTCCGTTTTTCCGTTTGGCATATACAGTATACATTAATTCCATAATGAAAATTGGGTGGTCTTAAAATTTTCAATAGATTGTTTAGCAAAAAACGGAACGGATACGGATGCCTTTTCGTATGCTTTCCATTTTTTTTTGCGGACCCATTGACTTGAATGGAGCCACTGAACGTGATTTGCGGACAAGAATAGGACATGGACTATATTTAAACGGAACAGAAAAAATGAAAAAATGGAAACGGAAGGCATACGGAGACACTTCAGTATTTTTTGCATACCCATTGAAGTGAATGGTTCAGTATACTGTCAGTATACTGAACTGAAAAAACTGCCAGTGTACGGTCCGCAAAATACTGTCGTGTGCAAGGGGCCTTACACTGGTCTGGATAAATACATTGAACAGGGAGAGAGGCATGGAACATGTATACAAGGAATGTCCACATACATGGGGTTAAACTACAGAGCTTTAAAGTGCATAAGTGCTACAAGGCATGTGAGAAACCCACTCTCCACATAAAGTTCATAAGAAAAGCATACCGACCAGTGTGACCACCCGACGACCGTTTCGCCTGACTGGCTTCCTCAAGGGCATGCACGGCTAAACCATCCAAGCCGGCATTGAACAGAGAAGACGGTCGATGCAAACATAGAAGGAGGACCATATCGCAGCAAGAGCTGTGAGTTGCAATCCCCAGAACTATTGCTGGTATCTACCTTCAATAAGGAGTCGGTTACTGGGCATCTGATATTGAGACAATTATTGGTACCCTGTAGAAAAGCGGGAGTATAGTGGTACTACAAGCTTTATTATACATACAGGAGCACCAGTAAACTAATCATCATCAGGACTCTATAGAACCTTTGGTGCATATAAAATATTGGAACAATCTAATTATATCCTGCATTTAAGCAAGATTACAATTGCGCCACAAGACCCAGCACAAGCGCAGAAGCGCTACTAAACCAAGACTGTATACGATATCACCAAGACTCTGTATACGATCTTTATGCCTAATTAATGAAACACCAGCACAACAAAGCCATACCTTTTTATTATATACATGAGTTTTTATGTGTGAGTTCCGCATGTAGAAATAGGGACTGAGAGTACATATTTTAATTCATTTTTATTGTTGTTCTAATTGAAATATTGTTTTCTAATACAATTAAATTGATTTAGTAAAAATACCATATACAAATTAACTGTGAGCTAGCCAAATTTGTATACATATCTTTGCGTCCTGTGCTTTAATCACCAATTGATAGTTGGTGGACTGAGCTCCAGTATATACTGGTTGAGCTTCTATAACATAGGATCTTAGATTTTTTTAAACACATGGAAAAGGTCCGTCTGGTGTATGGGAAATAGACAGTACACTGTGAGCAGGCTAAATCCCATGCCTGAAGAGGACCTCACCAGCAGGAAAACTTCTTTGTAGATAACCAGGGCCATCTTTAACACGGGGCAAAAGGGGCACCTGCCCCGGGCCCAGTTGTTCCTGGGGGGCCCAAGGCAGGTGCCTCTTGATCTCCATTAACCACTGCAGACAATTTCAATTACATTGAGTGGCCACCCCAGATATCAGGCTGTCAGCACAGGGAGGGTGCTGCCATGCCTTCCTGCATGCCGCCACTTCAGAGCCAACTGTGAGAGTAAGAGCTGTGGGAGAAAGGACCTTCCATGACATCATCACCATGTGACCAGTAACATAGCAATATTGCTGGTCACATGGCTATGAGGTAATCAAAGGTCCTTTTCTTCTTCCAGGACTCTGTGTTGCTGCAGCCTGCAGGAAAAGGGTAGGTCAAGTGGGTACAGGCACTGGCCGACTGTCTGCAGAGGAGGAAGATCAGGGATGGCTGCTCAGGGTATGTCAGCACTGGAGAGGTACCGTGGATGTGACTACTGGAGAGGGGCTGAGGATTGTATGCTGTGAGATTATATACTGGGGGGGCTGCTGTGTGAGATTATATACTGGGGGGGCTGTTGTGTGAGATTATGTACTTGGGGGGGGGCTGCTGTATGGGATTATATACTGGGGGCTGCTGTATGGGATTATATACTGGGGGCTGCTGTATGAGATTATATACTGAGGGGCTGCTGTATAAGATTATATACTGCGGGGCTGCTGTATGAGATTATATACTGGGGGGGCTTCTGTATGAGAATATATACTGGGGGCTGCTGTGTGGGATTATATACTGGGGGCTGCTGTGTGAGATTATGTACTGGGGGCTGCTGTATGGGGTTATATACTGGGGGCTGCTGTATGGGATTATATACTTGGGGGGTTGCTGTATGAGATTATATACTGAGGCGCTGCTGTATGAGATTATATACTGGGGACTCTTGTATGAGATTATATACTGGGGGCTTCTGTATGAGAATATATACTGGGGGCTACTGTGTGGGATTATATACTTGGGGGCTGCTGTGTGGGATGATATACTGGGGGCTGCTGTGTGGGGTTGTATACTGGGGACTGCTGTGTGGGGTTGTATACTGGGGGCTGCTATGTAGGATTATATACTGGGGGCTGCTGTATAATATTATATACTGGGGGCTGCTGTATGAGATTATATACTTGGGGTTGCTGTACGAGTTTATATATTGAGGGGCTTCTGTGTGGGAATATATACTGGGGGCTGCTGTGTGAGATTATATACTGGGGGAGGGGCTGCTGTGTGGGATAATATACTGGGGGCTGCTGTGTGGGATTATATACTGGGGGCTGCTGTGTGGGATGATATACTGGGGGCTGCTGTGTGGGATTGTATACTGGGGGCTACTATGTAGGATTATATACTGGGGGCTGCTGTGTAAAATTATATACTGGGGGATTATATACTGCTGTGTGGGATTATATACTAGGGGCTGCTGTATGAGATTACATACTGGGGGCTGCTGTATGAGATTATATACTGGGGGCTGCTGTATGAGATTATATACTGAGGGGCTTCTGTGTGGGAATATATACTGGGGCTGCTGTGTGAGATTATATACTGGGGGCTGCTGTATGGGATTATATACTGGGGGCTGCTGTATGAGATTATATACTGAGGGGCTGCTGTATGAGATTATATACTGCGGGGCTGCTGTATGAGATTATATACTGGGGGGGCTTCTGTATGAGAATATATACTGGGGGGCTGCTGTGTGGGATTATATACTGGGGGGCTGCTGTGTGAGATTATGTACTGGGGGGCTGCTGTATGGGGTTATATACTGGGGGGGCTGCTGTATGGGATTATATACTTGGGGGGGGGTTGCTGTATGAGATTATATACTGAGGCGCTGCTGTATGAGATTATATACTGGGGGACTCTTGTATGAGATTATATACTGGGGGGCTTCTGTATGAGAATATATACTGGGGGGCTACTGTGTGGGATTATATACTTGGGGGCTGCTGTGTGGGATGATATACTGGGGGGCTGCTGTGTGGGGTTGTATACTGGGGGACTGCTGTGTGGGGTTGTATACTGGGGGGCTGCTATGTAGGATTATATACTGGGGGGCTGCTGTATAATATTATATACTGGGGGGCTGCTGTATGAGATTATATACTTGGGGTTGCTGTACGAGTTTATATATTGAGGGGCTTCTGTGTGGGAATATATACTGGGGGCTGCTGTGTGAGATTATATACTGGGGGGAGGGGGCTGCTGTGTGGGATAATATACTGGGGGGCTGCTGTGTGGGATTATATACTGGGGGGCTGCTGTGTGGGATGATATACTGGGGGGCTGCTGTGTGGGATTGTATACTGGGGGGCTACTATGTAGGATTATATACTGGGGGCTGCTGTGTAAAATTATATACTGGGGGGATTATATACTGCTGTGTGGGATTATATACTAGGGGGCTGCTGTATGAGATTACATACTGGGGGGCTGCTGTATGAGATTATATACTGGGGGCTGCTGTATGAGATTATATACTGAGGGGCTTCTGTGTGGGAATATATACTGGGGGCTGCTGTGTGAGATTATATACTGGGGGGGCTGCTGTGTGTGATTACATCTTGGGGGGGCTGCTGTATGAGATTATATACTGAGAGGCTGCTATGTGGGATTATATACTGAGGGGCTGCTGTATGAGATCATATACTGGAGGGCTGCTGTATGAGATTATATACTGGAGGGTGCTATATACTATAGGGTTCTATACTGTGGGGTACTGGGGTGCACTGTAACGCTAGGGTGAGCCGAGCCTCGGTCTCCTTCGTGAACTGCAGAGCAGTGCCGACCTCCAGCCCTGAGCCCAGAGCACTGATCCTGAGCCTGCTGGAGTCTTCAGAACTGTAAGTATTTACAGTCATTCACTGTAAGCGCTATATAATATATAGTGGTGGAGGGCGTAATTGCATGCTAGGGCGTGGGAAGGCGGGATCCAGGGGGCTCAAGTAAATTCTCGCCCAGGGTCCAATCAATATTAAAGACAGCTCTGTAGATAACACATAGAAAAGCGACAGTACACTGTGAGCAGGCTAAATCCCATGCCTGAAGAGGACCTCACCAGCAGGAAAACTTCTCTGTAGATAACACATAGAAAAGGTCCAGCTGGGGTATGGGAAATAGACAGTACACTGTGAGTAAGCTCAACCGCATGTCTGAAGAGGACCTCACCAGCAGGAAAACTTATGAGGGTACATGTTGAGCTTTCCTTTAACAATAATGATGGTGAAATCACAGGTTAATGCAATCTGAATGTATACTTTGGTGCGAAGAATTCACTGATAACTCTTGACACATAGAAAATTTGCACCCATAGTTTATTTTTGTCGTACACTGTACAACTTTTCAATGGTTGGAAAATGCTGAAATTTTAGTTATCTGGAATATCATCTGAAGTCCAAATCCAGTTCTCAGAGGACTCAGGGGGTGAGGTGTGTCCGTGATACGGATTCATGTGTTACGGTGATATTAAACAGTTATAAGGATTAAAAATGAGATACACATAAAAAACAGATTTTCTGCCATTCATCTGTTCCACTTTATTGGGCAAAATTAATTGTAACTGATCCCATACAGAGGGTTAAGCAGAGCCTTACGTAGTATCGAATTGTCAGTTTAGACAATTCACTGTGAACCAGCTAAATCCCATCATAGTTCTGGACTAGTGATGAGTGAGCATGCTCGGACGAATATCTGTTCGGCTAGAGCATCGCTATGCTCGGCACATGGCGGTACTTGACCGAGTACCACATGTGCTCTAGCTCAATGCTCGAGTCTCCGCCCTGCACGTTTCGCTGGTTTTAAGTAGCCAATAAAGGTGCAGGTAAGTACTGCCCTCACTGTAATGCCAGTAGCCATGTTGGCTGCCTGCATTACAGTAATTGGCTGGCCGAAACGCGTCCTCGGGTGCTATATAGCACCCGATGATGGATGCATGTTCGGCTCAGACGTAGACAGGGAGAGCAGAGCGTAGGAAGGGAAAGACAGTGTAGGAAGCGATTTTCACAGTTTTTACTCAGAGAAAGCTTTTCCAAGACCTAAAAGTATGTAAAAGGCCTACTGTGTGTGGGTGTGTTTTAGAGCAGGAATCTATTTACCGTTTTTTTTTGCTTTATAAGACCTAGATTTTTGAGGAGGAAAATAAGAAAAAAATATTTTGAACCAAAAGGTATGCTTTTGGTGGGTTTTGAACTAATGGTTGTCTGTGGATGGCACTGTTATGGGGGATCTGTGGATGACACACTGTTATGGGGATCTGTGGATGACACACTGTTATGGGAAATCTGTGGAGGACACACTGTTATGGGGGCATCTGTGGAGGACACACTGTTATGGGGGCATCTGTGGAGGACACACTGTTATGGGGGATCTGTGGATGACACACTGTTATGGGGATCTGTGGATGACACATTGTTATGGGGGATCTGTGGATGACGCACTGTTATGGGGATCTGTGGATGACACACTGTTATGGGGATCTGTGGATGACACACTGTTATGGGGATCTGTGGATGACGCACTGTTATGGGGATCTGTGGATGACACTGTTATGGGGGGGGATCTGTGGATTGCACTGTTATGGGGATCTGTGGCTGACAATGTTATGGGGGATCTGTGGATGACACACTGTTATGGGGATCTGTGGATGACACACTGTTATGGGGATCTGTGGATGACACACTGTTATGGGGGACCTGTGGAGGACACTGTTATGGGGGGATCTGTGGATGACACTCTTATGGGGGGGATCTGTGGATCATACACTAGTGTGGAGGATGTGTGGATGACACACTGTTATGGGGATCTGTGGATGACACACTGTTATGGGGATCTGTGGATGACGCACTGTTATGGGGATCTGTGGATAGCACTGTTATGGGGATCTGTGGCTGACACTGTTATGGGGGATCTGTGGATGACACACTGTTATAGGGATCTGTGGATGACACACTGTTATGGGGATCTGTGGATAACACACTGTTATGGGGATCTGTGGATGGCACTGTTATGGGGATCTGTGGATGGCACTGTTATGGGGATCTGTGGATGGCACTGTTATGGGGATCTGTGGATGGCACTGTTATGGGGATCTGTGGATGACACACTGTTATGAGGAATCTGTGGATGGCAGTGTTATGGGGGATCTGTGAATGACACTGTTATGGGGGATCTGTGAATGACACTGTTATAGGGGGGATCTGTGGTGGACACACTGTTATGGGGGACCTGTGGAGGACACTGTTATGGGGGGATCTGTGGATGACACTCTTATGGGGGGGATCTGTGGATCATACACTAGTGTTGAGGATGTGTGGATGACACACATATAGCATCTTATGTAATGGGGGTCACTATTCACACATTACAATATACTGTGACACATATGATACTGTGAACAGCATAAGATGATCTTATGCTGGTCACAGTATCATATGTGTCACAGTATATTGTCCTGTGTGCATAGGGATCCCCATTACACCTTTGGCCACCCACTACAGCAGTCTTTATGCTGTATGTAAAATCTTTTAATGTAATGCTCCATTACACTCTTCTTTCTGTGTAATGGAGCAGTTTTCACGGGAGGAGGGGATGGAGGCTGGCAACACTCGTGGCGGTACCCAATGCAGTCACTGTACTGTAATACATCGGGCCCCGCACACAGCAGTTATCATAAGTAAAGCCATGGTACAGTAATCCTCTTCAAGCAGTGTTTGTACTTTAAACTACGGCAATCCTCTGTACAACTTATTATGAAAGCGGCAGGCAGAGCGGCAGCGTAACCTCGCGATGCTCACTCATTCACGCTCCTCCCACTTCATTCATGAAGTGTTAATGAGTGAGCATCGCGAGGTTATGCTGCCGCTCTGCCTGCCGCTTTCATAGTAAGTTGTACAGAGGATTTCCTGAGTTTAAAGTACAAACACTGCTTGAAGAGGATTACTGTACCATGACTTTACTTATGAAAACTGCTGTGTGCGGGGCCCGATGTATAACAGTACAGTGACTGCATCAGGCCCCGCTGCGAGTGTTGCCAGCCTCCATCCCCTCCTCCCATCCCACTGATATATCGCAGTGCGGCAGCGATGTATCAGCGTCATCAGAGTTGGCCGCATTTGCTTTATAGGACGCACTGTAATTTCCCCCCCACTTTTTTGGGGGAAAAAGTGCGTCTTATAAAGTGAAAAATACGGTACCTCCTGCAGTCTCAGTGAAAGTGAATCACAACAATATTTGTCCGCGTACACACCGGAGAGAGCGGCGGTAACCTAAAGGAACGGGCTCTGTCCCTTCCGTATGTAATGAAGGATAAAAGAGATGGTACCGCGCTAGAAAGGGACAACAATCCACAGCAATCAAATTCCTTATCTCAGAGTGGTCCTAGAGGCGAAGTCCACATTCAGTCTCTGGTCTCAGAGTGATCATGGACACGACTTCTTATCCCGACATGGACCGCATGGGAGATCTCACACACCGTGCAGATTGTACGGCGTCCCTATTCAGCCAACCACATCCGGTTCCGGGTAGGAGTGCTGGACCTTAGATCAGGGAAAAAAACAAAACCACTGGTGCGGTATCTTTGATAGAATATAGAAGCGCAAGTTTATTTTACTTACAAAATCCACAATGTAATGAACATATAAAAAGGCCCGACCCGGGTTTCACCGTGAAGGCTTCATCAGGGGCTTACATCTGATCAGTGAAAGTGCTTCGGAAGGGACAGAATGCAGGAAGAGACATTTGCTGTTTTTACTACCAAAAGCTTTTCAACGACCCCTAAGTCCTTTTAAGGACTACTGTGTGTGTTTGACAGCAGCAAGATATTTTCATTACAAAGTTTCTGTATTACAAAGTCCAATAATCTGGGCCACATCTAGTGTCCATAATCTGTAGTGTTCTGTAACCAATACTGTAGAACATCTGCAAACAGTTTCTGTATTACAAATTCCAATAATCTGGGCCACAGCTAGTGTCCATAATCTGTGGTGTTCTTTAACCAATACTGTAGAACATCTGCAAACAGTTTCTGTATTACAAATTCCAATAATCTGGGCGACAACACTGTCCAAGTCGGACCAATGCGAACAGTTGGTCGGTTGGATTTCTAAAGATAATGCTTCCAGTCTATTAAGCACCAACCTCTCTAACACTCTCTGTAGCCAAGAGTCTGGTCAACCGAATCCTCACTCTGATCATCCTTCCTCCCTTCCTGCCAAACGAGTGATCTCACACTCGGATATTCTGAGGAGCTCTTTCCAGCATCACTATTAGATTTGGCCCTCGCGCCCAGCACACTTAAAAAGGTACCTGAGATATTGTGCCCTGATTCCCAACCCCTTGAGCCTTCATAGTCTCAAGAAGATGACGGTGGTGAACGGCAATCATTTGTTCACGAGGTGGATGATGATGAGACACAGTTGTCAATCACTGAGGTTGTGGTTAGGTCAAGTGAGGAGGATAAGCAGAGTGAGGAAGTGGAAGAGGAGGTGGTGGACAATGAGGTCACTGACCCAACATGGGAAGGTGAAAAGCCGAGCAAGGACAGCAGTACAGAGGGAGGGGGGGATGCGCTGCACTGCAACGATCTGGAAGAGGCAGTGGGGTTGCAAAAGGGAGAAGTCGGCCCACACCAAACAGTCTCGCAACCGTTACACCAAGCACCCCCATGCGTGAATCTACCTTGCCAAGGCGTAGGTGTTCCGCAGTATGGCGCTTTTTTGAGGAAAGTATAGATGACAAAAGAGTGGTAGTTTTTAACCTGTGCCTTACCAAAATGACACGGGGCGTGAACACTAGCAACCTCACCCCCACCAGCATGATCCGCCACATGGCATCCAAGCACCCTAATAAGTAGGCTAAACACCTTGGTCCACAACCTGGGTCTGAGGGTCATACCAATGCCTCCTTTTTACCTGTGTTATGCACTGCTGGCCAATCCCCTGTCGGAGGCGCAGGCCCGAATGCCCCTCACCCTCCGCCTAGTCCTTCGCATGAACCGTCAGCAACATCGACTTCCCTGTCCCAGCGCAGCCTCCAAATGTCGATAACACAGGCATTTGAATGCAAGCGAAATACCCACCCAGCCACCCACAGGTCATAGCACTAAATGCGCAAGTTTCGAAATTACTGGCCCTTAAAACGTTGCCATTTAGGCTTGTGGACACTGAGGCCTTTCGCAACCTGATGTCGGCGGCCGTCAATCGGGACGCAGTCCCCAGCCACTACTATTTTTCACGGTGTGCCATGCCCGCCTTACACCAGCATCTGTCCCAGAACATCACCCTTGCCTTGACCAACGCACTTACTGGGAAGGTCAACTTCACCACGGACAAATGGACAAGTGCTGGTGGCCAGGGAAAGAGCCCTAACATGAGTGTCTGATCCTCTTTTGTTAATATCCCCGCCCCAGCCTCTGCCCACCTTTCTCTTCCCTTGCGTCCTTCTCCTCTCCCGGTTAAAATCCTGCGCCTGTGCTCTGCCTCGCTTGGCTGGGGCCAGGGCCAGCCTTTGGGGTGTGCGAGCTGTGCGGCCGCACAGGGCGCCATTGCAACAGGGGAGCCCGGCCCGGCGGCCGACACAGCTAGCAGACACTACAGGCTACCAGGGCCAGACTGGCCTGCCACGGCCCTGGTGACAAGTGGGGGCGGCCGGCGGCAGGTACGATACAAAAATTTTGGTTAGATTTCAATACCATAAAAAGGATTGCGATACTCGATACTATTTGCTACAACGCGAAAAGACACCTAAAAAGCCGCGAGCATTCCGCATTTTATGGAACGTCCGGCCCATAATCGAACAGTCCTATCCTATTTTTGGGGGGGACAAAGTGACTAAAAAATGTCGAATCGCACGGTTTTTATTTTTTTTCTGTTACGGTGTTCAACGCATAGGAGATATTTTTAAATATTTTAATAGTTTGGACTTTTCAGACGTGGGGATATGTAATATGTTTATTAATTGTTTATATATTTTATATATAACATTGGAAAAGGAGGTGATTTATAATTTATATTTTGGTGTTTTTTTTTTTACTTTTTATTTAATAACTATTTCCCCACTTAGGGGCAAGAACCTGAAATTTTTTAATCCCTTGTCCTATTCACCCTAATAGAGATATATTAGGGTGAATAGGATATTACACTCTCCCTGCTGCCCTTTGCTTTGTGCCATGGCAGCCAAGGCTTCAGTAGCGTCCTGGCTGCCATGGTAACTGATCGGAGCCCCACGATTACACTGCTGGGGCTCTGATCGGAACTGCCATGCACCACCAATGAAGAGGAGGGGAGGGGACCCTGTGGCCACTGCCACCAATGACTTTAATACTGGGGGGGTTTAAGGGGCGCAGTGCGCCACCAATGACTTCAATACTGGAGGGGTTAGGGGGGGTGCACTGCGCCACCAATATTTTTTAATACTGTGGGGGTACACTGCGCCACCAGTGAAGATAACTAACGTTTAATACAGATACAGGAGGCGGATTCCGGCGGCAGAATCACATAGCTGGCACCCAACATCTATGACAGGGAGCTGCGATTAGCAGCAGTTAACCCCTCAGGGCACCTAAAGGGTTAACTGCCGCTGATCGCAGCTCCCTGTAATAGAGGTCGGGTGCCGGCTATGTGATTCTGCCGCTGGAACCCGCCTCCTGTACTGTATTTGTATTAATGGTTTAGTTATCTAAATTGGTGGCAGCAGCAACACAGAGAGGAGGGAGAGAGTGACTCCGTCTCCCCTGTGCTGCTGAGGGAACATGGCACTCGCGCTGAGAGCAGCGCGTGCCATGTTCTGTGATACTAAGCTGCGCAGTAGCGCAGCCTAGTATCAGAAAAGGCAAGTCCCGGTATCGAAAGGATACTGGTATAAAAGTATCAATTGGGTATCGATAATTTGATACTTTGTGCAACCCTACTCCTAACTGGTAACTACCATCTGTACCATTATCCATAAACCTCTAGCAAGAATAGAAGAATGGCAAAACATATACTAAAACAGGAGCAGTGACAGGTCCTCTTTAAGCCTACATGCACACGAACGGATGACGTCCGTATGGCATCCTTTTTTTTGCGGATGCATTGTAACAATGCCTATCCTTGTCAGCAAAACGGAGTGCTGTCCGCATCTTTTGCGGACCCATTAAAATGAATGGGTCTGCACCCGAGCCGCAAAAAATGTGGCTCGGATGCGGAACCAAACAACATTCGTGTGCATGTAGGCTAAAGGAGTTGTCCAAGATAATTAAAAATCTCAGACAAACCGTTCCCTAAAGAGCTCACAATGCACAAGCACCGACCGTGGGGCAGCCGCAGCGGATCGCGGACCCATTCACTTGAATGGGTCCGGGATCTGCCCGCTCCGCAAAAAGATAGGACATGTTCTATCTTTTTGCGGGACGGAAGTACGTAATGCAGCACCACGGAAGCACTCTGTAGTGCTTCCGTAGTATTCCGTTTCGTCCCGTCATTCCGTTCTGCACCGTTCCACATCTCCGGATTTGCGGACCCATTGAAATGAATGGGTCCGCATCCGTGATGCGGAATGGCCATGGAATAGTGCCCGTGTATTTCGGATCCGCAAATGCGGTCCGAAATACGGGCACGGGGCGCACACGTTCGCGTGCAAGAGGCCTAATGCTGAGAACAGTGATTGGCTGCAGTGGTCACGTCCCATATACCTGCAAGTCACAGTGTCCGAGACATGCACCAACATACATGTGTACAGCAAGTCACCTCTGCAGCCAATCACTTAGCATAAGAGCGGCAGCTGCGTTTTATCAAGCAGCTGCAGGAGGACTGGACCAGCACTGCAACGGCGCTGGAGAAAAGAGCGAGTATAACGTCATCTTTAATTTTAGGCTATTTGAGGGCTTGTTGGAGATTTTTAATTATTTTAGTCAACCCCTTTAAGAAACAGAATCTGTGTTAAAACTCATATTCACACCACTCCTGATATGAAGAGTTCCGTAAAGGTATGTTTGTACTGCACTCCCCAGCTGTTACCTAGTGCTGTCAATTGTTTAGCAAGATTTTTTTATATGTTGTTTTATGTGCCCACAGTAATGTCTGATTTTTTCAGTGGAGAGTCACATCAGCATTTGTGTTAATTGGATAACATTTAGCAGCAATAAAGCACAATATTGCACTGCAGTTTACAGTAGTTGCCCATATAAAACTCTACTATATCAATGCCCATGCTGCACTGGGGAAAAGACGCATCCCCCCAAGAATATGCTCAAAATGCAGATAGGTGTTTCTGTTTGTACTTTAGATTGGCTAAGTATTTTACATAGCAAACAGGGCTACATCAGAGAAACAGATAAATATGCCCACCATACTAAGCTCCGTTGTAGTTTTTGAAGTTAGCTACCCAAGTATCTCTTCTCCTTAATCAGTGATCTTTACAGTAAAATATAAAAATCCTATTTGCTGTTTTTAGAATTTGTTAGATAAGCTATCACTAGAGGGTGCTAGAGAGCCACAACCCATTCAATTACAAGGAAAAATGTGGATGTTAGAGCCAAAGGCTGTGTTAGTGGTTATGTAGTATTTCAGGTAGGCTTAGGCAGGGGGCTGAATCTCCTTAAAGAGACCAGTCCTGTTTGGAGACTTATTGGCAATTCTCCATGGGAAAGGAATATGCAAAGACATACAGTATCTTCCAAGGAAGAGAACCATTTTGCTAGCGCCATCTCTTGGAAGGGGCTCCCTATGAGTCAAACCTTGATTTTCCAACATGCCTTGGAAGGGTATGTAGCCACGACTAGTGTTGAGCGAACTTGTGTTTTAAGTTCTGCGTCCAAAGTTCAGGTTCGGGTTATCGAAGAATCCCGTTATGGATTCCGCTACCACGGACCATAATGGAATTTGGAATCCATAACTGGATTCTTCGATAAACCGAACCCGAACTTTGGTCGCAGAACTTAAAACACAAGTTCGTTCAACACTAGCCACGACTACTCTTTCAGGGTACTTGCCCCTCATCAGTACAGAGTAGGACTCTGGATGGCTGGGTGCGATGCCTTGAATGGGGTTTAGGAGATTCCATGCCCTGCCTAAGCCGCATTACTTCTCACTGCAGTCATGTAGTGGGGAGGAATGGGGTGCTTGGTGTGGGTCTTAGTTTGTGGCCCTCTAGACAGTCATCCTGTTGACAGGTGATAAATGTCCCACAGTATGTTGTACAACTCCTTCAATCCATATCTTTCTTCCTAATATCATACCAATTCTGAGACATTCTTATTTTTTCAATTGTTTTTCCCTTGACGAACTGTTAGGACTGCCATTATTCTTTAGTGACTTGAATGAAAGTTAAAGGGGTATTCCAGTAAAGTAACTTAATTTCTGAAAAACTGCATTAAGGCTGCAAGCTGTGACGCAACCAGAACCCATACCCATACATATAACTAGTTTCATTTTACCTTGCAATCTATTAGAGCCATGATCATAGAGCCTGATCTTCCCTCACAAAACTCCAATCCCCACCATCCCTAGCTTTCCTGCTGTGAGTGTTGCTGTTTATTGATTGGCTGCCTAATATACAGTCCAGTCACACCCCTCTACTCAGTAATCACCAGCACACTAACATGCTCTGTTTCACAAGACATTTAGGGCTCATTCACACGAACGTATGGTTCAGTTTCCGTATTATGGATCCACAATAAACAGACACTATTCCATGTGCTTTCCGTATCACAGACGCGGACCCATTCACTTCAATGGGTCCGAAAATCTGGAGATGCGGAGCGGAAGCACGGAACGGAACCCTACGGAAGCACTACGGAGTGCTTCTTTGGGGTTCCGTTCGGTACTTCCGTACCGCAAAAAGATGGAACATGTCCTATCTTTTTGTGGAACGGAGGGATGCGGACCCATTCAAGTTGAATGGTTCTGGATCCGTCCCAGAGGCCTCACGATCGTTCTCCATGCATTGGAGACCGCAAATTGCGGCCCCAATGCACGGAACGGAACATATACGTTTATGTGAATGAGCCCTTAGCTAGAGAATTGATAGCAACACACTGAGCATGCTCATCTCAGAACTACTGGTCGAGGCCATGGTAATTTATGAGGAAACACAGTGGGTGGAAGAAAACTACTTTTATAACTACTGAACAGAAAATATGTGAAATTTACATTATATTAAGTAATTGTTGATGGGTAATTAGTCTAAAACATAACCCTGTATTTATGGTAAACAGAATACCCCTTTAATGTATAAAGTAAAAGAGAGTTTCGATTTGCCAAGGAGCACCTCTTTACACCAATCTGATGTCCAATCATAGTATCTTCTAAGAAGATGTCATTAAATTTAAGGAATACAGTGAGATCTCATTAAAGGGGTTCTCCAAGAATTAAGAAAATGAAAATATGTAAATATTGCTTTATTATAAATATATTCCCAAATACCTTTCATTATTTATAATTAGGGGTCGACCGATATTGATTTTTTAGAGCCGATACCGATATTCGTGAACTTTCAGGCCGATAGCCGATATTTTTTACCGATATTTTGCGCATTTTATTTTTGGATATTTTTTTTCTGTTACAGCGTTCAACGCTTTTAAAAAAAAAATATTTTAATAGTTTGGACTTTTTGGGCACGGCGATATGTTTTTTTATTTATTGTTTATATATTGTATATGTAAAATTGGAAAAGGGTTAGTTTATACTTAATGTTTTTTTTACTATTTTAAATTTTTTTACTTTTTATTTTATTACCATTTCCCTCCTTAGGTGTAGAACCTGTGCTCTTTACATCCCTTGTCCTATTCACCCTAATAGAGATCTATCAGGGTGAATAGGATCTCACACTGTCCCTGCTGCCCTGTGCTATGGGCACACAGCAGCAGGAACCATGGCAGACAAGGCTTCAGGAGCGTCCTGGCTGCCATGGTAACCGGTCAGAGCCCCAGCATTTCACTGCTGGGGCTCCGATCAGAAGAGAGGAGGTGGGGGACCCTGTGGCCACTGCCACCAATGATATTAATACTGAAGGGATGGGGGGATGGGGAGGCGCACTGGCCACCAATGTTTTTTATACTGTGGACAGGGGGGGCTGAGGGCGCACTGGCCACCAATGATAATAAGGTTTAAGATATTACAAACGCAGGCATTAGAAACACATTGCCCAGACCCTGCCTCTGATAGAGCGCTGCGATCCGCGGCAATTAACCCCTCAGGTGCGGCAGAGGCAGGGTCTGGGTAATGTGTTCCTAATGCCTGCGTTTGTAATATCTTAAATGTTATTATCATTGGTGGCCAGTGCGCCCTCAGCCCCTCCTCCCTTTCTCTCATTGGTGGCCAGTGCGCCCTCAGCCCCTCCTCCTCTTCTTTCCATTGGCAGCGCGGCACAGGGGGAGGGAGAGACACTGCCTCCTTCTCCCCTGTGCTGCTGAGGGAACATGGCTGCACTGAGACCGGCGCGCTCATGTTCTGTGATAGCACAGTTATCGGTATATCGGCCTGGTTAGGGGCCAATACCAATAATTTTTCACAATATATCTGAGAACACATATCAGATGTTGAGAATGAGATGTTTTACCATTTCAATAAAAAAAAACTCATTCTGAACATAATGGCAGCAATGTATCTCAAAATAGTTGAGACAGGGCCATGTCTACCTTTGTGTAGCATCCCTACTTCTTTGAACAACAGTCTGTAAACGTCTGTGAAGTGAGGAGACCATTGCTAGAGTTTTGGGAGAGGAATGTTGTCCCATTCTTCTCCCAAAAGACATCTGGATGGGAGCGTATGTTGTTCTAAAACCTCTAGATATACTGTTCAGGATTGATAGGGCCTTTCCAGATGTGCCTGGCCGCACCATAGGCACTAATACAACCCCATACCATCAGTCATGCAGGCTTTTGAACTGTGTGCAAGCTGGATGGGCCCTCTCCTCTTGAGTCCACAGAACATGGCATCTGTGGTATTAAAAAAAAAATCTAATTTTGATTCATCTGACTGCAGAACAGTTTTCTATTTTGTCTCAGTCAATTTTAAATGAGCTAGGTCCAGAGAAGACTGTGGTGTTTCTGAATCATGTTGACATATGGCTTCTTCATTGCTTTAACTTGCACAGCAAGTGCGTTCACAGACAATCATTTCTGGAAGTGTTCTTCGCAGTGATTTGCAGTACAGAATTATGTCTGTTGCTAATGCAGTGCTGCCTTAGGACCTGTAGATTATGAGCATCCAATTAAGGATGAGCTAACTGGTTCTGGACTTAGTCTGAACTTCTCAAAAAGTTCAGGTTCAATCAAACTTTTTCTAATTGCAAACAAGAGAGAGGGAGAGAGCGAGAGAGTGAGAGAGAGCAAGCACATTGTACAAAAATGTGCTTTTCTAAACAATATATATGCATTGTCAAAGTGGTATTCTTTTTCATTATGGAAAGCCCATGGTACACTGTACTGGTACGCTGAGTACGTGTGCACAGTATTGCTGACCAGGTGTTGCCCCTCTGAGTTTCTGGGAAAGATATTTAAATTAGCTTTCCTAAACTTTCTGATACAAGAAGATGTTAGACTTGATGATTTGCATATATTTTACCCAGAAATCCAGAGTTGCATTGTCTAGCCTTCCTTTGTCAACACGTACATCAGATGCAGTAGTTAACCTTTCATTTATTGGGTCTGTTCTGGGGACTGAATTAATTTTCTGAATTTGTATTTTTTATAGAGGATGGAGATCTCTAAAGAAACAAGGAGCCAAAGGTGTCTTGTCAGGAAACTTTGCAGTCATCAGGAGAAGTTGTCATGTCATTCGGGGCAAACGACAATATAACCTGTGAGTCAATGGTTCCGTCACCTCTTCTGACAACTATTTTAGTAAATCCTTGTATTACTCATTGAACCATCTACTCTGTGTCTTGACATTCCTCTTGGAAATGGACTATATGGAGTTTTTTTTTTGTAATCCAACTAACTGTATGGCGCTACAGCTGCAGTACAAAGCCATACATTGAGTTGCTTACAATTTTGTGTCCCGCAATTGACACTAAATAGTTTAAATCAATCAGTAGCTCTACAGAAAGTCTCCATGTAACCCAGGTCTAATTGACAGCTGGATGTTACTACTCCAAGAGAATTTATCCTTATATAAGTCAATTTAAATTGGCTGAACCCGTACATAAGCTCCCCTTCACTCATTTACCATGTATGAGTGGAACATCCAAGTGTTTCTTGCACGATGCTTCCTCTTGCCCTGCGCTGCATCTCGCAGGGCAAGGGCTTTTTCTTTACAATTGGTGATGTACCGGGCTTCACATGGGTTTGCTAGGTGGAGCCTTCTGATGAGCAGTAAGACTAGTGACGTCATGGCACAAATGGGCGGTCTTAAGCACTGCCTTAGGCTGTTTTATAGGTGAGGGCACTGCTAAAAACTGCCCTTTAGTGCCAGTGACGTCACCGGGATCACTGCTAGGTCAGAAGCCTCTGCCTAGCATACTGAGAAAAAGAGAAAAAGCCCACTACGTCTCCGGCAGTAAACAAACAGCCCTTATCCTATGCTATGCAGTGCAGGACAAGGGGGAGCATCAGAGCAAAAATGCTTCAATGCTCCACTCATTCATGGTAAATGAGTGAAGGGAAGCTTATCTCCTGGTTCAGCTCTAAACACGGACAACCCTTTTAAATGAAAACAAGCGTATTCAGTAGTGTTGAGCTAGCATGCTCAGCTGAACACCAGTTCAGCTCGAGCATCGTGATGCTCGGCACATCCCTGTGTAGGGCTGAACACAGCGTGTACTCGAGCTAGATGATCGTTCGCTAGCTGCTATGCAGCTAATAAACATGCGGGAAATACTGTAATGCCATAGCCATTAGTGTTAAATGCAATAATCTTCATAATCTCAAATCCTTATTATGCTATCTATCTTCTGTGCCTTTTTTTTATAGTTTATTTTACTTATCATTAGTAAAGTTATTATAAGTGTTATTTTACCTACCATTAATAATTTCTTTTTATAGATGCTATATCATTACCTACCTAACATACAATAGACAAAATATAACATATAATCACACAAAGGCTGTATGCCAAAAGCCGCTGTATGTGCAAGCCAACAATCTATCCATAAGACAGATAGTCAGCATACCTTACAATGGCAGCCTTGTATGCAATAAAACATTCAAGCCCATATTTTTTTATTTTTTTATTTTCTTTTACTTTTATCGAAAGCCCAAAGTACGTGCTTTCTCACCCCCTGCAACAAAATCGTGCAGCGTGCCACACAAAAACATGCACTAGGTTGCGGTCTATCGCAGGCCCTCTCCATAAGAGAAGGGCCCCCCCCCCCCACAAAACATTCCCTATCCCCCTCTGGGCCAGAAGGCTCCTGAAAGGGACTGGGATAAGTGGCAACCCTCAGCCGAAGCTGAGGGTACGCCCATCTATGCTCCAGCTTTCACCTAGGCTGCCATCCAGGGCATCAGCCAGGAGCTTCAGCAAAGATCTGGAGGGAGAGCCCATGGGGCTTGGCAGGGTGGGGATGAACTAATATGGCCACCCTCCCTAGACCTAAGGAAGGGGGACCCAAAAAAGGCGCCGCAACCCTGAAAATCCTAATGAAACACACAAACGTGTAAAGGTGCACACAGTGAACAGAAAAACAAAATAAAGTGAATGTGTGCCATTATGGCCCAGACATTCGACCGGAATTATACAAATTCCTCATATTGTCAAGGCCGAAGCCGAGCAAATAGAGGTGTGTGCGCTTAAAATCTGAGAAAGAAAGTGCCGTGCTAATGTGCCATCACTCAGTGGCCCGGTCACCCCCGGTCATCCACTGAGTTTAGGCACCCCAGGATCCCCTCTCCTGGGCACTATGCACTTTGGGCTTTCAACACAAGCCAGCCTCAAGGCTTCTATCTGTGGTTCCCTGTTCTGCTCAACGTCCCATAGGATGGGCATCCACAACCCTCCCCATGGACGGAGTACAGTACAAGGACTACACTGAAGAACATGTACTACACAGTCTTTCTCTGCTCTACATCCCGGGAGTAAACTCAACCGGACGGATAAGAACAGATACTACACTTGATCTTAGTCAAAAGGCCGAGAAGCGATTCTCTCAGTGAGAGAAGCTAATGCTTCTCTCACTGCTTAGGAGAGCTGCATAAAAATTTTCAGTTTTCTAATTGTCCTAACATTATATTCAAAAACCTTTCTTTACTGTTTTGTTATGTAAATTCATTTGCATAAACATGGACATATGGGAAAGACATGCAAATAGTGTTTCAGCTGAAAAACGGATTATGCTAATTTGCATGTCTTTCCCATATGCCCATGTTTATGTAAATGATTTTACATGACAAAACAGTATAGAAAGGTTATTGAATATAATGTTAGGGCAATTAGAAAACTGAATTTTTTTTATAAGTAATGACATAAATCTCATGAATAAGGACTGAGCACAGTCCGAAACGCGTTGACTGAGGTGGGGGGATGTCCTGCTGTGTGCTATTTTGGACTTTTTTTTTCTTTATATATTTGAAATAAAACATTCACAGTTTTGTTCCAGACCTAGTGCTGGACCTGTTTCCACAGTGGACTTATATAGACCTGGTAAATGTTCACTGTATGGCTTTTCCTGACTGAAAAAACGAGTGTGTGTCTGTTCCTGACCATATGATTAGGTGTTTATTCGTTCCACTTTTATTTCAATGTGTTGGTGGTGTGGTTTACATATTTAATCCTTCCCCCTTTTTCAGAGCCATTGCAAGCTATGGTTCTATTCACACAGCCATTTTTCACCTTCCTGACAAAGCCTATTTAAGCAAATCTGACATGTCACTTTATGTGGTAATACCCTTGAAATGCTTTTACTTATCCAAGCGATTCTGAGATATTTTTTTGGAGTCAATACTTTTTACGTTTATTTATTTAAAAAATCCCAAATTTACAGAAAATTCACAATTTTCTAAATTTGAATTTCTCTGCTTTTAAGATTCACAATATGTGTACTTTATGTTCGCATAATTTTTTACATATTTTAAATTTTTAGGACATTATAAGGCATAGAGTTTTCGAAGCAATTTTTAAACTTTGAACCAAATTTCCAAGACAGAATTTTTTAAAGACCAATTCAGTTTTAAAGTGACTTTGAAGGCCTTAAATAATAGAAACCTCCCATAAATGACCCTATTTTAGTATAATTACTAATCCATGGTTGAATGGTATGCCTTGAAGCAATCCTTTATGCACAGGCCAGGTTTTCCAGAGCAGGTTTTAGAGTGATAAATGGTGTCCTTTCATATACCCCTTTTGGAATACGCTGTATCTTTTTTGGGTCCTTCCCTTCCTTGTAGTTTGGGGGACTTCACCAGAGAAATGTTGGTATAATATGGACACCAACACTTCCATCTGTACTGGGGCTCTCGCTTTCCTGGTTTCAAAAAATTAGGCCCTTGATCGCCAGAAGAAATGTTCCTGTCGGGTCTGCAGATTGAAACAACACGTAAGTGTTATACACTGCCATCTGTACAATGTGCACACAGACATGGCACTGCACAGTACATCTTTAGCACATGATCTGAAATTTTAACCCCTCCTATGTACGTATAGTCCAGGATGCAGTCTGGCTTGGGGGTAATGGCAGTGGTACCTCGTACAGGGGCAGAGGATGTGCTGTTACTATTAATTTTGGTCAGTGTGAGGACATTCCTTTTGTCCTTTTACTTAAAGAGGACCTTTCACTGGTCCACAGTTTATGAGGCAAATGTATATGCATGCAGAGCGGCACCCAGGGATGACCCTGCACTTACTTGTATCCCTGGGTGCCGCTCCGTTCGTCCTCTGTAGCCTCCGGTATGAGCTGAGTGCTGCGATTGGCCAGCGCTCCAGGCTTGGGAGAAGGAGACGCCCAGGGCAAAAGAACATGTCTCCGCCCCAGGCAAAAATAGGAGAAGCGCGCGCGCCGGTACTGGGGGCTACAGAGGACGAACGGAGCGGCACCCAGGAATACAAGTAAGTGCAGGGTCATCCCTGGGTGCCGCTCTGCATGTATATACATTTGCCCCATAAACTGTGGACTAGTGAAAGGTCCTCTTTAACCAACATGTTTTCATTGAGGAGAACCTTGCTGTCACCCTTTGAGTGGTTGCCAAAGCAGGAACCTAAGGAGGCCTCTCTCATTTTTGCATACTGTGCCACAAGCTACAGTACCTCTGGAATTTAGGGACAGCACTATACTGGTGTAATACATATTCACATAGAGATGGTAACTCTGATCCATCAGTAGGTGCACTACACACTATTTCCCCACTAACTCCTAAGATAGGAGGAGGGGTGGTGGTGTATTTTGGGGGTTTCAGTCCAGGTGTCCTTCCCTTAATAAATCTGGAACCTGTGGGTATGCCCATAGGTACCCTCATATAGCCTATACATTTTAATGCCATACCACGCTCATCTGCTGGTATTGGCGGTATTTTACATTCCCTTTAAAAGACTTGTTTACACAGATGTTTTTTTTTTCAGGGGTGTATACCTCAGCAATCTGCTAAAGGTGTCCAGGACTGGCTTAATTTTCAATAGAATCACGGATCATTTTGAGGCGGGCATTGTGTGTTATCATTGTAATGCTTGTTGAATTGCTTTGAATCGTGGCCAGGTCATGGCCATGCATTAAATTGCACTCTAATACTGTCAAATTTCTGCTTTCTTACAAGGCCCATATATAGCCCAAGTCCCAAAATGTCATCTTCATTTACTGGGATCCACTTCAGGGATTGAGCAAATAATGATTTGGGATTTTGGAAAATAAATCGCTAGACATATAAATTAGTTTGTGACACCATTAAACTTACAAATCCTCAGAGAAAAAGATTAAGAAAAAAAAAATAATGCCCAAAAACTGAGCCTGATAATCCTCTGTGGGTGGGGTCCATATGGGATCACTTTGGGGTACTACTATGGGGGTGCAGAGGTAGCAGTCGCTACTGGGCCCAGGAGCCTGATGAGGCTCAAAGACCCTTGTGCTGCATAAGAAGATACACAAAGCACTGAGGGAAGGGGGGCCGAAGCTGAACTCTTGCACCAGGGCCCATGAGTCGTTAGCTACGCCCCTGTACCGTACTATCTTGCTGTTGTTCAGGGGGGATTTTCTTGAGGGTCCCCCATCACTGGATGATGATGAGAAGGAAGAAGACAAGAGAAAATGCAGGATTGCCTCCTCCCTTGCTGGCTGTATCTGTATCAGAGACAATAATGGTGCATACCTCCTTAGCAGAATCAAGTCTTTGGGATGATTTGAGCAGGTTTTTTTTGTGTAAATACATTGTATTTATTCACAGGGGTGTGTATGTGGTGCTTTTACACATGAAGGGGCTGTAATAAATTTGAAATAAAATTTAGGAGAAAGAAGAAAAAAAGATAATTTAGTAACAAATTTAATAAGTAGCCTTTCCTACAGTAAAAAAAAAACAAAACAAAAACACCACTAAAACTTGGGCACAGATACGATCCGTAAAAGGGTTACTTTTTTTAGTTCCACTCTGACCTTGGCTGTGAGAAAGAAAAGATCTCCTGAGAGAAAAGTGAAAGCCACACCAGAAGAAAGAAAACAAAATAAAAGAGAATGTGCATTCTTTGAAAAATGTTACAATCTAACAGAATGTGCCTTCACCTCATTTTAGAAACTCTTTCTACTTAAGAAATAAAGCGGAGAATAAAGGGGAAGGAAGTGTGGGTGGTTCGAGGTTTTTAAAGTATCGCTGTAAATATCATCCCCTTTTGTCCCCTTTTTGAAATAAATGTATTGTCCTTTTAGAAACAAATACATAAAAAAAAAACAAAGACATCAAACATACATATTAGCAAAATATAAAGGAGAAAATTATCTTTCTTCTTGCATAATTTGTGATATGATTTTCCTTCTATGCTAGGTTATATATTACTTTAATTTCTTATGCAAACATGAAAATCCAGCATTCAGTTTAGATCGATTAAAATCTTGTCTGTATTAAGCATGTAAATAAATCACTGTTGGTTTCTGTGTTACATTTTTTGAACTAGAAGTTCTTAACCCCAGATAGGAAAATAGGAAATCTCACATGTAAAAATAATCCCCCCTACATGCACACAGGAGATTTTTGTCAAAACCCATTGTGAATTCTGTGGCAGAAACCAGAGGGTTTTCAATCTGATTGGGTTGGATCCACCAGCGGGTTAATCCGTGAGCAGACCCCACCAGAGTTTGCAATAGTGTCTGCATGGAAACCATGCCCAGACTTTTCATTCTTGGTGTGGTTTGGAAAGCCATGCATAAGTAATCACCGGCCACATAAACAGAGCTGCGTCCTCAACTTCGGGGAGATGCCATTTCAGGTACAAAACTTTGCTTGTTGAGAGGAATTGATTTGTAAGAACCGATTCACCATTCTCTGGTTAGGGCGGTTATCAAAGGGCACTACTGGGTGACCTACCCTGACCAGCCTTCATGGAGGCTACTATATCCATAAAGCCTATGTTTTATGAAATGTAGCTTGAGAATTGTTTATTATGTTTAATAGTTTCTCATGAAACATGGTCCAATTAAGCTTCTATTTAATCAGTTCACAGCATAATATTGGTGACTTCCAGGAAGCAGCAACAACCATTTTAACCTCCAAGGAGACACACATAATCTATTGTTTAGTATGTTTTGGAATGTCTAGTACTGGTTTTCTGAATAGGCAATATTCCAGCTATCTAAACAGATTTTCATTGGTTACTAAGCCCCCTAGGATCCCATATACTGTGGATAGGGTATATGATTCTATCTTGGCACAACCTCTTGAAGGCCAAATTAATAAGTGGATATAATGAACTTTTAGCGTTAAATTAAGGACCGCGCTGCTTATGCAAGGAATACCATCCAACTCTGCAGTAAAGCCACCTGGTTGACACAAGAAAACGATGCTTCCCAGCTCTGGACTCCAATCAGTTTCTCATGGAATTCTCTGCGGGGCACCGAAGAAATCACACAATAGTGAAGCACTTCCCATACAGGTAAATAAATACATGTTTTTTTAATTTCAATAAGTTTTTATTATGTTTTTAAAGCATAATAATGGGAATACAAAATAGACATTTGTACAAAATCGTCGTTACAACAGCACATCAGCACTCAATAGAGATTGGAGCACAAGGAACAGATAGGACGGTCGTTTAGCAGGGTCAGAGACCCGTATACCGCGTCTGAGAGTAGCCAATAATTGTGCTCAGAGAGCCGTAAGACATGGAGGACATTAGGGACCAGGGGTGGATTGGAAGGGAGGGAGGGGAGGAAGAGGTAGGGAAAAAAGGGGAATATAGGAACATTAAGAACATTAGAACATTAAGTACAGGTTTAATATACTCACAAGCGAGTTAAAAACAATCGCATATATGTTAAAAACCACTGGTCTATTCATAGAAAGCTGCAGCCCAACCCGGGTTTCGCACTCAAGCTTCGCTTCGCACTCAATGCACTTTTACTAGTCTTGAACATCCATAGTCAAACCTTAGGCTCACAATACTACTGTGTTATGACTACATAAAACCTTCATAGTGTATAGAGCAGTTGTTCGGTGCCCATATAGTAAGGGTCCTCTGTTTTCTTAAAGAAGCATCCAGAGTTTTTATATGAGTATAACAATAAAAATTGTATTGTAGCATGTGTGTTATGATATTCTCCCCTAAGGCATTGCTTCTAGAAGACAGTACCTCCATAACACACATTTGCGAGACTCTGTGTGCCTCCATGTGCAGGAGTGTTGCTAGGATATTAAAAGATCCATTACTCAATACTGTGCCTGCTGTGCTTCTCGAATACTAAACTGCAGAAATAATAGAGCCATATACAGCCCCCTATAGTAAGAGTGGTCTCTAAAGTACCACCAATAGCAATAATTCTCTCCCAGATTGTCCTCATTAGTAATAGTCCCTCCTACAGTGCCCCCAATAGTAATAATGTTCCCTTGAGAATGCCCCTGTTTATATTAATGCCCTCTATAGTGTGCCCAATAATAATAATGCTCATGTAGTGCCCCATTTGTATAAATGCCATAAAAGTGCGCATAGTAGAAATAATGTTCCCTATAGTACTCCCGTAGTAATAATGCCCCCCATAGTGCCCCTTTAGTATTAATGCACTCCATAGTGCCCCCAGTAGTAATAATACCCCCTGAGGTGCAACCAGTAGTGATTACAACACCCCTTAGTGCTCCCAGTAGTAAATAGCCTCTCTATAGTGCCCACAGTAGTAATAAGGTCCCCTGTAGTGCCCCCAGTATTAATAAGGCTTCTTAATAGTGCCCATAGTAGTAATAAGGCCTCTGTTGCACTGACAGTATTAATAGGATGCCCTAAAGCCCCGCAAAAGTTATGAGTCATGTCCAATTCTTGTCCGTTTTGCGGACAAGAATAGGCATTTCTAAAAGGGGTGTCCGTTCTGCAAATTGCAGAATGCACACGGGCGGCATCCGTAATTTGCAGACCGCAAAACACGGCACGGTCGTGTGAACGAGCCCAATACAAAGAACTTTTCCCTGACTCACCTCTAAGCACAGATTATAGACAGGGTCTCAGGTTCTACACTTTGCTGAAGACGCCACCCAGTATAAAATCCCTGTGTTTGTTTGTTTTGTTTTATGTTTTTTTCCATGATGCGATTTTTTTTATTTTTTTATCTCGGTCATTAATAATGGATAGTCCAGGTTTTGACCTGCTATTACTCCGTGGATTTTGTTTACTCTGTCTCCATGGTTACCATTGATAGAATATTCCGATCCGCCCCAACAAGCGCAGTGAGCACCATATGGGTGGCAAGTCCCATTAAAACTATGGGCAGAGATACAGTATCACTCTCTTGACGCATGTGCGAGAGTGGTCGATGTTCTCGCGTTACTTGCTGTTAGCGCAAGCGCACAGAGCCTCATGGGACGCCGCATATTCCTCACATGGTTGATATTATTATGGGTGAGAACTTCATAAATTTTAAATAGACACACATATGCACTTTATTTCCACAGGTGCACTTTATAATCTATAATTAGTGTTGATGACCCACAACTATGACTTTTTTTATATTTACATTGTATTATACAATTGGAAGTTATGATTCTATACTAAATTTGTTCACTTAGGCCCCTTTCACACGGGCGAGTTTTCCGCGCGGGTGCAATGCGTGAGGAGGACGCATTGCAACCGCACTGAATCCGGACCCATTTATTTCTATGGGGCTGTGCACACGAGCGGTGATTTTCACGCATCACTTCTGCGTTGCGTGAAAATCGCAGCATGCTCTATATTGTGCGTTTTTCACGCAACGCAGGCCCTATAGAAGTGAATGGGGCTGCGGAAAAATCGCAAGCAGCCGTAAGCAAGTGCGGATGCAGTGCGATTTTCCCGCATGGTTGCTTAGCAACGGGACCAGATCTTTATTATTTTCCAATCACATGGTCCATCTTACCATGGTGATGGACCATGTGATTAGACCATGTGATGTGACGTCATCACAGGTCCTGTAGATCTTAGATGCTGCAGGGAAAGAGAGGAGAGATCGCGACTACGCGATCAAGTGGCTAAGGTAAGTTAACTTTTATTATTTTTAACCCCTTCCACTTCATTTTACTATGTATTCTTTATTAAGAATGCTATTATTTCCCCTTATAACCATGTTATAAGGGAAAATAATAAATTCTCCAGAAGACCCTAAACCGGACCCGAAGTCCGGCTTTGGGTTGGGTACCAAACATGGCGATTTTTCTCACGCGCGTGCAAAACGCATTACAAACCTATGCACCCACGCAGGAAAATCGCGCATATTCCCGCAACGCACCCGCCTCTTATCCGGGCGTCAAACATGATGCCCGTGTGAAAGAGGCCCTAAGTTGACACTATGATCATGTAGTACACGCTGATTCGATTCATATGGTTTCTATAAGTGTAAATCATGATTATGATTGAACAATTAATGATAATAATTAGTATCTTGATACTTACCTCTCTATATATACACTGATTGTGAGCCCTGTTATCACTGCTTGACAAAGGCTCCATAGAGATGACCTGAAACGTTGCAAACGTTGGGTTTAATAGAGGCTACATGCACACGGCCGTGTGTGTTTTGCGGATCCACAAACCGCGGATCCGCAAAACATGGAAGCTGCTTCGTGTGCCGTTATAGAGATGCCCATTATAGAGATGCCTATTCTTGCAAAACGGACAAGAATAGGACATGTTCTATTTTTTTTGCGGGGCCACAGAACAGAGCAACGGATGCGGCCAGCACACGGAGTGCTGTCCGCATCTTTTGCGGCCCCATTGAAGTGAATGGGTCCGCGCCCGAGCTGCAAAATATGCGGCTCGGACGAGGACGAAACATACGGTCGTGTGCATGAGGCCAAAGATCCACTTTTTTCACTGAAGATCGGAGTGCTGCCTTGCCATCTATTGTTTTCTAAAAATATTGGAAACCTTAACTGGTCCTTAAATGGAATGTGTAATCAGAAAATTACCTATTGTTTAAATCACATTTTTATGTTAAACATATTTTTTTAAAATATAGGTAACTTATAAGTAGCTATTATCACCACAGACAGAATTACAATAACAAGTAACACCTCTATATAGATAGGGCCACACTGCCAATTAGGCAAGGTGAGGGGATCGCCTCAGGCGGAGCGGCCTGGGTGACAAGTGGGGGGAGGCAGCGAATGGGCACAGGGAAATGAGCGCTTCCTCAGGACAGCGATACTGTCACGGTCCCTCCTGTGACAGGTGAGAAGATTGGATAGACTTGCTGCACGTTAGGCTATCTGACAGGTCTCTGTTTTCCAATTAGTATGTTGTTGTTTGGCAGGATCTCACCTCTCCTCAGGTTCTGCTCATTATCAGTGATGAGGCTCTATTTAGGTCCGCCTCACACTGCTGACTGGGCGGTTGATATTTCCTGTTGGAGTTGCTAGAGCTTGTTTGTTTTGGATCTCCTGCTTCTCCATACTTCTCAAAGCTAAGTACTAGTTGCCTTTTCTGTTTGTTGTTCTTTGGTTTGTTTTGTTTCTAGGCCTCAGAGAGACGCAGGTTCCTTCATCTGGGAAGGACCCAGCTGTCTCTTCTCCTGCTACCTATTCTGGGGCTCGTCAGTTTTAGCAGGGCTTTAGGTATCCGGCGTATGAGCATTTCCGCCATCAGGATCTGCTCATAGTGGCAGGAGTTAGGGAAAGGCCTAGGGATTACTAGAAGGTCACCATCCCTCTTCCTTAACTTTTGAGGCCTAGACTGTTGTCTATTCCTTTGTTTTGTCAGTGCAGCTATGGATACTGTTTCTGCACTGGTCGATCGTATGCAAGGGCTGTCTTTGGAGGTAGCTGACCTCCGTATGGCTGTTGCACAGTTTCAGAGACCACAGGCGGTGGGTTCCAGCAGCAGGAACCAGGCCTGCCCTGAACCTAAGATCGCTCTCCCGGATAGGTTTTCTGGGGGAAGTGACAACTTTGTTCAGGGAGTCGTGCAAATTATATTTTAGACTACGTCCTAACTCTTCTGGGGACGAGAGTCAAAGAGTGGGGATTATTATTTAATTACTGAAAGGTGACACTCAGTATTGGGCTTTCTCTTTGCAGACCGGATCACAATCCCTCCAGTCGATAGATTAATTTTTCAGAGCTCTGGGGCTTATCTACGATGACCCAGATCGGGTTTCCCTGGCCGAATCTAAGTTGCGTGGCTTGCGGCAGTGAGAGTGTTCTCAGAGTCCTATTGCTCTGAATTTAGGAGGTGGGCAACTGATACGGAGTGGAATGACCCAGCTCTCCGTAGTCAATTCTGTCAAGGGCTGTCTGAGAGCCTGAAGGGCGCCTTGGCATTTCAGGAAAGTCCAGAATCATTGGAGGCGGCCATGTCTCTCGCTGTACATATTGATAGACCACAGAGGGAGAGATCTAAAGTTCCTCTCACTTGGGACGTACTATCATATGGGGAAGCGGTCTCTTCTGACACTCTGGGTAAAGAGACACTCAAGCTCAAGTCTGGTGATGTGCCAATGTGATTGGGGCAGGTCACTCCTGGACCAGGCGGTAAAAACTTTAGGGTTAAGAAAAGACTTTGCTTTTTCTGTGGTAAAAGAGAACATTTTGTAATGTATGTCCTTATGTTAAACATCAAGGTGAAAAGGAAAAAAAAAAACTAATTTGTTTAGTCCTCTTCTCACTCTTGGTAGTGTGGGTGGGGAATCTGAGAATGTACTTTTTTAATTTACCGGTAGTACCCGGTTTTTCCTGCCTGCCAAGGTGGCGCTAGACTCCAAAACTGTGGAAATGGAACTATTTATTGACAGTCGGGCAGGGGTCAACGTAGTGGATGGCCAGTTTGTCCGTATGCATGGTTTGACAACAATACAACAAAGATATTTCTGTGTTTGCAATTGATTCTGCCCCTCTCTCTCAAAAGGGTCTGTCTCAAATGGTGCAGGATATTCGCTTAAAGGTGGGTGATTCTCATATTGAATCCATTTCATGTTTTGTGCTGGAGGGCTTGCCTGCTCCTCTGGTGCTAGGTTTACCATGGTTAACCAAACATAACCCTACCAATGATTGGCAAGCTAGACAGATTCTCGATTGGAGTGATTACTGCATTGACAACTGTCTCAGCACGTCGCTTTCTGTTGTAACTACTAAAATGTTACCTTCTTTTCTTTCGGATTTTTCTGATGTACTCTCTAAGGGTGGAGACCAGGAGTTGCCTCCTCACTGGGAGTATGATTGCCCCGTCAAACTTATTCCCAGAGCTAGATTGCTCGGTTGTATGATCTTTCTGAACCCGAAAGAGTAGCCATGCGAAAGTATTTCACCGAGAGTTTGGCTAAAGGTCATATTAGACCATCCAAATCACCAGTGGCTGCAGGGTTCTTCTGTTTAAAAAAAAGGATGGAACTCTTAGGCCATGTTTAGACTTCTGTGAGCTTAATCGCATCACTCTCCGTGATCCTTATCCCCTTCCTTTGATCCCAGATTTATTCAATCAGATTGTCGGTGCCAAGGTGTTCTCTAAGTTGGATTTGAGGGGGCCATATAATCTGGTAAGAATCAAGGGAGGGGACGAATGGAAAACGGCCTTTAATACTCCTGAGGGTCTATGCTCCTACTGTTTTTCAACACTTCATCGATTATATCATTCATCATCTGGTGGGCTTGTGGTGGTTTATCTGGATGATATTTTAATTTATTCCTTTGATATGGAGACGCATGAGGATCACGTGATACAGGTCTTACAGATCCTAAGAGAGAATAAATTGTATGCCAAGATGGAGAAGTGTGTGTTTGCAGTCCCAGAAGGGTAATTCCTGGGATACCTACTCTCATCTTCGGGTTTTCATATTGATCCGGAAAAAGTCTGTGCTGTGTTGGACTGGGATCAACCCGAAAATCTCAAGGCACTCATGTGATTTTTTGGGTTCACCACTACCGTAAATTTATCTTGAATTACTCAACTGTTGTTAAACCATTAACTGATATGACTAAGAAAGGAGCGGATTTCTCAGTCTGGTCTGAAGAAGCATTACATGCTTTTTCAGTGATCAAGGAATGCTTTGCTTCTGTTCCTGTTCTGGTGCAACCTGATGTGTCACAACCATTCATTGTGGAAATTGACGCATTAAGGGTAGGGGTTGGAGCAGTCTTGTTGCAGGCTTCTTCTCCTAGCAAAAAAAAAACAATTCTCCACTGCTGAAAGAAATTATGATGTAGGTAATAGAGAGTTGCTGGCCATTAAGTTGGCTTTTGAGGAATGGCGCCATTGGTTGGAAGGAGCGATTCATCCCATTAAAGTAATTACTGATCACAAAAATCTGGCTTAACGGAGTCGGCTAAACATCTGAACCCAAGGCAGGCCAGATGGTCGTTGTTTTTTACTAGATTTAATTTCATTGTCACTTATCGCCCTGGGATTAAAAACGTCAAAGCAGATGCTTTGTCGCATAGCTTTCCCGGGGCGGGGGATGATTCGTAGGATCCTGGTCCGATATGGGCTGATAGGGTGGTTGTATCCACCCTTTATCCAGAACTTGAGGCAGAGGTGTTGGAGGCCCAGGGAGAGGCACCTGATTCTTGTCCTCCAGGGAAGTTGTTTGTCCCTCCGGAACTACGGCACAAGGTGTTTAAGGAACATCACGGTACTGTTCTTACGGGATACCCTGGGAGCAGATCCACTGTGGATCTCATTTCACAGAGATTCTGGTGGCCAATGTTACGTAAATGTGTTGAGGGCTATGTGGCAGCTTGTGCACGTGCTAAGGTGACTCATACTCGGCCTTCAGGATCTCTACTTCCCTTGTCTATCCTATCCCGACCCTGGACTCATTTGTCCATGGACTTTAACACAGATTTGCCTAATTCCTCAAGGAAAACTGTGATTCTGGTGGTTGTTGACCACTTCAGCAAGATGGCGCACTTTATAGCATTATTTGGTTTACCTAATGCCAAAACTCTTGCTCAAGTGTTTGTCAATAACATCGGTAAACTACACGGCATTCCCTCTGATGTGGTGTCTGATAGAGGGACTCAATTTGTTTCCAGATTCTGGAAGGCATTCTGTACTTGTCTGGGGGTCCAATTGTCCTTCTCTTCGGCCTTTCATCCTCAGTCAAACGGACAGACTGAGCGCACTAACCAGAATCTGGAGACTTACTTGAGATGTTTTGTCTCTGAGAATCAGAACGAGTGGTCTTCCTTTTTATCGTTGTCCGGGTTTGCCATGAATAACCGTAGACAGGAGTCCACTGATAAGTCGCTGTTTTTTGGTGCATATGGGTTCCATCCGCAGTTTGGCACATTTTCTGGTACTGAGACTTCTGGTATACCTGAAGAGGAAAGATTCTCCTCTTCGTTGTCATCTATTTGGCGAAAGATTCAAAACAATTAAAAAAAAATGGGCAAAAAGTATGAACGTATGGCTGACAAGAGATGTATGAGTGGTCCGGACCTGAGAGTGGGTGATTCTGTGTGGCTGTCCACAAGAAACATTAAGTTGAAGGTACCCTCTTGGAAGTTGGTGCCAAGGTTTATTGGGCCATACAAGATCTCTGCCATTATTAATCCGGTTGATTTTCGTCTTGAACTTCCACAAGCTTTGAAAATTTATAATGTGTTTCACAAGTCATTGCTGAAAAGATATGTTGAACCTGCTGAACCGTCCTCCCTGCCACCCCCTCCTGTCATGGTAGATGGTAATCTTGAATTTCAGAATTGTATCTCGTGCACTGGAAGGGTTACGGTCCAAAGGAAAGAATGTGTGCAGTCGCCTTGTGAAGACCTTTCACAGGGAGCATCCTGATAAGGCTGGTCCTGGGTGTCCGGAGGTCACCCGTAGAAGGGGGAGAGGGGGGGTACTGTCACAGTGGCACTTCTTACTGGCACATTATTGGGGGAACTATGGCGGCATCTACTGAGGCCACAAAAAAAGGGGTATTTTATATGGGGGGCTCTGTATAGGGGCATTTTATACTGGGACACATTATGGTGGGTACTATGGGGAAGGGGGGAGAGAAGTACCATGCGGTCATCTACGGGTGGCACTAAGAAGGGGCATTTTATACTTGCAAAATATGGGGGACACTGAGGGCATCTACTGGAGCACTATATAGGGGCATTTTATACTGGTACATTATGGGGGCACTAGGAGGAAGGGGGGAGAGGAGCACACTGGGTCATTTACTGGGGGCACTATATAGGGATATTTCATACCATACTTTTCATACTGGCACTTTATGGGGGCACTTGGGGGATTATCTCAACTGGGGGCATTAAAAGGGGGTATTTTTTGCACTGTCACAATATAAGGAGAATTATTACTACTCGGGGCTTGATTATTACTGGGGTCTATGGGGAACATGATTACTAGTATGGGCACTATGGGAGCATTATTACTTATGTGGCGCAGTGGGGACATGTTGGGGGCACTGTAGGAGCACTATTACCACCATGTGTGCTCTAGCAGAGAATTATTACTATTAGTGGGACTTTGGGGAACACTATTACTGTGGGGGCACCTTGGCGCAGTATCGGCTTACCACAATTATTTTTGGGGGATGTTATGTTTACACTATTAGTGTCAGGGGAACTATTTGCTGGGCGCAGTTATTTTAGGACACTGCATGCCAATAATTATTGAAGGGCACTATCTGCATGGTACTAGTATTATCAGGGAGTTTATCTGTTTCTGCAGTATAATATTGGGGAGCACAGCGGCACAGTATTGGGGGTGGTAGGATGATTTGTCCAGAAGATGGGAGGATGATGGAAAAGTAGTAAACTAAGATTTTTTTTTGTCAGATTGCAGAGACGAGAAATGGCTGAAAAATAGTGGTCTGGTCTGAAGGTCTAAAAGGAGAAGATGAGGAAAGAGAACATTTACATCAAAGGAGACGTCACTGGATGTAAGAGGTATATGGCGCTGTATTACCTTGTATATTCTGTAGTGACATACGTAATGTTAGGAGGGAAGGGGTTAGGTTGAGAATTTGGTATGGGGAGGGGTGCTTTTTCAATTTTTGCCTCAGGCAGCAGAAAGGCAAGGTGCACCCCTGTATATAGATAAAACAGTATCCACCATTCACAATAGGTGATATCACATTTATCTACTCCTTCCTGCCCTCTTCATGTCACAGAGGATGCCTAGAAAATCACCATAGACGTCAATAGGATCTTCTCCTGTCCAGTGACTGCTCTCAAAAGACAGGAAGTCTTAATATATTTTAGGGGGGATTATACAAAATATATATTTTAGGCCTAGTAAACAATGTGACAATTGCAGGACTGTATACATTTGTTTTACTATACAGTGCCTTGAAAAAGTGTTCAAACCCTTTGAACTTTTCCATATTTTTTCCACATTACACTCACAAACTTAAATGTATTTTTTGTGGATGTTATGGGATAGACAAACACAAAGTAGCAAGTATGTGTGAAGGGACAAGAAAATGACACATGGCTTTCGAAAAATTTTAATAAAAAAAATCTGGAAAGTGTGGCATGGATTTGTATTCAGCCTCTAAGTCAGTGCTTTGTAGGACCACCTTTTACTGCAATTACAGCTGCAAATCTTTTGGGGTATGTATCTACCAGCTTTGCACATCCAGAAGCAAAATAGCTCACGCTAGGGCTGAAACGATTACTCGATTTAATCGAGTAATTCGACACAAAAAAATCCTCGATGCAATTTTTTTGCATCGAGGATTCGTTTGTGTCATGTGACCACGGAGCGGGAGGGCAGCACTTGCTATTACTCCCCGCTCCGTGGTCACCCGTCAGGTCATAGTGCACGTAAGCGCGCCCTATGACCCGACACTGTGCAGAGCGGCTGGCAGCGGAGGAGGCGGGGCGCACAGGGGGAGAAGGAGTCGCTCTCTCCCTCCCCCTGTGCTGCACTGCCAGTGAGGAGAGAGAGGGGGGGGGGGCGCCGCTCCGTTCTCCCCACTGTGGGCCAGTTACAGTTGCCAATAACTAATATCGGACCAATGGGGAGGAGACATCACCTTCTCTGTGGGCGTTTCTTCTCCCTGCGCTGTCCAATCGCAGCAGAGAACGTCACAGTGCAGGGAGAAGGAACGCCCACAGAGCTGATGTCTCCTCCCTATTGCTCCGATATTAGTAATTAGAACATGGAGCAGGAGACTGTAACTGGCCCACAGTGGGGAGAGCAGAGCCGCGCCCAGGGATAACTGTAAGTGCAGAGACATCCTGGGCGCCGCTCCTTGTAGCTGCTAGTTAGTAAGGCCGGACCATGAAAGGTCCTTTGTAATCTTTAATACAGGAGGCAGGGAGCTGCGATCAGCGGCAGTTAACCCCTCAGGTGCTGCACCTGAGGGGTTAACTGCCGCTGATCTGCTGCCTGCCGCCTGTATTAAAGGTTAATTTTCATTGGTGGCACAGTGCGCCCTCCCCCCACCCCCCAGCATTAAAATCGTTGGTGGCAGTGGCCACAGAGCAGAGTCCCCTCCCCCCTCACTGGTGGCAGTGGCTACAGAGCAGAGTCCCCTTCCCCCCTCATTGGTGGCAGTGGCCACAGAGCAGAGTCCCCTCCCCCCTCATTGGTGGAAGTTCTGATTGGAGCCCCAGCAGTGTTTTAACTGGGCTCCTATCGGTTACCATGGCAACCAGGACGCTACTGAAGCCCTGGTTGCCATGGTAACATTCTTATTAGATTACTCGATTAATCGTAAAAAATAATCGATAGAATACTCGATTTCTAAAATAATCGTTTACTGCAGCCCTAGCTCACGCTCAGTCATATTGGATGGAGAGTGTCTGTGAACAGCAATACTCATTGCCACAGATTCTCAATGGGATTTAGGTCTGGACTTTGACTGGGCCATTCTAACATATGAATATGCTTTGATCTAAACCATTCCATTGTAGCTCTGGCTGTATGTTTAGGGTCGTTTTCCTGCTGGAAGGTGAACCTCTGCTCCAGTCTTAAGTCTTTTGCAGTCTCTACCAAGTTTTCTTCCAGAATTGCACTTAATTTAGCTCCATCCATTTTCCCATCAACTCTGACCAGCTTCCCTGTCCCTGCTGAAGAAAAGTGTCCATGATGCTGCGACTGCTAGGTTTCACAGTGGGGATGGTGTGTTTAGGGGGATTTGCAGTTAGTTTTCTACCACACATATCAACTTTGGTTTCATCTGACCAGAACACCTTCTTCCACATGTTTGCTATGTCCCATACAAGGATTGTGGCAAACTGCAAACAGGACTTCTTATGGCTTGCTTTCAAAAATGGGTTTCCACTTTTCACTCTTCCATAAAGGACAAATTTGTGGAGTACATGTCTAACAGTTGTCCTGTGAGCTGAGCTGTGGACCTCTGCAGCTCTTCTAGGGTGACCATAGACCTCTCTAATTAGTGCTCTCCTTGCCAGAGCTGTCAGTTTAGGTAAAGGGTCATGTCTTGGTAGGTTTGCAGTTGTACCATACTCCTTCCATTTTCAGATGATATATTGAACAGTGCTCCGTCAAATCTTCAGAGATTGAGATGTTTTTATTTAATAACCTAACCCTGCTTTACACATCTCCACAACTTTATCCCTGACCTGTCTGGTGTGTTTTCCTTGGTTTTCATGATGCTGTTTGATCACTAATGTTCTCTAACAAACCTATGAAGCCTTCACAGAACTGCTGTAGTTATACTAGGACTGGGCGATTATGACAATAATGAAAATTGTGATTAATTAAACATGTAAACTCGATCTTGATTATTCAACGTTTATTTGGGGTGTGTGGCTTGGGGCATGACTCGGGGTGTGGCTTCGCATGGGGTGTTATGTACGACACCAATGGTTTGATAATATTTTGAGTGTATATATATTAGTACTGCTTGCTGGTACTGTATTACGATGCGTATTTTTCGCATGAGAATGTGAAACGTGTGCAGGTCCCCTAACTACGCTAACAGATTAAAAAACTGCCGACAAATTAACATTAGATCAGATTTTAAATTGATCACCCATTGACCTCAATGGAAAAAACAAACAAACAAACAGGAGTAGCTGGTAAATATGGAGAATAAATCGAACCTTTAAAGGGGTTGTCTGACATCCAATAAAATTTTATTGGGGGCGGCTGAAATGAGTTCAAAACTAAAAAACAACCTTTGCACAGTTCCCTCCACTCGGGACACTTGGCTCCTGTCCCCTCCACCAGGCACACACCACCGGTGAGACCACTGATTGGTTGGCAGAAGTAATGTATATATGTATATATACACAGCACATCATCAATTCCAAAATGGCGTTTTTATTTTTCTGGTATTTTGAACACAGTCCTCTAAATTTTATTGGATTTCATCTGAAGCACCCAGACTGTCTTCTGAAAACCAGTTGAAGATCATGTTTAGAAGCCCGTGCCATATTGTAATTATGGCGCCTCTCAGTCCACACACCCAGGAACCTCTATGGATAGACTAAAGCTGCAGCAGTATGTGTTTTTGAACATCATTGTGGGGTGCTGTTAAAGGGGTGGTAAATATATTGCTACAGGTAACAAAACTGAGCCAGTGGTTACAACCAGACCTCCCTATAGGAGAGGTGTGAAGAAGAGGCGTGGCTACACCTCGGTACAGCTTCGGCCATCTGCTTACCCACCCAACATGGTGATCACCAGGCTACTAAATAGTTAACGCTAAAAGGTAACGCGATGACGCTGCGTTCCACACCTCCTTCTCATCATATCCCTCCCAGCCGCCTATTGGCTGCAGCCATTTCTCACCACGCCCTATTCCCCCCGCCCTAAGATGGCCGATTGTTCAACCGCCCATTGAGAATGTGATGGGCAAAAGGGGTTGGGTCTCCACGCCCATTTTTCTGTATGTTCGATCAGCCAATGAGATTTCAGTAGGAGAGCCACGGCGACCAATAGGCTGTGCCCTGGGGCAGGGTCCCGGTGTTGCGTGTTCCGGTGCATCCTCAGAGTGTGTCGGTGCTGGGCAGGGAGGTGCGCGGAGCTCTGGGAAGGGACGGCGGCGCATTGCTTTTCCGAGGCAAATGAAAAGGAAGGGGCCGCTCCGCATGGCGAGGGGCTAGGAGGCTCGCGGCTGTTCCCTCCCTGACACAGACCCGGGTGGCAGGAGCTGGCTCTTTCTATCGCTGTGCCTGGCGGAGTAAGCGGCCAGCATGGACCAAGTGGAGATCTTACGGACTTTCATTCAGAAAGTGCAGGCCATGAACAACAAGGACCACAACGGGGAGGACAACTTCGCCAGTGACTTCATGGTAAGGGCTCGGGGTGGGTGACGGGTGTTCCCTGGCATGTGACGTGCCTGCAGGGCACCCAAGGGCTGAACACCTAGGCTCTCCCGGTAGTGGGGGGCTGAGTGCTGAGCTATTCCACAGGCGGCCCCTCCTCTCCTTCCTCTGCCTCCCTCCGCTCCCCCTCCTTCCTTCCTGATCACTTCATGGATTACTGCCTGCAGCTTTCTGGGGAGGGTGGATTTCATCAGAGCTTCCTGCACGCTGCTTTCCTCCCCCGACCTGCGCCTTACATTGCTGGAATGGCAGGAAGTGCCCGATCGATTAACCCATTAGTGCGGAGCAGATGTGATCGTGGTCTCATTGTAAGGGGATGTGTCAGTGACCCGCCCTAAGCCTCTGCAGGCGGTGTGACCAGTCCTTATGGCACCCATGACCAGGGAAGCCGCCCTGCTGACATTCCACTTGTCATTGATGTGCGAGGTGCACATGGGACACTTCCAAATCCTGTCCCAGCCGTGTGTCAAACGAGCGGCCCCACCCCCGTGTAACAGCAGTCCTGCATTGTGTCACCGGCTCTACGGCTCCTTCCCAAATATGCAAACTTACATAGTTCTCTGATGAGAGGATGCCAGGGGGTACTGCTGGGTAGATCAGCATGCCAGGGGGTACTGCTGGGTAGATCGGGATGCCAGGGGGGTACTGCTGGGTAGATCGGGATGCCAGGGGGGTACTGCTGGGTAGATCGGGATGCCAGGGGGGTACTGCTGGGTAGATCGGGATGCCAGGGGGTACTGCTGGGTAGATCGGGATGCCAGGGGGTACTGCTGGGTAGATCGGGATGCCAGGGGGTACTGCTGGGTAGATCGGGATGCCAGGGGGGTACTGCTGGGTTCATCGGCATGCCAGGGGGTACTGCTGGGTTCATCGGCATGCCAGGGGGTACTGCTGGGTACATCGGCATGCCAGGGGGTACTGCTGGGTACATCGGCATGCCAGGGGGTACTGCTGGGTACATCGGCATGCCAGGGGGTACTGCTGGGTACATCGGCATGCCAGGGGGTACTGCTGGGTACATCGGCATGCCAGGGGGTACTGCTGGGTACATCGGCATGCCAGGGGGTACTGCTGGGTACATCGGCATGCCAGGGGGTACTGCTGGGTACATCGGCATGCCAGGGGGTACTGCTGGGTACATCGGCATGCCAGGGGGTACTGCTGGGTACATCGGCATGCCAGGGGGTACTGCTGGGTACATCGGCATGCCAGGGGGTACTGCTGGGTACATCGGCATGCCAGGGGGGTACTGCTGGGTACATCGGCATGCCAGGGGGTACTGCTGGGTACATCGGCATGCCAGGGGGTACTGCTGGGTACATCGGCATGCCAGGGGGGGTACTGCTGGGTACATCGGCATGCCAGGGGGGTACTGCTGGGTACATCGGCATGCCAGGGGGGTACTGCTGGGTACATCGGCATGCCAGGGGGGTACTGCTGGGTACATCGGCATGCCAGGGGGGTACTGCTGGGTGGATCAGGCTGCTTCACTGTTATTATGGTGCCATAGTACTCCTAAATGGAACATGCTGCTTCAATATCTTCAGGATGCCAGGGTACTGCTTTGTAGACCAGGCTACTTCATGGTCGTTAGGGGTTGCCAAGGTACTGATATATTGAGCAGCCTTCGGTATCTGTGGGAGATAATTGTGCCAGTACACTTCTATGGACTAGGACACTTCAGGATGGTAGTGCACATATATGGGCCAGTCTGGGTGCGTTGGTATCGTTCGGATGTCAGTGTACGTACATGCTGATGTACAGCAGGCTGCATTAGGTCAATACTCCAGATGTGTCTGCTTCTAGAGCTGTTCTATGTGCCAGTCCTCCATGTCCGTTTCTCACTGATCATGCGCTGCATGAAGATGGCGCAGAGCTCTGTATATTAGCTCCAGCTCCTGATGTCAAGTGTTTCTCTGGTGGTTCGCTATGTGGTCATCACTTATAAATGGAGGGATTTATTCTGGATCTGAGGAAAGAATGTCTCGGCCCTGGGAATATTCTGACTCATGGCCTCAAGCTGCTCTTTGTATACTCCCAGCCACAATGCTAGGACTTTTTGGGATGGGTTAAGAAAAACAAGCTAATTTGTAGAAAGGCCTAATGCACTGTAACTGACAGTCATCTGCCCTGATCTCCCGTGTTATTACAGACCTTTAGAAATGAAGTGTCGATGTATTAACCGGGGCATCTAGAAATTCTGGAAATAGCAGGAAGAACATTATCATTTTGGTAATCTGATACTTCACACTTAAAAATGTAAGGTCCTCTGACATGTCCTCTGACTGCCCCCCCCCCCCCCGCCAATTTTAACCTCACTGTAATACCTCTTGAGTCAGTTGGGCTCCTGATGATGAGTTCTAGATTTAGTTTCACTATACTAAAAAAAAACACAGCAGATTTTGATATGTCCTAGATGGGTGGGGGTCTGAGTGCTGAGACCCCCATCGACCGCAAGGCGAGGAGTGAGAATCTGACATATAGCGCTGTCTCTGCTCGCAGCTGGCCCACAGACTTTCTGTAGAGTCCATCTTTAGTAGCTCTTCTTCTCGTACTAGTGATCATGAGGGTCTCAACTCATGGACCACCACCTTTTTGGTATGTTTTTTTTTTTTTTTTAATCTTTCAGTAAATGGAAGCTTTCTTGCTCGCATTCAGAGGCCGGGGACCTCTTATGACCTAGTTGTGCTCACATAGCAGAATGTTTGTTACAGTGTATCAGAACGGGGGCCCCGTTCTATCTGCAGTAGATACAGTATCTCTGGCCCCTCAGCTAGCGATACTGTTGTGTACTAGGGTCCTTAGGCTACTTTCATACTAGCGGCAGGACGGATCCGACAGGCTGTTCACCCGACGGAACAGTACGCTAGTTAACATGTGCCCCCTCCGCCCCCATTGACTATAATGGGGGCGGGGCGGAGTTCCGGCGGAGGCAGGCCAGCGCTCGGCGAGAAGCTGCTGGAATAAAACTACGACATGTCCGACATTTATTCCGGCAGCCTCTCACCGTGCGCTGCCATGCCTCTACTGGAACTCCACCCTGCCCCCATTATAGTCAATAGGGCCGGAGGGAGGCACATGTTCACTAGCGGCAGGACAGATCCGACAGGCTGTTCTGTCGGATCCGTCATGCCGCTAGTGGGAAACTAGCCTTAACAGAAGCTAGTACTACTGTCACAACCATAATCTCTGTATAGGCCATCAGTATCTGATCAGTGGGGGGTCCAACACCCCCGCCATTCAGCTGTTTGAGAAGGCACTGGTGCTTTCCCAGCTTTCCTTAGGCCATGTGACGTCACGTTCATCGGTCACCTGGCGTCAGTGCAGCTCAGCCCCATAGAAGTGAATTGGGCTAAGCGCGATACCAATGGGGCACGCCGCGCTGCAGGGACGGCCGGTATACAACGTACGGTGCTGTGCTTGGTGGGCAGAATAAAGGAGGAATCACAGGAGTGCCGGCGCTTTCTCAAAACAGCTGATTGGCGGGGGTCCCGGGTGTCAGACCCCACCGATCAGATACTGATGACTTGATATTTTAATAGGCTTTTTCCCTTTTAACATTCAGGGTGGCCCAATAACCTTTGTCTTGTTTGAAAGTGGTTTGGGACTTACAAAAGGCTGGGAACCTCTGACCTAGACTGGAACGTTGTACCAAACTTCAGCTACATGAAAGCAGAGCGGGGTATGGGCTAGACTTTAGCCTCTCAATGAAAACCAGTCCAATAGAAATGTTGAAAATGGGAAGGAAATGAAACGTTACACAACCTTTCATTTTTCATAATATTTGTTGGATTTTGTCTCCTGCCCCCCAGCGATGACGTGCCCCATCAACACGTGACCGCTGCACCAGTCACAAGGGTCAACATGTCATCGCTGGAGGCCAGCAGGGGACGTGAGTATAGTGTTTGTTTCTGTCAGCCAGATTATGCCTATAGAGCCGTTCATAGATTATGGTAGTTCTCCTATAGCATGTCAGTTTTTGTAGTTTTTCCATAAAATCGTTTTTATATACCTGTCAATCACTTTTGAAAAGGGCCCAAGGGTCTGAGGGAGCCCAGTACCGCCCCACATCCCAAAGTCCCCTCCTAGCACTCCTGATGTCATTGAGAGGACTCGGCGTAATCTCGTGCGAACACCTGTACTCCGCACATAAGCGCCTGCGCAGTCTTCCATCCCTGTACTGACCTCAGCCTCAGGGAACGGACTGCCATAGCCTAGAAACATCTCTATAGGTATAATCTGGCTGACAGAATCCCTTTAAACACTTTGCTGTCTTCATTAGGGAAACCCACAAATAAACCTGCACCAAACTGTGAATTTCCCAGTATTTCTGCAGCAAATCGGTGCAACTTTACAGGGTTTGACCCATCTTGTACATTGGTAGTATATATCGCTAGCCTATCGAATGAACAGCTTTTGGCAGAAATTGACTGCTTTGAACCCCTTTAGATACTATGTTACGGAGGTATTCTTGCCTAAGAGAATTCCTCTAGAGGACTTCCATAATGTGGAGCCACCATTAGCAGCCGCTGAGTGCCTATGACTCCATGACTACTTCTTGTGTCCCCATTAGGGAGCATTCACACGACCATATAATTGGATCCGCATCCGTTCCGCAATTTTGCGGAACGGGTGCGGACCCATTCATTTCAATGGGCCCGCAAAAGATGCGGACAGCACACTGTGTGCTGTCCACATCCGTTGTTCCGTTCCGCGGCTCCACAAAAAAGATAGAGCATGTCCTATACTTGTCCGTGGTTGCGGACAAGAACAGGCATTCTCTATATAGTGCCGCCCATGTACGGTCCGCAAAATGCGGAACGCACACGGCCGGTATCATGTGAATGCTCCCTAAGGCTCTGTACTGTTCTGTTCCATGTGCATGATGCCTGACTGATCATCAGGACAGATCTTTGTGCCTAATCCCACCAGTTATGGCCAGCGGCCTTCTCCCCAGGCAGGAGGGGTGGCAGGGGACTCCAATTGTCCCGATAGGTACAGGTGCGAGAGGTGAGGCCCACATCTGTCTAAATAAATAAATGCAGCGCAACATGCTGTGGTCACAAAATATATAAGGGGAGATTTATTAGGGGAAAAGTGGCTTAGTTCCCCATACCAACCAATCAGATTCCACCTTAAATTTTAAAAGGAGCTGTGAAAAATGAAAGGTGGAACCTGATTGATTGCTATTGGCAACTAAGGGTACTTTCAGACTTGCGGCGTTTTGATCCGGCAGGCAGTTCCGTCCCGCCGGATCCAGCATACCGCATAACAACTGAAAGCATTTGTAGACTAATCCGGCTGGCGGATCCATCTACAAATGCATTGAAAGTGCGGATCCGTCTCTCAGTTTGCCGTGTGGATAGACGGATCCGTCTTGTATATATTTTTTTTTAACAGTTTTAAAGGTCTGCACATGTGCAGACTGGAAGGACTGATCCGTCCTGCAGTCATTTCTTAATGCCAGATCCGACACTAATGTAAATTCCGGCATTCCGTCTTGCGTCCCGGCATTTCAGGACGGAGATAAAACCGCAGCTTGCTGCGGTTTTGTCAACGTCCAAAAAACGTTCACATACTGAACTGATGCATCCTGATGCATCCTGAACGGATTTCTCTCTATTCAGAATGCATTGGGATAATCCTGATCAGTATCTTTCCGTCCTAGAGCCCCGAGGACGGAACTCTATGCTGGAATAGAAAAGTGTGAAGGTACCCTAAGCCAGTTTTCCCTTCCACCAGTCTTGATAAATCTCCCCCATAATGTATTCCTGTAATCTTCATGAAGACGACTTTGCTGCTGCTTCTGCTTTCGTCTCTGCCATTGGAAGTGCAGACGTTGAAGCTTATGAACTCTGCTCAATTCTTCTATTCATCAGTTGGGTCACATGCGACGGAAAATGTCTTAGAAAAGGGAACAGTTTGTTTCAGTAAAAAATAAAATAATTAACAAAAGTGTGTTTGTCTCGTTAAAATTTGCATGTAGTAATGCACCCTGGCATACTGACATGGCGGTCTGGTGGCCAGCACTAAAGCACTCTGGCCAAGAACATCATCTGTGGGGAACCTGTATGTTCCTGGCTTCTCCTGGGCCTGGTGTCTGAGATACGAGAAGTGAGTTTGAGCCCGATTGAGGATCGGGACCAGTGTGAGTGATGGCAGTGTGTGAACAGCGTTCATATAAGCAGTCGGAAATAATAACCGGCATCTGCCGTCCATGTCATACCTCCCATTTATCAGCTATCTGGTGTTTGATTACTGATCTGTTGAAGATTGACCCCTTGGAGGGGTTTCCTGGACTGTAACGGTGATGACCTATCCTCCGATCAGCGGTTTGAATGGGCTGCTGTACACCGTAACAAGCAGCCGAACAGTTCTTTATCAGTCTCCTAGAAGTGGATGAACCAGTAGTCCTGCTTGCACACTGCCACTCCATTCAGGGGGGGGGGGGTCTTGTAATCAGGATCCACAGGACTCCCTGCAGCCAGACACCCTCAATCAATCACCTATCCTGTGGAACGGGAGCAGCGTTGCAGTGTAATTGACACCCGCCACCCGGCCTGTTCAAGCAGCTGATGGTGGGGGTGCCGGGAGTCAGACACCACCAATCTGATCTTGATGGTCGTCAATATTACTGTCTGGGAAAACCCTTTTTGACAAGCCTCATATTTCAGGAATTCTTTACATACCTCTAAGGTTCTGTTCACACTTGTGGTGTGGCTCCTTTTTATAACCGAGCATGGACTCTGTATGAAAGATTTTTGTATTATCAGTGTGTGTAAGTATTGTCTCGCACCTTTTGTGTATTTATTTTTTTCCCTTTCTTATATATATAAATATATATATATATATATATATAGATATATTTTTTTTTATTCTTGGCCATGCAGTCTAATGATCTTACTAATATTCTATATTCCGATTTTTTTTTTTTTTTTTGAAAAATCATCTGTACTACTTGTGTTTTTTTTTTGGGGGGGGTAACGTGTGCACCAAATGTGTCCGGCAGGCCGCAGGCCTGAGAATGCCTCTTCTCCTCCAGCTATGTCATCTTGTGATATCTCTGGGAGGATCTACGGTGTTCAGGCACATCCCTGAAGCTCTGGGGTTCAGAGTGTGTGCAATGTGGTATTTCAATACGACTGCTTAAATATCTAGAAAGTCAAGGCCTCGGGGAAGGCTTTTCTTGTATTGGCATGTTCAAAAATGTCATCTAGTGTTTTGTGCTGCTTAGCTATGCACTTTCCCTGTCTCGGGACTTTCTGATCCCTGATATTATACAGCAAATCCGAGGAATGTCATTTAGCAGCCTGTCACACCGTAGGTACACCACTGGAAGCTGAATCGGGCCCTCTCTGTAGGGGCTCATGCACACGACTGCACGGCCATGATGCCTGCAAGCACCGGGTCCGCAGTTCATGGGCACCGGCTGTGTGCACTCCGTAAAGGCAGATGTGGACCCATGGACTTGAATGTGTCTGCAAGATATGACCAAAAATAGAGCCTCTGCTATCTTTTTCGGAAGCGCTACAAAGGGATTCTGTGGGATTTTGGGTAGCCTCTGCTCCGCAAAAGACATCGTATTTTGTCATTGTTCAAGTCAGTAGGTCCACATCCGCACCGGCACTGCACACGGCCGGTGCCCATGCATTTCCACGGGAAATTCATGTTATAGATTTGCACCAAACTGTGTGGATTTTGGAGCGCTTTTTTTGTGTATTTTACTGCATTAAACAGGAGAGTGTTTAAAGTAAAGAGGGGGGAAAAACAAAAAATAAAACACAAGCTCTGCTTTCCTATCCTGGACCTTCCCCGATTCCCTGCTGATCACTGTATATCCAGCTTCCTGTGATGGTGTGTTGACCGATGTCACAGTCATTAGGACAAGAGCAGCAGTGGATTGGGTCATCAATATTGGATCGGGACCCCCAGTGAGCGCCGCAGCCGCTTTACATCAGTCACATGGCCTAGTTGCATTGAATTGAATGGGGCTGACAGCAGTACTAAGTACAACACTGTGCTTGGGAAGCTGCCAGGACCCGGCCGCGCTCACTGGAGCTCCGATGAGTGAGGTGGGGTCCTTGGAATCGGACCCCCTTCATTGTAATAAGCATGATCTATCCTGAGAATGAGTGGTCATTATCAATTCCTGTATAGCCCCTTTAATTGAGCTTGTGGAGCGTTCACATACGTCCGGTATTATTGCACTGAATCGGCGTCGACTGCAGCGTTTTTCAGCCCGGCATGTTAACGGGTTCGGCACAGGCCCCCATTTGAGGCGGTTTCTCCGGCATAAGACAACTGGCCAAACACAACAGATATATGTGAATCCAGTGCTAAAGAGATCCCGTGACTACAGTTTGCTCTATAAATGAAACATGGTGATATACAGTATACCGCTCCCATCAGACCTGTACGCCTGCAGGCACTTACTTCAATGAGGAAAACATCATTATAAAAGAAAAATATTAGTTTAGGTAAATTCGATGGTTTTAGTACGTGCAAATCCCTCATGTCGACATAATATTGTGAAACATACTGTTACATCCTATTGTGAATGCAGCATGTCATATCTGCCACGTCTGCGTTGCCCCATGCTATCCTAACCAGGACATGTGAAAGCAAGCAGAGGTAGTAACTGGAGCTATGAAGAAAGGGTTGTTCTAAATGATAATGGGGTGGCCCGTCTGGGATATTGCAACCATGTCAGATAGGTGAAGTGGGACCTGCTCTTAACCATAGATTGGGGGCCCCCGAAGTGAAGGAGAGCACGCTGCGCATGCGTGGCATGCTCTCCATTCATTGCAATGGGAACTCTAAAAAGAGCTGAGCCGCGCATGTGTTCAGGGGTCCCTTTCTGGGGACAGATGCAGGTCCAATGTCTGGGACCTGCTCCTATCTGACACTGATGGCATATCCTAGCGATACGCCATCAATGCCCCCTTTAAGAATTAACAGTTCCACCTGTAATGATTATGTCCACCAGTGAAAGACCCAGCCTACTAGCCATATTTTCTATGGACCATTGTATGGTCCTGTACTGCCTGAGCGCGCAAGACTGTCACAATACTTGCCTTTTTATCTAAATACACATTTATTCATCCCTGTGCACTGCCGGCGGATGCGCCGAAGTTATGGTGAGGCTTTCTGCTGACGTATATTAAGATTATTTTCCACGCCAAAACTAGCATGGTAACCTCTCATCGTTCTCCAAGAGCAGCTGGTACAATATTGGAAGCTCCGGCTGGAGGGCTGCTGTGATTCACATCGGTATTCTGACGTTTTCCAGCCAGTTAGATTAAATCATCTTGCGAGACTCTCTAGAACTGTCTTATGTGGAGTTTCCATCTTGCTTGCTTTGTGTTATTTTTTTTTTCCCTGCCGTGTTACTAATTTCCCAGCAGTCCTATTTCAGGACTTCTATTTTTGTTGTACGGGAAGCCATCATCCTCGGGCTCTTTCAATATTCAGGTCACTATTTTGATATGATGTCTGGTCTCAAATGTCGAGGGTGTGTATATTAAAGGGGGTGGAGGTTGACAACCATGAGTCTATTACTGGAATAAAGGGGGCTTCAGGGTACATTTCTATGGGGATAACTGCAGTTAATAAGATGAAAATAAAATTAACTTTGAGAAGGGAATGTTCACGACTGGTTCGGTAGAAAATCCATTCCATCTATCTGAATAGGGAAGTTTCCACAGACATGCCATTATAGCCCAATAGTTCTGACACCTGGGTTCATTGTTGAGTGGCGCCTATAACTTCAGTAGGAGCAGCGCTGCAGTCGCCAGCTCCGTCCTCTATAGAATGGACTAAAGTGTAACACCGGAGCTACTCTTAAACAGCTGATCAGCTACCCTGAAGATAGGACATCGATAGTAACATGAGTGGACAACCCACCTTTCCAAGCCCCCTCAGATCCAGCACCCATCCACAACAAGGGTGTGGTCGTAAGATAATGTCATTCCTGTGTCCAAGAGGGACCAAGAAGTACAGAGATTGGGGGGTAGCCAGTTGTAAACCTGATATGGCAGTGTTCACATCAGCAATTTTCACCATTCCTTTGACTATAATAGGGCCCGTTTGGTTTCCATTCTTGTGTCCGAATTTTTAGCAAAAAAAGTCCTGTTTGTCTGCTCTTTTTTGGCACAATGGATGGACCCCGGACATTAAGGCGGGGTACACATGGCAATATTTGCTTTGCCTGCTGACCTTTAGGTGACCATCACTGGGCTAGAAAGGTTTTCTGCCGAGCGATCGCAGGCTATTTTTAGCCTGTGAGTTTTGGAGGGAAAAGTTTTCCCGCTCCTGTCAGGATCACTGGGCAGTTTTTTGATTCTGCCTAGTGATCCCCATTTATTAGTCAGTTTTGATTGACCTATTGTGACCCAGGGTTTCGGGTAGGGTTACCTGGACCCTGGTAACAATGGCCCGATTGGTTAAAGGGGCCGGTAATTGGGCTATAAGTGTCCGTGCTCTGCTGGGTGGCCTTTCGTCTGCACCTGCCCGTGGAGCCGGATCCTTTGTGCTCCCTCCCCGCCCGCCCCTAATAGTTGAATGTTGGCCATGGTTCTAAGCGGGGTGGTTTGGATAGTCATCCCGTGATGGCTATGGCTTGATTGAGTCGGAGTTTGTGACTAGGCTCAGAGTTGGTATATTAAAGTTTAAGTTGAAATTTTGGTTTTAATAAACAGGCCATGGCCAATTTTTACTTCCACTCTCTAGTTGGTGTATTTAATGGTAATTATTAATGGTTTGGGGGAATGGTGGGATGGAGGCCCTGAACTCTGTGCATTGGGTAGGGGATAACGTTCTATTACTGGAATACAGGGGGTTTCAGGGTACATTTCTATGGGGATAACTGTGACGAAGACCCTTAACAGAGTCTCCATTGTAGATGTGAACAAGCCCTAAAAGTAGTCCAAAAAGATACCTGCACAGTGACAGCCCTATGGCTACTGTATGGTATATGTGTTATTTATTTTCTGTGGTGTCTACTTGGCCGGCACCAGCTGATCACAGTTCTGATTTTCATATTTTCGGTGATTTGTCTGTCTCGTTTCACAGATTGATGGCTGTTATTACAGAGGTTTATTTTCCGTGCTAGGAAATCTTTAACTTCCTGTTGAAGATCGCATCTGCTGCTGGCTCTCGTGCTATTCTGCTCCAGAAACCTAGAAGTCAGTGTTTGCTTTCTCGCACCGTATGCCGAGATGGTAGTAATCCTTCTCGATCCTCTTCCCCATGTTTCTTCCGTTTTAGGAGAAGGCTTGCAGAAATTATCTGCACATTTTGACATGTGTCCCCATATTAGGGTTGCGTTCTGCAGTGTAAAATGCATGTAAATGCTAGTTGTTGTTTTTATTTTTGTTTTTTACCTGCATTTTTCTTTCAATACTTTTTGAAGTTTGTTTGAAAACCCTATCGAGAGAAACTAATATACAATGATACAAACCCAATATGCTGTGTATGTTTTTATGCTTTCCTGTAGATTGTGTCATTTGGCTGCTGCTTTTCAGAGCGCCCCAAAAAGACCAAAAAACACTGTTAAAAAGATGGTTAAAGGCAAAGTTGCATGCTCTGTGACTCCACAAGCTTGCTTGTGTCTGTAGTGTGTGCATGGAATATTACAAATCATCTTAAGATAGAGGGGCTGTTGCGGAAATGTCTTCAATCTGTTAAGTGGTGAGTACAGGGTGAGTCAAAAGTCAGCAGGCTGAATAGCTACCATGTAAAAGATGTTTCTATGGTGGCCACTGTCCGGAAGTAAGATCCGTGTACCAGCTGTATAGTACAGTTCCTGAGCCCGTGCCATCACAGCGCTGTACTGCTACCTTATTTTATGTTGGCTACCTGCTTAACGTGATGTAATAGTATGATGGACAGCAAGAGGTAGGGCTTGTGCGCATAGCAGAGCCTTGTACAGCAATGCGTCCAGAGCCATATAGGCTCCAACATACTGTGTGTGGGGAAATGTTCTCCCCCAGAAGCAATGCTTCTCCCCCGGTAGGATTCATGCAATGTCTGTCAAACAAATCTCTAATCGTAGACATATTGAAGCAAAGTAGAATAACAGAGGCATAATACAACTGCGTGTGAGGTTGGCCCTCTGGGACATTGATCACATATCGCTAGGATGTGCCATTGATGTCAGATAGGCATGGGTTCCACCATTGGGATTTCCTCCTATCCCCAGAAGTGAAGAGAGAGCAGCTGGACGTGCGCGGCCACCCTCTGTTCACAGCTATGGGACTAATGAAAACCGCTAAGCGCACTCGCTCCGCTATTTTCAGAAGTCCACTCCCATAGAAATAAATGGAGAACATGCCGCGCATGTGCAGCTGCTCTCTCTTCACTTCAGGGGCCAGTTCTGGAGATAGGAGCAGATCTCAAAGGTGGGACCCATGCCTCTCTGACATTGATAGCACATCCTAGCGCAGGGATCAGCAACCTGCAGCACTCCAGCTGTTGTTAAACTACAGTTCTCAGCATGCTTCATTCACGTCTATGGGAGTTGTAGTTTCACAACAGCTGGAGTGCCGAAGGTTGCGCATATGCCATCAGTGTGCCAACCCTTCTAAGGGTATGTCCCATGCCCTGATTGCCACATGCCCAGAGCCTGTACGGTGCCAAATTGTGTCCCTCTCTCATACAGCATTCCACAGACTCCATGAGAAAAACCTCTGTGCTTCTGTACGAAATAATAGGCACGATGAGAATACAGCTTTGGCTATGGGCGCCATATTACAGATCATCGGACGCCGATCGATAGTGCGTGAGGCCTAATGACAAAGATCTAGAAGTATGGTAAGACTAGGGGAGGGCAATAAATCTACATGTGTAACTGACGGCAGGGGCCGGTCATGATGGGTGTAGTAGATCTGACCAGACATAATTGTATATGCGCTTTCCAGTCTGAGCAAGCGTGTACATCAGGGGGGCCACATGCGGCCCTCGATACCATTCTGTGCGGCCCCCAAAGATCTGGTAAAAGCCATGTAGGTCTATATCTTATGGCTTCTTACATGTATCTTTCATGTATTCTCCTATTAGATGGGAGTCCTGGAAGTGTAACTAGACATTTATAGTGTATACTGTATGTTCAATATGCCAAAAATACAGTATTTCAGTTGGTAATACCCCTTTAAGTTTTATTTTCGGCCCTTGGAATTGGTTCAGGCTGACATTGTGGCCCCCGACCAGAAAAGGTTGTGCACCCCTGGTGTACATGGAAAGCAGCCAAACGTTCATGCAGATGGTGGGATTATTTTAAATGAGGGGTGAAACATAAGCTATTGTGGAAATTGTTGTCATTGCGTCTTTAAACGACAGATTTGGTTGGAACAGTCGTTATGTTTTATATAGTCTGTGTGTCGGTGCATAAAACGCTACGTGTTGAAATCTCTAACTGAGCAGTTTCTACTTTCCGCACAAGTGTAGTCTTAGTATCATTGTTTGGCCCGAGCTCTTCCTCTGGATAATGCGTGGGCTGAGATTGTAGGATGACATTACAGTGGCTTTGGAGATGCTGCGAGTTCTGCTCATTACTTCTTTATCAGTGAAAATGCTGATTAGGAGTCGATTCTACTGCTGGCTGCGGCATTATAAGTGAATGGCCGTCACAATGCAGTGACCATGCCCTTGTGTTTCCCTCTTCATTTATAAACGGTCATCAAGTTCATGCTGCCCTGTCCGAGAGCAGAATAATGTAGTGAGCGAGCCCCTGGTCTCAGTGTCGGTGCGTAGTTTCATATATCGCAGGATCTGATGCAGCACGAGCCACGCACGCCACGAGTCTTCACAATGCATAAGCAAGTCCTGTACTCCCTGCAGCCCCTCTGAAATGGATGGGGCAGCCGGTCACGCATGCTTGTGACCTCTCCATTCATTTCTATGGGAATTCTGGAGATGGCCGAGTGCTGTACTCTGATTTCTCCCGAACTCCCATAGAAATGGATAAAGCGGCTACGAGCATGTCTGACCAGCTGCTCCATTCATTTCAGGGGGGCTGCAGGGGATACGGGGCCCCAATTCTCGTGCCTTCCCAGCGGAAGGACCACCACTGATCTAATAATTCTAACAACTGGAATAAACCTTTAGGGTCAGATATGACTTTATTTTTTTAAACCACTCCTGGTTTTAGCTTTTAAAACTGCATCGAAAAAATAGAATGGCTGTATCATTAGGCCTGTTTTTCACTGACATATGCTGTTCGCATTTTCTGTAGACAGCACACATCTATTGATTTCAGTGTGTTTGGTCCGTTTTTCACTGACCACTAATGGGAGATGCTTTCAAAATTTTCAGCTAAGCAGTGTCTGTGGATTACACATCACACATGGAGAGCAAAAAGACACATGGACCAAACGCGGATCCTTCACAGATGAAACACGGACAGATTTTTTTATTTTTTACGTCAAACAGACACTGATGTGTGAACGAGGCCTTTACTGTACATGGGGAGAAAGCTGTCAATCAGCAGATGCTTGCAAGGAGCCATGAACATGGAGGACTGGCTCTTAAAGTGCTCTGCACCTAGTAAAGTGTGGTTTTTATGAAAAGTACACCAAATTGAAAACCAAGGAGGTCATCTATCAAACTGGTGTAAAGTAGAACCAATCAGACTCCGCCTTTCATTTTGGACAGCTTCTTTGGAAAATGAAAGGAAGAATTTGGTTGCTAGGGCAACTAAGCCAGTTCTACTGTCCACCAGTTTGATAAATGACCCCCCAAGTGTCTGTCACTATATATTAGACTGCTCTCGGATGGGGCAGTATAAGGTCTCGTGCACACAAATGTGTCCATTTTGTGGTCTACACATTGCGGATCCACAAAATGCGAATACCGTCCATGTTGCATTCACATTTTTTTTTGCAGACCTTTTGAAGTCAATGGGCCTGCTAAAAGATGCAAATGGCACCCAGACCGCATCCATATTCTGTGGATCGGCAATTTGCGGACACGTTCGTGTGCATGAGGCCAAAACCTGGTGACTGATAAGGTCCTGAGTTCTTTTCTATGTAGTTTCTTGGTTGTCACCCAGCTTTGTGAACGGTACATCTGCCTGCTCCTGCGCGGGTATGTATACTACATAACTAAACCATCTTCCTGGTCCGGTGCCCATGGAGGCTGAGAAGAACTCGTTTGGCACCAGCCTTCCTAGGAGCCGTATACGGTGTGTATTCCTGTATAGCTAACTGTATGTATGTGCTGCATGGGCGATAGAGGCGGCTGCTAAACCCCCCGCATTGTGACCACTCAGGAAGTCGATTTTTGCCGCTCTCAATTGTTCCACTGACAGTGACATCCTTCATGCCATATGTGGTAAAAGCTTGTCACCCGTCTCGTGTGGAGTGAGTAAGCAGGACGGCTGTAGCCGTGTTTTCCAGAAGCGCCGCACTGGATGTGTTCACGCCCTTCGCTGCAGCAGTAATAATGTGACCTCAGTGTTACTCAGGGGACCTTTAATAGGATAGTCCTAGGAATAATCCTCTTGGCAATTTAAACCCTTTATCCATTAACTCTTTCATGCCTGGGTACCCTTTGCTGAATCTTTTGGTACTGGTAGCCATTTCTGTCCTGAGGGTATTGTCAGTGTTACCGTCTGTAATAAATGTTACAACGCAGTTTTGTTAAATGAAGGGTATGAGTGGTTAATAGATGAAAGGGATAAAACTTACAGGGTCTGAGAAAAAGCAAGCATAACCTGATAAAAAATGAATATAACATCTTTCTATTTAGCAGTAAGGGCTAGAAACATGTCTGGCCGAATATAACGAACCCCAGTTCAGCTTTTGGCTCTGTGATTTGAATGGAGTAGAAGATGAACCGTAAATGTCCGTCGCTGCTGTGAAATCAGATGTGGGAAATCCTTCATGTCAGATCCCCGTTCCCCTGATGGCAGTTCAGTTATGTCCCTATCACGTGCACACGTAAGGCTAGTTTCACACCTGCGTTCCAGCAAAGAGCAGCCCGCCAGACCCATTGACTATAATACGGCCGGCAGATATACAGAGAATCCGCCAAAAACACGCAGCAGTTTTTTCCGGCTGATCCCCAGCTTTCTCTGTCGGAACAGCCGGCTGCAGGGGTGAACGTGGCCTAAACCGCTATTGCACCACCTGAATTTCAGGCCAATGATCAAGGAGAAGCATTCATAGCAACGCTCGTTCCTGACAATCGGGGCAGATAATCCGGCTACCGATAACCCAGCAAATGAGCAATTCAGAATGATAGATGCCTATCTGCCTCATATCTCCCTGTGGAATCGGGGGTTTACTGCCCCTAATCAATACAACTAAATGGGGGAGTAGCATGTGTTCTTCTGTACTTTGCATCGGCCTAGGAAATGAGCGCCGATCAACATTTCTATGGTCAATTGGCGCTCGCTTTGCCCGAGTATTGGACAGTGTAATCCAGCCATTAGGCACTGTTGAACCTGTGGCAACACTCTTGGTTCTGGTTTTAAGTAAATAAATGTTATTCTTTTTGTAAGGAATAGGTACATAATGCTCCACTATATTTTCTGCAGTGATTGTGCCCAGTTTTCATGATCACATCTTGCTGTTTTGGTGTAGGACCTCCATGGGTATGGGATTATGCTGTATGGAGGGCTCTTTCATCTTCCTTGTGATCCTTGGGGTTCAGAATGTTTTCATCATAAATAATATCCACATCAGTGATGTCCTATTTAATAATATCTCAGCAGATGGCCGGTGCTTTGCCGGTTACTACCTGCTATGGTGTCCTTATGTCTTCCCGATTTCTCACCTGCATGCCTCCCTGTTCCCTGCTGCGGTCTCCACTGCTTTCCCCCTTATGAATGTATGACTGGTGTATGTTGCCCTGTCTGAGGCATTATCATTTAATCACGTTGCCATATAAAGTACCAGGGTGGAAGCAGATATAACAATGGTCTGATAGATGCTCCTGTATAGTAATACTGTCATTGTGTCCTCCTTTTCCAGAGATTAAGAAGGCTGTCCACAAAATATAGAACAGAGAAGATTTACCCGACAATCACTGGAGAAAAAGAAGAAAATGTCAAAAAGAACAGATATAAAGACATTCTGCCGTGTAAGTTACTGTGCGTCGTGTGTGATCACACTGTTCACACGTCTGCAAAATGGGTCCGCATCGCGGAACGGGTGCAGACCCATACATTTTCAATGGGGCTGCAATAGATGCGGACAGCACAGTATGTGCTGTCCGCGTCCGCATTTCCGCATCCGCACTTCCTTTTCTGCAAAAAAATAGAACATGTCCTATTCTTGTCCACAATAGCGGACATGAATAGGCATTTTCTATTATAGTGCAGGCCATGTGCACATGGCCGGTGTCCGTGTTTTGCGGATCCGCAAAACTCTTACGGACGTGTGAATGGAGCTGCGGATCCGCAAAACTCTTACAGACGTGTGAATGGAGCCTTACTGGGACTCCAGCCCACATGTAGCGTGTCCATGCTCCTGACTAAGCACTAGTCACGTCTAGAATATTGCAGTTTCGGATCATCCAGTATCATAGGTACAGTGCAGCTTTGTGTGTCACGTTTGTCCTTTACTGTTACCAGTCACAGATAGTATCATCATCCGTACTTGCTCTCATGGAGCTAAATTTCTGTTGTCCGGTTGACCATGCGGCCCTCCCCCTTCTATCTCTCTCACCATGCAGAGAGGTGCCTTAATTATCCTTTTTCTGAAGAGAGCGTGAGACATGATCTGGTATTTGAGACTAAGTGGTAACAAACACAAGGGGGGGTGTTCAGTCAGCACTCCCTGTATACAGGTGCCCGTAGCTATGGCGATTATACATACAAACAAATGAAACAGCACTCTGTAACCAGAGTTCTGCCCAAGATAAAAGCTATAAGAGGACATTAGTGTACTAGTCCCCCATATCGCATGCAAACAGTGGAGACATTAGTTTACATTTTGATCAAAAGGTAGTAAGCCCACTCACCCCGTCACGGTTGTCTCCTAGAGACAATCTGACCTGTTATGGGCCACGACAGCCACATAAAATCCAGGGAGTGTGGGCCCAGCATGCATGCTGGGACAAACCATACTTATTAACCCCTTCTGGTGCTGTAACTAAGTGGTAGATCCTTAACCCTTTCACTGCCAGGGGCGTTTGTAACGTGTCACAACTAAATACTTGGGAAGGGAGGAAATGCAACTGATATTCAATGACCAGGAACTTTTCTTCATGGTATCCCCCCCTTTGATGATTGTGATGATATGTGCATTTTTTTTTTTACTGTAGATTTTACAACTGGTCTCTTCCTTCAGTGTTGGTGTTGGAGTTAAACATAGTCACAACATCTTCAACTTCAGTTTTTAGGAGGTGACCATCTCAGGCTCTGCTTTGGTCAGAATTATAGCCACAATCATTAACTGTTGTTCATTTTATTTTATTTTTTCTTCAAAATGTTAAATTTGATGCACGAAGGCTCCCATGAGTATAACAGTGCTCAGTGGCATTTTCACATTGTGGCAAATGTTTACTTTCAGAAAATGTTTATTTTGCTTTATATAATTGAAGATTTATTTTTGTTTGTAAAAAGTGTGTAAATTGTATTGGCAGCAGCAAAGGGTTAAAGATCAATCCATCAGAATCCAGTGCAAACCAAATCCGGATTGAATCCACCATGGCCATCTAATGTGTGTGGTGGTTTCATGACTTCCCTCTAAAGGCAGATGCTGGAGGAAAGAAGGAACGGTCAGATTACATCACACTCTGTCCTCGGTGGGCATAGGCTGTTACCAAAGGTGTCTGGCAGCTTCTTACCTCCCTCTAGAGAACACACGGACGCGCTCTACAACTTGTGTGCCCAGCTTTAGTGTTTAACTCACTTTGGTGATTACTCATATCTACTTTATTTTATTTTTTTCCATATTGATCTTTTATAACCTTTTTTTTTCTGTTCCAGTTGACCACAGTAGAGTTAAAGTTGCACTGAAAATTCCACCTCATGAATCTGACTACATCAATGCAAATTTTATCAAGGTAAGTCTGCTTTATGGCACCAGTGTTGCGGTATGTGCTGATCGTCATGACCATCCCTACACATATGCAGATATTGGGGAATTCATGTCCCCTCATTGCTGTCCATCCCTACCGACTGGATCACTTTGGCTTGGTTTGTACTATAAGTATCTATGGTAGAGTGCTGCCTAAACTTCATCTGCCATGATGACAGAGAGGAGTGGCGTACATAGGGGCTGCCGTAGGGAAAGGGAGCATATGAACCTGTACAAATGTGGATGTTGAGTTATGAGGTGAATGTACCGTGATTAAAGGGGGGCTTTTATGACCCCTGTGTGCTCCAGGTTTCAGAATCGGAAACTGAGGACCATGGGCAACCATAGACTGACTAGTGGTACCATGCTTGTGTATACTTGGGCTACTTTCACACTAGCGTTAATATGGGTCATAGGGTCTCAATGCCGGAAAAAAACGCTTCCATTTTGTCCCCATTTATTGTCAGTGGGGACAACACATGACTGAGCAGAACGGAATGATCCAAAATGCGTTCCGTTCTCATACCGGAGAGAAAAATCTTTGCTTTTCATCCAGGGATGCAGAGCAAGACGGATCATGACCCACAATGCAAGTCAATGGGGACGGATCCGTTTTCTCTGACATAATAGAAAACGGATCCGTCCCCCACTGACTTTAAATTGAGTTCATGTCGGATCCGTCTTGGTTATGTTACAAATAATACAACCGGGTCTGTTCATAACTTGTATCATCAGTAATGGAAGCTTTTTTGCTGAACCCTGCCGGATCCAGCAAAAACGCTATTGTGAAGGTAGCCTTAACCAGGAAAAAATGTTTTTGTTTCCTAATTTTATTGTAACATTTTTATAGTGTTTTTCTTAATATATTGTCAGTTATATTTCCAGTGTGTCTGCATTGGCTTTTCCTAATCATAATCTATATTTGCAGGGAGTGCATGGCCCTAAAGCATACATAGCTACCCAGGGGCCCTTAGCTAACACAGTAATAGATTTCTGGAGGATGATTTGGGAATACCAGGTCAAGGTAAGTCTTCCTTTCTATTTCAGTAATTTTTTTTAATTTTTTTTAAGGTAAGTCTTTATCTTGATGGTCTTCGAACTCATTGGCTCCTGCAGATGTCCTCATGTTGTTAGGATGCATTTGGGTCCATTATGTTTTTCTATGTTCTGTCCCGATACTTCATCACTAGCCATTAAAGTTGATATTGTCCGTTTTACAAAAATCCTTCCTGAATCCAGTCTGTGTGCTCACATCTGGCTCCTCGCTATGCAGATATATAGCCATATTACTACTGTTTGTTGTGTGGGGCGGTGCACTCTATGGGCCTCCTTCATATCAAGACCTGATTTTATATAAAGTGGATACAATTGAGAACGCCCTGCTCTAGATTCCATAGATATTACATTACAGTGTAACACCTCAAGAAGAAAAGCAGCCTAGTTTGGAACTGCCAATGTCGGGTCACAGGTAGCCCACTGCTGTCATGAGGATTGCACTGGTGTCCTGCATTTTGGGTTCTCCTCCTAAACCTTTTTCACATACAATTACGAAAGGGAAGGTTTTCCAGTGGAGAATATATCCACACCATATATACTACCCTACACTTACAGCATGCTAGAAAAGGGTAAAGTATCACTGAACATATCAAATATAATAAAATGTATGCATTTTAGTACTGGTTTAGCACTGGTTCATTTATGGTGCCAAGACGTCCTCCATGACAGCACCCGTACTTATTTGGTGCTGTCATGTCTGATTACTGGTAGGCCTAATTCCTACTTTTGTACCATAAATGTAAAATGTTATGAACTATGGCTGTTCTTGTAGGAGTTCCATAGCAGATTCAAGCTAAAAAATGCTGCATGGAGCAGTGTTCCGTCTAACAGAATGTATAGTAACCTGCTCCATCCCGTTATAGCCAGTGGGTCTGACACGCCCCATTGGTATCCAGCATATGCCAGATCCGCACTACAGCTTTTCATTTTCTATACCAAAACAGAAAAACGGCGCTGCAGACGTGAACCTAGCCTATTGTACCTACATCTAGTTTAGTAGTGTGTTAATTGTTATGGTGCTTCACAACTGTTTGGGTGCTTCATTTTTTAACTAGTTCTTTTTTTTTTTTCCTCCAGATAATTGTAATGGCTTGTCGTGAATTTGAAATGGGAAGGGTACGTATTGTGGAGAAATAATTAACTTGCATGTATTTGCACTTCCTCTGAGGTTTGAGTAATGCAGGATTTCCTTTAACTGCTTCTGACCATCTACAATGTGGGATCTGCTAGAAGCTGATGGCATTCCATGTACAGTCCATTTATGATAAATATTCAGTTAAATATAGAAGGCGAAACGTGGAATTGGGAGATCTTCAGCTTGTGTTCATTCTAAAAACTATTTTTGCACAAAGTAATTAGGATAAAAGAAAGGGAATGTAAAACTGTCTTCTTCCTGCTGTATATACGTGAAGGAACTCAGGGACGCATTTATTAAGATCGTGTTTTAGACGCCGGTCTTAATAAGCCGGCCTCTACATAACTTTGGCGTATCCACCGCCGATTCTAAATGTAAGACAGCTTCCTAGGGTAACTGTTTCAGTTTATTTTTAATACTTGTTAGACTGAAGACAGACTCTCAGAGCTTTGCTAAGACTTTGAACTGAAATGACATCGGCAGGGCCTCTAGACAGTGGATGGAATCTGCAGCTTCAGCGTCCATTAATGAGGATCGGTCATTAATATCTAGAATGCTAGAAACCCCCTTTAAGGGGGTAGTCTAATATCAGAAAATAATTGGACAAAGACAGGCACTCTAATACCAAAAGTTCCAGATCTCCAATTAGATCCTCCACCCGTCCGGTGCCGCTGCTCCCTGCAGTCTTTGTTTATGGGCTGCAAGAACGACATGCCCTTCTCCACGTCTGACGGCTGCAGGCAACGTACCACTCAAGCCTGCCGAGACGAGTGATTGGCTGCAGCGGTCACTTGTGTAGAGGGTATGTCATCTCTGCAGCCAACTAAACAAAGACCGGCAGGGATCTAACAGGTCAGTCTTGGTTTTGTGTTATCACATTGTCCGCCTTTGCCCAAATTTGCTAGGCCCTGACAACTTCTGTAGCTAGCAATTTTGATGTTTCCAAGCAATCCTCGTATTACTTTGCAGAGGAACCCAGTCACTCCAACTATGTAGCTGTTAAAAATGAAAATTGTTCCAGTGGTCAAGCGAGTCACTAGAGATTTCAAGGCACTCAGTGCATTCATTATTTTCTGAGTATTTTTTAAGTAAGAAATTAAGGGGAGGTATAGCACTAGCATTGCCCAGCTTTCTAACAGTTTTTAGTCACCCCCCCCCCCAAATCTGTTGATCGAAGTACACTTACCTTCTCCCTGACACTATTTTGGCCCCTTCGGGCCACCGCTGCTGCATTGTGTTCACGTCCCCGCTTTTCAGCTTCCACAGTGGACAAGGGGTCACATCTACTGCTGCAACAATGACATTGTGTTTGGGGTAACCAAAGCACTGTTAAAATGCTGGACAACCTCTATAACTGCTTTATACTAGACCATTTAATATTTTCCTGTATTCAATGTTTAACGATTCTTGAATTTTTGATTGGACCTGTTCTGTCTTTAGGGCTCATGCAAGTGGCCATAGTTGCACATCGGATGCAGACCCGTTCATCTCAGTGGGGCCGCAAAAGATGTGGACATCACAAATAGAACATGTCCTATTCTTGGCCGTTTTGCGGACAAGGATAGGACATTTCTAGAGGGTTGTGAAAAAAATGGCACCATGCACTTAGCTGGGATCCGTGTTTTTCGGAGCTGAGGTGTGCATAAGCCCTTATCCTAGGGCTGCCCTTACGCTCTTAGAGTTTTCTCTCTAGTGTAATCAAAACCTTAACGAGATGTTTGCGCAGGTTGTATTTTTGTGTAGTGAGAGAAAATGAAAAGTAAAAATCTAGGTACATCCCTCCAATAATTACCTAGCAGGGGTGTGAGGAATCTCAGAATCCCACCATTTTCTTCCAGGGTCCTCGGGTAAAAATGCATACAGCAGTTTCTTTGTTTTCTCTGTCCATCAGCAGATCGAGGGGTGTGATAAAAAATGTGTGTAGAATCTACAGCCGCATGTATTCTGCTAATGGCTATTGCAGGGAAATGGTGAGGAAAATGTAATTCCCTGTGTCCCAGCAGGTAATTACTGGAAGCCGCCTGCTAGGAAAGAGATTGATTCCCATATTATATTAGGCTATTGATATTTATGTAACTCCTTTATATATAATCTGTGTAATTTCCATACCCCAGTGACCCTGGAGTGAAAATTTCACAATGTAGATAAAACAAACTGCTACTTGCTTGAAAATCCTGAATGCTGGCATTCTGTACAGTATAGGCCATGTTTGTGATGTACGTTTAGTATGTACAGTGGAGAAGCTCCCCATGTACAGTACACCACGTGGGTTACATTAGTTTGAAAGAGTATTTTTAGCTGCTATATAAATGCTGCAAACAAAAAGGTGTTGAAGACTGCGCCATACATTGTTTTACGTATGGGCGTCCAGTGCCACTGCATGGCATCCGTATATGTTAAATAGAGACCATAAACATGATGAACATAATGTGGATTTTGTCTAGTTAATGAGATATCAGCGCCTCATGCATACAGCTTTTATATCCGTATCATGTTTTTGAGTATCTTTATGATCCCATTGTTTGCTTATCTTTTTTTACTTTCATAACAGAAAAAATGTGAGCGGTATTATCCAAATTTCGGAGATCAAGCTTTAACGTTTGGACCATTCCATATTTCCTGTGTAAGTATGCCTTCTTTGTAAGGGGTCGCCCGTACAGCGCTACCTTTTTGAAGTACTACACTCTTGAATTAAATTTATTTTTCATTTTTACGTGGATTTTGTGAGGAAACTGTAAATCTTCTAGATTGTTCATATCATTGATAGAGTATAGATGTATGTCATTTTCGATGACTCACATTGGTATACTGTCTTTTTTTGTAGGAGGAAGAGCAGTCTAGAAAAGATTTCTTTGTTAGAAAACTTACGGTGGAGTTCCAGAATGTAAGTGCTGTCATGTCCAATGTTGGGTTGGATAGTCCTAAATAGAGATGAGCGAACTTCTATTTTTAGTTCGGCGTCCAAAGTTCGGGTTCGGGTTATCGTAGCATCCCGTTATGGATTCCCATAAGGGGATTCTTCAATGAACCCGAACCTTGGACAACCATAAGGACCTGGGGTGACGTCACCGTCATGTGATCAGTGCAGGGGGGCGTGGCTCAGCACTGGATTGGCTAAGAGGTGATCCAGTGCTGAGCCAGGCCCCCTGCACTGATCACATGACGGTGACGTCACCCCAGGTCCTCCGTGTTATCCAAGGTTCGGGTTCATTGAAGCGGCCCCTTATGGATTCCAAATGCCGTTATGGAATCCGTAACTGGATGCCATGATAACCCGAACTTTGGACAGCGAACTAAAAATAGAAGTTCGCTCATCTCTAGTCATAAACCTTGTTTTCCTGTGTGGTGATGAGTATACAGTGATTGCTCAGCCAGTTAAGACATTTTTGTAGCTCTTTTAAGAGATGTTTCCAGGTGACTCATGTGATTTAAAATGGTGTCAGAACGAGCTACCCCCATCTGCTGTTCTCATCCCCATTCCTGTCCTGCTAGTCTCCGTTAATAGTCACTTCTGCAGCTAGTAACTGGATGAGCAGTCCTATCCATATCTGGCATGTCAGGCTGAGATTAAGAAGCTGGGAGGAGTGGTTCCTCTGCTCGGACCCCTACTTAAGCCAGAGCACAGAGCTGCTAACTGCAGCTTTTTCAGTCTGGCGGGTTCTGGCTGGCAGGTTGGACGCCGATGGGCCACTTTGCTTTGGCCAGAGTTTTGTAGATACAAGTTTTGCCCCTGGTGAACGGACTTACCCTTTTTTTAAGGAGTGTCCCCACAGCTCAGGACGCACCACCTCTGCCGGCAGATTTAATACAGCCGCACATCATGCACAACCTTGTAAATCTCACACATGCGCCATTACTGCTCATTTGCGCATGTGTCAATACTTGCAGTAACAGCGCATGTGAGAGATCATCATGGCCACAGGATGTGCACCCATGTTAATCTGCAGCACATTAGTTAATTGTTTGTAGAGGAACGCCCCCTCTCAGACTTAAAAGTTTTTTGGATGAACCACTCAATTCGCTCATCCCTACTGCGGCAGGGGTTCTACTCTGATCTCCGCAACAGTATGGCACATTTTCATTTGGAACTTTAAGATTTTTTAGGGGTCCACAAGAGTCCTGCATGATTCCTATATAATAGAATTCGACATCAGATTACCCCGTGTCTGTAGGAACCTTCAGTGGTTGCTTTATAGTGTTTGTTGCTAATCGTATACAAAGGGGAATTACTGATGTTAATTGCTTTCTCTGATTCACTGTGTAAAGCTCGTCATGTTTCCCATCACAATTGGAATTTCTTACTTATAATTAACACATGTAATCCAATTATTGTTATGGCTTTTTATTGTGCCTTTACCAGTAGTTTTTGCACAAAAATGAATAGGTGCGTTAGAAAGTAGCAGATCTTTTGCTAACATTGATGCAGATTTTGCGCCGCAACAAAGCGCAGTATAATACATTTAAATGGGTTTATTTGCAAAACTACAACTCCCACCATGCCCAGTCTGGCTACAGCCATCAGCCTACAGCAGGGCATGGTGGGAGTTGTAGTTTTACAACAGCTGGAGAGCCGCAGTTTGCCCATCCCTGCCTTGGAGGTAATCCTGTTCAGTGCCATTGCATTTTTAATAACTCGTTTTACCAATCTATTTTACAGGAGACTCGCACAATTCTTCAGTTTCACTATATTAATTGGCCGGATCACGACGTCCCATCATCTTTTGATTCTATTCTTGACATGATCGGTTTAATGCGGGATTATCAAGCTCATGAGGAGGTTCCAATATGTATACATTGCAGGTATGCAATCTTTGCAAAACTGGATGATCTAGGAACACTATAGTGGCCTTACAGACTAGAAGTAGAATATTGGTATTTTTTTTTTAGTGCAGGATGTGGAAGAACAGGAGCCATTTGTGCAATAGACTATACGTGGAATCTGCTGAAAGCACGAGTAAGTGGCAAGTGTGAACACACAGTTTTGAAGACTTCAGCTTTCAGAAGGTTTTAACCTATTGTTGCCTTGTTCTTTAGAGGATTCCTGAAGAGTTTAATGTTTTCGGCTTAATTCAAGACATGAGGACACAGCGGCATTCAGCAGTCCAAACTAAGGTACACACTTTTTATATACAATGGGAAACATCTTGTAGTTAAAGGGGTTGTCTGGGCTTTTAATATTGGTGACCTATCCTCAGGGTAAGTCATCAGTTTCAGATTGACGGGGTCGGACATCTGGATGTATGAGGAGATAGTGTGTGCACATGCCGTCTCTCCTCCTGCTACTGCTATGTCTATGGCAAGGCAGCAGCGACCAGGAAGAAAAAAGGGACGCACGTCGTCTCCTCATATAGCTGACCGGTGGGGGTCGGACATCTGGATGTATGAGGAGATAGTGTGTGCACATGCCGTCTCTCCTCCTGCTACTGCTATGTCTATGGCAAGGCAGCAGCGACCAGGAAGAAAAAAGGGACGCACGTCGTCTCCTCATATAGCTGACCGGTGGGGGTCGGACATCTGGATGTATGAGGAGATAGTGTGTGCACATGCCGTCTCTCCTCCTGCTACTGCTATGTCTATGGCAAGGCAGCAGCGACCAGGAAGAAAAAAGGGACGCACATCGTCTCCTCATATAGCTGACCGGCGGGGGTCGGACACCCGCCCCTGAGGATAGGTCATCAATATTAAAAGCCGAGAGAACCCCATTTAAGAAATTCACATCTTCTTCCTCAGATTTGCATATTTGCTCTAATATAAAGCCATTGTGATTAGCTATTAATTAAATGTTAGGATATTCCCATTTTGTAAAAAGATGATGCATAGCTGGTATATGCCAATGCTTTATGATCGGCGCTTCTGTAGTGCTGTGTTCCCTGCACAGCCGCATGGCTGGGAGTACCCAATACAGGAAAACTACACCACTGCTGTGGACCCCTCATTTTCAGGATTGATAGGGGTTCCAGAGGTAAGACCCCACTGACTGCACCACTTGTGAGTAACTTGTCATACTTTTTTAGATTGTAATAACCCATAGGTTCAGTGTCTGAGATTTGCGGGAGACCCTTTACAGTAGTTCAGTTGCTCCTTGGCTACAAAAGTATTTTTTCCAGTATATTCCCAGTTTGAGACGAGCGTAATACGTCAGTATTATAAAAGCAAGACCCTGAACCCTCAGGGTTCTTATACCTGAGCTAGGATCATTGCAGAGCCTTGTGCTGCTGTAAGGTCAGGGCACTAGACATCTGGAATACGAACAGTTGAAAACAATACGGATACAATTTGGCATCTAAATGAGGATTTGGTTTATAGACCGTCACTTAACAAGAAACTGACAGTTTAGGCCATGTGGTAAATGAATGTGTGTTGTAAATTTACTTTAGTGCACTGTATATTGGTACTCTAGTAGAAAAAGAAAGATGTTCACAAATTGTATTGACATGCTGTATATTGCAGGAAACTATTTATCTCTTTTCTCCCTTGTTGTTGTAGGTTACCTCTGCCAATTATTGATTTACCATTTCCTTTTTTTTTCATTTAGGAACAGTACGAACTTGTACATCGCGCCATAGCTCAGCTATTTCAGAAGCAACTGGAAGTGTATGAGAATGAGTCCAGAGAAATTGTGGATGACTTGGTATGTAAAACGTTATAAAATGACAACTATATTGCTGTATATAATGTTACTAGCTGTAAAGAGGTAGTTCATAATATTTGGGCCCATCCTGGACATCAACACTATGCCTAGAAGAAGGCTGTAATCATTTGTATAAAGCAAGTAGGACACAGAGGGGCACATTTATCAAGACCGTTTTATGAGGAGGTGCAGGCCACCTCTAAATGTAAGACTGCTTCCCAGTGCTCTTAGTCAGACCATTTTCTATGCCTAAAAGGCGTAGAAAATTGATCCCAGCCTAATCCACGCTTTTTTTTTAGACCTGACGTGAGCAGGGAGAAGTCACAGATTGCAGTGCACCAGAAGTAGGCCTAATTTAGGCGTATTTGTTTAATAAATGACCCCCAGAGTCCCTAGCTTTAACTTGTTAAGGGATTTAGGCTGGGTTCAGACTTGAGCGTATTTGATACGTGCATTTTTGGAAATGGGAAACGCGCGTCATACGTGCGTTTGTGTGATTGACCACTGTGGCGTCAATCACAATACGAGCGACAATACGCCCCAAAGAAGCTCCTGTACTTCTGTGGGCGTAGGGCGTTTTACAGCGCGTTCGTACGAGCTGTAAAACGCTCAGGTGAGAACCATGCCCATAGGGAAACATGGGTTTTCGCCTGTTGAGCGTTTTACAGCGCGTAGGAACGCGCTGTAAAACGCTCAAGTCTGAACCCAGCCTTAGCCTTACTATAGAAAATCAGTGTTGTATAGGATGGGGCTGTTGACTGAAGGGTTTCTTTTACTATGATGAGCGATGGCATGTACCTTGCCAACCAGTGCATGGTGATGGGTTAAACTACAGAGATTATGTCGAGGGCTAATAACCGTGGTACTTTTCTCTTACATTGCCAGGATGAAAATTCTGAAGATGCAGTGAATTCAACAGAGAATGACAAAATGGATTCTCCTCCACCAAAGCCCCCAAGAATCCGAAGGTAAGTAAAGTGGCCAGGTAGCGCTGAAGAATCTGTGCTGTATGGTTTGGACCTATATATTTTTCATGATACAATGGTAGTCTGCCAGCTGACTCTGACCTACCAGGCCATCAAGGGGTAGGTGTCTTAAAAACACATATAAACATACTTGCATGGCTGTTCATAGCATCAGAAATTAACTTCAATCCCTTCTTGTGCCATGCTGTCAAGTCTGGTGGTCACTGCCAAGTCGGGGAGGTTTCCTGACTTTTCACAAGTAGTCCCTCCCCTTCCATCTTGACAGCATTCCCTTTTGTCATCCTTGATGATGGTGAATGCTGGACCTGTCATTTAAGTTAAAAGGGGAGAGACTGTTGACAATGCCCAGTGGATGCTGCCCAGCACAGTGCAAGAAGGGATAAAGGTTCATTTTCTCTGTGAATAGCCCCATAGCTATGTTTAAACTTGTCTTTAAGATGCCCACCCAGCGGCATTAGTGGCTTGGCAGGTAAGAATTCCTTTCAGAGGACCTGCCACCACAAAATGCAATGCAAACTTGGAGCACCATGTTATAGAGCAGGAGGCGCTGAGCGGGTTGATATTTATTATTTTTGGGAAAAATAAAATTACTAAAACCTATAGTGTGTGTGTGTGTGTAATATAGATAGATATATATATTACATATTTATTTTTTAGTTTTTTCCAACGGCTATCGGTTATGGGAGGAAGTGTGATCAGTGACTGACAGCTATCCGTTATGCACGTTTATACAAACATTGCTATCAATCACTGATAACAGCTCCTCCCCGTACCGATGGCTCTACACAGGGGTGTAAAAAGCAAAGATAGAAATGTATACATTTACAGAATCTTTTCCCACAAACCCTTACCAATCTGCTCAGCTCCTCCTGCTCTATAACCTGCAGATTGCACTGTGAGGTGACAGGTTCTCTTTAATCATAGTAACCTCAGCATTTATTGTCCACTTGCATGCCGTTACCTATTTTGCAGTCTCCCAATCCTCCAGTATTAATAATATATATAGGCTTAAACTGCATTGCAGATCCGTATCTTATTAAAGTTTAACAATACAGGACGATGACAGTTACATGTCAGGAGTGTGCTTCAGTTCCGTACTTTAATGACCTCCATAGGAAAAGTTGTACCTGCTGTTCCTAGTACCTGGGCCTTCAGCTTTACAAATTAAATTCTTATGGCAGTGTAGTAAAAAGCAATTGCTGTGGCTTGATAGCCAAGGCAGTTCTGCTTGGGAGAACAATATTGCTTTACTGCCTGAAGAGTTAAAAAGCATCTTCCCTATTCTGCAACTTGTGTATGAAACAAACTAGAGCGCTGCTGCATAATGAGGTGGCATGTAATTACAGCCATAGTCAAACTCCCGAAAAATCAAGATCTGATCTTGAGACGTTTTCGATTTCTCATGATTTCTGCTATGTCTGTTTTAGTAAATACTTGTATCCCCGAGGAAATAACAATTCTTGACCATATTTGTGTCGTGTTGGCTCTTATAGAAAATCATGAATAAATTAACACCTGGGTGTTACTGTTTTCTTTGTCAAAGGGGTGTGTGTCTGCAGCTTGTCCCTGATTGGACAGGTTGTGTAGAGAGAACCCCCCCCCCCTCCCCAACTGGTAAAAACCACTTTTGTAGGAGTGGTTGAACACGAGATACAATCATAACCAGAACGGTTTTCATGGCGAAAAATGTATTTGCAAAACAGTCATATCACGAGAGGCGACAGATCCTCTTTAAAGTGTAATGGAACTTTTACAGTTTTTGATACCCCATAGCGACATATCAAAGGTACCGGAGTGCCGAGACCTCCACTGATGACTAGAACGAGGAGAGAGAAGTAGGTGCATAGCACGCTCTTTCTCCTTGCTGTATGAGATGAGTGTCATAGAAAGTTTGTGGATGCGTCTCGATTCCATCACCTGCAGTGAAAAATGAGAAGTTGTGATATGTAAGTGCTTCTCTCTCCATGTTCTAGTGATCAGACCACCACCGATGAAAGCTGTGTCACTTTGATGTATCAAAAGTTTTGTGACACTTTAACCCCTTAAGGACCGGAGGTTTTTTACTTTTTGAGTTTTCGTTTTGCGCTCCCTGCCTTCCCAGAGCCATAACTTTATTTTTTTTTTTTTTGGTTCACATAGCCATATGAGGGCTTGTTTTTTGCGGGACAAGTTGTACTTTCCAATGCCACCATTTTATATTGCATATGATGTAGTGGGAAGCGGGGAAAAGATTCCAAATAGGGTGAAATTGAAAAAAAAAAGCAATTCCACCACAGTTTTGCGGCTTTTTAAATTCCGACGTTCGATGTGCGATAAAACTGACCGGTTAATTTTACTCTACAGGTCAGTACGAATCCGGCGATACCCTATATGTATAGGTTTTCTTGCGTTTTGATAGTGAAAAAAAAATTCAAAAGTGGGAAAAAATCTGTTTTACTTTTTTGTCACCATGTTTTGACCCCTATAACTTTTTTGTAATTATATGTACAGAGCTGTATGGGGGCTCATTTTATGCGTCATAATCTTATCTTTTTATTGATACCATTTTGGGGTGTGTATGACTTTTTGATCACCTTTTATGTAATTTTTTGTGGAAAATGAAGCGACCAAAAATGGCAAATCCGCCATTTGGACGCTTTTTTCCGTTTTGCTGTTTGACGTATGGGGAATATTTTTATACTATGGGCGTTTTTGCACATTGCGACACCCATGATGTGTATTTTTAAAAATTTTTAGTTTTTTAATTTTTATTTTAGCAAAAGGGGGGTGATTTGAACTTTTATGTTTTTTATTTTTATTTTTAAACTTTTCATATTTTTTTTTTTACACTTTTATGAGGCGTAGCAGCAGTATTCGCATAAATGGTAGAGATTTACGCAATATATTTGAATGCTTATGGCATGCTTCTAATCGCCACTTCATCAGTAGGGATATTATTCCAGTGGGACGATCGCAGTAATATTGTTCCAGCGGGCCGCTGGTGTGTTCATACAGCAGGACGCCGCTATACCTTGCCTTATATAACTTTTTCTAATGTGGGACACTGGGCAATCAGCCCCCAATTACATATACCGGACTGATTTCAGGACAATGCGAATATTGTTGTCTACATTTTGTGACTACTTCGCGTTATTAGTGGTATTAGTTATACGCAAATTGCTGCTGCCACATTCAAGACTTTTTCACATTCAAATACATTGCGTAAATCTCTACCATTTATGCGAATATTGCTGTTACGACTCATTTATATCAATAGAGTACCTGTATAGTATCATGCCATGTTGATGCCATTTCACTTTTAGATTTAACAGAATATAATTGCATGCCACTATTTAGTATGATATTACGTGTTTCGTTTTAGGTCAAAATTATTTTATGCTGTATATTTTTGTGATATTAAATCTCTAGATGGTTCAGATATCCCGAGAGTGGCCAGATCTTTTTACAAATTTACTCAGTTTTATTTAGAGTGGACAGGGTGAATCCACTTCGCTGAGTGCACCTCTGTTTGGTTATTGGTGAATCCTGTGCGTCACATCTACGATTTCTAATGGTGATTCAAGAGATATTGGTCATTGTTTTTGTTTTTTTGCCATTTATTATTTCTTCAGGCAGAAAACTGTAGAATTTTACATTGAAAATCACGTAGAGCCGTAAAAGAAGTTCAGCTACACTATCAGATTCTTATAGTACGTGGTTGATGTGGAATCGGCAGTGTATTGTCACACTCCACTCTTCTGAATGCCGCAATGTTTCTATTTTGGCTTCCTGGAAGAAAGTGAAGTGTTGTGTATTTTTGGCACAAGTGCTACATTCCACAGGCTTGGCACCAGAGCTCTTTGATGTTTAAACCCCACGCTCTTTAGACTTGAGGGTTTCTCTTTGGGCCTTTGCCAGGAACCTTCCAAAGTCCTCAATTCAGTTCTTTGTACGGAACTCCACTTGTACTTGCCGTGCTGCTGTCTCTGTTGCAGAAATGCTTGGACTGTCATGTACTGTTTCGGCATGTTTGAAGTACGGCTCCTCTTTTATATATACCCCTCTAAATCCTTATTGATAGAATGAAAATAACTTTCTTTTTAGGTTTTGATAAAGAAGAATGCTCTACTAATATCTGTTGAATGAGATTCTCTCTTCAATATGTTATGTAGAAGTATAGTAAAGGCACTTTATCTGTTCTTACTGTACCTGCCCATTGAAGTATATGGAGAATGTGGCGAATGGGTCACTGGACCCCCCTATATTCCCACTAGGTGGGTCCCGACAGCTGCCAAGCCTTTATGGCATATCTGGTGAATATTCCATTACTACGTAAATTGGAATATACCTGCACGTGGGTGCAGGCTTTCAAACAGAATTTCTGCACTGATCTTTGTGAGGTTTTTGCTGTGTTTCTGCACCAAAATCGGCGTGTTACTTGCTGATTTTTGTTGCAAAATTCGATGCGACTTTGCCCTGATTTCACCTTTTGCTTTGCAAAGGGTTAACTCTGCACTACAAACCCACAGAAATCATTGATGTGCTGCAGATTTGTAAATCCGCACGGCAGGTCAGTTTTTGCACATAAAAAATACACTATGTTCATGAGATTTGTCAGATGCCATTTACTTTGCTGGTATGTCATTAAGCTACAGTTTTTCCACATGACAATCCATGGAGAAAAACCGCATATTGTCCGTAATGTGAACATTCACCATGCACTGTGGACACCTCTATACACCAGTGAAGATTGGTGAATGGTCATGCAGTGTAAAAGAGGGGGGCATCTAAGGGGTTTGTCACAGTGCTAATTCACTCTTGGAGTGCTGATGGGTTGTTCTGGAAACCAGGCCCTGTCTGCAATATTATCTGCTATATTAGTATACTCACTAGATCCCGGAGGCATTATGCTGACAACCATCATATACTGCAGTACAGAAGTATTGCGATGTGTTATATAGGAAGAATTGCATGTTCGAGCCCCCTACTGGGACAAAAAAAAAAATAAGTTTTAAAAAGTCTAAACATTTTTTTAAACATATAAAATAATAAAATAAAAAAATCTGCAGAATTGCCAATATCCTGTTTAATAATGCTTTATTAAGGAAATAAAAAGCTGAATAATTGGTATTGCTATGACTGTAATGATCTGTACTGTTTTATCTCATATGGTGAATGGGGTTTTTAACATTTAAAAAGAAAAAAAAAAGTTGAAGCTAACAGCTTTTTTTTTTTGCGTCACCTGTCTTCCAAAAACATTAGATAAAAACTGATCAAAAAGATGTGCCGTAGAACAGTACAAATAAAAAACACAACTCGGCCCACAACTTTAATAATAAAGTAATAAAGTCTCTCCAGTATATGGTGAAACAAAAGCAAAAGTTGAAAAAAATAAATGTAAAATAAATATGGTACCTCTGTAATCATCTGACGTGCAGAATAAATGTAAGCACCACAGTATTTAAAAGAAAAAAAAATAATGCAGATTTTTTTTCTCTCCTATCCTGAAAGATGTAAAATTTTATTCAACTTAAAAAAAAAAAAATCCCAAATGGCCAAAGAATATTTTTCTAATGTACTTTTTAAATAGATTTTGACTCTTTGACAAAGAAATGTGCTAAAGCTGACATGCAGGAGTTTTAGCTTAGCGAAGCAGGCACAGGCAGGAGCCTGCTCCTCTCAGTTAATCCTGGCATAGTACATGGTTACAGGGTACCCATGTGCTATGCCAGCATTTAGCCAACCTCAATGGGCACACAGGAATAGCAATGTGTGCTCTTGCCCGTACTCACTGCACTGCGGCCCCATTGATACAGTGCAAGCAACCCGTACTCCGCACACCGCTGAGAAGTCAGCAATGTGTGAATATAGTACATAGGCTTGAGCGAATCGACCTTCAGATCATAGATCTGAAGTAGCTTCGTTAAAATACTTACATTTTAATGCGGTTTTTGTATAATATTAAAATGGATTGGCTCTGTGGAGCCAAAGTTCTTCGAGAATTTGGTTAACTCCTACTCTATGCATATTAGCGTATTGAAAAACAGTTTAAAATGGCAATCTGAACTGGGCTTTGGTACCAAGGTACCAGCCAGGACCAAAACTCAGTTCGAATTGCCATTTTAAATTTATTTTTTCAATACATATATATGCATACAGTAGGAATTAACTGAAGACTCTAACGACTTTGGTCGAAACAAACTTTGGCTCCACAAAGCCAATACATTTTAATGCTGTATGGATACAGCATTTAAAATGTAAGTATTTGAACAAATCGACTTTGGATCTATGATATAAGCCTAATAGTGAATTTAAAGTGCGGTTGAAATCAGGACTTTAGGTGCAAATTTCTTTAGTATAAAGTCAAAATCAAAAAAGTATATTTAGAAAAAATATTTTTAGGGGATTTGGAGTATTTAAAAAAAAAAAGTTGCATAAAAGTTTAGTCACTTTTTAATAAAATGTACAACTCCGCCTACAGCTATATTAACTGAATAATTTAATAGTTGTTTTTTGGCATTTGATAATGAAAAAAATCACTTTGTCCTGGAAGCCAAAACAGGTTGCATGCTATAGGGGTTAATCAGACTTGATTCCCTTTGTCAGTGGCCTTGTGTCTCTACTCTGAAAGTGCACGGGGGAATAAGAAAAATTCAATCTGTAGAGCAAAGAGGTCTTCATGACCTATGGATAAGGAGTTTCCAGTTTTGGACAAGGCCCTTGTGAATTTTTTATTTTTTTTTGTGGTGAATTGTTCTCTGGTTTTATTCTCTGTACCTAGACTGACTGATTAGATTTGTGTTGATATATAGTATATAGCTAACATTGCTCGTTTCATTAAATGTGTTTCAATTTTCAGTTGCCTTGTAGAAGGAGATGTCAAAGAAGAAATCTTGCAACCACCAGAGCCTCTTCCTGTGCCACCAATTCTGACACCTTCCCCTCCTTCTGCTTACCCAACTGTGACTACTGTGTGGCAAGATAGTGACCGTTACCATCCAAAACCTGTCCTGCACGTAGTATCCTCTGTAAATACGACAGACATGAATGAGAACTATAACAAATCAGGGGACGTAGTGGAAAAAGGAGAGCCCGTTGTAGAGAAGAAGCTAGAACGGAAACTAAGCATAGAAATAAAGAAAGTACCTCTTCAAGAAAGCCCAAAAAGTTTTGAGACCAGTACGGGTCTTCAGCGGGGACTTGGCTTTAAAATAAAATCTACTTCATCTTATGCAATTGACCAATTGCCTAAAACCCAAGTGTCTAGTTCTTTGGAGTCTCTGTCATCAATATCATCGAATCCTTGTGTTGACTGTAAAAGTTCAAGATCTACTAAATCTTTAGAAGATGTGCCACTGGAGAGAAGCACTGATCCCCCAACAAGACCAGATCATCTTCCACTCGAAAAAGGAGGACTTTCAGATTCTGCCAGTTTGGGAAATGAGCATACGGAGTGTAAAAATGAGTCTTCCTCTGCTGATAAACATTTAGATGTGTGTGATTCTGATAGTAAGACTGTACTAAATAGCAGTGCTCTCCAAACAGGGAGTCATGCTGACCTCAACAACACTCCTGCACTTCAGGCACCCTTATGTTTTACCAATCCTCTTCACTCTGATGACTCCGACACAGAGGAGGGAAATTCATATGGGGCTACGGAAAAAAACGTGTCTAATATATCAACCGCAAGTGCCACTGTTTCTGCATTGTCTGAAAACCCATCAGTTAGAAAAGTATTGCCCATGTCAATTGCCAGGCATGAATCTTCTGTGAAGCGCCCATGTTCTGAAAAAGGTAAAACTGCCTGCCTTGTACTCAAAATGTCATTTCTAATCATTTATTCTCCGACTGGATACAGCCGACGGAGGTCTGACCAGGCTGAATGGGAGGTCTGAGGACCACTGTTTTGGAGATACAGTGACCTAAATCAGACATAAGACAATGGGGTGGAAACTGTCTAAAATACAGTCTTTACTGCCCATAACCGGTCACGGCACAGTATTCCTTTTTCAAACGTAGAGCAGAAAATGGAAGCTGTGGTGTGATTGCTTGCTAGGGACAACCATGTCGGTGTTTACTATAGACAGTTTTAGAAGTCTCCCACAGTGTCTTAGATGGGGATACCCTTTGACTTTCATCGCCACAGGTTTTAGTACATGATGTACCGTATGTTACTTTTTTGGTGCCCATTAATTTCTTTTTCTTCTGTAAGAATGCAAGTTCTTCACCTGGGAGGGGTTATCCCTTCTGGTGAAGAAGTGTCCACCTGCCTGTCGATGGACAGGGCCAGACATCTAGCCAAGCCCTCACAATCTTGCACCTGTGCTGCTGCTCTGAGTAGCATCACAAGAACAGAGGCTCTGCTTGCACCTCGGGCGCAGCTACTGTTCATGCACCACTACCTGGAGGTGTGGCTGCACAGTTGGAAGCAGAGCCTATGCACTTGCTCCGCTGCCTGGAGCAGCGGCCCAGGTGCGGGATTGATAGGGCTGGGTGAGATTTCCGGCCCTGTCAATCAACAGGCAGGCGGACGCTTCTTCACCTGTGGGGACAACCCCCTCCTAGGTGAAGAACTCCTGCAAATGAGATGAATCAATTCGTTCATTGGGGAAATATAGTGGAAAGATTTTATACTTCCCTTTACTCCACTCCTGATTGTGGCTTTAGTTTCCAAATCTGCTGTGTGTGGATAAGGTCTTGGTTATATGTGGTACACTCCGACACCTTGTGTGCGTGTTACGATATCCAAGTTTTAGGCAACCGTTTACTTGTGACAGCGGATTTTCCTCTGAATTTAGATACAGAGGAACTTGTCCTAAAGGGCATCAGTCACCATGAAATTCACTGTTAAACTAGGCATAACACCTTGTAGGACTAGCTCAGCCGAATGTTAGACACTTTTTACTTGGTGATAAAAGGTTCTTTTAATCGGCAGTTAAAGGGAGTCTCCGGGCCTGTACCTTACAAGCCTCATTTAGCTAACCTGTGGACAGAAGGCACTTTGAGCTGTACTTGGCCTTCTGTTGCTCCACCGATTCCTCCGTCCTGGCTGTGATCACATAACCACCCAACTGGCTGGAGCCTCTTCCTTTGACGTCATGACAGGATGTGCTCCTCTTTCTTCCTGTTCAGCTGCATAATGTAGATGTAGCTGAACGAGAAGAAAAGAACACATCTGGTCGTGACTCGGAGATAGGGCCCTTAGGCCTCTTTCAGATGAGTGTGTCATGCGCAGAAATCACGCTCTGTGTGTTATCACGGTTTCCAGTTATGGACACTGCTAATTTCGCAGGAACTTATGGCTTTATAGTGCTATATGACCATACTTCAGAATTAAGCTGACCTAATGCTGATATAAGGGCTTTTAAGGAATTCTACTGACATAAAGGCTTTTCAAGTAAGCCCTAGAGAACCCCTTTAAGTGCACTGAGGGTCTCTATCTTTGGTCCTTTTGCTTCCTCTGCTAGCCCCTCCATTTCCTGATTGACAGCACCAGGTGAGATGACTATGCAGGAACTTGGCTCTGTCAATCAAGGAGTGGGAGGGGCAGGCTAGAGGAAGCAGGAGGAACAAGGGTGCACACAATGGCTTGGGCCTGCCCTCAGTGCACCGATAGGACCCACATCTATGAGAATAGCGTCCACATGGGAATACAGCTTTAAAGACACTTTGTATTTTGATGCATCCTTCACATGTAAGGTTTCAGTTGAAAGCCAAAACTAGGAAAGTAATGAATAATGTATTGTTCTTATATGGTAATGCTCCTTGATCTTACAAAACTTTGGCAATGTAAAAACACAGTGCCAGCCCAAAGCACACACGGGCACTTTGACAGTGACCTCACTCTCCGTGTTGGCAACACGTCTTACTTTTGGATCATATAATCTGCATATAACACAAATAATTTATGCACGTATAGAAAGTGCGTGTGTGAAGAGCTTTTCCTGTCCATGAAGGAATTATCCTAAATTTACATGCATCTCTTTGCAGGTCACCAGTCTGATACTACTGCAGAGACGCTGCAGGGAAAGAGCATGGGTTTAAAAGAAGAAATTATGGTGCCACAGGACAGTGCGGCTGAAGGTAAGAAAGTGACCCATTGTTTAACCCCTTAAGGACCAGCGCCATACATGTACGGCGGGCTGATCGGGTGGGTGCAGGAGCTGCGCCCGCCCGATCAGCGCAGGGGTTTGGCAGTCACTCATAGCTGGACCCCTGCTGTATGTGCCGGCATCGGTGAAAACACCTTTGCCGGCGCATTAACCCTTGCACTGCCGCGGTCAGCACTGACTGCGGGATCGTGCCGAGTGTGAGGTGGCTATCGGGTCCTCGTGCTGCTGTGATGGAGACCCGATGGCAGGGAAGGCAGCCTGATGCGATGTAGCTGCCTTCCGTGAAAGCCTGTGAGATCCAGCCCCCTGGATCTCACAGGACGCAGGTTGTAAGTTTATTACTCAGTGTAATACGCTTACAGCCAATGCATTACAATTCAGACATATTGGGTATCGACCGGCTCTATAAAAATATCACATCACTTAACCCCTTAGGTGAACACCGTCAAAAAAAAATAAATAAAAACTTTGCTAAATATTTTTTTTTATCACCTTACATCACTAAAAGTGCAACACCAAGAGATCCAAAAGACGTATGACCCCCAAAATAGTACCAATCTAACTATCGCCTCATCATGCACAAATTGAGCCCCTACATAAGTCGCCCAAAAAAATCTGAATATGGAGACACTAAAAAAATCTTTTTTTCAAAGATGCTTTATTATGTAAAGTAGTAGTCATATTTGGTATTGTCGCGTCCGTGACAACCTGCTCTATAAAAATACCACATGATCTAACCTGTCAGATGAACATTGTAAATAACAAAAAATAAAAACTGTGCCAAAACAGCAATTTTTTGTTACCTTGCTTCACAAAAAGTATAGAACAACCAAAAGCAACAACAAAACTGCCACCTTATCCCGTAGGGGGTATGGGGTCATTTTTGGGGGGTTTCTACTGTAGGGGTGCATCAGGGGTCTTCAAATGTGATATGGCAACTTAAAATTATCCCAGTGAAATCTGCCCTCCAAAAACCATATGGCGTTCCTTTCCTTCTGCGCCCTGCTGTGTGCCCATACAGCAGTTTATGACCACATATGGGGTGTTTGTGTAAACTACAGAATTAGGCCAATAAATAGAGTTTTGTTTGGCTGTTAACCCTTGCTTTGTTACTGGAAACGATTGATTAAAATGGAAAATCTGCCAAAAAAGTGAAATTCTAAAATGCAATCTACATTTTCCTTTAATTCTTGTATAACACGTAAAGGGTTAAGAAAGTTTGTAAAATCCGTTTTGAATACCTTAAGGAGTGTAGTTTCTAAAATGGGGTCATTCATGGGTGGTTTTTATTGTGTAAGCCTCACAAAGTGACTTCAGACCTGAACTGGTCCTTAAAAAGTGGGTTTTAGAAATTTTCAGAAAAATTTCAAGATTTTCTTCTAAACTTCTAAGCCTTCTAATGTCCCAAAAAAAAAAAGGAAAACGTCATTTACAAAATGATCCAAACATGAAGTAGACGTATGGGAAATGTAAAGTAATAACTATTTTAGGAGTTAACACTATCTGTTTTAAAAGCAGAGAAACTGACATTTTGAAAATTGCTAATTTTTCCAAATTTTTGGCAATTAAAAAATAAAATATTTTGACTCAAATTTACCACTGTCATGAAGTACAATATGTGACAAGAAAACAATCTCTGAATGGCCTGGATAAGTAAAAGCGGTTTAAAGTTATCACCACAAAGTGGTGATTTGCAAAAAATGGCCTGTTCCTTAAGGTGAAAAATGTCAGGGTCCTGAAGGGGTTAAATAAAGTTTTAATGTTTAACTTATTTTTTTTTTATGTTGGTGATTTTATTTTTTACATTTTCCATGTAACTTTCTGTATTAAAAAAAGGAAAATGCCATTTTCCCACTGGCCACTAAACCTAATATTATGTAGATACTTCCAGCTCTGTACGATGATTTTTTTTAAAGCAGGCCAGATTCCAACATTGTTATTATGACATATATAACTAGCTAGTGAGAGAGATGGATGTAACCCAAGATCCAGCTTATCTACTCTCCTCCCTGTGCAGTAACCTCTGCACTGGTAACGAGGCATACCTTGAAAATTCTCCGATGGTCAAAAAGTCCCCTTCAGTCTGTTGTGGCTGTGATAAAGCTGGTTACAGCTCAGGCAAGATGGCTGCTTCCAATAGTCTTGCATAGAAAATAGAATAAAAAAATCTTCAAAAAAAATATAGATTAGAAAAAGTGTCACTTCTGGTTTTAATTTGGCGAAAAAAATGTTAAGTTATTCATTCCTTTTAGGCCTTATGCACACAACCATATGTGTTTTGTTGTTCCGCAAACTGCTCATCTGCAAAACTGATATGTGTTGTGTGCATCCCGCACTACTGTAAAAATGTCTATTCTTATCTGCAAAGTGGACAATAATAGGACATGTTCTATAGTTTTTGTGGGAGACGTGGTTAAACACATGTATTTTTTTTTTATTTTTTTTTGTAGCCTTATAGAAATGAATGGGTCCAGTATGCGGTTGTGTGCATGAGGCCTCGAAGGGGCTTTCACAAAATCTGCTTAGGGTACTTTCACACTTGTGGCATGGCTATCCGGCAGGCGGGTGAAGGGATTGGCCATGCCGCAAGTACCCATGTGCTGCAGTGCACGGCCAGAGATCGCCGGACTAAAAGTACTGCATGTCCGACTTTTTAGTCCTGTGCCGTAGCTCCGCCCCCACCCCCATTATAGTCAATGAGGACGGAGTGGCAGCACACAGGTACTTGTGGATCCGACTGGCTGTTCACCCGCCGGAACAGCCAGCCAGATAGCCATGCTGCAAGTGTGAAAGTACCCTTAACAAGGCACTGTACAGTGTAAGAGCATGGAGTTCTACAAAACCCCACTCACATATGGTTGAAACTCTGGATTTTAGGGTGTGCTGCGGATTTTTAGATCTGCAGCATGCCCTAGATGCTCTGACAAAAATCTTCAAGAAATCCATAACAAAGGGTGAACACGTGTCACAATTTGCCTGAATGACATTTCTGAACATAGCTGTAAGAAAAAGCATCTCTCCTCTATCTCTGCAATGGCAACACAGTCAGATGCCCATGAAATGCTTGAGGTCCAATGTAGTTTTGAGGGACACCATACTGACCTGGAAAGCCATCCAGAAAAAACTGCGTTTATCCTTTAGGGTTTCTAAATATATGCCCTTATGGGGACACCTGGAATTCTCAGTGGGCATGTACAATGTCCTATTTGCAGAGTTGAGGAGGAATGGAATTCGGACGGCCCATCAACTTATGCACCCGCACTACAAAAGATGGTATACTGCGGACGAATTGAGTTCTTTATACAAGTTAGGATCTAATAGCTGGCTTCAGTTACACCAGCTCAGTTCTTTTCTGCGAGCTCGTCTGATTGACATCATTTGGAGTAGTCCATAATGATATAAACCGGTTACTGACGTTACACTCTACAGATTTTTCGGTTTTGGGGGATATACTCTGTACTATTCTAAAAAATTTTTTTTTAAAGCATTCTATGGAAACAAGTCTGCTTCTTTCTTTAAAAATGGGCTCACCAGTTGGAAGCTGATGATGTGGGAACCAATATTCTCAAGGGATGGAATCTAGTTAGGAAACCCTTTTCTAGTAAAACCTGGAGAGATGTCCAATTTTGTATAATTCATAGGGCTATTTATGCATTTGATATTCCGTGGGCAGGTTCTAGAACTGACAGAATAACTTGTTGCCCTAAATGCAACACCAAAGGCACCGATTTTATATTGTGGGCTTTGGGGAATGTGCTCAGGTTCACAGAATATAGGTTCAAGTTTACCAACTGATGAGAGACATGGCACTGAGGGCCCCCCACCTACATCTACGGCATATGTTTTGCATTATTTTGACAACCGTAGCAGTGGGATATCGATGTTGCTTAAGTATCCTCATCGGCTATTCCATACCATTTTGTTTAATAGCTAAACTGTATCTCTTTCAGCTTTGCTTTGCACACTATGGAGGGAGTGGTAGATCGCCTAAAATATTTACTGATTTTAGAGAAGCTGAACACAGAAAAACATAAAACCGGGCTCACATCACTATTTTGTAGAAAATGGATACTATTTTGTAACGTGAAATCAAAACATTTTTTATTGAATAAGCTTACGAAGGCTTAGTGAATATATTTATTCACTAAGTGTGATTATATATACGATAACACAATCAAATCACATGCAGAATAATAAGAAAATAGTCATATTTAGCCTAAATATGGGGTAGGGATTAATTCGGCCATGCTATAACCCATGGCTATCAACCTCGTTATAACAGATGACTGACACCCCAGGGTGTACAAGAGACAGGGCAAATAATTGTTAAATCCTACCTAGGAGGAAGTTTGTGGTCGGATCCTACATAATTTGTTAGGGGAGACCACACTTATTTCCATCAGACCCTCCTCCA